>CM053567.1:152000721-152086393 GCA_028646485.1 Cryptoprocta ferox
ACCCAACACTTCCTTGAACTTTCTTGGTGTTCTTAGTTGCAAAAATATAGACTCTGCTCTAGCTGGTTTGCGGCATGCATGAAAGGGATCCGTTAGAGGATTTTAAATCAAATAGAAACTTGAGATGGGGCAAAGCAGCAGATTTGAAGCCTGTAGTGAGGAACTATATCCACTGCTTTTAGCAGGCGTGCTGGTGTTGGTCCGTGATGCCAGGCAAGGACACCATCACTAGGAATTCTATGTCTACTGCCTTCAAAAGGCCAAGGCCACATCGTCCCCCATGCCAGAATCAGTTCCACCCTATTCTTTTCTGAATCACAGGTTCATCTGGGTGCACCTGAATGGGGAAGCCTGGGTCATGTCCCTCAACTTTAGCAGCAAAGGAGGCTGGGAAAGAGGAGGCAGGCTTTTGCTCAAGGGACATGGAGCTAAGGGTAGGAAATTCCTCCAATGGAGGACAGTTTTCAAAGAGTATTTGGTGGCTAAAAAGTGTAATAACTGTTCACTGTACACCCTAAATTAGAATTTTGTGTTCAAAGGCAGGCATATCTTCTGCCTCCTATATGTTGCTGAATTGCTTTCCAAGTGGTTGCGTTATCACTGGAAATGTATTAGTCTTCTATTGCCATGTAATAAGTACTCCAGAATCAACAGCTTAGAACAGCAAATATCCATTAGTTCACAGTTTCTACAGGTCAGGAGTCTGGGTGTTACTCGTCCGGTGGCCTCTCGGTCAAGATTTCCCATGCCGTTGTTGTCAAGCTGTTAGCCTGGGCGGCTGAACCATTGACTGGAAGATGGTCTTCTTGGCCCACTGGGGTCACTGCTGGCAGGCTGAAGAATGCTCATTTCTTTTTTTTTTTTTTTTTAATTTTTCAAGGTTTATTTATTTTTGAGAGTGAGAGAAACAGAGCACAAGTGGAGGAGGGGCAGAGAGAGGGAGGCACAGAATCTGAAGCGGGCTCCAGGCTCTGAGCTATCACCACAGAGCCCGACGTGGGGCTTGAACTCACAAACCGTGAGATCATGACCTGAGCTGAAGTTGGACGCTCGACCGACTGAGCTACCCAGGCGCCCCTGCAATGTTCATTTCTAAGCCAATTCCCATGACACTTGTCAGGTCTCAGAACTTCTTGGAAGCTCACTAGAGATCTTAGTTTCTGGCCCTGATGGGTGTCTCTGTAGGGCTGCTTCCAACGTGGCTGCTTGCTTCCCCCAGCATGACAGGTGACAGCAAAAGGGAGAGAGATTTTAAGGAATGGCTTCACATGATAGTGGAGGCTGGCAAGTTCAAAATCTGTATAGTGGCTGGAGACCCAGGAAAGGGGTGCAGCTTGAGTCCAAAGGTGGGCTGCTGGCAGAAT
Organism: Cryptoprocta ferox; assembly: GCA_028646485.1. NCBI lineage: Eukaryota > Metazoa > Chordata > Mammalia > Carnivora > Eupleridae > Cryptoprocta > Cryptoprocta ferox. Next base: position 152,002,086 of record CM053567.1, read on the forward strand.
CCTCTCTTCCTCTTTGTTCTAGGAAGGCCTTCAACCGATTGGACAAGGCCCGCCCACATTATGGAGGGTAATCTGCTTTACGCAAAGTCTCTGGTTTAAAATGTTAATCTCTTCTAAAAAATGCCTTCACGGAAATATTTGAAACAATGTTTGACCAAATATCTGGATAGTGTGGCCTAGCAAAGGTAACACATAGAATGAGTCATCACAATGTGTGTGGGACGGAGGGAGACAGACTGTGGGGGATCAGGTGGGGTACAGTTTCTCTATAACTCCTCTCTCCCCTTTGCCCTTATTTCCCAACCACACACGCCACTCTCTCACCGGTACCACGCTCCTGCCAGGACTGGGCAACAATGCAGAGGGCATGGCCTGACTTCAAGCAATGGCTGGAGAGTGGGTGGTGGGGGTGGGGAAATGCAAAGCGTGGCTCTTTCAGGCTCCTTCCTGCAGGGCACCAAGAAACTTGGGCAACAGAGAGATGCTTATTTGCTCTGCTTACTCAGGCCTCCCCTTCACTGCACCTGGGGGCTTTCTCACTTCATCAAAGGTCACACCTGGCTGGGTCAACTCAGTGATGAAGAAAATTCCAAAGGGGGACTTAGGTATCTTAGATGGAATCCTCTGCCCTCCTTCCCACCCTCCACAGACGAGCTGTCGTCAATCCCCTTCCAAAATCCATATATATACACTTACCTACTGTCCTTTTTCATCCCTACAGATTCTTCAACTCTCCTGGCTGAACACTCATTTGGGAGAAAAGCAAGACCTAATAGTTGGATTCATTTTTACTCAAAGAGGTTAACTTTTCCTAGCAAAATAATCCAGTTTACCTTTATGTTCAGTTTATTCTTCCTGTTTAATTTTGCTCTCGAAACGCCTTTTGAATATTAACACCCAGAGCCTTCGGGTAATCATGTATATTTCTTATCCACTGAAAAATGCTTAGAGACCCTTTCCACTAGAGCAATTATGTGTGCGGCTTTATTATTTTAGAATATCTTAGAGCCATTTCTTATTTGAACACTTTCTATCCATCAAGCCCAGGACTGAACTGGAGAAGAGAAAATGTGGTTTGACAGTTCAGTGAAAAATTGGTAGCATTTTCCCTTCCTGCACTGGGGAGAGGTGTGCTGTGCTTGGAGGGGCTGGGCTTTCTCTCCAGAGCAGATTACTTCTTTGTATTATAAAGCTCCTTTGTTCCATTTTAATACACTGGAAAGTTTTTTGAGTCTAAAGAAATTTACTTTTGCCTTCACCCTCTCCCTTTACCCTATTTCTCTGGATATTTAAAACATTTAAATTTAAAGGAATTCTGCAGAAGACAGGTTTTATATTTCTGTAGATTATACAATAACCAAGTAGGATTTTCAAACTTAGCCTCCAATTTCTGTTTTAAAACTAAGGAGGATTTGGGGGGAAAGTCTAGTTTCCCTGCCTCTGACCTAGTCCTATCCAGTCCATTTCCTACAAACACCAGAGTTTTCTAGTAGGTCCTAGTATTTTTATTGAATTAAATAGTAATTAGATGACTCTGTGTGTGTGTGTGATAGTGAGAGTTGTGAAGATGTGGCACAGGAATCACTATGCTCTCATTCCTCTTCTTTCTCTGTCCTCTGCTTTCCACCATGTTACTGACCAAATTGGTGTGTTGGCTGCAGTGTTTCCATGCCTTTCCATGGCTCTGCATTGCATAACCTGGCACTGCCTGCATTGGCAACCTCATCTGGCATCCTGAAGGGAGATGATGTCTAAACTGCTTTGCCGTGCCTAGCTGTGGTAAGTGCTGCTGGTGGTCTCCCCCCAACTTTTTCCAACCCTCCTTTCCCTTGCCTGTGCCTGAGATCCTCACTTTCCCAGCACCCTCCTTTCCTGCTCCCATCCCAGCTGGGGTGCCCGACTCATTTTGGTAACTTCCCCCCTTTGGGTGTGGTAGGAGAGAATGTGGTGCTTGTGATGCTTGGAGCCATTGCAGCCATTTTGCAACCATGAGGTATTGAGATGAAAAACCAACACTTGGAGTCAGTGTATTAGAAGGATGGCAAGAGACTGACTGGAGACAGCGAGCCATTTCTGAGACTGCCCACCTCTGATTTTCTTACTAAAGAAACAATAAGTCCCTATTATTTAAGCCACAATTTTTTGGAGGTGGCATTTGCAGCCAAAAGCAATTCTAACTGATACATGATGAGCGGGATAGGACTCAATATATACTTTTTGGATGAATGAGTAAGAACCAATGAATGAAACTCCTACCTCTCCCACACCTACTTGCACTCCAGTTGTATCTGACTGCTAACAGTTCCCAGATTAAGCCTTGCTCTCTGGCTTCTGTATTATCCACATTCTTTTCTGTATCTGGTAGATGATCTGCTCCTTGTTCCTATATATCATCCTTCAGGATTGAGTTGAAATATTAGCAGCTCTTCACAATCTTATTGGCTTCCCTAAGTAGACTGCGAGTTCCCGCTATGATCCCAGAGAGGCTATTTCATTTGTAACAATTTACCTTAAAACCTAGTGATGAAAATAATCATTTATTATATTCCTGGATTCTATGGGTCTGGATTTGAACACCGCATAGCAGGGACAGCTTATCTCTCCTTAGCTGGACACTTGAAGGCTAGGATCGTCTGATGACCTGTTCATTCACTTGGCTGGTAGCTGTTGCTCACAAGGGCTGAACACCTCGGGGCTAGAATAGCAGGAGCCCCTTGGGCTTCTTTCTATATATCTATGTTGCTTCCCTACATGGTCTATTCAGCATTGCAACTTCAAGGTAGCTGGACTTTTTACAAGGTGGCTCAGGGTTCCAAAGGTGCACACTGAGAGAGAGAGAGAGAGAGAGAGAGAGAGAGAGGGAATAGAAGAATTGAGAAAGCATGTATTCTTTACACGATCTGGTCTTAGAAGTCCCTTAGTCCATTATCACTTCTGCCATATTATATTGGTCAGAATAGTCATGAGTCCATGTAGGTTAAAGAAGAGAGGAAATAGATGTCACCTCCTGATGAGGAGTGGAGGGTCCTGGATGGTTCTGGAAAAGCATGTGGAACTAAAAATACTGCCAGGCCATTTTTGGAAAATCCAATCTGCTATGGTGCCTTACGCACACCTCTATGATAATATTTACCTCTTAACATAATTAGTTTCTTTCATGTTATCCTTTTGTCTAAAATGTGAACACCTTGAGGTTTTGACTGAGTGTCATTCACTTTAATGTCTGTGGCACCTTTTTAAATATATGTTCAATAAATGGCTTAAGCTAACCTCTTTTGGCTTCATCTGATTAAAAAAAAGTATCAGGAAGAGTAAGAATGTTGATGTAGGTTGCCAAGGTCTTGCCAACTATGACATTGCGAGTGTGCCTCTCTTTAGGAGGGTATGAGAACAGGTGTAGCTGGTATGGATTTTGATGGGTATTTGCTTTTCCATCAGTCAAGCTCTATAGCTGTGCTGCCCTAGAGCTTTCTGGGATGATGGAAACATGAAATATCTGCACTGACCTCTAGGTCACATGTGGCTATTGAGCCCTTGAAATATGTGTAGTGTGACTGAGGAACTGAGTTTTAAAGTCCATTTAATTGCAATTCATTTTAGTTAATTCTAGATAGCACATGTGGTTAGTGCCTTAGTGACAGCTTAGTTGTAGAGGATCAGGTGTGGCCATTCGGTCTTGACTGCAGGACCAATACTACTGGCCTTTCTTCAGCAACGTGACAAAAGTCACAAAAGCTTTTTGTGTGTTTTTCCTTAATTCCTCCTTCCCACCAAAACACTCCTTTAAATTCCCAAGGTAGCTCTTAGAAGCTGGTTTCGGCAATTTTCCCCTACTCACATTCTGTCTTTGTTTCTTTAGTCTTTTGGGGCGCCTGGGTGGTTCCGTTGGTTAACTGTCTGACATGACCTCATGTCATGATCCTGCGGTTGGTGGGTTCGAGCCCCGTGTGGGGCTCTGTGCTGGCAGTTCCGAGCCTGGAACCTACTTCGGATTCTTTGTTTCCTTCTCTCTCTCTATCTCTCTGCCCGCTTGTACTCTCTCTCTCTCAAAAATAAACATTTTAAAAAAATGTTTCTATTTCTCCAGTCTTTCAACCAGCTGGTCATGGCATACAATGCCTTTTGTCCCCATTTTCTTTTTTGGTACTTGGAAAAATCCTTCCTCGTGTCTAACCTGTATCCGTTGCACATACACTAATGTAGTTATCTGTGGAGAAAGGTGGTAGATGTTACATAAGCCAGTTACCCCATTCCTGCCCTTCAACGAAACCCGCCTTTATACGTTCAAGATTGGTTGCCGTTAATTGTGTTCCCCTCATCTGGCCTCTCTAGCCACCTTGTTTAGTTCCAGCTGGCATTCTCTGTGGGCTTCCTTTTGGCATGTTCTGTGTTTTTATTTATTTATTTAATTTATTTATTAAAAAATTTTTTTTTATGTCCTTATTTTATTTTGAGAGACAGAGACAGAGAGCGAGCAGGGGAGGGGCAGAGAGAGAGGGAGACACAGAATCCAAAGCAGACTCCAGGCTCTGAGCCGTCAGCACAGAGCCCGACACAGGGCTCGAACCCACAGACTGTGAGATCATGCCCTGAGCAGAAGTCGGACGCTCAACCGACTGAGCCACCCAGGCTCCCCTGTCCTGTGTTTTTAATAAACTGTCACTGGAATGTTCTTCCTTTTAATGTGGCTTTTGGGGAGTAGCCAGTGTTGCCTTTTTTCATAGTAAAGAAAGGGGGCGGGTGGTGTAATCTTTATTGACAAAAGTGTGTAGCCTCATAACCCGTTTTTGAACATTTTGAGAGTGAAAACAAATAGGTTTTCTGCCCGACGCCCAGAGGTACTGCTACAGAGAGAGAGGTCAGGAAGCGTGACTGGGGCTCTGGAATGTTTACATCTGAAAGGCAAACTTCGTTTTCCTAAGAACAAGTGTGGAATTGAAATCTGGAGTGACCTGGGATTTAGGTTTTGCAGCAAAGACCCCTGGGCTGCTCTGGAAAGGAGAAGCCACAGCTTGCCGGAGGCATCTGCTGAAAAAACTGGAAGATCAGGACAGGATACCTGAGTCACTGCTAGATTGAACCCAGTGAATGGCAAAGGTATGCGTGGATGGAGTGAGAGGTAGAGAGAAAGATAAACATGCAGAAGACAGAATTTTTTCTGTTCTAGTCACTCTTGCACCCCCAGCGCTCACTCATTCAGTCACCAAATATTTAGTATGGATAACGGACCGGGTGCCGTGTCAGTGAAAAAAACAGATGAAGATTCCTGCCCTTGTGGAGCTGAAATTCTGGCATGGAATGTGGGCAGGGGAGAAAGACACAAATAAAAGACAATAAGGAAGTACATCGTAGTATGTTAGCGCATAACACTAACATGACTTGTTAGAACGCTTGCTGGTGCTATGAAACAAGAAAGCATAGAGCAGAGTAAGAGATGTGGGAAGGCTGTGCTTTAAATTGCAATTTCATTTATTCATTTATTTATTTATTTATATTATTATTTTTTGAATTGCAATTTGAAGTGTAATGGTCAGGTGACCACTAAAATGATACTTGAGCAAAGACCTGAACTGAGAGGGGATGGGCACCTAGAACAGTGCTTGGCTCAGAAAATTATCTGGTAAACGAACAAACTAATAAACTCTATCTTTGCTTCCACTCACTTCTCAGGTGAGCTTGAGATGGGGGGGGGCGGGTGGGAATCCGCTGTCCTTCAGTGAGAGCTGGATACTTGATTATTTCTCCACAAAGAACATTCCATTTTCACTGCTAAGCATCGTCACACACCTCAACTCCTGGCTGTAAGTGGACAATTTCCTGTGATGTTCAACTGATATTTGGTGATGCGTTTTGTTTTGTTTTTAGTTTTTTAATGCTTATTTATTTTTGAAGGAGAGAGAGACAGAGTGTGAGCGGGGGAAGGGCAGAGAGAGAGGGAGACACAGAATCTGAAGCAGGCTCCAGGCTCCGAGCTGTCAGCACAGAGCCCGACGCGGGGCTCAGACTCATGCGCTGTGAGATCATGACCTGAGCTAAGGTGGGAAGCCCAATCGACTGAGCCACCCGGGTGCCCCAAGATTTGGTGATGTGTTTCAAAGCCAGAGAAAAAAGCTGACCTTTTTGAATTTACTTAAACATGCACTTATACATTGTTATTGTCTCCAACTGGAACTTTCTCAAGGTGTGTGAAAGCAAGTCCTGCAAAATACATGTCCATCCACTAAACTGAATATTGCATCGAGCGGTGACTGTGGTGGGGGGAGGGCCGTGGAGACTTGCAGAGTCGAGTTAGAAAAGCCAACCTTTCCTGGCTTCACAGTTTTGCCTGGGGCCAGGCCTGTGGGAGAGTTTTAATAATGAACATTCTTCATGGCTCTGAAGTTATTTAATTTCGTGATGATTCTACAACTCCCATTTTCAGACTTGAGACATGATGAAAGTAGATCATTTGTCTGAGGTTCTCTCCAGAGTGAAAACACTAAAGCCAGAAGCCTCAGCTCTTGTGCTAAATACTAGATCCAAATGGACTGAGTTTAGGGGACTTGGAGTTGATTAAATAATTCATTCATTTATTTAAAAGTATATTTGAGCCCTGTGTTTGAGCCTCTGAGACAGCTGCCAAAGATCCTTGCCTCCTGCTATTTCGCGTTCTGTATAGTTCCCTGCTACAAACACTAGGGCTGACCAGAGAAACCCACAGGACATTGTGGAAATGACATGGTGTGACTTATGAGGCCGGGACACAAAACACATTATAGCTTTCATCTTGCTTTCTGGGGGCACTTGCTGTGAGGGAAGCCATCATGTCCCCAGCAGCCTCCTGAAGAGGATCAAGTGACGAGAAAAGGAGGCCTCTTGCCAACAACCAGCACCAATATGGCAGCCGTGAAGTGGAACTTTGGAAGTGGACTTCCGGGCCCAGTCACACCTTCTGGTGGCCGCAGGCCTGGGCTGACATCTTGACTGTGACCTCACAGAAAGACTCCCATTCAGAACCATCCAGGTAAGTCCCTAAGTCTTTCCTCACAGAAACTGCTCCCTAAGTCCTTCCTCACAGAAACTATGAGGTAGTAAATGTTTATTGTTGACCTGTTTTTACTCATGATGCTTCTGATGCCAAATGTGTGTGGGTTTTCCATACCAGTACCAGTTCTCCTGGGCTCTGCACACCACGTGGGTGTTTAACAATTGGATTCGATTCTGACCCTGACTACCTGGAGTTAGCGCAAGACCCCACAGGGTGAGGGCTCAATTCCACAAGACGGTCTGCACTTCAGATGCCAGCCACAAGTCTGGGCCTCTCATACTTCTGACCCATCAGCTTATAAATCGGCATTCCCACAACCCCCTCCTCAGGTTTAATAATATGCTTGAACTGCTCACAGAACTCAGGAACACCCTTGACTTATTATTACTGGTTTATTATAAAGGATACAACTCGGGAACAGCCAAGTGGAAGAGATACATAGGTCAACGTATAGGAGAGGGGGTGGTAGGCAGAGTTTTCATCCTCTCCCTGGGGACTTCACCCACCCAGCACGTCGTTGTCTGTAATATCCTAAAAGCTCTGAACCCCATTGTTCAGGGGGTTTTATGGAGGTTTCATTACATAGACATGCTTGATTAGATCATTGGCCATTGGTGATTGAGCTCAACCTTCAGCCCCTCTCCCCTTTGCCTCCCCACTGGTTGGCATGGGGGTGTGGGTGAGAGTGACTGATCCAACTTGCTAATTATGCCTTGTTTTTTTGGAACAGCCACCATCTTGAAGCTATCTAGAGGCTCCCTATCTAGAGACTCAAGTCTCAAGTCTGAGATGATGGCCACCCCTCATCTCATTAGCATAAAAAGACACTATCACTCAGTAGATTCCAAGGATTTTAAGAGATATGAGTTGGGAACTGAGGACAAAGACCAAATATATATTTCCCATTATACCGTAATTGTTCTAAGCCACCAAACTCTGAGGTAATGTTTTTACTCAGTAATCGATAACTAATCTAGATATCGGTACTTGGAAGAGGTATGACATCATAACAAAATCCTGAAAATAGGAGTTTGATTTTTGAGTGGGGTGGTGGGCAGAAGGACTTTGAGAGGAATGTTAGTGAAAGCCCAAAGAATAATTGAAGACACCTGAAGTCAGGCTCCACTGACAATGGGTCGTAACCTTGCATTTTCAGAGAATTTTTTCCACCAAATCCTGGATGGCTGCTCCTTTCTCAATGATCCTCTTGTTTGTCAGGGAAAAGCCTTCTTAGATAATTTCCAGAAGGGTTCCCAAAATGAAGGACTCCTAAGCACCTGGGCTGGTACAAAGCCAAAAATCATCTCCATCCTTCTCTTTGCTTTGTTCATGTATTCCCACAGATAATCGTTGAGCATCAACCACATGCCAGGAGTGCTTTTAGGCACTGGAGATAGAACTGTGAACAAGACAGATAGAGGCTCTGATCTCATGAAACATACATTCCATTGGGAGGAGACAAAAATTAGATCTTGGTCACAATGACTTCAGGGGGTGATATAAATGTTCTGAAGAAACACAGTCTATGACAACAGTAACCCTCATAAATGGTCTCCTTTGATCTCTGATGACTCATTTGTCTCCCACTGCTACAACTTCTAGATTCCAAGATTTCTGCCCACGTCCCACTTTTTATCCTACAGTGCCCTCATTTCCCAAATCTGGAAGCAACCAACATGTCTCTGGCCATAAATTAGAAAGTGGACACTCCGTCTGGGAATAGAACTCTTGAATTAGCTGGTTCTTACGGAAGCAGTCCACACCCAAGTGCAGACAGAACAATTTGGCTCTAGGGCACAAGGAGAATGGATGGGCAGGCAGCAGGGACAAGCTACTTAAATGATTTTACAAGTAGCCTGTTGTGTTCAGCCCCAAGGTTATTCCAAAGGCTACCTTATTTAAAAACATTAAAATCTATTGATTTTTTAAAAAAAGACTTCATTTTTTAGAGTAGCTTTAGGTTCACAGCAAAATCGAATGGAAGGTAAAGAGGTTTCCCATATACTTTCTGCCCCCACACATGCATCCCCCAACCCATTATCAGCATCTCCCACCAGAGTGGCATATTTGTTACAACTGGTCGTAATCACCCAAAGTCCATAGTTGTACATTCTTTTTTTTAAAAATTTTTTAATGTTTATTTTTGAGACAGAGATAGAGCACGAGCAGGGGAGGGGTGGAGAGAGAGGGAGATACAGAATCTGAAACAGGGTCCAGGCTCTGAGCTGTCAGCACAGAACCTGATGTGGGGCTAGAACCCACAAACTGAGATCACAACCTCAGCCGAAGCCAGATGCTTAACCGACTGAGCCACCCAGGCGCCCCCATAGTTGTACGTTCTATGAGTTTGGACAGATCTACCATAACACATATCTACTGTTATGGCATCATACAGAGTAATGCTGCCCTGAAAATCCTCTGTGCTCTGCCCCTTCACCCTCCCACCCTCCCCACCCCCCACAACTCCTGATAACCACCAATCATTTCACTGTCTCCACAGTTTTGCCTTTTCCAGAATGTCATATGGTTGAAATCATACCATATTCAGCCTTTTCAGACTGGCTTCTTTCACTTAGTAATTTGCATTTAAGGCCCCTCCCTACCTTTTCATGGCTTTACAGCTCTCTTCTTTTTAGCACTGGATAATATTTATTGCATAGATGTACCACAGCTTAATTATTTATTCATCTATTGAAGGACATCTTGGTTGCTTCCAAGTTTTAGGGACTATGAGTAAAGCTGCTGTAAACATCTGTGTGCAGGTTTTTGAATGAACATATGTTTTATTTATTTTTTTTCTTTTACAAATTTTCATTTAAATTCTAGTTAGTTAACATACAGTGCAATATTGGTTTCAGGAGTAGAATTCAGTTCATCCCTTACATACAACACCCAGTGCTCATCACAAGTGCCCTCCTCAATACCCACCACCCATCTCCCACCCATCTCCCACCCATCTCCCTCCGTCACCCCTCAGTTTGTTCTCTATCTTTAAGAGTCTCTTATGGTTTGTTTCTCTCTCTCTCTCTTTACTCCTGCCCACCCCCATAGGTTCATCGGTTTTGTTTCTTAAATTCCCCACATGAATGAAATCATACGGTGTTTGTCTTTCTCTGGCTGACTCATTTCACTTAGCATAATACATCCTAGCTCCATCCGTGTCATTGCAAACGGACATATGTTTTCAATTCCTTTGGATAAATATTCAGGAGCATGATTGCTGGATTGTTTGGTAAGAGCATGTTTAACTTTGTAAGAAATGGCCAAACTATCTTGCAAAGTGGCCGTACTATTTTGCATTCCCACCGGCAATGAGTGAGAGAGTTCCTGTTGCTCCACATCTTCTCCAACATTTGGTGTTGTTAATGTTCTGGATTTGGGCCAGAAACCGTAGTGGTGTCTTATCATTATTTTAATTACCCAATTAAAAAAATTACTATAATTTATTGTTTCGTATACCTTAACTTTTCATCCACCCCATACATGTTTGAGTACTTATGTGGACGTCACTCATCTTTAGCTTGATAGGAAGATAAAAGGAGTCCACAGGCAAAATAGACATTTACAGATTTAGCCAGATCCTGAATTCTGTGCACTAAGAAATAGTGACTGTCATGTGGGTCAACCCGCTTCAAAACAACAAAGAGAAGGCTCTGTCACATACCATGCATGCCCTACACGGCAGGTTTAATTCATGCTGGGTGATGGCTGTGTCCTAGGATTAGTACATGAAGGGGTCGGAGAATTGCTGTTTTTGCTGGGAACTCTTCACAGGAACGAGAGTCCCGCCTCCTGCCTCCTGCCTCTCTCTAACAGTTGACAATTCTCCAATACATATGAATAAGTTAAAAAAAAAAAAAAGCAACATGCAGAACAGTATGGATTGCAAGTTACCACCTGTGTAGAATGGGAGAAGCTATTTGTCTGTCATTAATATTACTGAATCTTACCATGTAATAGGCATTTCCCTAGGTGCTCAGGATACAGAAGTAAATACAGCAGATGAAATTGTTATCCTCAGGGAGCTTTTACACTAGGGGTGTAACCAGAATTGATTTATTTTAGAAGCAGCTATTTGAAGTATGGTACCTAGTTTGTGAGAACCAAGTAAAGGAAACTTCTTTAAATTGGGTAAACCAGGGAGAAGGTTTTTTAGAGTGATGAAATGAAAGGTAGCACTACTACTTTTTTGATGACACAGGACTCTAGCTAAATGTGTTGAAAAGACAACTCAAGCTCTCTTAACCAACAGAAAGTAGCAGGGTTGGGAGAGGGGAGTTCAACGAGAAACTCAACAGCCAATCTTGAGGCCTGTGTGGTCCCCAGCAATGAAATGAGTGAAGCTCAGGTCTCAGCTCCCAGTTTCTGGGTTCCTTCATTTAAAATTTTCCAAGAGAAAAATCATTACACTGTGGCTCAGAACAAGACTGGCCTACTTGCTTAGGAAACTGACCCCCCTCCCATTCCTCCTGAGAGAGTGGAGTGAGCCTCACTTACTTCCAGGCATGAAGATGGGATAGAGGGGGTTTATTGGACTCTTCTTTTAAAGGCCTGAATCCTTTCACTCCCCACCCCCCTTTATAATTGGCCAAAGCAGCCCAGAATGGGTTCTGTACCTGTCCTCCCTCTCCCTGTGGCCGTGGTAAAGCCTGAGGTGGTCCAGGGCAGTGCTGACAAAGCAGCCACAAGCACTTGCCAAGTTTCTAAGTCCTTTTTCCCACTCCTGGTATGAGCTTGGTTCCCCTGGGTACGAATTACCAGTATCACTCCCTTCCAAGGGAGGATATGATACAGAATCAACAATACCAAAAAACTGTGCAGACTTGGAAAGTGTGGCCCTTCCTGAATTCTGGGAACTTATTTTAATTTAAAGACGTTGTACAGCTTAGTGGTTAACAACTGGGATGCTGGGGCCAAATAACAGTGGGTTCAAATTTCAATTCTGCCAATGACTAGCTGTGTAGACCTGGGTGGGTTTCATGGCTTCTGTGTGCTTTAGTTTCCTCAGGTGTAAGTTCGATGGAGAAATAACAATGCTTAACTCACAGGGCTGTGTAGCACACACTTGCCTCTGGACACTGTAGCTGGACGGTCTGGGGTGGCTTTGTTACTGGCCAGCCATATGATCTTGGCAAGTCATTTCCTCTGTCGGTGCCTCAGGTGCCCTTCTATGCAAATGGCAATACATTTTCTAAGAACCTACCTCAGAGGACTTTGGGGGAAGATGAAATGAGTTAATGTGTAAGAAATGGGTTGGATTTGGTCCCCCAAATAAGATACATTGAAGTCCTAACCCCTAATATCTCAGAATGTGACCTTATTAGGAAAACAGGTCACTGTAGATGTAATTAATTGAGGTAATTAGGGTGGGCCTTAATCCAGTATGATGGGTGTCCTTATAGAAAGGGGAAAGTGTGGACATAGATATACACTGGGAGAACGCATGTGAAGATGGAAGTAGAGATTGGGCCGATGCACCTACAAGCTAGGGAACACCAAGAATTGCCAGCAAACTACCAGAAGCTAAGGGAGAGCCAAGGAGCAGATTCTCTCTCTCGAAACATTTAGAAGAAACCAAGTTTGCCAATACCTTGACCTTGGACTTTCGTAAAACTCTGTGGTGTTAGCCACCCATTCTTATTTTGTTACAATAGCCCCATAAAACTGATACAGTAAGTAAAGCACTTGTAACAAAAAAAGGGCATTAAGTGAGTTAGGATGCCAACCAGAGAGGACTATAGTTAAGTGGTCAGGGAATGCCAATCATTATTGTTAGAACAAAAGACTCAGAGGCTGGGAATGACAAATATCCTCATCACGTATTCTTCCATGGAAAGAAGACTCCATCAGTAAAGGGATGACTCAGCCTCCTTTTAGGGTGGATGCTTGTGGTACTTTAATGAAGTTAGGATGAGGCTGGGTCAGGGTCTGCCTGCAGTGTGGCTCATGTTGAGTGGGAAACCCTCACCTCAGAGGTCACTGCTAAGGGCCTTGAGGAAGACAGAGAAGCAGCAGTCCCACGGGGAGGCAGTTGGAGGTATGCAAAAACGTTGGCCTGTCTCCATGCCAGACAACAATAACGGACAAATCTCAAAGGCTGGTGCTGAGGAGAGCAGAGTGTGAAACATCCACTCCCCAAAAGGGACACTGGCATGCACCTCCATCTTTACTGGGAAGGAGGGACTTGGGGAATTCTTAATCCACTCCTTGCTGGGCCCCGGTTGGCCTTGACTGTCCGCCATTTTGTTGGCAAGTTTAAACTGCTATTCTTTCCTGAGCACTTAAAGGAGACTTGAAACCCTGAAAGCTGTTTTGCTTTTTCGAAAGAGCAATCTGCCTGATGTGCTCTATTTGTCCCCAAATAACACACTGTGATTATAGCCTGCCTCTCCCACCATTTCCTATGAAAAAGGACGAAGCCTGCATAAAAATTGTCGCTGGTGTTTGCAGTACTGGGGAAAAAACATATCCATTTGTTCTCAGCTGGCTTGATGAGATCTTATGAAACCCTCTGGCTCAGGGAGTGCGGAGTACCTCTGGGAGTAAAACGGGACAGCCTCTTCCACCAAATTCCCACTGGCACTGACCTGACCCTGTCTGCTTCAGTTCATTGTTTAAGAATAATAATGATGCAATTATCATGCGTCCTTCTGGGGTTTCTCTGAGAAGGAAAGGGGAAGTTAAAAGTAGGTTATTTTGAAACGGGAAGCTCCGTTTGATCAAATTTTATCAGTCCATTATATTCTGTTTGTATAAAACACTTCTCCAGGGGGCTCTGGGTGAGCACAAATGTCTGTGCAGCGTGCCCTGAAGATTTTGCAAGGTCCAGAATGAATGTGTTGTTCAGTTCTGCTCTGTCCAAAACAGTAGCCATTCCCTGCATTTGACATGGGCTAGTCCGAATTGAGATGTGCTCTAAGTATAAGATACACACCAGACTTCAAAGACTTAGTATGAAAAAAGAATGTGAAAGATCCCATTCATAACTTTTTTTGATCACAGGGCAAAATAATATTTTTGATACATGGGTTAAAAATTAAAGTATCATTAAAATGAACTTCTGCTGTTTATTTTTACCTTTTAAAAATTTTCTAGTAGCCATTTTTTTAAAGTTCAAATTCTTGTTTGTTTTTTAATGGTTTTTTTAAAATTTGTTTTTGAGAGAGAGAGAGAGCATGAGTTGGGGAGAGGCAGAGAGAGAGGGAGACACAGAACCCAAAGCAGGCTCTAGGCTCTGAGCTGTCAGCACAGAGCCCAACACGAGGCCTGAATCCACAGGCCACAAGATCATGACCTGAGCTGAAGTCGGATGCTTAACCGACTGAGCCACCCAGGCGCTCCTCTAGTAGCCACTTTAAAATTAAATCGGGGCACCTGGGTGGCTCAGTCGGTTAAGCATCTGACTTCAGCTCAGGTCATGATCTCATGGTCTGTGAGTTCAAGTTCCACATCAGGCTCTGTGCTGACAGCTCAGAGCCGGGAGCCTGCTTCAGATTCTGTGTCTCCTTCTCTCTCTGCCCCTCCCCTGTTTGCACTCCATCTCTCTCTCTCAAAAATAAATAAACATGAAAAAATTAAAAAAATAAAATAATAAAATTACGTCTATGACTTAATATCTGTGGCTTACATCATATTTCTGTTGCACAGTGCTTGTCCAAATCATTTGTACATGTGTTTCCTCTTAAAGGTTATTTGGATATTTTTTTCTAAGTTGTTTTCCTATTGAAAGTTTAGTCCTGCCTTCTAGAAATTGATAAGCAATACTTCATTCAGATACTTTATTTCTCCTTGATTGCTTTCTCTGGTTGATTCAGGTGACTTAGCAATTTGCTACCAAATGTTGAAATATGTATTTGAGTCTCTTTGCCTCTACAGGGCCTAGTTCTTCATCTTTAAACCAGAGTGCTGGATATGATATAATCTAAAAGCCTCCATCTGGCTTTAGGGTATTATGATTCTGTTTTAAAATGTGAGGCCTTACTATTTTTTTTTAGGGTTTATTTATTTATTTTTGAGAGAGAGAGAGAGAGAGAGAGAGAGAGAGAGAGAGAGAGAGAGGATGAGCAGGGGAGAGGTAGAGAGAGAGAGAGAGAAGGAGACAGGGAATCCCAAGCCTGCTCAGTGCTGTCAGTGCAGATCCTGATGTAGGGCTCAAACTCATGAACCATGAGATCATGACCTGAGCCAAAAACAAGGGTCAGTCACTTAAACTACTGAGTCACCCAGGAGCCCCTAAAATGGGAGGTCTTAAAAAGAGGAAGAAAATCTAGATTAACCTCAGAGAGTCTTGACATTGGAGGCATGATGGTTTTTCTAAGATAAAATCTTTTTTCCAATTCGATTCCTGCTGAGACAGAAGTCTGGAATCCCAGCGGGTGGGGAGGCCAGGGCTTAGCAGGCAGAGAGAAACAATGCTGCCCCCTTCTGGGCTGGAGGGGAGCCGTAAGCCTACAGTGGTGCGTCCCTACACAGCTGCCTCTGTGCCGGTCACAGTCCAGAGCGAGACCCCTAGTCTCCGAAACAGACACAGTGTGTGGGGGGCTCCCAACAGCTCGTCCGGCAGCTTGCCCAGTCTGCCCCACATGCCTCGCCAAGGGTCTAACATTTGATGCAAACAGGAGCTGAGGGCTCTCTTCTGGTTACAGTGCTCGCTCTAGGGGTGTTTGCGGTCCAGGCTGGTGAAGATTCAGATATGTGAGTCAGCGCAGGAGCCGCCCCCCTCATGGTTCCTGCCTCCTGCAGACAGTAGGCCTGTGACAAATTACCTGACGAGCCAGGAGAGACAAATTCCAGAGGTTAGCTCAAACTGAGCTTCTGCCCTTTCCCACCAAGAGTCCTGAGCAATCAGCTCATGAAGTGTTTCCTTAGAAGAAGATGAGCTGACTTTCCAAGTCAATATGATAGATAAGTAACGTGAGTGGAAGGACATGGGCCCTTTTCTCTTTGTATGCCATATATTTAGGAGAAAGGGATTCTGAGGGACACAGGAAGTCAGATTGGTGCCAAAGTGTGAAGAGGCCCCAGTGAGTTTGTCCATTTCTGTTTTACCCCCATTACTAGACTCTTCTCCCCTATGGCCCTGCTGTCGTCCCAAATTTATCACTGCTCTGCTGCCCGCAACGTCTTTTGACTTCTCATCTCATCTTGCCAACATACGACACACTGATGCACATTGTACACACATAAACACACATACACACACACACACACATACACACACAGGGACACTCCACTCTTCGATAGCAAGGAATACAAAGGAATATACTTTCCCGTGTCACTTCAAGTTAGGGTGGGTATTGCTATCGTGTACATAGAAATAAGAAAAACAGGAATCTCAAGCTTGTTGCCAGGTGGGAGTTGAAGTAAAGCCATATAACCTCTCTAGGGGAATAAGAACCACAGGGTAGCAGAGTGTCACAGAGCCCAGAACAGATTATGACATGAAGAAGGTCATTCAGTGGTCACATTGCCCTTGAGACCAGTTATCCTGTTTCTGGCTCCATCTCCTGTCTTCTCCTTCTGAGAAGCTGGAATGTGTGATCTTCAAGTGGTCAACGGCTATGGGGCGTATCTCCTGTTTATATCTCTAACACACTGTGAACTGCTACTTCCTTCTCTATGTGGCATGTATTTTGACTTCTGTGTCCTCATAGCTTCTGCTTCCTCAAGTTTCGTAATTTCTGCTTTCACTTGACCGTCCAATATTTTTTTCCAATCCTGTTTGTCTTTTCCCTGTGTTGTTTGCTATCCTTCTCTCTTGCTACCAAAGACTGACTCTCTTGGCTGCATTTCATATTGCTGAGAAAGATGATCTGATGCCTTAATCACCATCATCTCTGTGGGAAGACATTTCTCACCAGGCTTTCACATAGACAGCTGGTCAACCCTAAGTTGGTGACGTTGGGTTGGATGTCCATCTCTGGTTCACTCAGCTGTGAGTCTAGAAGCAGGGCACAGAACATGGCCATATATGCTTACAGACCAGCAGCTTAATGAAGTTAGTAACCTTGTGTATAACCCTTTATGAGGGATCAGTGGGAGTGGTGAGTTCCAAGACTTCTTCTGTCCCATATACACCTGTGGACTACCTCTAACTCCCACCTACAATGACGTTTTCCTGTCTAATGTTTTTCTTAGTCCAAGATCATATTTTAAAAATTATTTATTAATTTTTATATTTTAGGGAGAGAGAGAGTGAGTGGGGGAGAGGGGCAGGGGGAAAAGAGAGAGAATCCCAAGCTCTACACTAAGTGTAGAGCCCCACATGAGCTCCATCCCATGACCCTGGGATCGTGACTTGAGCTGAAACCAAGAGTCGATGCTCAACCCACTGTGCCACCCAGCCATTCCCCAAGATCACATTTTATAGGTTGCCACCTGCCTTGCTTGGACAGAGAACAACTATTACTTTTCTCTGTAACTGAGAGTAAAAGACGGGGTGGTAGAGAGCTGATATGATTTTGCTTCTTTAATAAAAAAGGCTTCAAGAAGAAGGAAGTGTTTCATGGTGGTGTGAAACAACACACACATCTTGTGCACCATCGGTGGCAAATGCAGTATGCTGGGACTCTTCCCGGAGGAAGAACTTTCTGGGGAATGTGAAGAAGTGG
The DNA here is from genome assembly GCA_028646485.1 of Cryptoprocta ferox. NCBI lineage: Eukaryota > Metazoa > Chordata > Mammalia > Carnivora > Eupleridae > Cryptoprocta > Cryptoprocta ferox. Next base: position 152,019,723 of record CM053567.1, read on the forward strand.
AGTGGGGTGGGAGGTATCTGGAAAGAAACCCTAGGCGTCTATCCAAACACTGTTCTTTTCCGCCAGGCATCTATCCAGACACTGCTGGTATCCCGGGACAGTGCCAGTTTGGGGGTCACATGGTTCAGTCAGTCTTTTATTTAGTGCAAACCTAGAGTTTCCCCCATCTATTCAATATCAGTCTTCCATTACTTTAAATAGCTGTCAGCGATTGTGCAAAGAATCTTCTCAGAGCATGGCTGCTCTCCTCACACTTAAATGCCCTGGTTTCTACTGTTTCTAAGTGAAATCATTTCCGGTCATTCTGGACCTGGATGATCTGATTTGTGAAATCTGAGGAGAACTGATGTTGGAGAAAAATACTTTATATTTTCTTCCTGAATATAGCATTCTCATGTTTCAGAAATTTCAATAACTACGTTCCTCTGCAAAGTTCCAGAGTCTGTCTCCTGCATATTAATGATGACCCTTACTCTGCTGTTTAAACACCAGGCTCTGTTTTCTAGTAAAATCTGGGGTTCTGAGGACATGAGTTCCTACTATGCACCAGACACTGCTGTAGGAACTATAAATTCACGATGATCAAGACAGATGTATTTGTTGATGTAATTATGGAATGTGTAGCAAATATACCAAATATACTGAAGAGTGTGTAATGGCTCAAATATGACGGAAATTATTTCTTCCTCATATAAAGTTTATGGTGAGGATTGCTGATGAGTAGATGCCTCATTCAAGTAGAAATTTGAGGACTCAGATTTCTTACTTTTGAGGCTGTGACAGTTTCAATATGTGGCTTTCAAAGTCTCAGGGAGTTTGGAGGATTGCTGGTGGGGGGTTTCTATGCACCAGGCCAGGAAGGGCACACACCACTTCCACTCACACTGCACTGCCTAATGCCCAGTCACATGACCTCCCTTAACTGTGAGGGAAGCTGGAAGATGAAACATGAGATTAGGTATGCGCCCAGTAAGAGGAGTCTTTGATGCAAACACAGCAGTTTCTGCTACAATAAATGAATTCCTTGTTTTCAAGAAGCATTCATCTGTGATTTCAAAGAGGAAAAGAGGCTTCAGAGTATGACAACTTGAACCAATGGACCAAATAACTTCCTTGGCTTTGACTACTGTTTACTAAGGACATAGCCATTGATAATTTGGCATCCACAGATTGCCTGTAGGGAAAGAACACATTGATGAGGAACACCAGAACTCTAATCCAGCATTCAGGGAGCACCATGAGGCTGGAGATCAGGTATCCACAACTTTAGTCCTTTCCCTGGTCCAAACAATAACAATAGCTAATATTTGGAAACTTCTTCCTAGATGCTAATCTAAGGATGTTACAAGCATAGACAGAATAGAAGATTGAGACGCTATAGGAGAGGGAACACAATCTTTGGTTTGTGCTGAAGGACTAAATACAAAGGCTGACTGAGTCTGTGGCCCCAGTTGCACAGCTAGTGAATGATTCATGCCCAGATGGTTTGACTCTGGAGCTGGTGTTAACGTTTTGCTGTATGTCTTTGTTAAAGGAGTGAGTCAATTATAAAAAAAACCACCACCACCACCAACAACAAACCCTGATATTTTGTTTTACTCACTGATCTCTTATGAATTTAGTTAGAGGTGAAGCTTGGTCTCCCAAATTTAGTTGCCCTGTATGCACGGAAAACATTGAGTTGCTGGATGTGCAAAGTGGAAAGAGTGACCGTCTCCTGGCAATGGAAAGGCTTCCCCCTCCCAGGGGCCAAGAGCTTCCTTCAAGGATCTCCTTCTCTGGTCTAGTCCGTTGTCCAAGCTTTGGTTCCTTCAAGACTTTCTTCCTACTCCCTTAATAAAAACTCTAGTTTGAAACTCAAAGCTAAGAAATGACTGATTTGTTATAGGTCAAATCTGCCTTCCCATTCCTTGGTCCTAGCCAACGAATTAAAAAAAAAAAACCCTCCTCTGAATTATTAAGAAGGGAAAGTACTTAGATACTTCAAAAAATTACACTGTCATTCTGTGACGTCTCAAGAAAAATTTCAGTTGTCTTTGCTTTTAAAGGGAAGCACAAGAAGTCAACTATAGGATAGTTTTCCGTTTGTTAACAAGTTCTGACTATGTGTTAGGCATGACGGCAGATTTTGGGAATATAAAGATGACGATGTGGGCTAGGCAGAGAGGGAAAGATGAGTTACCATACATGTTAAGTGCTAAGCAAGTGTAGTGGGCGCCTAGAGGGCAGAGCGACTGCTTTTTATCTGGGAGAAGAGTTGACCCATGGGAAATGATCAAAACTAGAACCATGTTAAATACTACAATTATTAGGCATCTTTTTTGTTTCTTGACCTTAATGTGCATGCCCCAAATATTTCCCTGTTAAATATTTGTTAAGATGTTTCCTCTCTCCCCCATTCAGAGACTATTGTTGTAGTCTATCCTCGGCTTGTTTTTGAAGGAGGGAAGTCGAGTGGAATCTAGAGAATGACGGGGTATGCGAGGGAATTAGCGTGTGAGGGCACGAGGCAGCAAACAGAGGCTATTTCTTTCAAGCAGCCTGCAGTAAGGGAGACCAGAACCAAAGTAGAGGCAGTCAGGGGCTGGGGCAGGGCTGGGACCAGGACACATTTTTGAATCCCAAAGCTTGGTGAGGGAGTTTGGGGGTTGCAGATGTCTTCACAGCTTCTGCCTTGGGAGATTGACTTCATTAAGTGTGTGCTTGAAAAGACAGGAGGTGATATTGATTGGAGGAGGAGGATGGTGGGTTCTGGTTAGGTGTCTGCAAGGCATCTAAGATGACATAGAAAATAGATAGGTGGAAATACAAATCTAGAAACAAGATTGGGCAGAGAGCTCTGGGCATATCAGTGTGTGTGTTGCATGTGGTAGGCAGTGAAAGTCTTGGGACTGGGTGAGGTTCCCTGGGTAAGTGTGCAAAACAGGGGGAGAAAATCAACCCCGATGTTAACACTGCAGGCAGAAAGGGGCAGCCAGGCAATGAAACCAATAGGGTGTTTGTCGAGTCTGATAACATCTGGAAAAGTGTAAGAATAGCTAATATTGTTTTGAATGCTTACTATATGCCTGGTACTATGCTAAATACTTTTACATGCAGTATATGATTTGATTCTCACAACAATGAAATTCTTATAAAGTTGGTATTAGGCCCATTTTATAGATGAGGCATCGAGGCATACAGAGAGTAAATAACTCACCAAAGGTCACACCATTAGCCCGTGGCAGACCTAAGATTGGGACCCAGATTTGTTACACTTCAGAGTCTTTGTTCTCACCCCATACTAGTGTGCTGTCCTGGCATCCGAGAAATTAAGCAAGGAGGGAGTTCAAGAAATATGGAGGTGGGTGTTGGAGGCATTGGTGGGAGAACATATTTGCCAGTCCAATTCTGTCTTGTCCAGACTAATATTAACAACAGTGTTCAACAACAGTGTGCAGACCCCTGACTTCGGATAGTTGAGTAAAAGGATAAAGACCCTGAATGTGAAGAAGATCCCATGAGATCCCATGAGACCCTTTAGTTTGGGAAGAAACTTGAGGGCAATTCAATCCCTGAAAATTCAGGCACAAAAGAGGCTGGAGGCAGGTGAAATAAACTAGAGCCTCTGACCGATTTCCAGATTCCACTCTTGAAATGTGTCACGACTGCAGCCAATCTTCCTTCCGAAGGCTGCAAATCCAGGTTTCTCTTTCATCACAGGTTGTTTCTGGGTCTTGTGCTCACTAACAAATGGAATTTTCTACATTCTGGTACAAAGTTCCTGTGCATAGTACATGAGTTTCTTTAAGAGTGGAATGGCTGGATGTAACTGCTTTTCAGCCTGTAACCTTTGTGATTTCTCTTCTACAGGGATGTGAGGAAAACTGATGGATGGAGGCAGTTACAATTCAGTGGTTTAAGCTTGTCTGCTCTAGCGTCAGACTGCCTGGGTTCAAATTCTGGTGTTGCCACTCGCTGGCTGTATGATCTTGGGCATCTCTCTGAGCCAGAGTTTCCAGATTTGCCAATCTGGCTAAATGAGAGAGCTTAATTCACAAGGTTCTTTGGGGAATTATACGAATTATGCTTGTTAAGGAAATGATTAGCACAAGACAAGAAAGGTTGGGGAGACGTCACTCTTTGTATTACTAGGTGAAGGGGCTTTCTATCAGTTCATCTAGCTTTCAGAAAGGGATACATCCTGGCAGGTTGCTGCCTTCCTGATTTGGCAGTCAGCTGAAGATCTCCAGTCCTGAAGTCACAGATGGCAGTGCGGCACAGAGGACTGTACAGGGATCAAGCTGATGTGTGTGTGTGTGTGTGTGTGTGTGTGTGTGTGTGTATGTGTGTGTATAATGTAGACGAAAGGAAACAGAAATGAAAGATGAATGCTGAACACTTTGAATGTTTGTTGCTATTGAAAAGTATTACTGTTTTGAATCTTTTACAAATAGTAGAGCTTCCTCAATTTGCATGAGAAAGAGAGAGAGAAAGAGAGAGAGAGAGAGAGAGCACAGAGCAACATAGAAAGAGATGGGGAGAGCAGCCTCTAGATGCTCTGGTCCTGCCTTTACCTCCTGTTACATGCAATTTCCCTAATGACATTTATAAGATGAATGAGTTATTTTCAAAGAGACCAAAAACATTTGGGGGGAAACACAGATGGAGATCTGGGTTCCTAAGTGCTGTGTTAGCTTAAAGCACTCCCGCTCCCACTGCCTTCCCTGGCTGCTTTCCAGCATGTTCCTCTAGCATCTGAAGGCAGAAGGTCATCTCGGTTCTACCGGGAAGCGCAGCTGCAGACTGACGGCTGCAAACAGCCAGTGTGTGTGGGCTGATGCTGTCGGTCCTTCTTCCTTGCTCTGGGTTCCAGGGACCCTGGGTCTCCCGTCGGTGTTTTCCATCACTGTTGTTTCAGAGAGCAACACAGTATCAGGAGAGCAGGATCCTGCCACGGGAAAAGCTATGTTTCAGATCTTCTACCAACTAGGTAGGTGACAGTGAAGTTCTTTCAGTAACGGGGGGCCTCTCTGGCTCCCCTATCCGAGTTCTGGCTCCAATAACTGGTCTCTTGCCATTTCCTCCTGTCTTGCGGACTGGAGCCTGACACGGGCCCCGGGGCTGGGCTGTGATTTGCTGCCAGGTCTGTGTTACCAGTTTGAGTATCCGTGGGTTGGACACCCCATCCGTCTTGGCCCTGTCACCCACCTGCTGGGCCTCCTCTGGAAGAGATCAAGGACAAAACCCCACCAGGCTGGATCATAAGTAGGTCAGATAAGTGAGGCTGCCAAAGAGGCTAAAATACTGAAATATTTCCATAGCTGCTATTCCAGGTCCCTCAAATTCCCTCCACTGTCCCCTACTGCCCCCAGCTGCCCAGACCCCTCCCTCTGGACTCCCAGGATCCAGCAACCGAAGGGGCAGACCCCGTACAATCCAGGCCTCTGAGACCACAGTCCAGTTCCCGGCGCAGACAGTTCTGACCGCTCATGCCCGAGAGCAGGGCAGGAAAGCCTGGGGTGTCAGACTGCCTACAGGTCGGTGAGGTGCTCAGACAGAGACAGGGGGCTGGTACTGCCCAGCACTGCAGTGGACAGCTGGGAGCAAGCAGACGTGGCCACGGACACTCCCGCAGTCATCACTCCCTGGATGACCCTCACTATCACTCACTGGGGAGACAGCCTGCTCCTCGGGACCCAGTCACCTCTGCAAACCAGAGTGAAAGCTCATTGTGTTAGCTTCTCACTGCTGCTGCAATGAATTATCACAGATTTAGGTTGAAAATAACGCAGATGTATTCCCTCGCAGTGTTGGAGGTCAAAGTCTAAAATCAACATGTCAGCAGAGTTATGGTGCTCTGGAAGCTTCTGGAAAGAATGTTGCCTTGTCTTTGTACAGCATTCCTTGGCTCATGGCTCCCTTTTCCTGTCCTGCTAACCTCCTGCTTCCATAATCACATTCTCTATTCCCCACTCTGACCCTCCTGCTTCCTTCTTATAAGGACCCCTGTCATTCCATTGGGCCCACCTGGGTGTTTCAGGATCATCTCCTTCTCTCAAAAGCCTTAACCTAACCACACTTGCAAGGTCCCTTGTACCATTTTCACAGGTTCCGGGGATTAGGACGTGGATATCCTTAAGGGGCTGTCATTCTGCACAGCACACCCCTCAAGCTGCACAGTTCCCCAGGCGGGCCAGGTGACAGAGTGATCCCCACATGTGGTGGCTTCCCATGAGCCTCATGTACAGGTGCACCTGTCAGCTCCGGGAGGGGAGATGGAGGATGAGTCGAAATTCATACAGCGATCTGACAAATAGATTCCTAAAGTGGTTTCACATGAAAAATGTGAATTTCCACATGTGAAAGTATAAGGATGACACATTTCAGCTGTGCATTGACTATTTTTATTTAATGTCATAATAAGGATGTGGAGTTGGGGCACTCCTGGAAAACAGCAGCGTGTTTGTGGACTATGGTTTGCACATGACACAAGTTCCTTTGACCTCAGTGTGCCAGGGCTACTAGAACAAAATACCACAGATTGGGGGGTGGTGGCGCTTGACACAATTTATTTTCGTACACTTCTGGAGGCTGGATGTCTGAGACGAATATATCAACACGGTTGGTTTCTCTTAAGATCTCCCTCTTTGGCTTGCAGATGGCCATCTTCCCCTTGTGTCCTCACCTGGTCGCCCCCTATCTGTATGCCTCTGGAGTCATCCTTTTATAAGGATATCAGTCATTTTACATTGGGGTCCCACCCTAATGGCATCATTTTTACTTAATCACTTTCTTTAATTTTTTTAATGTTTATTTATTTTGGGACAGAGAGAGAGCAAGTGGGGGAGGAGTGGGGAGATGGGGGGGGGGGAGAGAGAGAGAGAGAGAGAGAGGATCCCAAGCAGGCTCCATGCTGTCAGCACAGAGCCCAATGCAGGGCTCCATCTCACCAACCATGAGATCATGACCTGAGCCAAAATCAAGAGGCGCTTAACCAACCAAGCCACCCAGGTGCCCCTTCATCACCTTCTTTAAAGAGCTTATTTATTTCTAAACTTGTTACATTCTGAAGTACTAGGCGTGGGACTTCAACATCTGAATTTTGGGGGTACACAATTCAGCCTACAGTACCCACTCTGCCCAGATTCCTCCCACTGATCCTTCCTAATGGTCTTTTTCAGGAGATTCATGTTTAACTGGGTTGAGACATTAGATAAACCCAGGGAAGGTTGTCACATGAGGAACAAGGATTTATTAATCTGATTTGTGAATATAGTACATATTTTCCTCAAAAAAAAATCAGAATGCACTGAAACGCTTGTAATGGAAAAATAAAAAATATCTCTAAAAAATTGTTACTAACACTTGAAATATATCAGTTATGGACCTTGCATTGCACATGTTCTGATTTAATTTTCTTAACTCCGTGAGACAGGTCTATTGTACAGACAAGGAAACTGAAGCCCAGAGACATTATGGGACTCATCTAAAGCCGCACAACTGGAAAATGATGGCTCTGTCAAACTTTGGAGTCCACATGCTCAATCACCCATGAAGTGATGCTGCCCTTTGTAATTTAGAGTGTTGTTACTTTTCATCTGCTTGCCTGATTCTGCCAGCAACATAGAGGGTTAGGCAGTAGTATACGCACATTAGAGATGAAGAAACTGAAGCATAGGTTAAGTATAGAATACTTAACTAAGAATAGTTGAGTATTCTGCCCAAGGTTGTTCACAGGAAATAGGCAGTGAAAATGGAACGTGAAGCCAAACTTATAACTTCAAAACCCTAATCACTATTTTCAGAATGCCACTAGCTTCTGAAAGGGCTGTTGCCAAGTCAGTTACCATAATGTTCCAGATGCAGGTGTGTCAATGAGAGGATACACGGGTTAATAGAAGCCAGAGACCAGGCCCTTCAGTTGTGAGACAGATACAGAACCCCAGAATGGATCTAAAGCTCTAGGCTCTTCTTGCTCAAAGTGTGGGTCACGGATCAGCAGCGCCGGTATCACCCAGGAGCTTGTTGGAACCACAGAAGGTCACGACCCACCGTAGACCCATTGAACCAGAATCTGATTTTAGCAAGATCCCCAGGTAAGCCGTGTGCACCTGAAAGTAAACACACACACACACACACACACACACACACACACACACTTATACCCCATATCATAGAACAATCTATGGTCATTTAAACTTCTCTTCTAAAGAAGAGATACTGGCTTGGTGGCCAAACCCAAGTGTTTCTGTCCGCTCAAGCTTATTGCTGCTTTTCTGCACTCTGCTTCCAGATAAAACCTCTTGCCTCCTAGACTTTATCTCAATGTACACACCACCCTCCCTTCTCCCCTTCAGTCCTGAACTGGCTGTTGCTTCTATGACTTTTGTTTGGATCAGAGTTCTGCTCAAGATTTTTCTTCCCAGTGTTCGCATCTTGTTTCTTATTTTTCTAACAAACAGAAGACCGAGTGTGGGAAGTATTTACTTGTACAGTGATTGCCTCGCCCACCAGAGAGGCCATTGCACACATGGTTAAATAGAACGCACAACCCTTCTATTCTTTCTTTATAGAAACTCCCCTTAGACTTTTACTTGGAAATGATGTATTTACTTTTCTATTGTGGTACAACAATGAGTGCATGCTGAAGTACACAAAACAAGATGGACAGTTGTAAGTAGAGAGCTCCATGCATGTTCACATACATGCGCACTCGTGTAGCTACCACTCAGACCAAGATATAAAAATCTGTAGCACTTCAGAAAGGTTCCTTATGCTCTTCCCTGTCCCTATGTGGCCCCCTACTAAAAATGACTACTCATGATTTTTATCACCATCCATTGGTTTTGCCTTCTTGTGGACTTCGTATCAATGGAAGTGCACAGTGTTTCTCTTTTGTGTTTAGCATCTATTGCTCCGCATGTCTGTGAGGCTCATTCCTGTTGCTTGCATCGGTAGATTCTTCTTTCTTTCTTTTTTTAAAAAATTTTACATGTTTTTGTTTTATTTTGAGAGAGAGAGACAGAGTGTGAGCAGGGGAGGGCCAGAGAGAGAGGGGGACACAGAATCCAAAGCAGGCTCCAGACTCTGAGCTGTCAGTCGGCACAGCCCGATGTGGGGCTTGAACCCACGGACTGTGAGATCATGACCTGAGCCGAAGTCGGATGCCTAACCGACTGAGCCACCCAGGTGCCCCTCTTCTTTCTTATTCTTTTTTTTTTTAAATCTTTTCTATCACATTTATTTATTTTTTGAGAGATAGAGTGAGACAGAGCATGAGCAGGGGAGGGTCAGAGAGAGAGGGAGATACAGAATCTGAAGCAGGCTCCAGGCTCTGAGCTAGCTGTCAGCACAGAGTCCGATGTGGGGTTCGAACCCACGAACCGTGAGATCATGACCTGACCTGAGGCCGGACGCTTAACCGACTGAGCCACCCAGGTGCCCTCAAAGTAACTTTTGAGCATGACCTGAGGTAGGAGTCAGGGTTTATTCCTTCCCCTTCCCCACCACATGAATATCTAATTGTTCCAGCACTATTTATTGCAAAGGCGATACTTTTTCACTGCAGTATGGTGGCGCTTTTGTCGTAAAGCAAGTGACAGCATATATGTGGGTCTATTTCTGGATGGAGGAATTCTACTGTTAGTATATTTACTGCAAATGCTGTAGTGGGTGCAGCTTCAGATGCCTCCACTTCCAGGGCAGGTGTCTCCAGGGAGAGCCAGGAGACTTGAGTAAAGAACATATTGATTTATTTGCTGCCACCCAACACTCCCTCTTGGCTTCTTGTGCCCCATCCTATCTGAGAGGTGGCCACTTCTACCTTCTTCAGTGCTGATTACACCCTGGGGGATGCCTGATGCAGACCTCTTCAGTGACCTCATGGCCATCAGATTCTCTCCCTGTTGGTAATTTGGCCTGGGAGTAACAGAGACTACTCATTTGCACTGAAAGAGTCTACAGAACAAGTTTTGTGATTCGATGAAGAGACTCCAAGGCCACGTGCCAAGTTTCAATTAAGGGAGAAGGTACAGAAATTGTCCAATGGGAAAGCCAGCTGAGAGAGAGAGAGAGAAAGAGAGAGAGAGAGAGAGGAAACAAGGTACAAAAAGAAATGGTGGAGACACCAGATGAGCGGGCGACATGCAGAGAAAGATTGCTTGAAAGCTCTGTGAGAGACTCTTATTAATCAATCTTCCAACAGTTCCTGGAGAAAGAACAGGAAAGATGCACAGAGGGGGGGGTCTTTGCAATCAAAATATCCTCTCATCCTGAGGCAAGGTAGAATGCTTTATATAATTAAAAATCACATACAGATACATTTTACGGTTTTCTTTTCTTCTTAGACCCCCAAGTAACTTTGAAGTGTGTTTTACACAGGATCTCACAGATTTTGGATCCATCACTGCTGCAGGGCTGGGAAAACTCTGTTCTTACAACTCTCCCTTCCTCCCACCCCTGCAGTGGAGCCAGACTGGACGTGTTTGCCTGGGTGAGGTTTGGACTTAATACCTTCAATTTCCCATAGGTTGTGTACCTTTGTTAAGAAGTCTTATTTTTATTCAAACTAGTTTGGGTATTTCTTGCAACCAAAAAAATTCTGGCTAGATTCCTTAAAGTATTTGTTACTTCTATTGTCCTATGTACTCAAGAGGGATGTTGGCCGCCATAAGTGAAACTTGCCAGAGAAGAGAAACACACGCATGACTGGGTACAAGGGAGGGGAAGAGCAGCAAGAGGAGGCTTTGGTTTGGGCTTTTGTATCCCCAGGAATTGTAAAAGGGCAATAAAATAAACAATAACACCTAGAACATATTTTTTTCCTACTGAAAACCAGGTATTATTATCCATCCATAAAAGTTTAGTGCTAATGTGCTCCCTAAAACCTGGAGAAATGGCTGCTCTCAGTGTTTGTCTAATAAAATCCACATACAATGAACTGACTGTTGTATCTCAGGGTAAAGCAAGAGATTCTAAACAAGGGCTCAAAGAATTAGGGAACAGCTAAAACTCCAACTCAAATGTGATTTGTCATTAGAAAAAGGAAGTCTAATCAATCACATAGTGTCCTATTTGGATAAAGAGCAGGTGAACAGGAAAGGGCAGGATCAGCTTGGAGCATGCAAAGTTGTTGGTGTGTACCTGGCACTGTCCAGGTGAGGGAGATGCTCTCTGTGAGCACTGGCTTTCTGGTGCCTGGAGAAGAGCTCTCCCCTGGCATTGGGACCACGACCGGGAAGAACACCTGTGTAACTATTCACTACCTTCTTTTGATCTGATGTCACACACCTGGCTCACTTCTGACCAGTTGCCAATATGTCTCCCACAGTGTTTTGTGAGTGGGAACACCATGGCTCAGATAGAAGTAGCAATCGTTTAGCCCCTAGCTAGAGATAACTCTCACTGTCAAGTAATACATTTGTAGTTTGGTTTATATATTTCAAGGAGTTTCAATGGTAAAAGTCAGCATTCTTGTTTCCAACCAACTCTGGTACACTAACAAAATTAAGAACAAGATTCCAGTCACCTTTTTCCTGCAAATCAACTATGTGGTTGTCCCTAAGTTACTCTATATTGTCATGGGAGTTTATTTTAAAAAGTGTCTCACCATGGCCACCATGGCCATGGGAATCATCTTGTGGACTGTAATTTCTAAAGGCATTTACAAGAACTTTGCAGTGGGTACTTAAGAAATGCATTTGCAGGGGTGCCTGGGTGGCTCAGTGGGTTAAGCATCCAACTCTTGATTTTGGCACAGGTCATGATCTCACAGTTCGTGAGATGGAGCCCCACATTGGGCTCTGCACTGATAGAGTAGAGCCTGCTTGGGATTTTCTCTCTCTGCCTCTCTCTAGCTTGTGCTCTCCCTCTCAAAAATAAATAAATAAACATTATAAAAAAGATATGCATTTACGTTGGAAGGTGCTCATAGCTTCAGAATTTTCAACATTTCCTGATTTTGACAGATCAGATAGGAACAGAAGTAGAGCATGAGAAATAAGGTCACGCATTAGTCTGCTAGGGCTGCCATAATAAAATACCACAGACTGGCAGGCTTAAACACCAAAGATTTCTCACAGTTCTGGAGGCTGAAAGTCCAAGATCAAGGTGCCAGAAGGGTTAGTTTCCTGTGAGACTCTTCTCCTTGGTTTGTACATGGCCACCTTTTCACTGTATCATCACATGATTGCCCCCATGTGCACTCACCCTTTCCTCTTCTTAAAGTCACCAGTCATACTGGATTAGCGCTTCACCTAATGGTCACATTTTAACTTAATCGCCTCTTTAAGACATTATCCCCACGTATAGTTATATTCTGAGGTACTGGGCTTGGGATTTCCAACATATGACTTTGGGAAGATAAATTTAAGTGCGTAAGATGTGGTGAAATCTATCCTGTCAAGGCAGCAAGCCTTCTTGACTAATCTTTCTATTGTTTTGGTGAGTTAGAGTAAGGCAGAATTGCTGGGAATTGGTAGACTCCCCCAATGTTAGCACCCACACCATGCAGTCAAGGTTATCTTACCTGTCCTAGAATGTCCCTCCGCCCCCCCCCCCCCACTGCCCAGAATCTATTCTTACAGAAAGCATTATCAAAAGGCAACTTGTAATTCTTTGTTTCATGGACAGATGCACAGCCAACCTAAGAAATCATGGTTTTAATCTCAAAAGGATTGGGTAGGTGAGGAACATAAATATCCTAAGCAGTGCAGGGGTATTGGTCTGGTTTTGGTGTAATGGTTGATGTTGTTTGTGGAGAAGCGAGAAGGACTTTTCTGTGGGGAATGATCAGTCAGCAGGCCAAGAAGAGGAGAATTGGTGCTTCCTGTGCTGAGGCATAGCTTCCCAGAATTCTGGGGATTTTGCCAGAGTCCAGCTGGTTATCAGACAGGGTTTTTGGACTTCTCAGGGGGGCCTGTCAAAGGTCCCTCCTCTAACTGCTGGGCAGCCAGAGTCCACTTGTTCTCTGCCAATCTCAGCTCCAGATTTATGAATGATGAGAGGAAGCAGTTGAGTCCACACTAGCTAACCATAATCTCTGTTGCCCTAACAATGTCCCTAGGGGTTCTGATGATGGACTGTGTTTTTCCAAGCATGATTTCCTTCACATGCCACTGGCAGCTGCCAGGATAGGGTCGCCGTGAAGAGGGTTGTAAATACACTGAGGTTTGGGAGGAGAAATGGCCTCAAATAAGAGTTAGAATGACGAATGCATTTATTCCTTTATTTATTGAGCACCTAGTAGGGTCAGGTATTGTTAGTAGAGCTAAGGATACACTCCTGATAAAATACATAACAATCCCTGCTCCTGTGGGGCTTTCACTCTATTGGGCAAAGACATCCTATGTCAGATGATAATGTATGGTTAGAGAAAAATGAACCAGGAAAGGGAAATAAGAAGGGCCCCAGGTGGTTGTCAGCTTCACAGTTGTAAAGGGTGTCCAGAGAAGGTTTCACAGAGAAAGTGACATTTGTGCAAAGTCTTGAAGAAATCAAGGAAGGAAGCTATACAGCTAACTGGGGGAAGAATGTTGTAGGCACAGGGGATGCCTAGTGCCATGACATGAGACACATGCAGGAAAGGTTAGGAGGCCAGTGTGGCTAAGTGAAGACAAGAGGGGGACAATAATAGTTGATGAGGTGATAAGGCGAGGCTAGGGCAGGCCAATCCCACAGAGCTTTGTGGGCCATTGTAAGGACTGTAACTTTCCCTTTGAGTGAGATGAGAGTCTGGTTAATATTTCCCCCCTTTAGCTTTATTGAGGTGTAATTGACAAATAAAATTATGAGATATTTAAAGCATACACTATGTTTGCTACATGTGTACATCATGGAAGTTAACCCCTGTTGAGTTAACACATCCATCAAGGTCAACTGATGCAGCCACTATGGGAAACGGTATGGAGATTTCTCAAGGAATTAAAAATAAGACTACCATATGATCTAATCCCACTTCTGGGTGTTTGTCCAAAGGAAATGAAATAATTATGTGGAAGAGACATCTGTACTCACATGTTCATGGTGGCATTATTCACTGTAGCCAAGATATGGAAACAACTGAAGGTTTTGAGCAGGAGTATCATGACTGAAAACTTTGAGAAGGGTTGAGAAAAATTCCAAGGGAGGAAAGTATGGAAACAGGGAGATCAATAAAGAAGCTACTGCAATTATCCAAGAAGCAGGTGGTGCTGGCTTATCCTGGGGTGGTAGCAGTGGACTGGTGAGAAGGGGTTGGATTCTGGATGTTTTGAAGGCAAACTCATTAGGATTTACTGACAGCTGGGATGTGGGGTGTGAGAGGAAGAGAGGATACAAGGCTGACCTCAAGGTTTTAGATTCATAAAAACTTGAAATCTGGTACTAAAGTGACTAGAAGTATTATCAGGAGGCATTTCTAGTCAAACGGTTAGACTTTGGAGTGTCTGATACTCAGGCATCTTCATAGACTCTTCTGTGATTACTGAAGTATATAAAATGCTAACATTCTCCATTCTCACTTCAAAGTAACTGACACCTCTAACTCCCATTCATTCATTCATTTGTTCATTTCCTCATTCATTCCATTCATTCAACCTTATCTCAGATGCCAACCAGGAACTCCCTATTCTTTGAGATCTACATGAGCTTTATTTGAACACTGCCATTCCAAGCCATGTGCAAGTCCAATAGTCTTCCAGGGATTTCCATAAAGTATTAGGGGAATGCTGGCTCTTCTGGCTTCCTCTGAATCCTGGATACCACCTGCCACTAATGCTGCCATGGGTGTGTCCTCACACTAAACATCTCTGGGTGTTAGGCACTCTACTGATGATCTGGGATGGGGCACCTGAGGAATAATTTCCCTCATTGTCTTCTGCATAGCAGATTAGTGGACATGTTTGTGACTTAAGTTTGGACTTCATCCCAAGGTCTTATCTTAGAAAAACCATGTCCTTAGATTAATCCGAAAGGTTCTACGCAAAACTTGTTTGTTTTCTGGAGGTTCTTGTGGCTGCCGGTTGGAGAATGGACTGAAGGCAGATGAAAGTGCATGGAGGTCCATGCTCCTTGCCGCCCCCCCACCCCCCACCCTGTGTGGTTTTCTGTACTTTGCATTGTGCTATACTCTGCTTTGTTTTGTTTTTAATTTTTTAAGTGTATTTATTTATTTGGAGAGAGAGAGAGAGAGAGAGCACAAGCAGGGGAGGGGCAGAGAGAGAAAGAGAGGATCTTAAGCAGGCTCCGTGCTGTCAAGCAAGGCTCGAACCCATGAACCATGAGATCAAGACCTGAGCTGAAATCAAGAGTCAGACGCTTAACCGATGGAGCCACCCAGGTGCCCCTGTGCTACTCTGTGAAAGGTGCCCTATACTAGTGCTGCTTGGGCTCTAATTACACACTTCAACCAAGCAGCTATTATGGCTTTTACTTTGCTCTCTTTAACCCTGGGATCCAGCTGTGGGTTTGGACCAGAGAGGGAGCCAAGTTACAACCACCATGCTTTAAACAGCCTCCCTTCCCCTCTACTCGAAGGCGTTTTGTTAAGCCCTGCGAGTTTTACCCACCATCTTCTTCTGCCAGTCAGTATTTGGCAGACCCACGCTGCCACTTCACCAAATGTACCCAGAATATCTGGCTGTCATTTAGACTCCAGTGGGGACTTACAGTCTTATGAATAAGCTTCTTCATTACACTTTGACCTCAGTCAATGACATTTATATTCGTCTTGAGTAAAACTACTTTTGCATGGAAAGGATATCCGTACTCTGAGCACTGGTGTTGTATGTAAGCCAATTTGACAATAAATTTATATTTATATTAAAAATAAATAAATAAGTAAAAAAGAAAGGATAGCCCTACTCTGAGATAAAAGTGGTCATAGTTGAATAAACTATGTGTAATCAGTGGTTCTGTCTTTTAGCTTCCATACTCAAAACAATACCCTTAAAAAGTAGTTGCTAAGTGTCCTGGCATTGCCACGAAGGATGCCAGAGTAGCCCTGAATTTGTGCACCACTCAGTCAGTGCTAATTTTGGCAGGCACCTGAAGACACGGGTCCGATCCAGTCACTGCCTTGCTGCTTTGTGGACAATGTGGAGAGTCTGGAGTAGGCTTCTGGTCAGAATACACTGAAACCCAGTGAAAGCTTGGTCAAGCTTGTTTGTCAGACAGGAGACTTTCGTATCAAAAAAAAAAAAAAAACAGGGGAAAAAGTGCTATTATACTTACGAAAATATAAAGCTTTTTCCATTAGAACCATTAATTGCTTAGAAAATATAATAGGGGTAAGAGTGATAAGTGAGTAACAACATAAACTTGCAAGCTGCAAAACATATTTTGAGTGTTCTATTTTTACATAATATTATACATAATAATGCTTTATTAATGTGAGAACTTGATCGATCATAAGATTTTTTTTCTGGCTCACTTTCCTGTAAATGTGTATTAGTTCATCAACATTTATACTTTTAGCAGCTTTATTTTCAATTGATATCATTGAAAGACATCAGTTGCTTTTGACAAATGCAAGATTGCAAATCTTTTTTTTATCATTTCCCATTTTGAGGTTCTTTCTGCTGACAATCATTATCGGAGTTACTAAGATTACCTTACAGTTCAAATAAAACTGACCTATATCTTGATAATTCTTTCAAAATAGAATTTTTGGTACATCTAGAGCCAATGATTCTCACAGACCTATTTTTCTATAGGGATTTAACCCTTCATCTAAATCTGCTTCGAGTAAGTCTGAATCTAATTATTTAATTTTAAGTGTGAATTTATACAATAACGTTTTATTGTGTCTCCTGATGGTTCTTGCAGTGTGTGGGGCAGCGCAAGAAATGGAAAGTGGCATCATGATACAGGCATAATTCCGAAAGCCTGTTTTGCTTCGACACAGCAAAAGTTCATTGTAAAATCATCTTCCTCACTAAAGATTGTTCATACGAAGCTTTATCTGAAAATTGCTCTCTTTTCTATCAGCTGTGATGATCTTTACATCTTAATTTCTAGGCTTCTGCATATTTGCTTTGTGATGTTGCATTAGTTTTTAAAACTGGAGTTTCTTTGAAGAATTACAGGAACTCCCTGGTTATCTTAATGGCAGTATCCATGTGTATGTTTCTGTTGGTAGTAAGTTACCAGCAAAGGTCACTGCCTGAGAGCCAGCATTTCCGGTCCTGCTGCTCAGGTCCAGAAGTTGTCTGTGCTGATGCTGCAGGGATGGGCTCTGGAGGTGGATGGGCCAGCTGGCCTCCGCTTAAGGGTCTCATTGTTGCCCTTCTTCCTCCCTCGGCCGCGTGCATTGATGCTACCACTGCTGCTGCTGCGTCCTCATTTACCGCGGTCAACCTGTGGCCAGGTCCAGCCCAGCCACTTTGGAGTCGGACTCCAGACTGCCCTGAGGTACACACAGGTGCTCCAGGGTGCCAGCCCAATTGCTCCGAACCCCAGCTTCCCCCTGGGCCTATGGTGCATCTCTGCTACTCACAGGAATGCTCCATTTCCCCATTGGACTTGACCTACAAAGCACAAGTTCAAGGATAAAATTCTTAGAAATTTCAAGCTAGTGACAGCAGAGCATTAAATTAAGAATGGGATCTTTTTGAAAGTGGGGTCCTGTCCGACTGCACAGATTATGTGCCCGTAAAACTGGCCCTGGTGTCATACATAAAGCAACTGTATGTTGCAAGGTGACTACAGGGAGGAAAGAGTAAGGGAGACTGGCTGGCTGAAGGTATCTCATGCTTAAGATGTCCAAAATAGAACTATTCATCTCCTCCTGCCTCCAAATCCTGACGTTTAGCACGCTTCCCCATCTCCATAAATGGCTATCCCATTTTTCTAGCTACCCAGGCCCAAATCTTGGAATTAAATGCCACCACTTTCTCTTATACTGTCTGACTAGTTCTTCCTTTAAAGTATATCCCAAATCTGACCGCTTCTCACCTCCTGCTCTGGTCTGGTGCTTGGGGTTCTGGAATAGCCCCGGCATTGGTTTCCATGCTTCTGTCCTTACCTTCTAGTGTCCATTCTTAAAACATCACCTAGAAGGAGCCTTAGAAAACATTCAGTGGATCATGTTATTCACTGGGTCAAAGTCATTTGAGCTTCCCATCCCATTCAGATTAAAACCCACTCGTCCACAAAGCTCTACGTGGTATGCTCCCTCCTCACTTCTGACACTACATCTTCCTCTCCTCACTTACCATCCTCCAGCCACACATCATGCTTGAGGTCCTTCCAGTGAGCCAAGCATCTAGTGCATTTGCACTTGCTCCTCTCCAAAGGAAATGCTCCTCCCCCAGGATACGGCACAGTCAGCTCTTTCACTTTCTTTAAGGTTTAACTCAAGCACCTTATCAGGGGGCTTTCCTGACACTCTGTTAAAGGAGGCTCCCTCCTAGTATCTCCATCTCCCAGCTGTGTTTTTCTCCATAACACTTTTCATCGTCGAGCATCCTAAATATTTATTTTTTGTTTGTTTATGGTCTGTCTGTCTCTCCCTCCTAGAATACAAGATCTAAGGGGACAAAGCTTACGTTTCCTTCGCTCTCTTCTCAGCACCTAGAAATGGACTTGGCCCAGAGTAATCACTCAGTAAACACATACGAGATGAACGAGTAGGACTTTTGAAGCTTGGCTGGTTTTCTTAACGGCACACTGATTTCTAGGCAGGATGATGAGGGTCAAGCACAAAACGCTGTAATTTCAGTCTAGGGAAGCAGTTCTTAAAATGTGGTCTGTGGGGGCACCTGGGTGGCTCAGTTGGTTAAGCGGCCGACTTCAGCTAGGGTCATGATCTCGTGGTTCGTGGGTTTGGGACCCGCGTCAGGCTCTGTGCTGACAGCTCGCTCAGATTCTGTGTCTCCCTCTCTCTCTGACCTTCCCCTGCTCACGCTGTCTCTCTCTGTCTCTCAAAAAAAAAAAAAAACAACAACAACAACAAAAAAAACAAAAAACAAAAACAAAACAAAACAAAAATGTGGTCTGTGGTCCTTTAGGGGTCCCAGAGACCCTTTTTCACTATGTTAACATTTGGACAGAAAGTTCAGAAACAATGGTGGGTAAACCTGTGATGACGTAGTACACATTAGAGCAGTGGCACCGAACTACTATTAGCAGTGCACTCAGTGTCCAATTCCTCATCATGCACTCGCCAAAACAGGAGGACCCAGTGTCACTTAAGAATGTTCTCGATGTGAAAACTATCTCTAGTCTCAAACCTCTCCTCAGTCTCAGACCTTTAGAAAAGAACATTTTAATATTTGGTGTGATGAGATGAGAGGTTGCATGAAGCACTTTTGCCATCTACCAAAGGACGATGGTTATCTCTAAGAAGAGCCCTTGTGAAATGGTGAAGTTGCAAGCTGAACTTGCCACTAGCCTTAGGGAAAACCATTTTTTAAGAGAATAAGTGACATAGGAACTATGGGTATTTAGATTTGAATGTTTGGCAGACTTTTTTTTTTTTAGAAAATGATTGAAAGGAGGCTGTCATTTCGAGGAAAACAATGAATAGCATCTGCTGCCAATTATAAAACTTGAGTTTTCGAGGGAAAATTAGGAGCTTTGGAAAACTTGTATTTGTCACAGTGAGTTTGACAGCTCTCCAATACTTGAAGACTTTGTGATAAGATCAGTAGTATATTACTGATATATATATGAAATGTGTCAACATTTGAAAAATGTGCGTAACTCAGTGAGTCAGTAGTTTCCAAATGACCAATGCATGCTGTAATAAAACTACACATGGAAAAAGATCCTTTCAAACTATAAAATGAACCATGGGATTTTAATATAACAGAGTATGAAAAACTCCTTAATCTGGTTTCAGATTCCACACTGCAACTAACTTTTAAGAAACTACCACTTGTCAAGTTTTGATGTGGTATCAAGGAAGAATATTGACAAGTACCTGAAAAGGCTATTAAAATATTTCTCTCTTTTCCTGCTATATATTTGTGTGAAGATGGATTTTCTTTATATACTTAAACTAAAACAACATAATTCAATGTATTAAATGTCACAAGCAGATATGAGAATCCAGTTGTCTTTTATGAAGTGTGACAAAACAAATATCAAGCAATGACATCTTTCTCACTAATTTGTTTTAGAAAACATTGTTATTTCTTTAAATGGCTTTATTAAGGTATAATTAAAATGCAATAAACTACCCATGTTTAAATTCCACAATTTGATAAATTTAACATAGGAATACATCTATGAAACCACCCCCCCAAATCAAGATAATGAGCATAACCACCGCTCCAAAAAGTTTCCTTCTGTTCCCTTTTAATCCCTTCCTCCCTAGCCTGCCTCCCTCATTTCTAGGCAAACATTGAACTTCCTGTCACTCTATTTCAGCTTGCATTTTCTAGAATTTTATATAAATGGAATCAAAGTTTGTGCACTTTTTTATCTGGCTGTTTTCACAGGACAATTATTTTGAGATTCACCTGTGTTTTTGCATGTATCAGAAGCTCATTCATTTTTACGCTTGAGCATTCTTCCTTTGAATGGATATAGCATAATTTGTGTCTCCATTCACTTATTGCTATGGTCTGAATGTTTGTGTCCCACCCACAACTTCATATGTTGAAAACCTAATACCCAAGGTGATGTTACCATGAGGTGGGGGTCTTCATGAAGTGATTAGATCATTAGGACAGAGCCATTATAAATGGAGTTAGTGCCTTTATAGTAGAGGCTCCAGAGAGCGTGTTGGCCCCTTCCACCACGTGAGGATACAATGAGAAGATTTCAGTCAGGAAGAGAGCCCTCACCTGACCATGCTTGCACTCTGATCGCAGACTTTCAGTCTCTGGAATGGTAAAAAATAAATAAATTTCCATTGTTTATAAACTTTTCCCTCTGTGATTTTGGTTATAGCAGCTCAAATGGACTAAGATAATTGCTGATCGTCATTGGGATGATTTTCAGGTTTGGGCTATCACAAACCAAGCTGTCATGAACTATTCATATATAAGTCTTTGGATGGACATATGCTTTCATATCTCTTTGGTAAATACCAAAGAGAGAAATGGTTAGGTCATATACTAGGTGTCTGTTTAACCTTTTAAGAAATCGCCAAAGAGTTTTCCAAAGTGCAAACAGTCCCCAACTTATAATAGTTCAACTTAACACTTGTCAGCCTTATAATAGTACAAAAGTGATATGTGTTCAGTAGAAACTGACCTTTGAATTTTGAGTTTTGATCTTTCCCCGGGCTAGTGATGAGCGGTACAGATTCTCCCCATATTGGGCGATGGCTCTGAGGCAGTTCCCAGGCAGCCATGGGGTCATGAGGGCAAATACCTGACCCACTGACAACCAGGCCACTTTTCACTTTCAGTACAGTAGTCAATAAACTACGTGACATACTCAACAGTTTCTTAGAAATAGGCTCTGTGTTACACAATTTTGCCCCACTGGAGGTTAATGCAAATGTTCTGAACACATTAAGGTAGGAGACTAAGGAGACTAAGCCTAAGGAGACTAAGTCTACCTGATGTTCAGTAGGTGAGGTGTGTTAAAATGCATTTTCAACTTATGACATTTTCAACTGATGATGAGTTTATTGAGATGTAACCTCCTCATAAATCGAGGAAGATCTGTAGTTGTACCATTTTATTTTTTAATTTTTTAAATTAATTTTTTATTTTTAAAAATTAATTTATTTTTTAAATTCCTGTATAATTAACATACAGTGTTATATTAGTGGCAGGTGTACCATATAGTGACTCAACAATTCTATGCATTATTCAGTGCTCATAATGATAAATGTCCCCTTAATCCCCTTCATCTATTTCACCCATCCCCCCACCCAGCTCCCCTCTGGTAACCATCTGTTTGTTCTCTGTAGTTAAGTCTGTTTTTTAATTATCTCGTTTCCTTTATTTTGTTTCCTAAATTCTACATATGAGTGAAATCATATGGTATTTATCTTTCTCTGACTGACTTATTTCACTGAACATTAGACCCTCTAAATCTATTCATGTTACAAATGGCAAGATTCCATTCTTTTTTTTTTTATGGCTGAGTAATCTTCCATTGTATGTATGTGTGTGTGTGTGTGTATATATATATATACCACATCTTCTTTATCCATTCATCTATCAATGGACACTTGGGTTGCTTCCATATCTTGGCTATTGTAAATAATGCTGCAATAAATGCAGAGGTGCTGGGGCACTTGGGTGGCTCAGTTGGTTGAGCATCGGGTTCTTGATTTCAGCTCAGGTTATGATCTCATGGTTCATGGGATTGATCCCCAAGTCGGGCTTCATGTTGAGAGCACAGAGCCTGCTGAGGATTCTCTTTCTTCCTCTGTCTCTGCTCCTCACCACCCCCCACCCCGCTCTCTCTCTTTCCTTCCCTCCCTTTCAAAACAAATTAATAAATTAAAAAACTAGGGGTGCATATATCTTTTCAAATTAGTGCTTTTGTGTAGTTGTACCATTTTAAATTACCACCAGCAGTGGATGAGAGTTTAAGTTTTCTCCACATCCACACCAACACTTGGAATGGCTGTTCAATTTTGGCCATTCTAACAGGTGTGTATTGATATCTTCTTGTTGTTTAATTGATGACTAGTAAAGTTGAGCATATTTTCATGCATTGATTTGCCATCTATATATATTCTTTGTTGAAGTGTCTATACAAATATATTGCATACTTTCTGTTGAAATGTTTTCATCATTTTCTTTTGAGTTCTAAAAATATGTATTTTAGATAAAAGTCCTTAATCAGATACGTGATTTGCAAATATATTCTCCCAGTCCATGGCTTGCTTTTTGTCTTAACAGTGTCTTTCAGAGAATAGAAGCCCCTAATTTTAAGGAAAACTTATTTTATCATTTTTTTCTATTATGAATCATGCTTGGAGTTTTAACTGAAAAATATTTGCCTAATTCAAGGCCACAAAGTATTTCTCATATTTTCTTCTGGAAGTTTTATAGTTTCAGGTTTTACATTTAAGGATATGATCCCTTTTTAGGTAATTTTGTATATGGTTTGTAATGGAATTTATTGTTTTGCATATGGATATACAATTCTTCCAACACCATTTGTTGAAAAAACCATCCTCTCTACACCAACTTGCCTTTACACCTTTGTGGGAAATAAATTGACCACAGAAGGGTAGGTCTGTTTCTAGACTCTATTCTGTTCTGCTGACCTATTTGATATCTTGATGCCAATATCACACTGTCTTGGTCACTTGGCTTTATAGTAAGTCTTTTTTTAAAAAATTCTTTTTAATGTTTATTTCTTTTTGAGAGACAGAGACAGAGTGTGAGCAGGAGAGAGGCAGAGAGAGAGGGAGACAAAATCCAAAGCAGGCTCCAGGCTCTGAGCTGTCAGACCAGAGCCCGATGCGGGTCTAGAACCAGACATTTAACGACTGAGCCACCCAGGGTCCCCAATAAGTCTTAAAGTCAGACAGTATAAGTCCTAAACTTTCTTCTCCTTTTCCAAAAATGTTTTGGCTATTCTAGGTTCTTTGCATTTCCATATGAATTTTACAATCAGCTTGTCAATTTCTACAAAAAATTTTCCTGAGATTTTGATTGTAGTCATATTGAATATATTGAGTGATTTGCAGAGAATTGTATCTTAACAATACTGAGTCTTCTAAGAATTTTTGCACTGATACTTTAAAAACATATTGATCTATAGGGTTTTTTGTTTTGTTTTGTTTTTTCTTGTGATGTCTTCACCTAGTTTGGTAACAGGTTAATACTGGCCTCATAGATTGAGTTAGGAAGTGATTCTTCCTCCTCTATTTTAAAGAAGATTTTTAGACAGACTGGTGTTAATTCTTTAAACATTTGATAAAACTCACCAGTGAAATTATCTGGTCCTGAATTTTCCTTGATGGAAGTTTTTTTACTGACTGATTCAATCTTCTTACTAGTTATAGGTTCATTCAGATTTTCTATTTCTACTTGAGTCAGTTTTGATATCTTGTGTGTTTCCAGGAATATGTCCATTCCATCTAGGTCATCTAATTTGTTGGCATATAATTGTTTATAATATTCTCTTATAATCCTTTTTACCTCTGTAAGGTCATTAGTAATGTCTCCATTTCATTGCTGATTTTGGTAACCGAGTGTTCTCTTTTTTTTTTTCTTGGTTAGTCTAGCTAAAAGTTTATTTTGTTGATCTTTTTTAAGAAGCAGCTTTTGTTTTATTGATTTTTCTGTTGCTTTTCTATTCTTTGTTTCATTTATCTCCACTCTAATCCTTATTTCCTTCCTTCTGTTTTCTCTGGGTTTAGTTTGCTCTTCCCCCCCTCCTTAATTCTTAGGTTAGGAAGAATCTTCTTAGGAAGATTATGTTAGAGATTTGAGATATGCCTTGTTCTTTTTTTAAACATAGGTATTTAGAGCTCTAAATTTCCTTCTGAGTGTTGTTTTTGCTGCATATTTGGTATGTTGTCTTTTAGTTTTCACTCATCCCAAAGTTATATAAACTTTCGGTTGTGAGTAACTTGTTCTGTGAATGTTCCATAAGATGAGCAAACATTTCTAATAAATTTTAACTTGATAAACAATTCATGTTTTTCAATACAAGTAGTATGTGATGCCGAATGTTGCATGGTCACAACTGAGCCAATGTCCCCCCACCTCCCACCCCGGCCTCCTCTCTCTCTGCAGGATTGTGGGTAATCATCTCCCATGCTTGGACGCTCGTTCTCAGGCCGTGCTGTTTGGCAGAAATCAGTGATTTGTCAGAATGTTGGAAGGTGCCCACAAACAGCCCTAGTGTATTTTTTGTCACTTCAAAGCATCTATGGACAGTCCTTTGCTTTTCCATACAAGAGGAAGCTTAGGAATGCTTTGCTTCACTCTAGGTCAGGCTGCCTGCAGATAGAGACCCTTTTCTCTGCTGCCTTATTGCCAGTTACATTAAATACCATACATGACAAGAGTTTATTAATACTGTACTGTGGTCAACATCCTTAGTGATAGTGAAAGTTGTCCTACACAGTAACCTTCCTCTCCCTTGTCTCCCTCACACCAACCATGAAGATTTTCAAAGGTAAGTGCAGGTTAATTTGTTTATTTTTCTTTATATTTTGTATTATATTATAGTAATCATTTCATATGAATATTTTTTGGGTTGTGGAATGAATCATCTGAGTTTCCATTATTTCTTATGGGGAAATTTGCTTTGATATACAAGTGTTTTGGATTATAAGCATGCTTTCAGAACGAATTATGCTCACAAATCAAGGTTTTACTGTATTTTCTAATTTCTCTTGTGTTTTCTTCTTTGAAAGTGTGTTTGAAACACACTCTCAAAAAATTAAAAACTGAACTTCCATAGGGTCTAGCTACTTCACTTCTGGGTATTTATCCAAAGCAAATGAAAACATTAACCCCAAAAGATATCTGCACCCTCATGTTTTCTGCAGCATTATGTATAATAACCAAAATATAGAAACAACTTAAATGTCTATTGCTGGATGAATGGATAAATAGATCACTTTATATATATCTATATATCTATAATGGAATATTATTCAGCCATAAAAAAGAAATAAGTCAAAGAAAGGCAAATGATCTCTTTTATATGTGGAATCTAAAACAAAAATAAAAACCAAAAAGACAAGCTCCTAGATACAAAGAACAGATTGGTGGTTGCCAGGTTGTCAGAAGCAGTTGGGTAGAGTGGTGTGAAAAATGAGTGAAGGGGGGGGGGTCAAAGGCTAAAAGAAAAAAAGAAGTGAGGCAACAGGGGGGGCTCAGTCAGCTAAACCTCTGACTTTGGCTCAAGTCATGATCTCATGATTTGTGGGTTTGAGCCCCACATCAGGCTCTGTACTGACAGCTCAGAGCCTGACGCCTGCTTCGGATTCTGTGTCTCCCTCTCTGCCCCTCCCCTGCTTGTGCTCTGTCTCTCTTGTTGTCTCTCAAAAATAAATAAACATTGAAAAAAATAAAAAACAAAAGAAAAAAGGAAGCAATGCCAGGGATAGTCTGAGTTAGCAGTGCACTGTTGGAAACTAAACTGTGCCTTTCATAGTAGGTGAGCAAACAATATTTGCTGAATGAATTAGCTAGCCAATGCTTGGTTTAAAAAACAACAAAATTTCTTTACTACATACTTGATATTAAATATAGGGAGTGGGAACTGAATGGTGCAGAAATAACCTATAAAACCTAAAAATAAAAACAAATAAAAGAAAATCAAGATAATATCTAGAAATATTCATCATTAGGCTTTTATATCTGATCACTTGAAAGTTAGTTACCCCCTAGTCAGTCAAAAGCAACATATTGTCTATAGAAGGGATTAGTATGGAGGGAATAAAAACTATTCAATGTCAAAGTTCAAGCTTAAAAAAATAAAACAAACTTAGAAAATAGGCTTTTTGAGTCTCAAAGGCAAATCTTGAGGAAAAGCAATCACGAAGTATATGACATAACAACAGAACTAGAAAGAATGTAGGCTTATAGAGGAAGAAGGAGATCATTATGCACCTTCACCTGGGCTTGGGTTTGGCATGGAGCAGGTGAATCTTAGAGGAGTTAGATGGGGAGACACCGAAGGAGGAGATCTGACTTGGTGGGAAGAAAGGGACAGAATGCTCCTGATACAGGCCAGCACTTCTTGGCTTACACCAGGGAACCACCGAGGGGGAGCTTAGCCAACATCCATGGACCATGACATTTTCTTGAGAGGGAACAGTGCACACTGTTCTAGAGAAAAGCTACGTAGCTCTTTGCCTGCTCCTGTGGGTTGTGCACCTTCCAATGATGGCTACTAGCATACTTCCCATGCATTCTCCAGCAGGCGTTGACTTCACTGTGGCCTGACACTTGGCTGATTCCCATGGGACCTGCTGTATGTAGCTAACTTACTTGCTTTAAAAAAAAGTGTGTTGTTTAATTTCCACAGATTAGTAGATAGTCCAGATTTCCTTCTATTGTTGATTTCTAATTTTATTCCATCATGGGTGGGGAAGATATTTTGCATGATAACAGTCTTTTAAATTGACTGAAACTTGTTTTGTCATCTAACATACAGTCTATCCGAGCAAGTAGGAAAGAGAGGTATACAGTGTCAAGGGAATCTGTAATGGAGGTTTGACCTGGGCTGGGGGGTCAGGGAAGATTTCCCTATAAAAGTGATAATTACACTGATAACTGAGAGATAGATGTGTGTTAATTCGGTGAAGGCGGGATGAAACAGGAATTATTTTCATTACTCCATTTGGCTTCTCAGGGACTGTCTTGATAGTCTTTTGGTCTTCTTCCTCCTTCCCCTCCTATTCTTCCATATTATCTTTCTTTTCCTTTTCCTTCTCACTGTTTCTTTCCTCCTCCCCCTATTTTGCTGTTTATTAACCTGGAATAAATATTGAAGCCTTTCTCATTTCGATGAACAAACAGAGCTTTTGTGTGGAGGGTGTTTATAAGCAACTGTAAAATCTGTGCTCGTGTTGTATGAACTGATGACGCTTAGGAAGAGGTCAAGGATTCAGGGTTTTGATGATAGACACTTACTGTTGCAGGTGGAGGGAGGCACCAGGGTGAGAAAAAAGAAAGTGTTGCAACCAATCAGATCATAAGCTGAGCCACTTCCGGCAAGGAAATTTAATTTCAGTAATTGCATCACTGACCCAGCAAAATAACTAAATGCACTCTGTATTTATATTTTAAGCACACTTGGTCTATTCAACTTAATGGAGAATATGAAGATGCATGGTGTTAATGCCCCAACAGGAGACAACATATTTCTTTGTTAGACTTTCATCTTTTACCATGAAGGGCCTCTCAGGATTCTGCAACACAAAAGAATTTATCTCCCCAGGAACCACATTTCTGGAGTTAGATTCCCTTGGGCATGGTACCTACATTAGCTGTAAAATGCAGCAATGCCAACTAGAATGGCAAGCCCTTTGGCTTCTTGGCTCCCCAATTAAACATCAGGTTCTTCCTTTGGCTGGGA
Source organism: Cryptoprocta ferox (assembly GCA_028646485.1). NCBI lineage: Eukaryota > Metazoa > Chordata > Mammalia > Carnivora > Eupleridae > Cryptoprocta > Cryptoprocta ferox. The sequence continues at coordinate 152,047,647 of CM053567.1, forward strand.
TATGTGATCTTTCCAAATGAAGCAGAGCTCTGGCGTAACTGTAAACCTAATTCGTCTTTCTTATCAGTGAAGAAACAGGCAGAAACAAGGTCAAATCAAAGAGACCTCCTCCACTGGGATTGTTAAAAGCTATTGTTCCATAATTACTGTGACTAAGGCAACAAACAAACTCTATTGAAGTTGACAGCCACATTAGATCCGTGCAGCTGAATTCCTGCAGGTTTTTCCTGAATGTTCCCAATGAAAGTATAGCATGTTTTCACAGAGCAAGCACAAGAGGACAATAGACTATTATAACTCCAGAGAAGCTATTGTAATATATTCTGCCAATGTGAAAGGGGATGCATTTCATTTAGGCTTGCTTTGAAATGTAGCAAAACATCACCATATTGGGGAAAGTCTATTCCGCATCCAAACTAATAAGTTCAGGCGAGTTAAAGAGAAGTGCACTGGGCATTTAAACTGGGCTTGCCTCGATTCCTGTAACTCTAACCTATTCGAAGACCATGATGTAGGTATTTAGTCGTTGTTGCCTCTGCTCTTTCGTGTCACACATTCCATAGTGCCTGCTTGAGAAATGTTTCTTAAGTTGCACTGAGTTGAGCTTGTTTCAGTTATCCAAAAGTTCTCTTTTTATCACTAGAGAATGGAAGACGGGAGCTGTGACCATCTTTCTCACTCAGTGACATAGTCATTCTTGAAATCTGTTTTATCATGGCCATCTCTCTGCGTTAGAATGGTAGTCTCATGCAAGCCAGCTGCTGGATATGGGGATGGGAGCTCCTGGAAAGATTCTCTCTCTCTCTGTTTGATTGGTTGCAGATTCACAGTCTCATAAGTGTATTCGTGGAGGCAGATATGAGCATAGTGTCTACAAATATTTTTGAGTACACATCCCTTGCTTTCCTATCACTGGCAAATTTTCCTTTACAAGATCACAGAAACATTTTAAAGGCCATAGTCATAGAAGTCCTCATTCTTTAGAAAGATATTCTCATCTTTCACTATGAAGGGCCTCTCAGAATTCTGCAGCACAAAGGAATTTATCTTTCCAGGAGCCTAATTTAGGAGGAAGCTATTATATACTAGGTCATTGAGAGAACTGGTTTGCTCTGAGGTACTTATTAACAGATAATAGAGATTTATCAAATACAGCTTGCCAGGCGTTATTATAGATTATACAATGATGAATAAGATAAAGTCATTTCCCTGATGGAATTTGATGATGAAGACAACAGAAAACAATCAAATATATATACACTATAATGGTAAGGTGGTGAAAAATTGAAAAAAACAATGTGGGATAAGACATTAATGAGCAACAGAGCCGTCAGGGAAGACCCCCTTGAAGAGGGACATTTGTATTGAAGAGTGCATGCAAAGACAATGAAGGAGCTTGACTTATTTGAGGAATAGTCACAAGGCCAGAGGGGGATAACGTTAGCAAAAAAAAAAAAAAAAAAAAAGACCCAAATTTGATGGAAAACATCAACACACATAACCAAGAAGCTCAATAATCCCAAAGAAGACAAACATGAAAAAAACCACACCTAGGCACATTATAATTAAGTTGCTGATAACCAAAGACAGAAGGAAAAATCTTAAAAGCATTCAGGAAAAAGTCATATCGCATATAGAAGAACAGTAACAATAATGACGGTTAATTTCTTTTTTTTTTAATGTTTTATTTATTTTTGAGAGAGAGAGAGAGAGAGACAGCGTGAGCAGGGGAGGGTCAGAAAGAGAGGGAGACACAGAATTAGAAGACAGGCCCCAGGCTCTGAGCTAGCCATCAGCACAGAGCCCCACGCGGGGCTCGAACCCATGGACTGCAAGATCATGACCTGAGCCCAAGTCGGATGCTTAATCGACTGAGCCATCCAGGTGCCCCAATGACAGTTAATTTCTCATCAGGAACCATGGAGACAGAAGACAAGGAACAACATCTTTAAAGTCCTGAAAGGAAAATAGTCTGTCATTTGCAAATTCTTTATTTACTAAAAATATCCTTCAACAAGGAAGATGAAATAAATGTTTTCATAACAATGAAGGCTGAAAGAATGCTTTGCCAATAGACTCATTCATACTATAAGCAATGCTAAAAGAAGCTTTTCAGGTAAAAGGAAAATAATACCAGTTGGATATTCAAAGGCAATGAAAACTAAATGGATAAGAGGTGGGTAAATATAAAAGAATTTTTTTGTTTAATTGCCTTATCTCTTTAATTATTTTAAATTACAAGTGATTATTTAAAGCAAAAACATGTATCTTGAGTTCAATAACAAATGTAAGTGTAATACTATAACAGCATAAAGGATAATGGAGATTATAAGTGGAATTTTACTCCTGTAAGATTCTTACATTATATGTTAAATGGTATTATAGTAATTCCAGGTATATTGTGAAAGTTAAGGATGCGTGTTAAAATCCCTAGGGCAACCAGTGGGATCAATAGAAAAAAAAATACTAAAATAGTAGACCATATAATTGCAGTAAATTCACAGTAAATGTCAATGGTCTTTTTACCCCAATTTAAGGCGGAGGTTGTCAGACTCATTTTTTTTAAAGAAAGAAAAATTGTAAGGGATTTACTTTGAATATAAAGACTAAGATAGTTTGAAAGTAAAAGGATAGAAAAATATCATATAAACACTAATACTACGAAAGCAGATTGGGCTACATTAGTGTCAAACAAAGTAGACTTCAAGATGGGGAGTATTACCAGAAAAAAGGAGACTTTTCATAATGATAAAAAGGCCAATCCATGAAGAAGACAAGTAAATCCTAGGTATGTATGCACTTATTAGCAACATGAAGCAAAACTGACAGAAGTAAAGGAAGAAATAAACACACCACAATTGTGTGTATTAACATGTGTTTCTCAATAGTTGCCAGAACTGGCAACATCAGTCATTGCTAATAGTCATCTGAGCAGTGGTTGCTTCTTCAGGGGCAGAGGGGAGGGAGCTTGACTAGAAAAGATTATAAGGGAATTTTCTGGAGTGCTAAAAGTGTTCTACATCTTGCTATCCTTTATAGACACGTATATACATCTATCAAAGCTTCTCAAAGTTTGTACTTAACAATCTATGTATTTTACTATAGATAAAATATACTCAGTATTTAAATTGAGCATAAATTTATAAATTTTAGTTCTAGATATGTTATGGCTCAGATTCTTATTAGATACCAAAGTGGAAGTGTTAAAGTGATATGTAAATTGGGTATGTGAGTCTGAAGTGCAGGTTGGTGCTGGAGTTATACATTTGAGAGTCATTATATAGACATGGTGTTTAAATCCACAGGACTGAATGAGATCACTCAGATACTAAAAATACAGAAGACAGAGGACCAAGGCTTCAAGGGGCATGCTAACACTTAGAAGTTGGAGCAGTAAAGGAAAACCAGCAAAGAACATGGAGAGTTACCAACTAGTGAAATACAAGAAAAGCAGGAGGATAAAGGAGTCAAATTAAGGATGTGTTTCAAAGAGGGCAGAATGATCACATCATATTCTGTTTAGAGATACAGTAAGATGAGTGCTAATAACTGCCCATCCACTTTTCCAAGATGGAAGTCACTGGTAACTTTAAAAGAAGAAACCTGTAAGAAAGTTACACTGCAAAGAATGAGATAGTGCCATCTGCGGCAACACGGACGCACCCAGACGGTGTTGTGCTAAGTGAGGTAAGTCAGGCAGGGAAAGACAAACACCATATGAATTTACTTATATGTGGAATCTGAAAAACAAAACAAAATGAACAGGCAAATGAAAACAACAGAAAGAGAAACAGACTGGTAACTATAGAGAACAAACTAGTGGTTTCCAGACAGGGGGAGGGTGGGCAATGGGTAAAATAGGTGAAGGAGATTATGAGATACAAGCTTCCAGCTATAAAATAAGTAAGTCATGGGGCTGAAAAGCATAGGAAATAGAGTCAGTAATATTGTAATAACTTTGCGTGCTGACGGATGGTAACTACGCTATTGTGGTGAGCATATTGTAACGTGTACAATTGATGAATCACCATGTTGTACACCTGGAACCAACACAATGTTATATATCAACTATACTTCAATTAAAAATTAAAATTAAAAACAACTTTAAAAAGGAGTGGTAGAATGCAAGCCTGGTTGAGGTGGGTTAAGGAAAATAAATGAAGGGACAAAGAAGTGCAGAAAACTTTTCAGGAGCTGTTTTCTGTGTTGATCAGGTGAGAAGACATAACTGCTCGCTATATTTGAACAATGCTGGTGCGTGTTGGACACTGTTATCTGGAAAGAATATATTAGAGAATGATGATGTTGGATGGAGCTTAAGAACTATATCCTCCAGTAATTTCTTAAAATGTTTATTTTTTGAGAGAGAGAGAGAGAGAGAAAGTGAGGGCAAGAGAGAGAGAGCAAGCCGGGGGAAGGGGGGGGGAGAGAGAGAGAGAGAGAGAGAGAAAGAGAGAGAAAGAGAGACATTCCAAACAGGCTCCTTGTTGTCAATGAAGAGACTGATGTGGGGCTCCAACCCATGAACCATGAGATCATGACCTGAGCCATAACCAAGAGTCAGATGCTTAACTGACTAAGCCACCGAGGTGCCCCTGTCCTCCAATGGTTGTTAAGGAGAGTTCTAATCAGGGGGTGCCTGGGTGGCCCTCTCGGTTAAGCATCTGACTGTTGGTTTTGGCTCAGGCCATGATCTCATAGTTCATAGGATTGAGCCCTGTGTCTGGCTCTACACTGACAGCACAGACCCTGCTTGGAATTCTCTCTCTCCCTCTCTCTCTGCCCGTCTTTCACTCTCTCTCTCTCTCTCTCAAAATAAATAAACTTAAAAAAAAAAAGGAGTTCTAACCAATCCGTAGAGCTGCCCCTCACGATTGGATGGGGGAATACAGTCACTTGTACCTGTTAGTACTTTAGTTTCTCTTCATATTGATATCTTTAAAACCTTTGTTTAAATTTATTTGGAGAAAAAACTGAGCTTTATACTTTGTGGACGAAGTCATAAAGTCACTGATGGTTATTATCAGTCTCTCTGGAAGCAAGCAGTCTAGCACAGACCCAAAGCACCTACTTCCCAGATGTAAAATGTCTCCATTAAGCATGCTCTTTATTAAGGACTTCACTTTTCCAAATATTCCTTCTAAACATACATATTATTCTCCCTTGGAGAAATTCCAATAGATTTGTTTTCCTATTAAGATATAAGTTCAATTCCATGTAACAGAAACACAAAATAGCAATGGCGTAAATTAAATAGAAGTTTCTTTCTCTCACACAGAAAAAAATCTGTGCTGGTATAGCAGCTTTGGCGTGCAAGATCACTGGGAACCTTGACTTCTTCTCTCTTCTTAACCCACCAACTGTGTGATGGTGTTTTCATCCATATGGTGCAAAATGACTCACCACCATGTTTGTATTCTAGCCAGTTAGAATGGGGAAAGAGCAAGGAGGATGTGCATCCTTTCCTCTTAAGGCCAGGGCCTAGAGTGGCACACATTACTTCATTCTCATCCTTTTGGCCAGCACCCAGTCACAAGGGTGCCTAGGTTATATAGTCTTTCTTCAGAGTGGCATTACGCTCAGCTAAAAAAAACCCATGGGTGATAGGAAGATGGATACTGATATAAAACTGACAATTGTTTCCTTTTCCTGGGATGTTTTAGGTTTCTAGTGCTCCCTTAGAGATAGGCAGTTGGATATGTGGTTCTCCTGCCTCTTATTCCACATGTGCCTTTGGGATCATCACAGGATGAGGAGATAGGGTGACCCTACCACAAATCTTCCAACAGGCGCAGCATCTCCTTTCATTTGTTTTCCACATTTGACTTCTGCATTAGATATAGTTTGAACAAAGAGTTAACCAGTTGTGGTAGTTAATTTTGTAACTGAGCCACAGGGTGCACAGATATTTGCTCAAATGTTATGCTGAATGTGCCTCTGAGGATATTTTGGGATGAGATTAACAGTTGTATCAGTAGACTGAGTAAAGCAGATTGCCCTCCGTAATGTGAGTGGGTCTCATCTAATCAGTTGAAGGCCTGAATAGAACAAAAAGGCTCACTCTCCCATGTGTAAGACAGAACTCTTCTTGCCTGACTGCCTTGAGCTGAGATATTGGTCTTTGCCTTCAAACTCAGATTGAAAGATTGGCTCTTCTTGGATCTTGAGTCTGCCGGCTTTCAGACGGGAATGTACACCATCAGCTCGTCTGGGTCTTCATCTTGCTGACTGGAGATATTGAAACATCTCAGCCTCCATAATCATTTGACCAAACCCTTATAATACCCCCCCCATCCAAATATCAAATACCATCCCCAAATACTATTGGTTCTGTTTCTATGGAGAATCCTAATTACTAGACCTTTTTTTTTTTAACCTGAAAACCAACTATTTAGTCCCTATATGTAACAGATGGGAGAACTGGGGCCCAGAATCACTGTGGCCCCCACAAATTAGGTAGCCACAAAGTAGGACTAGACCTACTTTTTAAATAGTCTAATGTTCTCTCCACAGAGTATTGCCTTGTCTTTCAGGTCACATCACAGATGAAAACACATCGTGTTTCACTAAAGGCATATTCATATACTGCTTCTCAAGTCAAGTTGATCTTAAGCTTCACATTGTTTGAGCAATCTCCACAGAAACTGTAAAATAAAAATTCACTTTTCATATGAAGTTTTTTCCTAGGCGAAAATGATGGGAAGATGTGGAAAACAAACACGGTTAGCTATTTTAATGGTCAGCCCTGGAACAGAACAGCCTTTAAAAACTGTCTGGTAGCTGAATTGGTGATTGAATTCCACAAGCAAATGCCAGCATCACTAAAGTAAAAACACAAGTGTTAGAACAAAGAAACACTGTAAGCATTTTGCATTAAGCAGACTAAAATCCAGATTTTATTTGTCAAGGCTCAAAAATAAAATAACTTCTTGCTGTGGCAGAGTTTATATAAGTAACACCATGCCCCATTCTCCCTCGAGTGTGGGTGGAAGAGGACAACTGTTGGTCTGTCTGGAGGAGATGTTAGGAAGAGTCATAATTTGTATGGATATAGAGACATTATTTTCTGTTCCAAAAATTAAAGTCATGTCAGCAATGGCTTTTAGCAAGGAGTTAATGGAAACTCTAGTTTGATAATGACTGAAGTGCTCTGGGAATTTGTGCCAATTATTTTATTTTTCTACTACTAAAAACCCTACCTTTTTTTGAGATATGATTCACATAACATAAAGTTCATTAAAAGTGTACACTTCAGTGAGGTTTAGTATATTCACAATGTTGTGTAGCCATCACCACTGTCTCATTCCAGAACACCTTAATCACCCCAAAAAGAGGTCCCTTATCTATCAGCAGTGACTTCCTATTTCCTCCTCTCCCCAGTTCCTGGCAACCGCCAATCTACTTCTGTCCATTTGGATTTGCCTATTCTGAACGTTTCATATAGATAGAATCTTATAATAAGTGGCATTTTGTGTCTGGCTTCTTTCACTTAGCGTGTAATATTTTCAAGGCTCATTTACATTATAGCATGTATCAGAATTTCATTCCTTTCTATGGCTATGTAATATTCCATGTTATGGATATACCACATTTTATTTACCCATTAATCAGTTGGCAGACATTTGGGTTGTTTCTACTTTGGGGCTATCATGAAAATGCTGCTACCAACACCAGTATAAGTTTTGTGCTTTTAGTTCTCTTCAGTATATACTTAGTAGTGTAATTGTTGGCTCATATACTTTAATATTTTGGAGAATTACTAAATTGTTTTCCAGAGGACAAGGATACGCCATTTTACATTCCCATCATCAGTGTGTAAGGGCTGCAGTTTCTCCAGATTCTAACCAACACTTGCTTTATTTGCCTTTCTCTGTTATAGCTATGCTAGTGCATGTGAAATGCTATCTCATGGTTTTGATTTGCATTTTCCTAATGATTGAATGATGTTGAACATTTTTTCATTTGCTTCTGGGCCATTTTCTATCTCCTTGTGAAGTGCCTGTTCAAGTGTTTTGCCCTTTAAAAAAATTTCATTGTCTCTATTTTTAATACTGAGTTCTTTAAATAAGTTCTTTGTCAGGTATATGTATTGCATGTATTTCCTTTCAGTGTGTAACTTGCTTTTATATTTTCTTAATGTCTTGCAAAGGGGAGAAAATTTTAATTTTGATGCGAGGCTGATTTATCAATGCTTTTTTCTGTTTTTAGTGTCCTGTCTATGAAATCTTTTTCTATTTCAAGGTTGTGAAAACTTTCTTATGTTTTCTTCCAGAAGTTTTGGACTTTTAGCATCTATGCATAGGCTAATAATTCAGGTCAGGTTAATTTTTCTATGTGATTTGAGTTAAAAGTTGAGATCCATCCAATACAGTATCTAATTGTCCCAGCACCTCCTATTGTCATTTTCTCATTGAATTACCTTGACTGCTTGATCAAAATCAATCACCATTAAGTTCTGTCTCTGGGCTCTCTATTCTGATTGTTCTGTATTGATCTATTTGCGTATCCTTTCATTAGTACCATGTGGTCTTGGTTTCTACAGCCTTATACTAAGTCATGAAATCAAGTAGAGTAAGTTCTCAAACTTCGATCTTCTTGGCAATGCTATGGTTATTCAATGTCTTAGCATTTCTATATAAATTTTATAATCAGCTTATTAATTATTACAAAAGCCTCTTGAGATTCTGATTGAGATTGCTTTCAGTCTATGAACTGATGTGAAGAGAAATGAGATCCTAATAAAATCAAGTCTTCCAGCCCATGAATATAAGATAACTCTCCAGTTATTTCAAAGGTTTTTATTCTTAAAATTTTTAGTATTTTTTGTTATTGTAAATTGTGTTGTTTTAAAATATATTTTCCAGGGTTTTTTTGTCACTGGTATAAATAAACAATATTTGATTTTACTATATTGACCTTGTATTTACAATCTTACTAAATTCATTTGATTGTTTTAACATTTTCTATTTATTTATTAGGATTTCGTTCATGTTGTCTGTGGACAAAGAGAGTCATACTTCTTCCTATCTTCCAAGAATTTTTGCCTTTTATTTCCTTCTGTTGCTGTATTGATCTGGCTAGAACTTTCAGGATGATGTTGGATACAGTAGTGATTTTAGGCATCTTCACTTCATTCCTGATCTTAGGATGAAGAAACTCATTCTTTCACCATTAATATCATGCTATTTGTAGATTTTTCATAGATGCTCTTTATCAGATGAAGGGTATTTTATATTTTGCTGAGAGTTTTTATCATGAAGCCATGTTGAAATTTGTCAAAAGATTTTTCTGCATCTGTTGAAATGATCACATGCTTTAACTATTTTATTTTGTTATGCAATAGATTACATTTATTGATTCTCAGATGGTAATTCTATCTTGCATTTCTAGTATAAACCCAATTTGTCATGACATATTTTCCTTTTTTTATAAGTTATTGTGTTTGTTTTAGAATTAAAAAAATTTACACCTATGTTTTGGAGGATATTGATCTTAGTTTTCTTATAATGTCCTTGTCAGACTTTTGGTATCAGGTTACACTGGCCATATAAAGTAGAAGTACTCTCTCCTTCTCTATTTTCGAAGTGTGTGGAATATTGTTATTTTATCTTCCTCAAATGTTAAAATTTACCAGTGTGGGATGTTGGATTCTATATAAGCAAATACTGAGATGGGGTTTGAGGGTGAAAGATGTCTCTTAGTGATAAACACTTATACTGGGAGAAGGGGCATATGGGTTAAAGGTAGAAGTGAAACTTTAGTAAAGGCCTAGAAAGCCTTGGCCAACCTTGCAGGCAGGGAGCTTTGGGCCAGTCTTGCTCCTGAGAGCTTCAGGCTTAGCCTTCATACCTTGATGTGCAGATTGCTTCAAGAAGGCCCTGACAGTGGACAGGACAGTACTCAGCAGCCAAGTTGGCTCCCATCCATCTTAGCCAATTCAAAATCTGAAGTTTTTTGTTTTTGTAAGTTTATTTATTTATTTTGAGAGGGCAAAGAGGGCCAGAGAGAGAGGTAGAAAGAGAATCGCAAGCAGGCTCCATACTGTCAGCACAGAGCCCGGTGTGGGGCTTGATCCCACGAACCATGAGATCAAGACTGAAGCCGAAATCAAGAGTCAGATGCTTAACCAATGGAGCCACCCAGGAGCCCCAGAAGCTGAGTTCTAATCTGCATCACTCAGCTCTCAGAGATGGCCAGCATCCAACAGTGTTCCCCCTCCTGTGTTGTGGTCCAGAAAGTGCCAGGCCATTTGAGGGGCTCCCCTCATTCACTTCCCTTCCCTCAAGGATCACAGTTCTGCACTTCCTGTAGGCAAAGAAATTAGCTGTTTCCTATATCATTTTCAGTTTTATACTTGTCTTCAACAAAAGGGTTGGTTGAAGACCAACCCTTGCATTGCGTTGGGAAGAAAACATCTCTAGTTAGGCTTTTGACAGTCAGTTACAGAGACATTTCTTTTCATTTTCTTTTTTAGAAATTTATTTTAGACACAGCATTATCATTGTAAGATCCATTTTTCCTTAGCTCCTTAAAAACATTTAAAAATCTTGGAAATGCAAAAGACAGCAAAAAATCCAGATCACAGTTCTGAAGGTTTTGCTAATGTAGATCTGTCTTCAGGTGTTCACTTCTCATCCTGCCACCAGGGTAATATCCTTAAAAAAATAAAATGAATCACGTAAACATGTTTTAGGGCAGATTTCCAGACTCCTCAGCCCAAACAGAAGGGTCCATTGTACCTTCTTCCACAGTTGAGGTCTTCTCCTGGGCCATTTCAGCAAGAACCCTCACAAACCTGAGTGACATTGCCACACTCCACACAGTGGATCTCTGGTGGCCTGTTCCTTCAGGCTCTTGGGATTCCTTGTACCTACAATTGCCAGTGGGCTGAAAAGTTAAACCTGAGAAGCTTTGAGGGTCATGCTTTTCAAGAAAGAGTACTTGAGATAAAAATTGGTTGGCAAGAATGAAAAGGAAGCAAGGGATGGTATAGGGAAGAGAGGAGCTTTGGACATATTTCATTTTTATTTTTGTACATTGCAAGGTATACAGTAGGTGCTCATATAGAAAACAGACACTTGGTTATTGGTGGATACGGAATTTCAATATTCAGTGTAACTGGTAATTTTCCTTTCTTAGCAGTCAGCTCATTTCAGCCCTACATCTCCCTGTGGAAAGAATCATTGCTTTATTTTGGCACTTTTGAAATAATGGCAGACATTGTGAATGCAGAAGCAATAGCAATGGAATGGAAAAGAATTATCAGCAAGTGAGATTTCTAGTGTGGGTGTTGAAAACTAATGAAATGCTGTATTATTCGGTGTTCTGCTCTAGAGAACTTTTGATATTCTTCTTCTTTAGTTAAATTTGACTCTACTACTTATTATCATTGCAAAAATGTGAAGAATAAAAAGTTCAGAAGCCATTTGTGTTCAAATAGAGTGCAATTAAAAAGTCCAAGGCAAGCATTAAAGCTCGTAAACAAGAGAACTAGCAAGAAGAAAAATTCAAGAAGCAAATGCTGAAGCAAGTTATAACCTGCCAGATATGAGAAAGGCAATAGAAATTCAGAAAGGAAAGAAAGGAACAGTTATGACCACCAATTAGCAAATGGAGAAAGATAATTAGTCACCCCCCCCGCCCCCCCCCGCCACCGCCAAAGGCTGAATTACGAAAAATGCTACTTCAGTTTCAGCAAAGAAATTTCAGGCAGCGACAAGCTTTTAAACTTACAATGAGGATTGATGAATAGAAACGAATTGTTATCAGGATATTTCAGGGAACAAAGAAATAAATGAGTCCAAGATACAATTAAAAAAAAAAAAAGCTAGCGGGCTGAAAAACTTCTGCCAAAGGTAGAATATGTCACCGTATTCTCAAACCCTCCTTTGTGTTTCCATAGCTATTTTGATTCCTTCATTCAGGATTGCCAGATCCCTCATAAATGTTTCTCCAGAAGACACTTGTGTTTTGCTGACTGTTGGGTCACTGTCATCTGTCATAATCACAACCTCAAAAAAATGCACAAACAGATCTCTTACGGATCTTTGTTTTCAAGATGCTTCTGACTGGCCTCATCCATAGTGTGATATGATCGTGATTGAGGTGTGATGGTAACTGTTACAATGAGCAGCGAAACAAGACTACAAAGCAAAGGAGTGTCTTTAGACCAAAATTGGCTAAAGAAAAAACAATGCAAACCCGTTCCTAACAATACAAATAGTTGCCATTTCTTGAGTGTCTAGTTTAGGCAGGCCCTACACACGTATCGTCTGGCTTTATCCTCACCATAATCTTATGAGGTTTGTATAATGATCCTTATTTTACAGACAAGGAAACCACAGGTCAGAGAGATTCAGGAACTTCCTCAACATCTCATGGCTGATCAGTGGCAGAACTGGACTCAACCCGAGATCTTCATCACCAAATCTCATGCCCTTATTCTGACCCAATGTTGTTATTTGTGAGACCTTTTGCAGCGTTAAGTGCTTTCACGTGAGAAAAATGATGGTTAGGAACATCTGATGATATTTTGAAAACAGCTGCTGTGATAAGAGAGAAAACAAAATAGAGTGGGGTTGAATTTCAAGTCAGTGTTTAGATTCTATAGTTAGTGAATAAATGAAAATATGTAGCTCATAGACAAAATAAATTTCTAGTGGTGGCAATGGATTAAGCACACTCCACCCTAAATACACAAGCAACTGTCTGGGAACTCTAAAGAGTAAATAATAGTGGGCATATTTGGGCAAAAAAAAAAAATTTGAGGAATGACTGATACAGGGATTTCTTTTCTTTCTTTCCTTCTTCCTTCCTTCTCTCCTTCTTCCTTCCTTCCTTCCTTCTTTCTTTTCTTTCTTTCTTTCTTTCTCTCCCTCTCTTTCTTTCTTTCTTTTTTCTTTCTTTCTTCCTCCCTCCTCCCCTCCCTCTCTCTCTTTCCTTCCTTCCTTCCTTCTTTCCTTCCTTCCTTCCTTCCTTCCCTCCTCTTCCTTCCTTCCTTCCTTCCTTCCTTCCTTCCTTCCTCCTTCCCTCCCTCCCTCCCTCCTCCCCTTTCTTTCTTTCTTTCTTTCTTTCTTTCTTTCTTGGTTTCTTTTTGAATCCGCCATTTCTTCTGGTTTATACTTGAGAGCAGACTGCATCCTGAAATTGTACAGGAAGTAAGGACAGAAAAAGCTCCAAGAAAAACCCTCACTTTTTTGCTAGTCACCAGGAAGTAGGACCTTTACATGGGGAAGAAATGGTCCTTCATTTTCTCTCTTTTTCACTCTCCCAATCGTCCTCTGAGGCAAGCCCCGGTTGTGAAGCTGTACTTCCATAGTGGCAGAAGAGGCTGTACACGAAATCACCAAGACAATTAACCTCATATCTAAAACACAGACTTCTAAGGCTCTGAAAGAAAACCTTTCTCTCTGACCTGCAGGCCCTTTGTTCTTGCACTGCTATGTCCTTGAGGCACTCAGTCACAGAGAGTGTGAAACTGGGCATGGATGATAAACAACCAGGTTCCTACCTATAGGACCAGAAGAGGTACCCCCTTATTGATGGAGAGTGTGGGTGATACCACAGAGAGAAGGGAACTGAACAAAGAGATCGTCTAAATCTGTGTGTCAAATCCTGGACCCATCACAGAGTTGCACATGCATGAAACTGACCTGAAGCAGCCCAGCAAATGTTTGGGAAACCAAACTGTAATGTGAATCACCTCTCAGGTCCTAGACCTAGGAAGTGCTCACATAGGGACAGACCCAAGTAGTACAGCAAAGGCTTTGAAAACTAAACTGACATCTAAGCCACTGTATGCAAAAGGGCATCAGGAGTTGTACTCTGAATCTAATCAGAATGCTTGCTTGCTAAAACAAAACACTAGCATTTTCCAGAGAACTTAAACAGGACCCAGAGACTCCAAACAAAATATTCAAAATGTTCAGGATATTATCTGGTATTACTCACATACAAAAAAATCAGGGAAAATCTCAACCATTTTCAGGGGAATATAATCAACAGATTCCAATCCCAAGATGACCCAGATGTTGGAAGTATCAGACAAAGACTTTAAAGCAATTGTTATATATATATATATATATATATATATATATATATATATATATATATGAAGTAAGGGCAAACACTCTTGAAACAAAGGTAAAGATTAAACTTTTCAGCAAATAAGTAAAAGAAAGAATTAAGGAAGAATCAAATGAACATCTTAGACCTCAAATCTTACAATACTAAAAAAAAAAAAAAAAAAAAAAAAAGCCCCACAGAGTGGTTCAATAGCAGAATGGAGATAACTCAGGAAACAAGGAACTTGAAAATTGATACATAGAAATTAGCTATGGAAAATTTAAAAATATTATGAACATATCAAAATTTGTGGGATGAAGCTAAGGCAGTGCTCAGAGGAAAATTAAAACATTGAATACAAATATGAAATTTATGGGGCGCCTGGGTGGCTCAGTTGGTTAAGCGTCCAACTTTGGCTCAGGTCATGATCTCACAGTCTGTGAGTTCGAGCCCCACGTCGGGCTCTGTGATGATAGCTCAGAGCCTGGAGCCTGCTTCAGATTCTGTGTCTCCCTCTCTCTCTGCCCCTCTCCCGCTCATTCTCTGTCTCTGTCTCTCAAAATAAAATAGACATAAAAAAAATTTCAAATATGAAATTTAGAGGTACCTGGGTGGCTCAGTCAGTTAAGCATCCAACTTCGGCCCAGGTCATGATCTCACTGCTCATGGGTGCAAAGCCACGCATCATGCTCTGTGCTGACAGCTCAGAGCTTGGAGGCTGCTTTGGATTCTGTGTCTCTCTGCCCCTCCCCCCCCCGTCTCAAAAATCAATAAACATTAAAAAAAATTTAAAAAATCATGAAATTTAAAACATTAAGACATATTAATAAAGAAGAAAGTTCTCAAATAAAAATCTGATATCTGATATTACACCTTAAGAAGCTAAAAAGAAGAATAAATTAAATCCAAAGCAAGCAGAAGGAAGGAAATAATAAACAGCAGAAATCAATGAAATTGAGAATAGAAAAACAATGGAGGAAATCCATGAGACAAAAGCTGATTCTTTGAAAATATTAAGAAAATCTATACTGAGCTGAGAGAAAGAGAAGACATGAATATCAAGAATAAAAGAGGGGATATCATGATAGACCCCAGTGACACTGAGATTGAAAATATAACAAGAGAATACTGTAAGCAGTTATATGCTTATAAATTCAACAACTTTGATGAAAAGGATCTATTCTTTGAAAGACACTGATTATGAAAATTTTACAAGAAGTAGATAACCCGAGTAGTTTTATATATTTTTTTAAAAAATCGAATTAATAGTTAAAAACCCCCTAACAAGGAAAACTTCAAGCTTAGATGACTTTAGTGGTGAATTATTCCAAATATTTAAGGAAGAAATAATATCAGTTCCACATGATCTCTCCTCATTCTATAAGGCCAGCATAACTTGCATGCAAAACTAGGGAAGTCAACAAGAAGAAGAAAAAGAAGGAGGGGGAGGAGCCTATGGCTTAATATCCCTCATTAACACAGGGACACAAATGCCTAACAAATTATTAATGATTCAAATCCAGCTATACATAAAAACATAACATAACACTACCAAAGCAGGGTGGAGGGGAGCAGTTTATCCTGGGAATGCAAGGCTGGTTCAACATTCTGAAATCAATCAATATAACTCACCATATTAATAGACTAAAGAAGAAAAAGCATAAGATAATTTCAACAGATACAAAAAACAAATGGACAAAATTCAATGTATATTCATGACTAAAACCCAATTGATAAAAATTATCTCCAAAAAAATAACCTACTTAATGATGAAAGATTGAATGCTTTCCCTCCAAGACTGAGACCAAAATAAAGCTGTATGCATTGATAATTCATATTCAACATCATACTCATCATTCTAGTCAGTGAAATAAAGTAAGAAAAAGACATAAAGACATAGTGACTGAAAAGAAAGAAAAAAACTGCCTTTATTCACAGATGACATGATTACCTACATAGAAAATCCCAAGAATTCTACAAAAAAAAGCTCCTAGAACTAATAAGTCAGTTTAGCATGGTTGCAAGATACATAATCAATATACAAAATCAAGTATATTTCCACATTGAACAATTGGAAACAAAAGTTTTACCAAAGTATCATTTTTAATAGTTCCCCCCAAATGAAATGCTTAGGTGTAAATCCAATGAAATATAGATAGGCTGTGTATGCTGAAAATTAGAAAATGCTGATGAAAGAAATCAAAGACCTAAATAAATAGAGAGATATAGTGTGTTCGTGGATTGGAAGCCTCAATATTGTTAAATGCCAATTCTCACCAAATTGATCTATAGATTTATTGCAATCTATATCAAAATTACTTCAGATTTTCTTGTAATGTCAAAAACTGATTCTGAAATTTATATAGGACACAAAGTAATTAGAACAGCTAAAATAATTTGAAGAAAGAAGAAAAGTGTTGGAGGACTCAAACTACCTGATTTTAAGACTTACTATAAAGTTACAGTAAACAAGAGAATGGAATATTGGTGAATGTATAGACAGATATTAATGGAACAGAATAGAGTCAAGAAACAGACGCACACTAATATATGGTCAATTGATTCGATTTTTGACCAAGTTGTAAAGTCAATTCAATGGAGAATTGCCTTTTTTCAGTAAATGATGCTTGAAAAATTTGACAGCCATATTTAAAATGATAAATCTTGGCATATACTTTACAGTTTATACCAAAATTATCAAAATGAATTATAGACCTAAATGTAAAATGTAATACCATGAAACTTTTAGAAGAAAGCTTAAGAGGAAATGTCCTTGACTCTGGCTTTGGCACAGAATTCTTAGATATGACATGAAAAGCACAATCTATAAATGAAAAGGATGATAAATGGGACTTAATCTACTTTCCAAACTTTAGCTCTGTGAAAGAAATTGTTGGAAAATGAAAAAACTAGACTGGGAGAAACATTGGCAAAGTGAACATCTAACAAAAGGACTTGTATCTGAAAATAACTCTCAAAATGAAAAGAAAACAAACAACCCAATTAAAAAATTAGCAAAAGAACATTCACTTCACCAAAGAAGATACATAGGTGGCAAATAACTTATGAAAAGATGCTCAACATCATTAGTCATTAGGGAAATGCAAATGAGATACTGTGGCACACCTATTAAAATGGGTAAAATAAGAACAAACTGAGAATAGCAGTTGCTGGCAAGGGTAGAGCAATTGGAAGTCTCGTTCATTGCTGGTAGGAATGCAAAATGGTACAGCCACTTTAGAAAATTGTTTGGCAGCTCCTTATAAATTTAAATATATACCTACCATATGACCCAGCAATGAGGAGTGAAAAGTTATGTTCACACAAAAACCTTGAGGCAAATGTTCATTTCAGCGTTATTCAAAATCACCAAAAACTAGAAACAACCCATCATCCTTTAACTGGTAAATGAATACACAGAATACAGTTCATCCATACAATGGAATATTACTTAACAATAAAAATGAATGAACTATTGATACTTGCAACGGTATAGATGATTCTCAAATGCATTTTCTACCTGAAAGAAGTCAGGCTTAGAACATTATATACAGTCTGATTCCATTTATATGATGTTTTAGAAAAGACAATACTTTAGGGACAGAAAACAGATCAGTGGGTTAGAGGTGGGGGAGGTTTGGCCACAAAGCAGCAGTAGCAGGAGGACATCTCCTTGGACTGAGGGAACTAATCTGCATCCTGATTGTGGAGGTGGTTTCATAACTACGCATGTTTCAAAACTTATAGAGCCGTACATAAAAAAGTTACTTTTATTGTATTTAAGTTAAAAATTAATTCCAAAAACTATTCTTGTAAATTCTTTAAGTAATCTCCTTTAAGTATACTTCTTAGGAGACCAGAAGCATTGGCTGCGGGTACTGGAACTCTTTGATAGGAACAAATAGAGCAGAAGTCTATGAAGCTTTGAGGGAACACTATCTCCAAAGGGTCTTTAAGAGTAGTTTGTGACAATCAAACATCTAAAAAAATCCCTACGCCAACTCCATATTGATGGGAAATTTAAGCCACATCCCCTAATTCTTCATCTTTAACCTTCTAGTTCAAGGACTAGAAACACAAGGAACTGTCTACTACATGTTCCATAAGTGGCAATGATAAGGACCAAGGAAAAAAGTAAGTAGGTAAGTAAATGAATCATCAAGTAAGTAAATAGAGAAACAGCTGGGATTGGAGGAATATAAAATAGATACAGGTACACTTTGCTCCTCGTGAGTGTGTGCCAACTTGAAGCCTTTACACCAGGTATTAAGCTGAGATCTGGAAAACATCTTCATCTGGCTTGGCATTTCCAAGTTTTCTCATGGCAGTTTTTTTACTCGATTTAACATGTCACCACTGGAACCGAATTTATGCAGAAGAAAAGTCTTCAATCAGTTTAGGATTTAAAAGGCGGAATCTATTTTTTTGTGTTAAAGAGGAAGAGCTATTGGCAGTTGATGCTCATGGCTATTCTCTTTGCAGGTCTTCTATTTTATAAATTCTTAATCTATTACTTAACAATCTTTCATTATTGTTGGCCTGAGGTGAAAATGTTTCAGTCATTGTTTCTGCCATGGCAGCCGAACTTGACATATCTCGCAAGTGGAGCTGCTCCCACCAGCAGGAACATTATTTCAGCCTGTGTAGAGATAAGCAACAGCTTCCAGCTGCAGCCCAGTCCTTGTGCTACATTATCTGCTTTACCTGAGAAATGATGCTAAATGTTGGGGGGGAAAGAGTCTGCTCATTTAAAGAAAAATGCGGTGCGCTTTCCTGAGGCTTCACAGAAGTGACTGGGGTGGTTTTAGCCTCAGCTGATACAGAGTGGCCACGTGCACAGTGCCTGAACCCACGAGGTCAACAGTCCTTGGCCTTTTGCTTGGAGGAACAGAAACTACTCTGTCTCAGCTTGGTGGCCATCTCCATGTGCTCCTTCCACTCGAAGACATGGTTGTAATCATGTCCGGAGGGAGGCAGTGCTCTGATGGTCCTCGTGGTAGCTCACTCTGTGCTTTTTCTTTTTTTGATGTTTATTTTTTAGAGAGATGGGGGGTGCGCAGAGGGGCAGAGAAAGGGAGACATAGAATCTGAAGCAGGCTCCGGGTTCGGAGCTGTCAGCACAGAGTCCAATGTGGGGCTTGAACTCAGAAACTGAGAGATCATGACCTGAGCTGAAGTGGGACGCTTAACCGACTGAACCACCCAGGTGCCCCTCACTTTATGCTTTTAACTGCACCTCTTTTTTCAGGTAACACTTCCTTGGAAAGTGTTAGTCAATGTGAAAAGAAAGAGATCTGCACTGAGTAGTGAATGTCAAAGATAAAGAAACCGAATTTCATGCCGAGTATGTGTTAGAACCAATTGAATGATGAGTATAAATGCAGGGCATTTTTATGGCCCCCATACAAATCCTAAATCATTGATAAGAATTATTACAACATGGTTAATTGAGTTGCTTTCTTGCTATAAAAATGGAATAAGCATTATACAACACATCTTTTTTTTTTGCTAATTTTAATTAACTTTTTATGTGATCCCAGGTTAACAGCTGCACAATACATGAATGCTGTCAGTGCCAGCACCTGCACATGCAGACACCTTCCTTTCTCAGGTGCATTTGGCAATTCTGGGACACACACGTGATTGTCTTTGTGTGTATGTGTTGCATTTTCTTCCATTCTCACATGAAGTAGATCTCAAACTCCTCAATATTATACAGCTGCTCACTTAAATGAAAGATGTAGCTGCCATGAGCAGGAACACGTTGGTTTAGTTGACCAGCTCCTCTTAGTTCAGTTAATTCAATTAGATGCTTAAATAGATGTAATTTTCGCTTCACCAGACAAAATGAGCAAATCTGAGACTGTCTTTCAGTAAGTAAAAGAAACTTTTTTTAAAAAAAAGGAGGAAATGGCCTTTGCTAGTTTAGAAATATATCAATTATATCTTGATAATCTTAAGCCAAAGAAAATGTATTCTTTTATATTTTGTAAGAATCTGGGTTTTTTTTCTTTAATTGAACTTTTAAATAGGTGGTTAAATTAGTGTAAGGCTATCTTAAAAGGAAATTTTTTTGAGTAAGTATACATTTAACACAATAGAAAACCATTTTAGGAGCATGGTATCTCTAGTTTTTTGTGTGTCTATGTTTTACTTGGAAAGTGTGTGGGTAATTGAAAGTAATTTCCCTTTTAATGTTTTATTTATTTATTTATTTTTGAGAGAGAGACAGCATGAGCAGGGGAGAGTCAGAGAGAGAGAGAGGGAGACACAGAATCTGAAGACAGGCTCCAGGCTCTGAGCTAGCTGTCAGCACAGAGCCCAACACGGGGCTCGAACCCACAAACCGTGAGATCATGACCTGAGCCGAAGTCGGACGCTCAACCGACTGAGCCACCCAGGTGCCCCAGTAATTTCCCTTTTTGTGAACTGTTAAGGTTGAGAGAGGTGATAAGATAATGCTAATGAGATAAAAAATATATGGGGGTTAGATTGATTGTCTATAAAATTTTCATCTTTCATTTCAAGGACAGATAATGTCCAAATTTGAACAAAGGAAATTGAGATTACAAATCCTTTTTAAAATTTTTTTTAATGTTTATTTTTGAGAGAGAGAGAGACAGAGAGAGAGAGAGAGAGACAGAATCTGAGGCAGGCTCCAGGCTCTGAGCTGTCAGCACAGAGCCCGACATGAACTGGGGCTTGAACTCATCAACTGTGAGATTGTGACCTGAGCAGAAGTCAGACGCTTAACCAACGGAGCCACCCAGGCCCCCCATTATGGACATTTTCTAAAATATAGAAAATATGAAAGAATTTTCCAGTGATCCCCCACATAGCCACCACTTGGATTCTACAAGTAACACCTTACTATATTGGATTTATCACACTTCTATCTGTTCAGCTGATCCCCTATCCATCCATCAATCCATTTTATTTTTTGATACATTCCAAGGAAGGTGCAGACATCAGTATACTTCCCTTCAAGTACTTCAGAATGCATAACATTCACTAGAGCTGTGAAAATCTTTTAATAGCAAGAGTCTTAAAGATCATTTTGTCTGGAGAGGGAAATGATGTCCTTGGATCCTTGAAAAAAATGATAAAGTTACAATTTGGACACTTGGATGAATTTCAATGTTTTATAGCTAAGGCTCAGAAAAATAAAGACAAACTGATGACAATTACAAAAAAAAGTCTTCTAAACTCCTGAACTTTTGCCAACAGGAAAAGGGCTTCCAAAGTTGTTCATCCCCTATGACAGGTATTTTTCCCAGCTCTGATACGGCAGCAGAGGTTCTCTCTCTCTCTCTTTCTCTCTCTCTCTCCTGGTAAATGTGGTCAAATCCTGACAAAACCAGGAGAAATGAGAGAGAGGTTTCTACCTTCTACCTGAAAAGGCAGAAAATTGTTAACTGATGTGGCTGTCGTCTCAGTATTCTGGGTAATCTGCTAACCAGCCAATTAACTCCCTAGGAAGGGAGAAGCTGCTCCCAGCTAGTTCTAGGAATTTCTAAAACTCCAAGTGCCAGGGAAAGTAGCACTCTTAGCACAGACACTACTCAAATGTGATGGAGCAGTGGCCACATAACATGGAATTCATTGATTTGGCCTCTCTGTATTCTAAACACATCAGGATCATTCTGCATTTGGGTAAAAATATTTAATAAGCTTTGAGAATACTAAGAGGCAAATATCTTGATGTCAGTTTTGCTAATCCCGGTGTCTGACCTAACTGCACGCACAGAATTTTCTCAGTAGATTTAACATCCAATGAATTTCACAGAAATCCAATATTCATTCCTAGACTTCCATTCAGTAGTGAGCTGTGACCACTTCCACTTACTGCTGAAAATGGTGTCATAGAAAGGATGTTTATGTGGTTTTTTTTGCTTCATTAAACTGCTTTTAACATATCATGGCCATGCTATTTGTAACTTGGAGAAATGGTACCAATTTCTTGGGTGGTTCAGGAGATATTTCCACAGATTTCTGGGTGGGGGTTTAAAATAAGAAGTGATAGCCTCATAAAGTATCTGTTTATTTACTTAGGTGTTTAAAGAAAAAGTGAAAGATTGTGTCAGGAGAGATGCAGGGAGAAATGGAAGAAAAAAAGAGAAAAGAAAGGAAAAACTCGCCTATTAGTTTTTGTGTTTACACACACACACACACACACATGCACACATACACACACACAATTCCCCAATACTTATGAGTTCTTCAAAAATAACCTTGAAACTGTGACTGATTTCTGGAAAGTAATGGGACAGGATAATTGCAGTATCCTAGTTCAGTACAAATAAGGTGGGTTGGGTGTAGGGGGTACAAATCAGTCTATCACAGAATGACTCTTTAGGAATATGAGGTCTAAAGTCAGACCACACATTTGAAACCTTACCCAACCACTTGGGTATGGTGGCTATGTCTTGGTGACATAACTTTGCCTAAACTACTTATCTGTAAAATGAAGTTAATAACAGTGCCTCCCTTACAGAATTGTAGTGAAGTTTCAGTTAAATCATCCATGTAGAGTATATATCCTTGAATATATACTGCTCAGTAGCTGTTCTCCACTTTTTCCTTGCTGATAGATCACAGTTTTATTTGGGGATGTACAGAACCACAGAACCACAGGTTCAAGATAGCTAAGCTCTATCTCCAGCCCCAGGAAGCAAATCAAAATGATTTCTCTCCTTTAGCCAGAGATGTACAGGAAGTGATTCCTTCTGTTGTTGCCTCCATATTGTGATGTTGGGAGCTGTGGAAGCCATACTGGGGCTGTGAAGGGAATTAGCTAAGGACAGACTAACCCACTGAGAATCGCAGAGTAGGAAGGAGAGAAGAACCTACGTGTCCAACCACATTGTTTAGCTGCTGAATCATCCAAACCTGAAGACATTTTATTTGGGCTTTTTGGAATCTGAGATGTTAGTCTTGTTGATTAAGCCATTTTAAGTTGCATTCTGTATATAACTCTGTAGCCAAAAGCATTCCAAGGGGACACCACTTTGTGAAGCATTTAGGGCATAGTAACTATGCAATTATAAAGCACAGCCCATGAAAAGTGTATCAGACTTAGAGATAGGAGATGCAGTCTTGACCTTGCTTGCCTTGGCCTGTGGTACTGATTGGATTCTTCCCACCTAAGCTGACTTAACCTAAACAATCTTCCCTGCCTGCATACTCCCCCACAATATCACTGTTGGACCTCCTCCCCGAACCCCAGCCCACCCTGTCCCAAAATTCTACCTCTTCCCATAGAGTTCCTTCCAGAGCAGTCCTGCCCTCCTCCCAAGTCCATGTTCTCTGCACCAGCTTTGCCTGCTCCATTTATGTCTGAGTAAGACCAAAGGAGAGCATCACATTCTTGAATGGCACTTGGAACTTCTTTCTGAACTAAGAATGGGGAGTTAAAACTGACCCCCCCACACTCCCAGTACTCGTAGGCTTTAGAACAATGATTCTCAACTGGGGGTGGGTGGGTGAGGGGACATTCGGCAATGTCCGGAGACATGTTGGTTATTACCACTGGGGGATGCTACCTGCATCTAGTGGGTAGAGACCAGGGAGGCTGCTAAGCATCCTCAAATGCAAAGATCTGCATCCACGCCCCCAACAGAGAATCATCTGGTCCAAAACAGCAATCATGCTGAGACTGAGAATCTCTGCTCTAAAAAAATGTGGAAATTAAAAAAAAATCACGTTCCAAGGCTTTCTTAGCTTTGCAGCCTCCCCACCTCTTTCCTCTACCGGCGGCACCTCCACATCTTTCTGCTGAATTCCTCCTTTGTATTCTGTGTTGTTAAGACACAAGAAGAGGCTTCCAGCACTCAGATGTTACTTATCTGCTTCCTCTGGACCCTTCTGGTTTTTTTTAAAAAGGACTGTATGAATAATGAAAGCTTACTTCGGGGACAAGAGCTTTTGATCCTTGGGCCGTTTCCTGTTTCCTGGAGAATTTTGCACACTTCTTCCTTTTCTCCGGCATAATTCTAAAACCAGAGAAGCCGGTCCTCAGTCAAACTCCCTTTGTAATGTTAGTAGACTGTAGCCTTAGGAAACGAGGCCATATCTTAGATTGATGCTGAGCCTGTTAAGGTTTAAATTTACAGTCTGCTCTGCTTTTGCAGAAACCTAACATCTTAACAGCGAGGGTGGCCTTCATCCATCATTTCGGTGAAACTTTATTTTTGTAGAATTTCCTTTCAAGATGGTAGATTATTGTACATTCTGGGGCAAAAGGTGAGAGAGGAAAGTCCTTCACTGATAGAAAAAGGAAATAGTGGGTCTGATCTCTATGGGGTGAAATGAAAGTTCAAACCAGGTCATTACATTCTTTGGGTTAACTCAGACCTCCAAGTTTATGAAGTGACCTACAAGTCTCGAAACTTCTTAGCTATGAAAGATGAGAAGTTACTGTCCCAAAACAAGAAGAAACTCCAGCCTGTACCTTGAAAGATTATGGGGTTGTGGGGCCAGAAGATCCAAATTGGATAACAAACATAACAAACTTTTATGTTCCATAAAATGAGGAGCTACTTCTATAACTATGACCTCAGATCTTACAGTGATTTAGAATTTCCCAAGGAGATTTCGGCCACACGGTGATTTCAATTGCTCCTCATCATAGTGACCCTGTGTGATAGGCATGTCAAGTATTGTTACCCATACTGGGCCAAGAGAAGAAATGAGAAGCTATAAAAGTTACGTGTCTTACTTAATAAAAAACAAACTTAAAGCCATATTAATTTACTGAGAGATGCATGACTTTTGAATGTAACCAAATGTTTCAGATCTTCCCTGGGATGGTTAAGATTTAAGGCAATCTGGACTTTATCCCAATATGTTCCTTTATCAAATAACATGTCCTAATTTTTTACTCAGAATCTTAGTCACTGGTACATTGACCCGAGGTGGCCAAGCAGGAATTTATTTATTTATCCTTCATTTATTCATTTAGCCACCACTGATTATTTTGCATGTGTTATGTGTGAAATTTTGTCCTGGGGGCTGGTAAGGGAGGGACACAATGCCAAATACGATATAAAATGTGGCTTTTGCCCTCAAGTTGCTTAGAGTCTTCCAGAGGATGCAGGCAGATAAACCTCCAGCAGTCACCTAGGCAGAAGGGGCAGAGGCCACCATTTTGGAACGAGGGTGGAAGGAGAAATTCTGCCTGTGACAGACAAGGCTTTGAGAAGAAGAGTTAGCTCATAAGCTGGGCCTTGAAAGAGCAAGATCTTGAAGATCAGAGAAGATAGGACATATTACAGAGAAGGAAGGAATATTCACTTCAGACTTTTAATGTTCCTGGGCAAATCTTTAGCGAAAGTTTGAAGGATGACATCAGCTTAGGCGCTCCCAACTCATTATGGGACAGGACCTTAGACTGTAAATCTGCTGACTTATTAACAACAAGGGAAGCATTCTGTCTCCTTCCCTTCTCAGAAATGAATGTGCCTTTTAGTTAAGGGCACAGACTAAATGGAACTTTTACAAGGGCAAGTTATCTCACTCCTTATTTCCATTTGCAAGGTCACTGCAACCTCGATCATTGCCTTTCCTGTATCTTCCCCTTGTACAACTTGGTGAAAGTATATATAGATAGACATAAGTATAAATAGCTATAGATACAGGTGATGTAGAGATATGTGTGTACACATCCATCCTTATCTTTTTGTCCTATGTACCCGGCACTGTGAACGCATCATTAATCTTCACAGATCTGTGAGTTAGGTGGTGTTATTATTGCTATTTTATAGTTACAGAAACTGAGGTTCAGTGAAGTAGAGTGATATGTTCAAAATCACACAGATATTAAGTGAGAGACATAGGGTTCAGAGGTGTCTGTTTTGCACAAAACCCCATGCTCTTTCTACTCTACGCTACTGCCTCTGATGAGTTCTGTAAAAGGGATTTCACACTGTGGCAGAGACGGATCGCTGTTCTCCTTTTTTCCTTCTGGTGATAGAACTGCCTCCTTCCCACCCTCATCAGTTTCAGCAGAGCACATGGCCTCCCAGCTGTGGCTTTCATCTCCAAGCTTGCCTTGTAGTTAAATGTGACCTTCTGATTTAGTCCTGCCCAATAGAATGGGAGTGAAGGTGCCTGAAAGCTACCTGGGCATCACATCCTGAGGGGAACGTTACCTGCTCTCCACTTTTCTTCCCTCTGTGGCCTGGAACATGGGCGTGGTGCTGGTGGTCTTCCCTGATATGGTGAGTCAGCAAGGTAGAAAGAAAGTGGGTCCCTGGACAATTTGGTGGAGTGGAGCTTGGACCACCCGCTTACTTACCTCTTGACAGTTGGTGAGAGAGAAACTTCTATTCTTCTATTTGAGCCACTGTAAATTTTTTGTCTCCTAAATTATTCCCTAGCTAATATAATTTCCATGATGTAAGCGTACTATTCAACATTTCCCAAGGTGTCAGAGCTGTCCAATTCCAGATATATAAAAAGGGCCAATGGTGATGGGTTGCCATTTAAGGCCCTTGACAAAAGCATATTTGCCTTCTGGTATTACCAGCCTTCATCCCTAAACAGCATGATCCTGGATGTCCCTGTTGCTTTAGAGGTCTTCCACAACCTTCAGATGTCAGACCACATTCAGCACATACCTAACGTCAAATGGTAGGAGACTGTATTGGCTCTGGCTAATCTCAGAAGATGTCTGCTTTCCCATCACTGAGCAGAATGGCTCAGAGCATTACATTGCCCTGCAGCCTTCTCGTCAAATGTATAGCGAAGGAAATGTGCCAAACGAAAGTGATCAGTTTCATCCCCCATATTCCTTAACAACACACTGATGGTCTTATTTGTTATCATATCTCATGGACCTTGGCTCCTGAAGGATACCAGAGCAGATGTGATCTGTTGGATCACTACCTGTTTGAACCAGGGCTTCTGAATTGTGCTCTAAAGCCCTAATGCTCCTTTGTAGCCTTCACCAGATCACAGCAGAATCACACTCGTGGTGTGACACCAATGGGACTGCGGCAGGAGGCCCAGTGTAAGGAACTCAGGATTTATATAGAAAACGAAAGCCCCTGGATTGGCACTAACTTCTGATTTAGAAGACTATGAGCCATCCTATGGAAGGCAGACAGGTTGCTTAAGAGTGACTTCTTCTAAGAAAAGGTGTTGCTTGGTAAAGCCACTCTATAATTCAAATTTAGTTTGTAAGTTCTAATTGTCTAGGGCCTGCTACTTTGCTCTGCTTCTTATCCAGACCACACCACTGGCCCTGACTGACTGGTTGGCTGGTGAATTCCCCCTCACTGCTAGTGAGGTCACCATGAATGGATCACAGCACATCTGTCATGTCTAGACAATTAGAAATCAAACTATGTAAGGAAAGATTCATAATAATTGGGAGTTATGGACTTCTTTGATCAGCTGATGAAATCAACAACAAAAAAGGACATTTGCGTATGATTTTGTATATGTCATGGCTGTCCAGGGAACTCCATGGAACCCATCCATAAACACCCAGATTCATTACACATGCATCTGTGGCTGGTTGGTAGTAGTGCATTTGCATAAAAATGTATCATAATATTCAACACTTCCATCCACTAAGTTGGAAATTTCTTCAGGACAAGAGTTATAATATGGTCATCTGGTACAGTCTTGTATAGTAGGTGTTTTATGATATGTATAGAGAACCAAATATCTTGGGCTTGAATCCTCCATTTGGGCTAAAGATTTCTAGTCAAAATACCTTCTTTTTAGAAATATTTAGAAATGAAGTGACAGAGAGAGTTAGAAAAATGGTACTTAGTGTCCAGGAATTCTCAATTCCATCCATATGTAAATCATTTAATAGCTTATAAATGATTTAGCAGCTGGTCACCTGTCCCAGAATAAATCTTTTAATAGGCAAGAAGCTTGGCTCTTTTTCACTGTTAGAAGATCCAGCCTAAAACTGATATAATACTTTGAGATGTCTAATATTGTTCACTAGTATAAAAATTCTTAATTTGATTTCAGTTAAAAAAAATCACCCACTATTTTCTTGCCTTCTGTGGCAGATACTGTTAGCTGTTCCCGATATCAATTTTCTCCTTCCTCAGTAGAAAATCTAGGGTGCTGGCTGGATACATGATTGTTCATCATAAAGATGCCATTTCCCAGCTACTTTTGCTGCTGGGTGTGGCTATCTGATTAAATTCTGGCAAAGGGGTTGTGACTGATGTTGTATTAAATACTGGTGGGGGAGGGTATCTCTTCTCTTGTTCTTTTTTTTCCTTTGTTCTGGTTGGCCATTCTGGCCCCCCAGGTCCAGATGCCTGTTGAAGGGCCTGCATTGTGGAGCTGCCCCACAGGTCCTGAATTGTTTCAGGCTCTTCAATTCTACCTCCACATTTGGAGATTTGCTAGAAGGACTCTCAGGAGTCAGCACATAATTGTGCTCATGGCTAAGATTTATTATGGCCATGTGGTAAGGCGACACAGCCTGATCATAAGTGAAAAAAAAAAATCACACACACACACACACACACACACACACACATGCATGCAGGCAGAGTCTAGAAGAATCCATATATAGGCCTCCTTGTTCTCGCCTTCTCCCATTAGCGAGGGTCACACAGAACTCACTCTTCTCCCAGCAGTTAAAATGCAGCAACACGTGTGTGATGTCTCTGCTCAGGGAAGCTCATTAGAGACTCGATGCCCAGTCGGGAGGTGGTCATAGTAGGTACCTTCTTCCCAGCACATACCAAAATTCCAAACTCTCACAAGGAAAGGAGACAGAGAGTCGATGCACAGTGTTTAGTGGTATAAGATCCTTGATCTCAATTAAAAAATATATCCCCCAGTATTTTCTTGCATTATTCCCCAATATCAGCTCATTGTTGACTCAGGACCCCCAAGAACCACATTTCCAGCTGTTAGCTAAGGGCCGACCTTGCAGACAGGCCTTTCCAAGGAGAGCAGTCTCACAGTTGCTACTTTAACGCTTCTGCACATGGTTGATCTCCATTTACCTAAAAGAGAAATTGACTTTCCTCTGGTTTACGCCAACATGTCTTCTGGGTTTTCTGTCTCTTGTAGCCCAACGTAATTCTAAAACCCTTGCTTCTTTGTGCACTTGAGACCTAGGTGGAACTAAAGCTTGGTGTCCAATTTAACAGTGGAGGGGATCCTGCCGGCCGATTGGGGTATGAGCATTTAAGAACACATTTTCATAACTCCAAATTCTGCTTGACAGTGGGCAGCATCGATTCACAGAAGAGCCCGAGTTCTCAAGGTTCATTTGTAAACTGACTGCACAAGGCAGCTCATGAAATAAAGCCAAGGTTAGTCTAAGGTGCATTTGGAGGGACCAGGTTTCAGTAAGAACCTGCAACTTGCTGTTTCTTCTATGAATCCTATAGAGGAACAGGTAATGACCATGTGCAGGGCATGACTTGGGGTGACATTGCTCTGGCTTATTGTAGACCTGAGAAACCACAGAGCCTCTTTAACACTCAACCTCCCTATAGTGGTTCACACTGAGAAACGCTACATTTTATAGATTTTCTGTTGAATTCAAGCTCCAGAGGTTTGTGGGTTTTTTCCTTTTAGCTTGTTTTTTTTTTTAACCTGGAGATTCTCTAACTCATTTCCTCATTTTACAGAGGTAAAAATGTAACACGTTTCACAAGACCCAGCAAGTTAGCAAAAGTAGAAATAGAAATCTGTCATCTTGATCCCCATCTGCATACCATCCTGAATAATCAATCTCCTCTGATCATCTGCTCGTTCAGCAAAACTGGGAATTCTGCACCCTCTAGTAGAACAGATCTGGGCACATGGGCAGTCCCTAAACATTGACTCACTGGCCAACTGTAATGTCACTGACTCACCCTCCAGCTGTGTGGTGCTTTCAGAAGCAGGAAGAAAAGTTTTCTAGTAGAGGCGTGAGGATAAACAGAAGGCACTGCACTCTGTGATACTATATTCACTTCTTGGGTATTTTAAATGGCGCCCGTGGGAGAGTAAAAATTATCCTAGAACCCAGGAAGCAGCTCAGTACCTCTGTGTTGATTATAACCACAGGACTTCCTTTCGAGTCAGCTTCAGACACTCATTTGGCAATTTCTTTTGAGGTGCTTCAAAGATAGTTGTTATTAACGTTTAAGCCACTAATTAATTTGCAGGCACACCAAACAATACTGCACTTTTCACATGCTTGTGAGCACTGGATAAATGTTACTTGGAGAGGCTAATGTCTATTTATCAAACCAAAAGACATTTCCCAGTTCCTGAATAACAACCCTTTTAAAGAAAAGTATATACTGAATGTGAAAACCCTAGTCTTAAAATCAAATGACTCAGTGGGTTTTCTGCATATTATTTGGAACCAGTTCTGGGCATTTGCTTTCTGTCCACCTATTTGCGATGTCTATGGGCTGACCAGAGTCTCAGGCAGCTTAATAACTAGGCGCAGAAAAACCATCAGATTGATGAGGGCCCCTCTTTATCACATAATGGTAAAGCTGAGCAAAGCATGGAAGTCCCTATGAGCACAGAGAAGAAGACACACACACACACACACACACACACACACACACACACAATTCTGAAACACCAAAGATCACTCCCTTTACCTGGGAGCAGCGGGGATGGTGAGAAAGGCAGGGACTTTTGGTCCCTGGTGAAAAAGTCTGGAATGAACCTCAGACTAGCCCTTGGCCAGCCTCTAGGAGCCTCAGATCTAGTAAGGGCACAGCTAGAATTATCTATCTAGTAGGGCTGTTGTGAGGATAGAAAGGAGAATATTTATGTAAACATCCATGGAGTGTTGGGGGGACATACAGAGAGGCCTGTTTCACCCCTTCCATCCACTTCCCAGAGGAAAAACAATGTTCTTACTGTTGAAGACATGATTAGATTCTTAAGGGTATAAGGAATTCGCTACATAAATTGGGAGGCATATGTCAAGGTTCTGTGTTTTTTTCCCCCAAATAGAAAAGAAGTACACACTTTCATATTTCCACAGATGATGACACCCCAGTCATTCTACCACTTCACAGATGGCATTCCACGAGCCTGCCAGAGACCATGTGTTTGCTCATATGGGCATTTTCCAAAGCCTGTTGGTAGCAAAGTTCTTTTTCTCTTTCGAATTTTTCACTTCTTGACCATAAAGTCCTTATGTGATTATCTATGGTTTCTTTCTTGCTAATGGTACTTTTTTTTAAAAAAAAAAGTACAAGCAAGGGTATTTTTAGGAACAGCCTGTTGCCATCCCTCAGGGGCTTTGCTCTGTGAACAGACTCCACCTATTTGTCTCTCTCCCTCCTTCTTCTCCTTTATCGCTCCCTCTTCCCTTAGGAGCCTGTTATTCCCAAGAAAGAGGAGTCCCCAATGTTCCAGGAGTGTGGAAACAACTCTTGCCTGGAACAGTGTTTCTACACTGTGGGATGTGATTTTAGGTGACACGCAGATGCACCATTAAATGACATCTTATCATGTTCTGAGAAAGCCATTTTCATTTCAATTCTCTTTTAGTCCTTTCGATTCCATGAAGGGAAACGTCTCCAGGTAGCACTATTATGCTTGAGCATTTTCTCTAACATTTGAGTCTTTGTTTGTTACAAAGGAAGAGCAGATCACATGTTCAGAGTCTTGGGCACATTGAGAATTTAATCACAGAGGGTTTTTTTTGGTTGCAGTTTTTAATTCCACTAGCGTTTTAAATTTATGCTAAATGACAGATTGTTTTTATTTGTAAAAATAAACAATTGGGGTTCCTTTTAAAAATAAATTTCCCTTTCATAATGATCAATAAAAATCTTTAAAAAATAATATTCCTTGAATTTTAAAAGTGAGTGATTTAAAGAAGCAAACGGTAGCTCAGATGAGACGTGAATATGTCAAAACTGTGAGGGTGTCAGTTGTATGGCTTAAGTTGGACCATATGCTCAGGGCCATCGAGAGAAGCTCAATACATAGACAGGTTGGAGTAAGTGTTGCTCAGAATACACTGATTCTCTCTAAAGAAACAGAAAAGCCATTTCCTCCTTTTCTTCCACCCATGCCCACCAGCACCATCACCACCATAATCATCATCATCATCATAATCATGCCCCTCTCTCATCACCTCCATGACTCATCACCATCATTAACACACAGCAGCACCCCACCGCCCTCCTCACCATCACTCCCAGCCCAATACATAGCCCAGGTGCTTTCTACCTCAGGCCCCTAGTGCTGCAAACACCCCTACGTAGGGTCCATGCTTCTGGTCTTTCTTCATTCCAGTTCATCCTGCACATATATACAAAGCCCACTTTCCTTTCCACCAGTAAGGACTGTGACTGACCATGCTGCCCACTTCACTCCTTTGTCAAGTTTAAATTCTTCTGCCTATTTTTCACGACTCCTTCATCTCCCTTCCAGCTCTCTTCTTTTCCATTTTCTCTCTAGAAAATGGCAACCTCAATGAAGAGAAAAGAAAATATTTCAATTAGAATAGTTTTCCATTTTGATATGAAAAAAAAATCATAGGGAGTAGAGAATATCCTCCACTTACCACAGTGGGCTCCAAAACTACCAAGTACTCAGCATCTACAGGGAGAAAATATTCTTAATTTAAAAGATTATGACCCCAGAGAGGAGTCTGTTGAAAAGGTCAGTATTTTTAAATGTAGTAAGTATGGGATCAACTATCTATTGCCACAACAATGCTGTGTAGCTAACTCACAATCACACAAAATCTCAGCAACAAATAACAATCAGTGTTTACAGTTCACATATGTGGGATGGTCATTGAGGGCTCTGCTGATTCGGGCTGGGCTTCCTTGTTGGAGTGTTGGCTGGCTGTTCACTGCCCTTGTCTGGCCTTGGCTAGGACGACCTCCACTCTACTGCCTGTCCCTTATTCACTAGCAGGTAGCCTGGGTAGGTTCTTGTGGTGATGGCTCAAGACTCTGCTCATATCACATCTGTTATAATTCCACTGGTTTAAAGAAGTCATACGACTGGGCCTAGAGGCAGGGAGGGTGATGGTCTGGCAAAACTCCCTGGCAAAGGGCTAGGATACAGGGTGGGCTGGTAGATTTTGCAATCTCCCACAACCTTAAAATGTACTTTTGAAAAAGATTTCAGACAATTCTTTTGAAAAATTTAAAGCATGTTGGAATAAATACATTCTTTGAAAATACCAGTGACATAGCAAGATATACTAAGAGTAAAGTACATTGAAAGGAACCAAAGTATGTCAGTATCTGTCAAAATAATCATTCTTTATGGTATTTTTTAATGATCAACAGAAAAAAGTGTCTTCTGTTGGTTTAAGATGTATAAGTGGATATTTTTAGTTTTTAAGATATATCTTTTTACATTTTGAAGATGATTTTTAGGCCTATTTTGTAGGTTTACCAATACAATGAAACCATTGGTCAGTTAATAAATAACAATTTCAATGGTTATATAATTTATTTTTTGTATCCCTTTTTTCTTCAAAAATGTTTCCATTTATGGGTGGCTCAGTCTGGTGGCTCAGTTGGTTAAGCATCCAACTTCGTCTCAGATCATAATCTCACAGTTCATGAGTTCGAGCCCCGCAGAGCCCTGCATCAGGCTCTGTGCTGACAGCTGGGAGCCTAGAGCCAGCTTCAAATTCTTTGTCTCCCTCTCTCTCTGCCCCTCCCCTGCTCTCTCTCTCAATCTCTCTGTCTCTCAAATAAATAAACATTAAAACATTTTTAAAAATGTTTCAGTTTGCATGATAAATTGTATGGACACTACCCATACTCAGTTTATGAGATATAGCCACTGTTAACAGTTTGGAGATCTGTCCTTTCATTATTATACCTAATAATGTTTCTTCAACAAAATTGGGGGTGACCTGTTTTCTTTAACAGTCAACATGTTTTACTGTGAATATTTTTGTATGTCATTAAATGTTTCTTTAAATATTGGGGGAGCCTGGATGTTTTAGTTGGTTGGGCATCCAACTTCTGCTTAGATCATGATCTCATGGCTCGTGAGTTCAAGCCCCACGTCTGACTCTGTACTAACAGCTCAGAGCCTGGAGCCTGCTTCAGATTTTGTGTCTCCCCCTCTGCTTTGTGTCTCTGCCCCTCCTCTGCTTTCTCTCTCTCAAAAATAAATAAGCGTTTAAAAAATTAAATGTACAATTTTTATAGTGCCAAAGTATATAGTTACAGGTGTTCATGATCTATTTAACCAGCCCCTTATTAGATAATTTTGCTGTCTCCATTTTTTCATTATAATGAACACAGCTACAGTGAAAACTCTTGCATATGAACAAGGATCACACCTTTTACTTCCTTTTTACTTCTTCACCTTCAGGAAGCTAAACAAATAATCACTGCTCAAGTGAAGCCTAAGGGAGAACAAAAGCATTCCAAATTGTCACTTTACACAGGGACCTTGAATTGTTGAAAATAAAAATAATACTTTTGGATCTGTTGATGACCTTGTTTCCTTTTCTAAGCAGAGAGCAAAGGGAGTTGGAACAGCAGCGAGATGACATGACTTTTCTCTTTCAGAAACCAAGAGAGATGTTTATTGCCAAAGTCTCCCAAACGCTAAGATTATGATTGGAAGGCTTTCAGCTTCCTCCCTTAGCCTGGTAGCCTCAGGCTGCAGGTCAATCATGTGAGGAAGTGATGGCCTCTAGCCCCAGCCATCTGCGCCCCAGTGGAAATTGGAAACATGACCTGGCACAGGTTTGGAGAAGTAACTTATTTTTGTTTGGTGGGAAGCCGGGGCAAGGGTGGTGAGAAGACAGTGCCCTAAATATGATATAATCCAGCTGTCCAAATACGTACAATTTAATTCAGCCAGTCATCCATTCCCTCCAAACCCAGATGTTTGCCATCACGCAATCTCACATTATCTTTCCTTACAGCCAACGTAACTCGTACTAATCATGTTTGTTGAAGAGTTGCGTTTGCTTTTAATTAGAAGATATCTATTTGGATTCCCTGGGTTCTCTTCACTTCAACTCAGAGACACAGCCTACCTGATTAATAAACTTTAAACCGTAACTACCTTTGCCTTGTGACGAATCACTGAGGCTTTCCTTCCCTCTCTGAGTTCAAATATAAGAACATGAGTATTACATACCTTAACATGATTTGCTGATTACTAGTATTTGTTAGCATATGGAGAATTCTGTTCCTTCTACACGTTCTCCAGACACTGAGCGCTCATGATGGCAGCGGTCTCTTTATATCTGCGTGCCTTTGTGATCAGAAGTCTCCAACAATTACGTTTGCTGTTAGACCTACTTCAAAGTCCGGTCAGATGCATGATCTTGCTTAGGTCATTAACAATGCTTCTGAGCTTAATTTCCCTAACTGAAAATTAGAGGGTAATAAAATGGTGCTGTGAGGATTAAATGCCAGCAGAATGCCTATTATGCAGTATGTATGCAAAGACTTCTGCTCCTTCCACCCTTTTGAAAACCGCTAGCCCTCTCTAAGTGCCTACCTGGTCCTATCTCTGGGGGACTGTGGCAGATTTTCAATGAGATTAGTTTTTAAGCTTTAGTCCTAAGTGAGCAAAGAAAGTAAGAGAAAAACCCTATGTGAACATTCTGGATATGCTGGAAGCAAATGAGGGCTAATCTATAGTGGATCCCTTTCCTGTGAAATATGCTTCTGGACCATTTTTTGATCTGATGCTTTGCTTACCAAGAGCTTCTTCTGCTGATTTTATTTCTCAAGTGCATCAATAGTGGGTACCAGGGAAGCATGTGTCTGGCATTCACGACTTTGGGAAGATAAGTCTATTATTAAAAATAAATACACTGGTTATATGATTAATTCTTTTTATTTTCACCAACTTGTTTATTAGGAGTTTCTTTCCAAAAGGTGACTCATTCTTGATGAGAAGATAAACATTCAGATTCTGAGTCTATGAAGCTGAGCCAAACCCTGGAATGATGTAAAAGCACCAAGACAGGTGCTCTTGAGTCCCTGCTGCGTCCACGGATAGCTTGTCCTCCTCCCTGTCCATCAGTCTCTCACTATCTACCCCCTGCTCTGCTTTCCCCTTCATTTCCCTCCATTCCCCTCTCTTTTTGAATTCTCTGCTGTGCTCTGATCTGCTTTCTTGTCATGGCTCCTGGCATTCCCTCGCCATTAATACCTTGCCTGGTTTACGCTCATTTCCTTGCTTTAGTTTCCAATCTTTTCATCCGGACTGGGTCATATTTAAGCCAGTGACAGGTTGAGGCATACAATAAATATTTACAGATGGAATCTGAGAGGCAAGCATGATTCTTCTTGTAAATAAAACGAGGCATGCAAAAACATTATTGCCCATGTACACCAGATATTCTGCTTAACTGCCTCACATGCATTTATGGGCTCAACATTTGCATCAACCTAGACTTCATGTATGGAAGCTCTAACCTTCGCCCGTCTGGCTATATTTGGAGATGAGGCTTGTAAAGATGCAATTAAGGTTAAATGAGGTCACAAAGGTAGGGTCCTGATCCAATAGGACTAGTGTCCCTGTAAGAAGAGGCACCAGAGAGCTTTAGCACGCTTACTCCCTCTCCCTCCACGCGTGCGTACAGAGGAAAGTCCTCATGAGCACACAGCAAGAAGGCACCCACCTGCAACCCAAGAAGAGAGTTCTTATTGAACTCTGGCCCCTTGATTCTGGGCTTCCAGTCTCCAGAAATGTTAGAAAATAAATTTCCGTTGTTAAGACTACCCATTTTATGATATTTTCTACAATAGCCCAAGGAGACTAATATATGCACTATTTCATTTCATCTACTCAACAGTCATATTAAGTCTTATTATTATTGTTATTCCTATTTAAAAGACGAGGAAACTGAGGCATGTAAGGGACAAATAGTCTGCTCCCAAATACTCAGTTATTATGTGGTGGAGATAAGAATTTGAATCCAGGTAATCGAACGCTAGAATTCAAGTTCTTAGTGGCCCCATAGTTTTGCTTGGCCCTAATACCACCCAACCAACAAACACAGCCTGCTTAAATGATGGAGAAAATAAGCTTCTTTCAAAGTATGAAAATGGTGAAGGTAATTTTGAAAGAAAAACTGTTTTGAGTTCAAAAGCATTGAGTTTGACTTAAGACATAATAACTTAGCCCAAATGTGTGAATTACTGGTAAATTAAAACATTGATACTTCAGGGATTTCTGTTGAATTAACAAACTTTTCGATTTGCATTATTGCTCTTAACATTTACTCCTTTTCAGCTGAGTAAATGTATTTTCAAAATTCCGTTTATTGCTTTTAAGCCTTAAATCACTCTGCTACAGAGTCATGGCAGAAAAGACACGGTCTCTTCTTCGGAGAGCTCAGTCATGGGGTGGAAAGTAGACACTCACACCCAGGACGTGCCCTGACACATTCACTCAATAAATACTTTTTTGAGGCCTTACCATGGACCAGGTACCATTGAGAGACGGCTAGATTTCCAGGTGGGTAAAACGTATGTGCAAGTGTGTGTGTGTGTGTGTGTGGTTGTGTGAGTGTGTATATGCCTGAATGTATGTGGCTGTGTGTGTGAATGTGAATGTGTGTGTGTGTGGTTGTGTGTGTATATGCCTGAATGTATGTGGCTGTGTGTGTGAATGTGAATGTGTGTGTGTGTGGTTGTGTGAGTGTGTATATGCCTGAATGTATGTGGCTGTGTGTGTGAATATGAGTGTGTGTGTGTGTGTGTGTGTGTGTGAGCAGTAGTGGAAGTGGTGGAGGTAGGTATAAGGGGACATTCGGAAGAGGAAAGAAAGATCAGTTTTTGCTTCTTTAATTCTTTTTTGTCATTTTCCCTTTGTAAGAGTCAATGTTTTGCAGGATGTATGGGCTGAACTTGTAACTGAATGACCCTGATTCTAAAAAATTATTTTGTGCTGTGCCTTAAAGCTTAACAAAGCTTGTTTAATAAGAGAGGAGACGTCCAACATCTCGCCCCAGTCCTCATGCCTAGTTGTGAAGGGAAGATACCTAGCCAGATGTCTGGTGGCAGCCTAGAGTGAGGGGCCTAGCAAATATTTATCAAAGCAATGTGAGTATGTGGTTTTATAAAAATTATATACAAAGACTTAGAACTTAAGGCAACAGTCCCCTGGTCAATATCTTCCCAAGATCAGTTCTCCAGAGATAGATATTTATAATTTATTTAATAGTTTCTGTTTTGGATTCTTCCGACTGGCCCTTCATGTCACTAAGTATATGATTATATAACTTGCCAATTTAAGAAATTATGTATTAATTTCCTCCTGATAGTGGAGGGATTAGTCCATGTAAAACAGTTCCCCAAATATTTCAATACTCTTTCTAGTGCTTACATTGGTTACCTCTGAAAATTTAATATTTACATCATTATTTCTTGAATTATCAAATACAAATACAAAGATCATCTCGATCTTTCGACTCCCTTCTTTATAAGATAAAAATAGTAGTGTCCTTGCCCCAACTTTTACCGTAGGTAGTTTAACCTTTACATCCTCATGGTTGAAACATTTGGATTCCTTTCTGCAAGCATAACTAAGCCATGTCTGTAGGTTAGCTCTAACTGTACAAAGTTGGCAAATAGTGCTTACATTGCTCTAATTACATAAAGATTGTTCATTTCA
This sequence comes from Cryptoprocta ferox, assembly GCA_028646485.1. Taxonomy (NCBI): domain Eukaryota; kingdom Metazoa; phylum Chordata; class Mammalia; order Carnivora; family Eupleridae; genus Cryptoprocta; species Cryptoprocta ferox. The sequence continues at coordinate 152,086,290 of CM053567.1, forward strand.
GGGTCAAATGGTTTGCTTTGGTTCTGTTGCTCTGCCTTTTGTAGGTTTAGTCTTTTCTGTTGTTTCTAATTACCTTTATTTTTTCTTTTTTTTTTTCTTTTTTT
>CM053567.1:152086893-152298756 GCA_028646485.1 Cryptoprocta ferox
TTTTTTTTTTAATTTTTTAAACGTTTTTATTTATTTTTGAGAGAGAGAGAGACAGCGTGAGCAGGGGAGGGTCAGAGAGAGAGGAAGACACAGAATCCGAAGCAGGCTCCAGGCTCTGAGCTAGATGTCAGCACAGAGCCTGATGCAGGGCTTGAACCAACTAACCCACAAACCATGAGATCATGACCTGAGCCGAAATCGGAAGCTCAACTGACTGAGCCACCCAGGCACCCCAAGGACCGTCTTTCAAAGATCTTTCCATAGGAACATCTTATGTCATTGCTAAACACATGAAACCCTTCTTAATGAATTGCACTCATGCTCAGTTTTTAAACTACAAAAGGAGATTTAGACTCATTTTGTCTTTTTCCATACCACAAGAGATGGTCACCCAGCTTGATGACGAAGCAGTGAAAAGCAGGCAAGTTACCTGTGTAGTCATAATCATGGCTGCCACCTCAGGAGCACTTACTGTGTGACAGATTCAGTGCCTAGTCTCATGGAGACTCAACTAAAGTTGAAAGGGAGGTGACATTGATGTGCCCATTTTATAGATCAGGAAACTGAGGCTTAAGAGCATGAGAGAAGTGCTCTGTTATATAGCAGGACAGGGGCTGGTGTTGAAATCCACGCCTTTCAGACTCCTGAGTGGGAGCTCCTGACCACTTATTAGAGGGTGAGGGGCCCTATTAGAGCCCCCCAGCAAGGGGGCTGGGAAGTGGAAGAATTTCCCAAAATAAACGCTCAGGGCAGGTAAGGCATGGGAAAGACAGGGATTCAGAGCCCCGATTCAGGCAGGGGTACCTGGGTCAGGGGTCCAGAGGAGTAACTTTGTCATTCTTACCTGCTCCCCACCAAGGGCCTGAGCTCTGCTGCTGATCCCCAGTCATACACAAGCCTTCTAGAAGATGTCTCATCTCCATCACTATGTTTCTGCCTTTGTGAGAATCCCTCCGATTCTTCTTGGAAGCCCACAACAGGCCACCACTTTCATCTTAATGCTTCTCATCTCATCCTTGGACACTAGGCATTACTCGCACAGCTACTATTCCACTACCCTCCTCTCTTCTCCTGTCCCTGCCTCGTCAGGTCCTGGCTTCCTCCTCCCCACCCCCCATCTGCCTCCTTTACAGCTGAGAGGTGCCCTGGTCTACTGCTAAGAACCAGCAGGGTGCTAATGTGACTTACTGCCTGCTTCGCTGTCTTCTGTCAATCACACCTGTGCCCCACCTCCAGCCCATTCTAAAGCAGGCAGGGGTTCTGGTACTGGACCCTGCTCCTTCCACTCCCACCTGCCCCACCTTGTGTCCCTCCCCGCAAGATCGTCATCCTCATACCCCAGTCCTGAGATATGTCACAGAAAACTGGAAAAATTTTGGAGACCAAAGCTTGGGATGTAGCCAGAGAGCCAATACTTGACTGGGTGCTTGCCCGTTTCACATATGCTATGCCTTTTAATTCTCACATCAACTCTGAGAGAAAGACAATGATTTTTTTTTTTTTTTTACTTTACAAATAGAAAAACTAAACTACAGTCAACTAAAGTGATTTTCTTGAGGAAAATCACACAGCTGGGAAATGGCAGACCTGGATTTGAATGCAGAATTTTGTCTCTAGAGTCCACTCTTCTAACCACTGTCCTACAGTGCCATCTCTGAGTGGGGGGCTAATGAAGGGAAGGGGGTGGGGCAGACCTAGACACTGGAATGGAGAGGCCCTGGATTCAGAATGAGGGTAACCCAAGCAAGAAGGATGACATTTGGGACAAAATAAGACATGTGAAACATACCGTGTCTTGATGCCACCCCCAAACCCTGATTCTCCTCAGTCTTTCCCATCTTAGACAAAGGCAATTTTCTCCTTCCAGTAATTCAGGTCGAGAACCTCAGAGCCTTCCTTGACTCTCCTCTTTTTCCTACATTCCACCCATCAGAAAATGTTATTAGCTCCATCACCAAAGTGCAGAATCTAACCACTTCTTATATCTCCACCACGCTCCCTGGGCTTAGCCACTGTCATGTCTCATCTAGATCATTCCAACGGCCTCTCCAAGGGAGTGTTATGTTCAGAGTCAGCCTTTTAATAAAACACTATATTTAATCTTTTTACCACTTTGATCTTTTTCTCTAAAAATCATTTTTCATTATTCCAAGTTTCATTTTGCCTTTTCTATATACCCTTTATAAAATTGTCGGTAAGAAATAAAGAGCACGTTAAATGCTGTGAAGCCCCAACCTGGCTTTAATAAAGAAAGAAAAGTGGGAGCCTTAAGAGAAGGTCACTGCATTGTAAGAAAAGTGGATTCATAGTGGCCATGGGTTTTTTTTTTGCGTACATGCCGGACGTAGTGCCTGGTCGGGACTGTAAGAAAAATGGCAAGCTCCATCCCTGCAATTTATCAGGATGACGTTTCATATACTAAAGATAGTCAGACTATAACAAAAGATCTAACGTTCGTGTCATCAGAGTCCCCAAAAGAGAGGAAGAAAGAGAGTGGGGCTGAAAAAGTACTTGAAGTAATAATTGCTGAAAAATTCCCAATTGGGCAAAAGATCTAAGTCCATAAATGTAAGAAGCTGTGTGAATCCCAAACAGGATCAACCTAAAGGAGTTAAGACCAAAATGCATTATAGTCAAACTTCTGAAAAATAAAAGCAAAGAAAAATATCTTAAAACTAATAAGAGGGAAACAAAGCCTTACCTAAAGGGGGAAAGCAAATGGAATGACGTTGGGTTTCTCATCAGAAACCATGGAGGACAGTGCACAACATTTTCCAAGTGCTGAAAGATGGAACTATAAACTCAGAACCCTATTCCCAATGAAAATGTGCTTCAGGAATGAAAGAGAAATCAAAACTTTCTCAGGTGAAGGAACTAAGAGACTATGTCACCAGCATACCAATCCTAAAAGAGCTAAAGTTCTCTAAACAGGAAAAAAAAAACAGTTAAGGAAGAAACTTGGGTCATCAGGAAGAAAGAAAGAACACAGCAAACATAAATACAATAGATTTTTTTTCTTCTCTTGTGTTTTCTGAATTATTTTTGATGGTGAAAGCATAAGGGATAATACTGTCTCTATGGTTCTAAATACATGTATAGAAAATATCTACAATACTTACATTATAAATGGGGAAAAATAAAGGGACATAAAGAAGTTTTCTACACATCATTTGAGCTGGTAAAATTGAACACCAGTAGATTGTGTTGGCTTCTGTATGTATAAAGTAATATGTACAGCAACCACTAAAAAAATCTTTCTTAATATACAGTCAAAACTACCATAGATAAATAAAAAATGTTCAAGTAATTCATAGAAAGGAAGGAAAAAGGAAAAACAGAGAGATGGAAAACAGAATAACTAATAAAATAAAAATTTTAATGGCACACTTATGCACTAGCATCAATAATTATATTCAATGGAAATTGTCCAAATACACAAATTAAAAGACAGAGATTGACAGAGTGAATTAAAAAATAGGACTCCACTATATGTTGTCTAGAAAAAATTCACTTCAAATATTATGGTATAGGCCAGTTGAAACCAAAAGGATGGAAAAAGTTAATGTAAACATTAATCAAAGGGAAGAAAGGGTGGCTACTTTAATATCAAATAAAGTCAACCTCAGAGCAAAGAAAATTACCAGAGGCAAAGAAGAAAGAAAGGGTGGTTATTTTAATATCATATAAAGTAGACCTCAGAGCAAAGAAAATTACCAGAGGCAAAGAAGAACATAGGTAATCATAAAAAGGCCAATCCACCAAGAAAACATAGTAATTCTAAATGTTTATTCAACAGAGGTACAAAAAATGTGAAGCAAAACTGATAGAACTGAAAGGAGAAACAGACAAATCCACAGTTCCAGTTGGTGACTTCAGTGCCTGCTTGGAACAACTGAAATAAATAGAACAAAATCAGCCAAGATATGGAAGAACTCAGTGCCATCCACCCAAGATAGAATTGATATTTATAGAATCCTCTACCAAAAATAGCAGGATACCTATTATTTTCAAGTGTCCATGTAATACATACCAGGACAGGCCACATCCTGGGCCATAAAACAAACCTCAACAAATTGAAAAGAATGGAATTTATACAGTATTGAGACTGTTTTCTCAGACCACACAGGAATTAAACTAAAAATCAATAAAAGAGATAATAGGAAAATCTCCAAACACTTGGAACAGCGCATCTCCAAGGAACGGAGGGATCAAAGAGAAAGTTTCAAGGGAAATTTAAAAAATACATTGGATGAAAATGACAATACAGTGTATATAAAACTGTGTAAGACTATTTCAGTTCTGGGAAATGAGTAAGTTCTAGAGACCTGATGTACAGTAATATGACTATAGTTAACAATACTGTGTTGTATAGATAAAATTTGCTAAGAAGGTAGACCTTAAGTGTTCTCCCCACCTCCACATACACACACACAATGAAAATGGTAACTAAATGAAGTGATAGATGTTAATTAGCTTAATCGTGGACATTATTTCACAGTGTGTGTGTGTGTGTATATCTCAAAATATCAAGTCATATACCTTAAGTAAATACAATTTTTATTTTTCAATTATGTGTCACTAAAACCGAAAAAAAATGTGGGACACAGTTAAGCAGTATTGAGAGGGAAATGTATAGCAATGACTGCATACTTTAGGAAAGAAAAAACTCCCAAATAAATAATATAAGCTACCATTTCAAAAACCTTTGAAAAGAAGAGTAAATTAAACCTAAAACAAATAGAAGGAAGGGAATAATAAAGATAGAGTTAAAATCAATGAAATTGAAACAGAAAAACAATAGTGAAAATCAATGAAAGAAAGAGCTGAGTCTTCGAAAAGGCAAATAAACAAAACTTTAGCAAGACTGACAAAGAGAGAAGACACAAGTTGTCATAATCAGGAATGACACAAAGAATATCACTACAGACCCTGCAAAACCCAAAAGCATAAAAGGGGAATACTCTGAATATCTCTACACACATAAATTCAATATTTGTTGATGACAAATTTGACATCATGTTGACATTAAGTTGATAAACTCATTCCTCAAAAAACACAAACTACAATAACTCAGCCAATATGAAATAATTTGAATAGCTCTAAAACTATTAAGGACATTGAATTTGTAATTTTGAAATTCCCCCAAACGAAATCTCCAGGCACAAATGGTTTCACTGGAGAAATCTACCAAAAATACAAGGAAAAATGAAACCAATTCTGCACAATCTCTTCCACCAAACAGAAGAGGAAGGAACACTTCTTAACTCATTTTATAAAGGTAGTATTACCCTGATACTAAAGCCAAATGAATACAGTACATTAAAAAAAAAAAAAAAGCTAGGGATCAATATTCTTCGTTAATATATAGATACGGAAGGAAAGCAGGAGCTGTGGGTGGGGAACATGTCGGATTATAAGCTGGGCAGAAAATGGGACCCATGCCACATCCCAGATGTGGTTGTGGAGATAGGAACTGGTTTTGGATTACGACTTGTTTTCTCACCTTCTTTAGAAGAAGAATGTGGCCATTAGCCTTTGGTTCTAGGATGGGATGGGAATGGCCTCACTCCAACTGTCAAATGATTCTCAGGCTCCATATCTTCTACATGGAAGATATGTCAAAGAGCAGGAGCAGTGACTTACACCTGAGAACATCCCAGTGGGAGGAAAAGAGAAATCATGTTTATTCCTCAGGAATACTGAAGTGCCCTGGAGTAAGCCGACATTCTTCTGTAACGATGTTATCAGTAATGCTTTAAACTTCACACATTGCTTATGTATTTGAAACTATGTCTATTTCTTGTTTTGTATTTTCTCTCCGGAAATTGCAAGGAGGTAGTCTTAAAAGAAATAAATTAAAAATAGGCAATATAGATATAGATATAGGTATAGATATAGATATATAGATACAAAAAATCCTTGATAAAATATTTGCAAATAGAATTCATAAAACATAAAACATGTGGTCACCGAAATTAAAAGTATAATGCCATTTATAATTGCAGGGGTGGGGTAGTAGAAATACTTAGGTATAAATTTAACAAAACATGTACAGGACTTGAATGCTGAAAACTACAGAATGTTGGTGAAAGAAATCAAAGAAGATCTAAATAAATGAAGAGATATAACTTGTTCAAGAATTCTAAGACTCAATAGCAAAGATGTCCATTCTCCCCAAATTCATATATGCAGTGAAATTCCTATCAAAATTCCAGCAAGATTTTTTTTGGATATAGCAATAGTATTCCAAAATTCATATGGAAAGACAAAAGAGGTACAGTAGCTAGAGCCATTCTTGAAAAATAAAAATAAATTGAGAGGAATCCATTTATTTCGTCTCAAGAAGACTTATTAAATAGTTACAGTTATCAAGACTGTGCAGTATTGCCAGAGGGACCAACACACAGATCAGTGGAACAGAATAGAAAACCCAGATTTAGATCTCCGAAAATATCCCCTATTAACCATTTTTTTTTTACAAAGGTACAAAAGCAATTCAATGGAGGAAATATAAATCAAAAAATCATGCTGGAGCGAATGAATATCCATAGACAAAAAAAGTGAACCTTGACCTAAGTCTCATACCTTACACAAAAATTGACTCAAAATGGATTGTAAGCTTCCATGCAAAACTATAAAAATTTTAGAAAATCTAAGCAAGGAGAACCCTTCAGGATCTAGAGCTATACACAGAGTTCTTACATATAACACAAAAGCATGATAAATTGAATTTCATTGAAATTAAAATTTCTTCCTGATGAAAGATCCTGTTAAGAGGTGGAAAAAACAAGCTACAGACTGGGAGAAAACATTTTCAAACTATATATCCAACAAAAGACTAATATTTAAAAACATAAATAACTCTGAAAATAGTAATTGAAAAATCCCAAGTAACCCAATTAAATCATAGACCAAGGACCTAAGCAGACATTTCAGCAAGTAGAGGTACAGATGGTAAATAAATACATAAAAAGATGCTCAACACCACTGGACTTTGGAAATGGAAGCTAAATCCACAAGATATCACCACACACCTATCAGAATGACTAAAGTCAAAAATAGAGAAAACACAAAATGCTAGTAAGGATGTGGAGAAACTGGATCATTCATACATCGCTGGAGGGAATGTACAATGATACAGCCATTCTACAAAACAGTTTGACAAGTTCTTTAAAATCTTAATATGCAGCTGGAATACCTGGGTGGCTTAGTCAGTTGAGCATATGACTCTTGATTTTGGCTCAGGTCACAATCTCACAGTTCATGGGATCAAGCCTTCTCTCTCTCTCTCTCTCTCTCTCAAAATAAATAAGTAAACTTAAACAAATATTAATATGCAGCACCATTCAACCCAGAAATTGTACATTGCAGCATTAATTCCAGAGAAACGAAGACATATTTACAGGGAAACCTATACACAAATATTTATAGCCACTTCATTTGTAATGGCCCCAAACTGGAAACAACTTGGATGTCCTTCAAGGGTTGACTGGTTAAACAAACTGGCACATGCATACTGCGTAGGATTGCCCAGTAACAAGAAGCATGAAAGTGTTAACACGTGTAACAACCCCGATCAGTCTCCACAGAATCATGCTAAAGTGAAAAAACAAAATCCGAGAAGTTTACAAACTCTATGGTTCCATTGATATAAAATTCTTGACATGGCAGAGTTCTAGAAGTGGAGAACAGATTAGTGGTTTGGGGGGTTAAGGAGGGAGGAGGGGCAAGAAGGAAGTGAATGTGGTTATACAAGGCAACATGAGCAATCCTTGTGTTCATGGATATGTTCTGTATTGACTGTATCAATGTCATTATTGTGGCTGTGATATTGCACAGCAGTTTTGTAAGATGAGAAAACTTGGGTGACAGATGCATTGGATCCCTTCCGTATTATTTCTTAACTGCATGTAAATCTAAAATTGTCTCAATGTTAAAAATATTATTTTAATTTAAGCCTATCGAGACCTATTAAAATAATAGGCTTAACTTTGAAAATCCGTTTATGAGAGGTTTCAACAATTTCGAATCAGAAGATATTTATTGAGCACTTACTATGACCGGGGACCATTTTAGGAGCTAAGGATACATCAGGAATCAAAGAGGCCAGGTCCCTGCTCTCATGGGGCTTATAGTCTAATATAGTAGAGAAAGAAGTAACAACAACAACAACAACAACAACAAACTCATCATGTTCAGTATTTGGCAAGTGTTATTACTGAAAATAAAACAATTTAAGGAGGTTGTGATTGGAGAAAGGATAAAAGGCTTATGTAGGGAAGGTGATCCAGGCAGGTGTCTCAGGAGAAGATGGCGCCTGTGTGGAGATTTAAGACAGTTTGATTTAGGACATGTTGCACTGGGATGCCACTGGGTATACAAATCCAGGTAGAGATGTCCAGAGGTAGGAGTAGAGACATAGATTTTGGAATCATTTTCACGGGGAAGAATATGTAGTAACCATGCAAATAAATGAGGTAACTAACAGTGAGGGCATAGAGAGGACAGAAAGAACCAACCACACCATCTTCATGAGTCAACATGAACATTCTCCCCTTTTTTGTGAATCTCCCTTTACACTGGGCTGAGCTGGACCTTCTCGGTTTTCTCTGTGACTCATTTTCTTCTAGCCCTCCTAACGCTGGAGTTTATCAGTCTTCAGTCCTTGGATCTCTTTTCTTCTCTATCTCCACCCCACCCTTGGAGATCTCATCTAACCTCAACCCTTCTCCTGAGCTCCAGGTTCTTATATTCCACTGCCTATCATCACTCCATTTGAGTAGCAACCTAATTTTCTGGAATTGAATTTGGCAACATGGGTATGGATAGAACAGAAATGCAGGAAATTTCTAACAGATCCAAAAGTCCAGTATCTTGAGTCAGAGCATCATGGCCCAAAATTTTATCAACAGGTTTTCCTTTAGGTTTCCTTCAAAGTCTTTCTGTTCCTATTGGCATAAATATTGTTTGTATACTTTATTTTTAGTTTATGGTCTACAGTTGCTCCAGAGCAAAAAATTTATATAATACAGTAACAGAAAATGAAGTAACAGAAATGGGTGGGATGACCTTATTACCTCCTTTTCTAGTTTTGTTTCAATGATTCTTTTACAAAAAAATGGATTTTGCAGAGGCAGATATCTCCTGAAACAATTTCTATTCCAAGCTCCAGATACCTTTTATTCTGAAATGGATGCATATTCTCTGGTCCATAGTGAGCCATTTCCAAGCAGCCAAAGATATCTCACATAATTAAAATACTTCAAATCACTTTAACATTTGGTCAGTTTCATGAATTCTATATATTTAGACTAAAAACCCAGATCAACATCTTCATTTGTATAACCGCTGTATTTTGAAAAGAGGACATTTACTGCTTCCTACGGAAATTGTTGCATGTCTTGAGAAAAAGATCATGGATTTTTTTTTCCTGTTTGTAGGAAATATCAGTAAAGTGTGCATTATGTATCTATTTCTGTGTAACAAATTACTTCAAAACTTGGTGGCTTTAAGCAATGATAGTCATTGTAAAACAACTATATTCTCCTTGTTTCTGTGGGACAGAAATCTGGGCATGGCTTAGCTGGGTATTGTGAATCAAGGTCTCTCAAAAGGTGAAATGAAAGTGTCAACCTGGAATGTAGTTACCACAAGGCTGGACTCGGGTAGATAGATTATTCTCCTGAGTTCACACACATGGTTCACAGGATTCATTTTCTCACCTCATGAATCTCTCCATTGGACAGCTCACAATATGGCCACTTAATTCACCAGGCTGAGCAAGTGAGAAGAGACCAGAGGGAGAGACAGAGACAGAAAGGGACTGAGAATGAGAGCAAGACAGAAGTCAGTCTTTTGTAATCCAATATTGTAAGTGACATTCCATCACTTTGCACTGTTCTTTTTGTCAGAAGCAAGTCACTTGGCCCAGCCCACACTCATGTGAAAGGGAATGTATAAGTACATAGTACCAAGAGGTAGAGATGGGAGACATTTTAAAAGCAGACTTCCATAGAATGCTGGGTATTTGTTGAATGAATGAATAACTGGATTAATGAGGTTATATGGTCTGATGACAATTATTATGAAAGAACAGACCATATGATTCCTTTGACAAACTCAATCCATTTGGTTGACACTTCTAGATCAAAGCACCTTTCAATGAAGGTCCATTCTTGGAAGGGTCTAACTGTTAGAAAGTTAGATGTTCTTACAGCTTCGTTGAATCAGTAGGGCATGGAGAAGGCACATCCTTAAAATACTGATTTGTGTCTAGTTGGATTCTGCTAATCTGACTGTGGAAATTAAACATATCCAGTGAGCTATTATTGACCCACTCAGAAAGATTCAGGCTTAAAAAAATCTTGGGTTATGAAAGAAAATATTTCCTTAAGTAAACAGAAAAAGGTTATTATCAGCCCCCCCGCCAATTCACTTTTGGAATATAAATTTGTCCAACAGAGATACAATAAAGACTTCAGACTAGGGCGCTTGGGTGGCTCAGTTGGTTAAGGGTTTGACTCTTGATTTTGGCTCAGATCATGATCTCATGGTTGTTGAGTTCGAGCCCCACATTGAGCTCTGCAATGACTGTGGTATCTGCTTCAGATTCTCTCCCTCCCTCTCTCTCTCTCTCTCTCTCTCTCTCTCTCTCTCTCTCTCTCTCTTCCTCTCTCTCTGTCCCACCCCTGCACGCACTCTCTCTCTAAATAAATAAACTTAATTTAAAAATCTTTAAAAAAAGACTTCAGACCAGTAAATGAATAAATATCAATATCAAATATCAAATAACTTCTGTCATTATCTATCTCAGTAAATCTGGTGTGGAGGCTAAATGCAGAAACCAGGCCTAGACCAGCTTCAAAGTAAGAGCCACAGGAAACAAGATATGTTCCTGTAAAAAGCTTGCAGCAGAACTCTGACTGTTCCTGCTCCCCCAACCAGGATTTGTTGACTGTTGATTGTAGGAGATTTCCAAAACAAAGCCCTGCGACAGCCAGGTTAGCTCTGCCAGTAGCAAGGTTAGACAGACACCACTGGGTGTCACTTGAGGGTTGAGGAATCATAGCCTTGGTCAAAGGGCCCCCAACCTTTCCCCGCATATGTTCCCAACCTTCTGGGTCTCGGAGACTCCTGCCACCACCCACCGAAGTTGAAGCAGAATCTAAGTAGGACATATCTGGTATCTCACCTGGGAAGAGACACACACCAACTCATCGGGGAAGATTAGTAAATCGGATCCCAAGCAGAAACCTGGCAAACAAAACTCCTGAGAGTAAAGTCCAGGGCAAAGCAGTTGGGAAGATGCCTGGAACATTCTGGAAGCTGTGGATGAGTCCCTGGGGCAGCCTGCACAGGAGAGAGAGAGAGAGAGAGGAGCCTCCCCTGTATCCCTTCCAGCATCTCGGCTGCACCACTGATGTGCACCAGCTGCAGTAAGCACATCATTTCTGATCCGTCTCATATTCCCATTAGGGATTCTCGCTACCATTTCACAAGGTTTATGCAGATGAAGGGACAGAAGGAGGGCGAGCCAGGATCTGAGAGTAACATTGTCTAGCTTTATTGCCATAACGTGACTACTCTTTGGGGCATGTACTGGATCGAATAGTGTGCTCCCCAAAATCCATGTCCACCCGGAACCTCAAAATGTGACCTTATCTGGAAATAGGGTCTGTGTAGATGTAATATGTTACACTAAAATGAGATCATACTGGATCACGGTGGGCCCTAAGTCTGGTGACTGGTGTCTTTATAAGAGAAAGGGCAGGAAATTCAGGCACACAGACACATATATACAGAAAAGAAGGATGTGATGATGGAGGCAGGGATCAAAAACTGTAGCTACCAACCAAGCAACCCCAAGGATTGCTGGGAGCCACCAGAATCTGGGAAGAAACAAAGCAGGATTCTTCCCTAGAAACCTAAGAACGTGGCCCCACCAACACCTTATTTAGGACTTCTAGTCTCCAGAACTGTAAGAGAATAAATTTCTGTTGCTATAAGACACACTGTCGGTGGTACTTTGCTCTGGTAGCCCTGGGAAACCAATATAGATTTCTCGAAATGGACACAAGCCCGTGTGTTCCATACAATTGTTGTCAGGATTTTTAATCATACTAGTTACAGCCTAAGACCCCAAATAAACATTTCCCAGCCAGAACTCCCCACTATAATGCTTTTCTTTCTTTCCAGTTTCTCCTGATACTCTTCCTTCAGGTCTGAGGTCCTTCATATCAGGGTTCGTATTTTTAAATACCTCAAGGATTCATGAGAGATTCTGTCCTGAACCACATGCTCCCCCATCCCTCTTTCCAGCATCCCACATCCCTTCTCACCCAATCCTACCTAAGGTGCCCAGTGCCAGGTACCACACACGCCAAGTGCCCAGGTACTCCAAGCTTGTGAGAGCCATGTTTCCAATTCATAGTGGCATGAATATGTTGGTGAGATTTTATTCAAAGGGAATCACACTCTTGCCTCTTATCTATGGGATATTTCCTAAATCACATTCATATTACCAGGTTTGTGGACGTCACCACAGAGAGCCAGATTATCTTTAAAAATTCCACTGGGCTGCCTTCTTGCATAGAGCTCCCAAAAAATGGCAGTCTAGCTATTGTTTTCAGTAGGTCTTGTTCCAGCAAGTTCTGCATCCACTTGATGAATTTGGGTTCTGTGGTTTGGATTCAGTCCCTGCTCCCCTACCGCCCTCTTCCCAATTTAAACTTTTCTAATCTTGGATTTCAGGCAAAGTTGGGGGTTGGGGTGGGGGAACAGGAAGAGAAATGCTGTATTGTATTCTTTGTCTCTTGCTGCCCCCTGCTGGGCAAATCATTTTTTTCTTGTTCTTTTTTCTTTCCTTTCTTTTTTTTTTTTAACAAAGGAAATGAACACATTCCTAGGAGTGGGTGAGGGAGGGAGAAGCAAAGTGTCTTAGAAGGAGAGAGAGGGCCAGACCATTTCCATTATTTGAGATTCTTAGTTTACTTTTTAAACAATGAGATGGTAATTGTGATATTTAAAACATGTTTGTGTTTAATTGCTTAGTACTTTAAATTTTTTAAATGTTTATTTATTTGAGAAAGAGAGAGACAGACAGACAGACAGAAGGTGAGTGGGGGAGGGATAGAGAGAAAGGGAGACACAGAATCTCAAGCAGGCCCCAGGCTCTGAGCTGTTAGCACAGAGCCCGAGGTGGGGCCCTCCCAAACTCACGAACAGCGAGATCATGACCTGAGCCAAAGTTGGCTACATAACTGACTGAGCCACCCAGGTGCCCCTAACTGCTTAGTATTTTCAAACACACACAACTACAATATACTATAATTGTATTTCCACAAAATAATTAGATTTGTAAAAGTCTCAATTCAAAGTATGGTGGTAGCTGGCCTGGTGATGATACATAGTGTAGTCTTCTCTCAATCTAGTTGTACATCTTGGTCCGTGACTGCATCCAGCACTGCGTCTGGGATAATGGCGAAGCCCTTTTCTACAGTGAGGTTAGGCAGAAAGGCCTTCCCACCCTCCCAATGATAGTGCTGGGGAGACTGACTCTCAGGGAGGCTCTAGTGAGGGGTGGGGGGGGCAATGGAAGGAGGAGGGGGGTAGTACAGAGTTGTCCCCCACCCCAGTCTTCCCAATACCCCCACAAGCAAGGTGAAATGTTATATGCCTTTTCCCTTGGATGCCACGTTTGTTAGAAAGGTTCTCTTAGGGGCAGGAAGGCCTCTGAAGTACTCTGTTTAGAGCTTCTCTGGGATGGTTGGTTACCACCAGGCACTGCCCCAGAGCTGAAGGCCATCAGAAGAGCCTGGAGCCAGGCCCTGATCCCAGAACCTGACAGCAAGAGTAGAAGCAAGGCCACTGACACTATGTCTCTACCGTTGGCTGCCCAACAGGAGAAAGCTGGGGTCTCCCTCTGCTTCCAACAGCTGATGGATCAAAGATTTCTCTTCAGGTTTCAGACTATGGACCGACCTCCCCCAGGAGTCAAGTCCTTTTGGGAAAATAGTTTCCTACCAGCAGGGGCCAGGTCGCCCACTTGCTGTGTATACTAGGAATCACACTGCTCCTAGGGTCTCTTCCACCCAGCTCCCCTCCCCCACAAGGCTACTCAAGTCCCTCAAAGATAATTTGCTTAACAATATCATTTGTTTCTTTTTCAAGTCTTTTGCAAGGAGCTTTATCACTTAAATTAGTTGATCCAAGATGCGGAGGCAGCGAATCAGAAGCAGACTTAAGTTGATTTGAAGGAACTAATGGAAATAACAATGAATATTTCCTTTCCTACCCGAGTTTGTGGATTAAAATTCAAACTCACACATCCATTTGCCCTGACATCTCTTGTGTCCTACCAGGTATAATCAGTACTTCCAACACTGAGCCTTCCTCCAGACCTTCTTCTATCTCATAACCTCCCTAGTTGTGCGCAATTGAGGGTAAAGGTTTAACATTTTTTACTGCAGTTTCCCATTGCTGCAGCATCTATGTGCAAATCAATGGACTTGTCCCTTGAAATGGAGTAGCAGCCGCCTGAGGTATTGTCATATTTGGGTGGTAGGTCACATGTGGCATGAGAGTATGCTAATCATGCCAATTAGAATCACATATCAGTCTGGGATGAATGGGGGGAAATCCAGTCTTTCACTACCAATAGTTTGAGAAGTTTAGATGGGGATGTCACCTAAAGGGAAGTGACCATGGCCTCTGTGTATGTGGAGACTAATCTTTTTCCTTCTCCAAATAGATTGTTAAGTTCCAGGAGAACATGGCTCTTGTTGTCTTGTTTACCACAGAACCCAATGTTCAAATGGTGATCAGCACATAGTAAGCACTCGATAAATATTTGTTGATGGGCTCCCTGCCTCTTCTTAGCAACTATCCCAACCCAATACGTTTTCCATGCTGCAGGTAGAACAATCTTCGTAAAACTCAAATCTGATCAAGACCCTTCCCTATTTAAGGCCTTTCAATGACTCCTCAGTTATCAAGGTCAAGTCAAAAGTCCTTAAGGAGCCTAATAAGGGTTTTGACCTGTATTCAAGCCATGCTGAACTCACATCTTTCTGAAGGGCCATGCTTTCCAGCCTCCAGGCCTTCACTAGCCTGTTCCCTTGATCTGGGATTCTCTTCACCCTCCTTGGCCAGTGATAACAATGCCAGGTCTCAGCTCAGCTGTAACTCCCACTGAGAAGACCCCAGGGTGACACTGATCATATCCTCCTGCAATTATTATTCTGTATGCCCACTGGAAGATGGTCTGTGCCTACCTCATCCACTGTTACATCCACTCCAAACTAAGACAGTACTTACCACATAATTGGTAGGCAATATATATGATGCTGTCTTTATAACAGCGGTAAACAGGACTCTAGAAGGTTTCGGTCACGGGAAGAAGTACACCTCTTACTCTTTGGCTGGTCGAGAGTGGCAAGCAGATTCAAATTTAGACATTCGCCAGTTGGGAGAGTTTATGCAACATCCTTGTGCTTCAGTTTCCATCTGTAACAGGGCTCATGATTGGACCTAGATAAAATGAGGTGGGGTCCTTATCTCAGGGCCTGACAATTAGTGCTTAATTTGCATTAATTAAATGCTTAATTAATATTGGTTGTGATTTTACCATTCTTCTGAGACCCCTGGCATTCGCTTTATTTATTTTTAAGTTGCTATAATCTCCTCTAAGGGCTTGCACCACATGAGATGAGGTGTAAACATCGCTCTTCTTTTTCTGTTAGTCCCTTCGTAGGCCCTTCAGGGGAAAGATGTCGGCTGCTAATCACAATGCTATCTTAAAAATAACAAATAGTAGCATATTACATACAGAATATATATAACATTCTTTTTTAAAAAATTTTTAATGCTTTTAAATTTATTTTTGACAGAGAGAGACAGAGTGTGAGCAGGGGAGGGACAGAGAAAGATGGAAACAGAATCTGAAGCAGGCCACAGACTCCAAGCTGTCAGCACAGAGCCCAACGCGGGGCTTAAACTCATGAATCGCAAGATCATGACCTGAGTCAAAGTCAGCCTCTCAACCAACTGAGCCACCCAGGCACCCCTTATAACATTCTTAATTACCCATCCTCTTATATGATTTCCTGAAGCTCAGATGCTCCATTTCATTTTGAAGGTTGGGGAAGGAGCATTGTGATTAAAGTTTATTCACCCTCTCCTTTCAGGCTTTTTGAGGGTTCCTTTTTTCAAGATTGGACAGAAAAAATAAGTTTGTTGAGGAAATCCTTCTCTGTGCTTGCAAGTCTCAAGTGGGTGATTGTATCTGGAAACACTCCAGGTGTCCACTGCCATCATGATGATAATAGCAATAATAAAATTAACAACCATAAAACCATCTATTGTTGGAACTTGTTACTACAGGATTAAAATTACTATTCTCATTTCATTGCTGGTAAGTGGCAGAAACCAGCTTTGAAAGCAAGCTGGATCTTCTGTTACACAGAAAAGCTCACAGGATAACCTTTCCTCACCTAGTATGAGTTTGTACTAAGCAATGCAGTATCTCATATAGGCCTCTCCTGGTCAATCACCAATTTCTTCCTGTCCCTTAGGTCCAGGAGTGCTGCTAGGGACAGGCAATATTCACCTCATAGAATTGTGGGTGTGTACGTGGGAGTCTGTGCATGTGTGTGAATATGTGCATTTGTACCCACGCATGCATGTACGTGTGTATTTCTATGCTTCAAGCCTCAGGTTGATGCTATATGCTAACCATTCCCTTTATTTTATTTTTAGTTCAACCTTTAAAAATTAAATAAAGGTAGCCTGATTAAATAAACATAATGAAATAGATATTTTAGGCTTTAAAAACTGGATCCAGTTGGGGCACTTCGGTGGCTCAGTCATATAAGCATCCAACTCTTGATTTCAGCTCAGGTCATGATCTTGCAATTCATGGGATTGGGCCCCATGTTGGGCTCTGTGCTGGTGGTGCAGAGCCTGCTAGGGATTCTCTCTCTCCCTCTTTCTCTGCCTCATTCAACTTGTGCATGCTCTCCCTTTCTCTCAAAATAAATAAATAGACACTTTTAAAAAATGGATCCACTCTAAACATGAATGGGAGGAATTGAGTTGGTTTGGAATCTGTACCTTGGGACACAGAAAATTTTCTCTATGCAGAAATTCATCTCATGACATATTCATTGCATGAGTAAAAATTTTCTTAAGCACCGAATTGAAAGAGTAAGGTTTAAAAAATACCTAAATGACAGTCTGAGAGTGATTTAGTCCAGTGCTTCTCAAACTTGACTGTGTCCCCAAACCACCTACAAGGCTGCATTCTGGGGTAGCAAACACTCCCTAGAGTTTCTGATTCAGTAGGTCTGGGTATGGCTCAAGAATCTGCATTTCTAACAAGCTCTCAGGCGATGTGGTCTCGGGGGGACTTTTAGACCCACTGGTTCTGAGACTCAGCTATGTAAAAATGAATGATGCCACAGTCCCCCATCTCTGGCCCCAGTGACTCATTGAATTTGACTGTGATTAAACTAGAGGTTTTAAAATCTCCCCAGATGATTGTAATGTGCGGCAAAATTTGAGAACCACTGACATGCGAACAAAAACTCATATGTGAAGAAAGATGAGGGCGTTAGAATCCCAGAGCACGTCAAGTGGTAACTGGTTCCTTCAGATGACCATTGTCCGGGATGGCGATATAAGGGTAGGCCAAGAGTGAACTTGTGCTCCAAGTCTCATAGTGCATGATTTGTTAGCAGCAACTTTGCCCAGCAGTGGCTCTCAGCCTCCTTGGAAGGCTGAAAACTCTTCTCTGGTATTCAGCACTTGTACCTCTCAGGGTTCTTAGTACTTAAAGACGCTTGTTGCTAACTAAGCAGAAAGAGTTTAGTGAAAAGATATGGAGTGATTCGAGGCTAAGCTTCCAGGAGTGGGGCACAAAACCAAGCCCAGGATGGCCTGATCAGGAACTGGCACTGATGCCCCACCAGACATGAACAGAACCACTTCCCCTCCCAACCCCCCACTCCCCCAGGAACTTGACATTGTAAACCTTTGACACCTCTGGAAGCCAGATGCCTCCTTGCAGCCCTTACCAATAGAACAGGTCCCCTGACCTACAAATCTCACCTGAGTGAGCTTCATTAAAAGAGCCCCTGTGGCAAGCCCTGCCCTGGCTGTTACAGAAACCTAGGGATGTAGGTTCTTACTGAACTTGGCCATGGAAGTCATGGAATTCCTCCAAATCTCACCAAGTTCTTCCACAGCCAGGGAAGGTGACAAGGTGTGGTTATTATTGCTCAGACTCAGGGCTCCTACATTTTTCTTTTCTGAGCTGCCACGACTTTCTCCATGAGTGTCCTCCACCCACAGGCAGCGGGGAAACCAGTTGTCCCAGTGATCTTCATCCTCCGTTCCTGGCGAGGATGGCTTTTCTTGCCAATCACCGCTCTTTTCAAAGAGCAAACATGTAGTGACAGCATTAAAGAAAAGAACTACTGTACGCGTCTTCTGTGAAATGCCTCCTCTTTGGCCAGATAGAAGGAGATGAATGGACTAAATGTTCTGGAATGTTGTTCACATGCAGATTCCCATGCAAGGAAAGCCAAGGACAGAGTCATTGAGAGTGCTGCCACCTGGGACTGTTCTGAACTCCTGATACAAATGAGGAAAGGGGTTTTGACAACTCAAATGGAGTCGGAACATATCTAACTTCTTGAGTTGGGGCCATGGGGTGGCCTGGCCATTCTTGGAAATGAGAGCCAAGGGGAGGTCTTAAGCGTGCAAATTTCATTTGTTCTCCAGAAGCTCTCTGCATGAGCTTCTCGAACACAGGGTCATTTGTCTTCTGTCATTCTTCCTCAGGGCTGATGAGAGAACAACACTGGTGAGTAGGGCTCTGCACGGTACTCTGTCCTGCTCAGTCCCTCTAGTATCAGAGCAGATACTTTCACCAGCCCGTTTGTCTATAAAGAAGCCCACGGTGGAAAGGATAGGAAACTTGCCCAAGTTCAGGAGCAAAGTGATTTAAACCCTAGCTGACTCCAGAGCCATTACTGTTTGTTTCACAATAAAAATAATTTAGTATGCTTTTTTCCAATTATATAAATTGCATATTTGTAAATATTGTGGAAATCCAAACAACACATGAAAATATAAGGGGAAGGGTAAAATTCACCTGAAATCACCTGAGAAGAAATCACCTGGGAAGAAAGTTTGCCCTAAGTAGATAGAGCGCTTGGTAGTGGGCCTGCCTCTTTGCTGCATATGGTCGGGGCAGAGAGGGGAGGGAGTGTGGCATGATCAAGAGCATGGATGTCGGGGTCAGACTGTGAGGGCTGCCTCACTTACTAGCTGTGGAACCCCAGGGACGTGACTTAACCTCTCTGCATGTCAGTTTCACAGCTAGGAAGTGGAGATAATGGAGCCTACCTGATAGAGTTGTTGTGAGAATTAAGTAAGAAAATAACCGAACTAAACTTTTTGTGAGTGCCTTCTGTGTCCTGGGTGCTAAATAGAGATACAAGAAATGCAAAGTTTAATAAAAAGAGATCTGCCCTCAGGAAGCTTACAGTCTAGTGACTCGTTATGTTTCTTTATTGGAATCACACACACGCACACACAGTTAAGAGAATGTTTTTCCGACAGCAAGAGTCATCTGGTCTCATTGTTTTTAAATTTAAGCTGTAAGGTACAGATGGATGAAAATTAAAGCCCAGACACAACCAAATTAACTACACTTGTTTTATTCCATTTGGTTTATAAGGACAGCAGGAGAAAAAGAATTTTAAAATTGAGCCCAAATGTCGACCACCCAATTAGATGGAGTGTACGCTTCCCTCCAGAGTTATAAGTCATAACACGTCCCACTGGGGACAGACATAGCCTTTATAAAAGTGTACTGAGACAGGAAGAGCCACCAAACCAGGCAGAGATAATTCCATTTTGCACGTGTGCCTTTGGAATACCAGTTGAGCCCTCCCTTATGACAAAGGAAAAAATGCTCAAAGGAATAGGGAATGTTTCATTCTTGGCCAAATCCAATCCCTTTTCTGGCATGTTTACCTCTGTGGACAAGGAAGAGGTTAGCCAGGGTGTGTGCATAGGCTCCTAGTGGCTAATAAAACAGACGTGGAGGGTCGCCAGTGTTCTCCAGTGTAATTGGCTTAAACATGCAAACTCCTTAAGTAAGTAAACCCAGAGTAGTTTAAGTAAACCCAGAGTATTTTAATGGTTTTCTGCCTCCTTCTAATCCCACAGTGTCACTATTTGCCTTATATTAATTACTTCTTACAGCAGATTCAGCGACAATTTTTCTCTTGCTGGTGGACACAACATTGAATTTTTTGGCTGGCTTCATGAGTTTGTTAATCAACCACCCTGGGGGAAAACAGAAACATTGGACTAACTATTAGAGGTGTTTTCTTCTAGATTTTATTACTTACAGACACAAAGCTTTATGTCGACCTGAAAAAACATCTCTCTACTTTATTAAGCTTGGGACTCCTTCAAGAAAATGTCACTGAACAGAATAAAATCTATTATTGGCACAATTGCCTCTGTTATTGTATGGGAAAAGATCAACATAGCAATGTCAGCTATTAAAAAGAGCAAAAATCATTCCATTTTCTTTTCTTATTGTTTGCTAAGTGAGTTCAGTCGTAGCCCAAAGAGATGGTGGAGAAGCAGTATGTTGTTTCCTTTTTTATTTCAGTGCTTGGCATTTGGGGTTCATTTGGGCCCAAAGCAACTGGTCACAGCCGCCTGCACATTTGCATTTGCTGCTGCACATTCTATATCTTGCCGTGTTCCATTTGGCTGTGACCCCAATCTAACACCTTATAAAATGTATTTTTTTCTGGAACATATGTTTCTCCTTTACACTAAACACACAAGAAAGAGGTCCAATTAAATGAAGACATTTGAACAAAGCTAATTGTTTTCAAAGATGTTCTATTTCAGATCAGTTGTGTTCCCTGATTAAATCAAACTAAACAGTAGTCTTGGTAGATTTGGGGAGTTTCTTAAGATACCATTAAGTGGTTTTTTTTTTTTTTTTTTTTTTTTTTGGTATATGAAACCTTTAATGAGGATCTCTTTTCACAAGTGCCAGAATGAAGAAATAAAAGTCTGTACATTTTCCATAACTCAAATTCATTTCTGACTCTCTGCTTTCTTTCTGCTAGACTCGGGCTGGAAGGGGGTCCTAAGCAGAGCCAAGGTGTATCTGTGGACGGACAGGTTACTGACCGAAGTTTTGAAATCACAGCTCTACTTACTTAATTTTGGATAAAATTTAAAAATAAATATCTTGACTTTCCTGAAATTGCTTAAAATCTCCTATTAATAGACTTTTGTGAGATTGGTTTTTCTACTCTGAAGGCAGAATATACAAATAATTAAGATATATATTATCCTCTGTGAGGATCATTTGATGGCATAGTGACTGCATAAGTGATATAAATGACTCAGCAAGAAGCAAGCTCATTTGGTAACATTAAAAAATTAACATATATGGCGTTTGTTCTAATGAGCATACAGATGTTTAAAATGTGTTATTCACTTACTAATTCTTTTATTATGAGTGCAGAAAAGAGAAATTTACAAGTGTTAAGTGAAATTCTGTTTTAATCATCTATACATACTCTTTTAATGAGCAACATTTACAGTTTTTGTGATTTTTATCTTTTCCTCTATGTTTGTTACGGCTACTTTTATTAAATTTTAATTTTATGTCTGTTGAATCTAATAATAATAATAAAAGATTGGTTATGTTTTGTATTTTCACATTTAATTTTGCTAGTAATGAATTTTATTGTATTTCTAAAAGTGTTAAGCTGTGATGATGAAGAGTAGAAAACAAAAAATCTAGTCCTTCATTACAAATAGTTTGAGAACTTACCAAGAACTCAAATTGCCTCACACCCTAAGTTTTATATGGCTGTTTTTTCTTTCTTTGAAAGAGCAGCTGCTTCACAAAGCAGCCTTTCTCAGAAATCCCCGAGACAGCTTAGGGTGGCCCTTCTTAGCTCAGAGAGAGACGGGAAGCCGATGTGGTACCTCAGGTCCTTAGCAGTTATTTCTGCTAAAAATTAATTACTGGCATCTGATTTCCATGAAGGTTTGTCTAGTGCCAACAACCCTGTGCTTTCCAAGACACCACACTGTCCCCTGAAGGAGGCAGAATTTATTTAATCAATAAATATTTATTGAGCAACTATTATGTGACAGGCTTATTCTGAGCATTGATGGAGCCGGTAGTAATTAAAACAAACAAAAATCTCTACCTTTAGGGAATTTTTATTCTAGTGGAAGGTGTAGAATTTGGTGATGAATGTATCAATACACCCAAAATTGGTTTTTTCTGGGATGCTTATGTTTTAGTTTCAAGTTTTTCTCTTAAAAACAAGTGCATGGGGCACCTGTGTGGGTCAGTTGGTTGGGCACCCGATTCTTGATTTCAGTTCAGGTGTTGATCCCAGGGTTGTGGGATCAGGTCGGGGGATTAAGCCTCACAACAGGCTTCACACTGAGTGTGGAGCCTGCTTGAAGATTCTCTCCCTCTCTCTTTCTCTCTCTCTCCCTCCCTCTGCCCCTCTCCCCCACTCATGCACACTCTTTCCCTCTCAAAAACAAAAACAAAAACAAAAGCAAGTGCATAAGAGATGTTTTGCTCCAGTTCAAGGATAAAGTGGGTTAATAGGATTCGCTTTCTCAATGTTGAAGATTTTACCCACATTTCTGTTAAAGCTTCAGTACCAGACTCTAAGAAAAAATGGCAACTGATCAAAAGCCAATGTATTTTGTTATTTTAAGATGAATATATTAATATTTTAGGTTGTTGCATAAAGATCACATGACCTTCAGGTATTTTGTCTACAGGGAAAAGGTTGAGAACTCCTAAACATATTCTCAGTCTGTGTACAGACAAAAAGGAAACAGCCATCCTTCCCGCAGGTCAAACTTAAAGATGAGTAAGCTCACTTCTAAAGGGCTGGTGGGTCAATATCTTGCAAATTTATAGAAATAGTTAGTTTTTCTGGGGTGCCTGGGTGGCTCAGTTAAGTGTCCAACTTCAGTTCATGTCATGATCTCACTGTCCATGAGTTCGAGCACCACATCGGGCTCTGTGCTGACAGCTCAGAGCCTGGAGCCTGCTTCTGTGTCTCCCTCTCTCTCTGCCCCTCCGCCACTTACACTCTTTCTCTCAAAAATGAATAAATGTTAAAAAATTTAAAAATTAAAAAAAGAAATATTTGGTTTTTCAGAATCATGAGGTACTGATATCAGATAAACAGCCTATTAAAATCAGTCCTAAAAACCCTGGGAAAACCATCAAAAGAACACGAAGAACAAAAACAATAAGTAATCAGCATAATTTAAAATGTTGGCCTAACTGGAAATGAGAAAAATGCAAATTAAGACAACAATAAAATATCATTTTTCACCTATCCAATGCCAAAGCTTTAACACAACAAAGAATGGGAGGGTGCCTAAGTGGCCCATTTGTTTAAGTGTCCGACTGTGGATTTCGGCTCAGGTCACGATTTCACATTTCATGTGATTGAGCCCCGTGTCAGGCTCCACACTTGGGAGTCTGTATCTCCCTCTCTCTGCCCCTCCCCTGCTCTCTCTCTCTCTCTTTTTCTCTCTCTCAAAATAAATAAACAAATTTAAAAATACCAACAACAATGAATGGTATTCAACGCTGGAGAGAATGAGAAGTCATTCTTTTGTGCTACTTTCAGGAGTACAAACTGGATGCAACTTTTCACAAGAGCATTCCCTATTAATAGTTTTAAATAAATGCATAGTCTTTGTTCCAATAAATAACTTGCTGGTAATCTGTCAAAAATCAGAAATGTAGGAAAAGGCTCATGCAGAAAAATATTCAGTGAAGTGCAATTTACATTGGCTAAAAAAGTGTAAACAATCTAAATTTTTCACAAAAAGGAAATAGAGAAGTATGTTGTGATCCACATGATTTAATTATATGGCCATGAACTGTTTATAAAGTTAAGGGGCAAGAGTAAAACCTTAGAGTGACCTCATGCAGTGGAAAATACACGTTTCTAAAAAGAATACAAAAGGGTGAACTGCATAGTGATTATAGTTAATAAGACTATATCGTATACTTGAAATTTGCTAAGAGAGTAGATCTTAAATGTTCTTAACACAAAAAAAGTAACTGTGAGGTGATAGATGTGTACACTAATTTTGTTGTGATAGTCATTTCACAATGTATATGGATATCAAGTCATCGTGTTGAATACTTAAACCTACACAATGTTATTTGTCAATTATATCTCAATAAAGCTGAAAACAGAACAAAAAATAGTACAAAAAGGAACCCCACTAAAATTTTAATGGTCGTATTTTTCTGGATAGTGGTATTATGGCCAGTTTCTTGTTTTGTTTTTTCTATTTTTCTATATTAGCCAATTTTTTCATACTTATGATATATTACTTTGACAAAACATTTTTGGGAAAAGTCCAAGTATAAACCATTTTACAGTTATCAGTTCATTAAAGATTTCCACTGGTAGGGCTTACTTTGACATGATTTTAGAAATTTTCAGTCCATAGCTGAAGAAAGAACCTATAACAAGCACACACATACACACGCATGGAAAAATCTGGGTGTGCAAACAGCTCCACCCACCAGGCACTGGCTCCGTGAGCAAATGCCCTAGAGAACAGAGATGGAAACACTGAGTTTGAACAGTAAGGCTCATTGTTTGTGTTACTCACAGAGATAACTTTTCATTATTAGATAGTATACATTATCATGAATATGGTGCATTTATGAAAACACAGAAACACACTGCACACAAATCCTATGTACCAAGAGGGCTTAACCTCAGCACTATGACATTTTGGACGAGGTAATTCTTTGTTGGCGGGCTCTTCTGTGCATTGTAGGATGTTTAATGGCATCTATGGCTTCTACTCGCTAGATCCCGGTAACAGCCCCATCCCTAGGCATGTTAATAAGGTAATGTACCCAGACATTGCCCAGTGTCCTCTGTGGGGGGGGGGGGGGAAGGGCTCCTTCCCAACTGGGAACCACGGATATGCAGGGCAACCTGTGCATGCAAAGATGCATAGATCTCACTGTACAACGAGGGCGTCCATTTTATTGGTCAGTGGCTGTGTCATACCTGTTGTTAAAACTTTGAGTGTCACATTTCCATGCTGCACTTTACGCACTATTTAAGGAGGGTCCAGGGGAAACATGGCTGTATGTGATTTTCCTTATGTACTGATTTAAAAACCTAGCCCAGTGTAGATTGCATTGTAGGTAATTTTTTTATGCATCTTTACATTTAATGTAATCTTTAAACATAAGCATAGTAAACTCTATACTGCTGATGTATATATATTAAGTGTTAAGCTCTGGATGATAGGGGGAAAGTTGATATTATATATTTTTAAAAATGGGCTTTAGAATCAAACAAACAAAATCCTCCAAAGGCAATTCATAAATGACTGTACTCTGGCTCATGGGGTGAGCTGACATATGCCCTAGAAAACAGGATGCCTCACTCTCCAGCCAGGGCAAGGTCAGCTCACCTGAGGCAGGCTAGAACCTTCCCACAGCTTTCTGTAGATTTTTGAAGGTAAAGGATGCTATTTCTTGGGAAAAAAATGTATTACTGAAAGTTGGCAATAAGGAAAAAAATCACCCTAAGAAATGTAAGTCAAACTTTTGAATCAATAAAAGGTAGATTTTTATACTTCCGGAAGTTGTGTTTATTTGTTTATTGGAACACAGGCTCACATCTGGCTATTTCATTGGTCACAGCACCAGCCTTACTGATAAAAGTTACAAGTGTGGACCCACAGTGACCTCATGGAAACAGGGTTGAATCTGCAAACATTTTATTTTTTTATTTTTTAAAATATAGTTTATTGGCAAGTTGGTTTCCATATAACACCAAGTGTTGAACCCAACAAGTGCCCTCCTCCATGCCCATCACCCATTTTCCCCTCTCCCCCATCCCCCATCAACCCTCAGTTCATTCTCAGTATTTAAGAGTCTCTTATGGTTTGCCTCCCTCCCTCTCCTTAACTATTTTTCCCCTTCCCCTCCCCCATGGTCTTCTGTTAAGTTTCTCCTGTCCACATATGAGTGAAAACGTATGGTATTTGTCTTTCTCTACCTGATTTATTTCACTTAGCATAATACGGTCCAGATCCATCCATGTTGCTACAAATGGCCAAATTTCACTCTTTCTCATTGCCATGTAGTATTCCATTGTATATATAAACCACATCTTCTTGATCCACTCGTCAGTTGATGGACATTTAGGCTCTTTCCATGATTGGGCTACTGTTGAAAGTGCTGCTATGAACATTGGGGTTCATGTGCCCCTATGGAATCTACAAACATTTTAACACAACATGGCCCTGGAATAAATAACAAGCCTTTTCCGACCTAAACAATGGTATCTTCTTATTGAAGAGGGGATATTCAAACACCACACACACACATGCACACGCACACACATGGGCCCTGCTGACCCAGGCTGGCTGCATTCCAGAGTGAAGACATGCTGCAGCGGGAGCACGAGCTCACCCACTCTATCGTAGCGGCCATTTAAGAGCAGACTCAGTTTGTCCACACTTTCCCATAACCAACCTTCTGGGCACCGAGACACAAGGTGACCCAGACCCAGAAAGCGAGAAAGACAGGTTTTAAGAAAGACATTATCTGCTTCGATGATATCTATGTAACCTTTAAATATACACCTTGCAAACTATATGGTAAATAGATACACATATATTTCTGTAAAACTATAAAATACAATTCTAAGAATATACAACAAACTCATGGTAATGGTGGGAATGGAATTTAGAATGCCTGTTAAAGGGGAATTTACTACTGTTTTGTTTTCATTAAAAAATACAGACAAATTGAAAAAAAGTTATTAGTTCTAGGTGATAGGGAAATTTTTATTTATTTATTTATTTATTTGTTTGTTTGTTTTTAAAATGGGCTTGACAGTCAAATAGATCCAGGTTTTTGTGTCTCTCACTTACTAGCTGAGAGGCCTTGAGCAGGTGTCTTGAAAATACCAAGTCTCAGTTTCATTAAACAAAACAATGAAGATAATTATAGTATCTACCTCTTCGGATTGTTATGAGGATTAAGTGAAAGAACTCAGAGGCACACGGTATGTGCTCAATTCAAAGTGGCTACTACTAAGATGAGGAGTTCCAAGGTTATGAGCTTTGCATTCTATGTTTCACAACAGAATAGCTATTGTCTAGGTTTGTGCACAGAGAACTGAGAGCTTAACCCAGAACACACACAGCAGAAGCTCTGGTGGTTCCCAGGTTAGTTGTGGACCCATGTGTGTTGAGTTGCTTTGGGAGAAGGTGCATCTCACAAGCCGCACCGTGTGAATTACAGAACATGTTTTATCAGAGGGAGATTGTCAGTTAAGGGTTAACAGAATAAGGCGTGTGGTCCCATGATTTCTCTTCATTCTACAGAGAGGTGTCAGGTCAGACTGTTGAACACCAGGAGAGGTGTCCTGACCTCCATTTGCTCTACATTAATTTTTTTAATGTTTATTTATTTTTGAGAGAAAGAGATAGACAGAGCGTGAGCAGGGGAGGGGCAAGAGAGAGGGAGACACAGAATCTGAAGCAGGCTCCAGTCTCTGAGCTGTCAGCATAGAGCCTGACGTGGGGCTCAAACTCATGAACCACGAGATCACGCTCTGAGCCGAAGTCAGACACTTAACCAACTGAACCACCCAGGCACCCCTGTTCTCCATTTTTTGAACTGAACTTGATAGTTGAATCCTAACTTCCTAGGGCATCTCTGAAGGCCATAAGACTAACGTAGATCAGATCTCTGATCATGTCTTCCATAACAATGCTGTGGAAAGTAGAGGCTTTGGTGGGCTTGGTGAGGACACACTACATATGGAGCACTTAAGCTGGGTCTTGAGGGATGGGGGAATTTGAAGGATGGAAGAGAGAAAAAGCTGGAGAAACTGAATGAGCAAAAGCATGGTGGGGGACAAGGGAAATGATTTTTAGAACAATAAGTAGCTAAGTAGCGCTCAAATTGAGAGTTTCTTGGAGGTGGGTGGGAAAAGGATGTTGAGTGCAGGCTGTGGCGGGAATCAGTTGCTAAGGACTTTAGACTTTACTCCAAATGCAGCTAAGGAATGGTTGCATTCAGGTGATAACTCAAGTCTCTTGGTTGCTCTCCATCTCTGCTCCACTCTCGTGGACTGCCTCTCAATATCCCTGTCTTCAGGAAGTCTGTCATTTCACTGGGAAATGGGGTGATTTGGGCTCTGATTCAGGAAGCAGTTGTGTGCCTTGGCCAAGTCACCTTTGTGGGTTTCAGTTTCTCAAATCCAAAATGAGATGGTTGGAGCAAATATTTTCTAGCCCTTCAAGATGGAAGTAAACTTTTTGGAAAATTAATACAATTCCAGTGTGCAAAATAATCTGGGAAGAGGAAAAATCTTTGGTATCTGGGAAGATATCAAAATCGTTTTGGCCACATGATTTATGGTAAATACAACATAACATCTTTCATATAATGAACACTCAGCACCTTCTCCCTCCTGTTTTTAAAAACCATTTTAAGGTGTTCTGATTTAATTTAGTCCTCATGTATTGAATATTCCTTACTATAGGGTGGGTTTTTCGTGAAGTTTAAGCTGACCATCAAGCCTAATAGCACACCGTTTTAATGTTGTTTATTTTAACTTTTTTTAACTTTTACCTAATTTCTGGAATCCATCGTAATGCCAAATTCCAAAGTGTCCACTTGTGTTCGTCTACAAAAGAGGAGGAGCTGTAGCCAAGTGCTGGACCACATAAACTTTGTGTGTGCACCGAAGTCTGCCAAACCAAAGTTCCTGAGGGTCTCCAAGATTTTGAAACCATATATAAAATAAATAAATGCAAATGGTATCTATCCTAATTATACCAGGTCTCCCTGGACTTCTTCAGATCCAAGTGTTTCCCTTGTTCTTTCCTTCATTGGTGTCAAGGGGATCAGAGTCAGAGTTCGACCGTTTACTGAAAGGTTATATACAAGGAGGGAGGAATAAAAGCATAATACTGAGTCAGACCCTATGGGGAAGTAAAAGTAAACATCTCCCTAGAAAATAAACTTCTGTTCTTTCAAACCCCGGGATGCCACCTTTTCAAGAATGAGCTGTTCAAGCTCTGGAATCATCCTTTAGAAGACCTCTGTAAAGAAAACTGGCCAACTTTCAAGGTGTACAAGTCATTTCCATATTTTCATCAGTTACACATCTACTTATCTGGTCTTGCTCACTGGGCTTTAATACTTCAAAAGACCAATTTTATTATGGACCCCAAAGGCTTATTATACAATACTAGGTATGTGTAAAAGAAAAGCCTCTGTTTCTTCTTCTCTCCACATTCCTGACACCAGATATGCAGGTTTTCCCCACACCAGCCAATTCTCCAACTCTCTGGACATCGACAGGGTATCACAATTCAATTATGACACTAACCACTAGGAGACAGTGCACCAGGAGTTAGGTCAAGAGCTCAGTCGCACGAGATTACTTCCCACTTCAGATCCTAACTGCAAGTCCCTAGCTGTCACCTGTACTTCTGACTGGCTGACTGGATATTATGGTTTCCCATCACCCCCTTCTTGGACTTGATCATTTGTTAGGATGGCTCATAGACCTCAGGAAAGTGCTTTACTTTGCTTACTCTTACCTGTTTATTATAAAGATTATAGTACAGGAACAGCCAGATGGAAGAGATGCATGGGACAAGGTATGTGGGAAGGGGCACAGAGTTTCCCTGCCCTTCTGTGCATGCATCACTCTCCCAGCCCCTCAATGTGTTCAGCAACCTGGAAGCTCCCCAAATCCCTTCTGTTAGGTTTTTGCTTTGTTTTGTTTTTTAATGGAGGCTTCATTATATAGGTGTGAATCACATAGGTGTAATTAATTTATTGGCCATTAGTGATTAACTCAACCTTCAGCCTTTCTTCCAGGAGGTTGGGGATGGTGCTGAAAGTTCCAGCTCTCTAATCACATGGTTGGTTCCTGGCAACCTGCCCCTACCTTCCGTGAGTTACCTCATCCACAGAAATTCAGTTATGGTTGAAAGACGCTCTTCTCATCCTTATAACTCAGGAAATTACAAGGGTTTTAGGAACTCTGTGCCAGGAACCTGGGATAAAGACCAAATTTATATTTTTTATTATGCCACAGTATCACAATATGTACATATGCATATCTACTCATCCATCTATCTATCTACCTATCTCAATAAATCCTGATGACTATGCCGATTATTTATTGCCGCCTGACAAACCACTCCAATGTGGTGGCACAAAACAGTACTTATTTTGTTATGTTTACAGGTGTGTGAATCAGGAATTTGGGCGATGGCGGGATAGCTTGTCTCTACCTTCTGATATCTGGGGTCACAACTTGGAAGATTCGAATTCTCTGGACCTCTCGGTGCTGGTATGTATGGAAGCTTCTGCCCTCAAATGTCTTATACCTGTAACTCGAAGTCTGGCTCAGCAGAGACTGTTGATCAGAGTATCTACATGTGGTGTGTCATGTGGCTGTATTTCCTCACTCCAGGACACCTCAGGATTTCTTACCTGGTCTAGGAACAAGTGTTCTAGGGAACAATTTTGGGTATTTGAAAGTTCCATGACCTTTTATGACCTAGCTTTGAAAATCACATATCATTATGTTCACCACACTTCACTGGTCAAAGCAGACACAATCCCACCCAGATAAGGAGAACTGGATATAGACTCACCTCTCAAAGGGAGGAGTATCAAAGAATTTTGTATTTTAAACCCATTGACCTTTACTAAATTGTCATTTAATTTGTATGCATTTCTAAGATTTCGAAACTCCTTATACACCAGTCAATTTATTCTTAGGAGATAGAAGATAGGTGGGTAATATAACCCAAAGGGCAGCCCCCATCTTTTCCAGGACCCCAGGATGGAGGTCCCAAAGTGCCTTTAAAGGAGGGAACATGAAGGGAATGAACCTTAAAAGTACCTCCTCACCTGCGACCAAGAACAGAATGTGAACTGTACCCTGGCATGAATATCTGCATGTTGATGGATATGGGTAGTTGCTCTGAAGCCATACAGAACCAAGGGTAGGAGAGAGGGAATCAGGCTATGCCCTGATCTACTTCTTACCTTGAACCCACAAAGGGCAGTACTCACCACATGGCCTGGGCCTTAGTTGGGGCTGAGGGAATTCCTTCTTCCAGCCCACCTTACAAAATCTCCTTGCATGACCTAACAAAAATGGTCTGTTTTGAAATCACTTCTCTCCAATCTCCACGATCCTCCCCTAGGTCATAGGAGAGAGAAAAGAAGTCTCCGTTTACCTGGGCACAACACTACTGGTTTTTTTTTTTTTAATGATTATTTATTTTTGAGAGAGAGAGAAAGAGAGAGAGACAGAGCATGAGTTGGGGGAGGGGCAGAGAGAGAGGGAGACACAGAATCTGAAGCAGGTTCCAGGCTCTGAGCTGTCAGCACAGAGCCTGATGAGGGACTCAAACTCAGGAGCTGTGAGATCATGACCTGAACTGTAGTTGGACACTCAACCGACTGAGCCACCCAGTTGCCCCTACTGTTTTTATTTTATGGAGGATGAAAGGAGGCAGTTCAGGGAAAGTCAGTGGTAAACAAGGTAAAGAGAAACAGGTCGGCTGATGGCAAGGTGACAGGTGGACAGGAAGTCACAAAGATGATTTTCTAAGTCATGATTTTTCCCAGGCTCAAACATGCTCCTGGTCTAGTTCTCTTTCCCATACTGCTTCATCTCTACTAAAACTTAAAACTTAAAAAATGTCACCTGTTATACAAAGTGACGGTTCCAGCCCAGTACTATCACTAACTCTGGAGTGGATGCTGGACAAGTCACATGCTATCTTAGGTGCTTTGCAGCTCAAACCTACTATGAGTCAGAAGGACAGGTTGGTTTCTGAAAAATCTTGACCATGGATTCCTAGTTAGATCAGAGAGGCAGGTAACCTTAACGCACAGGTACTAACTGTTGCATAAGATACATTATACTGAGAAATTGCTCATTGTTTATCTAAAATTAAGATTTTAACTGAGCATCTCATTTAAAAAATTTTTTTAATGTTTATTTATTTTTGAGAGAGAGAGATGGAAACAGAACATGAATGGGGGAGGGGCAGAGAGAGGAGGGAAACACAGAATTCCTGAATCTGAAACAGGCTCCAGGCTCTGAGCTGTCTGCACAGAGCCCAACGCGGGGCTTGAATTCACAAACCATGAGATCATGACCTGAGCTGAAGCTGGACACTTAAGCCACTGAGCCACACAGGAGCCCCAAGCATCTCATATTTTTATTTGCTATATTTTACAATGCCGCCTTATTAGAATGTAGATAGACTCTAGATCAGGGATCAGCAAATATTTACTGTAAAAAGGCCAGATAATAAATATTTTCAGGTTTGCCATTGTAGCACAAAAGCAGCCATAGATGATATGTAAATGAATGAGCAAAAGCATGGCCCAATAAAACTTTATTTGCAAAACAGGTGGCAGGCCCTAGTTTACAGATCCCGGTTGTAGAGCTAATGTACTCAGGCTTAAAGGCCACTAAGCCATTTATCAGATGTGTAATCTCTTTGTGTCTCAGTTTCATACAGGGGATAATAGTGCACCTGCCTCTAGGGGTGGTGTGACATAAAATGATTTCTTATATGTGAAGTATTCTGAACAATGCCTGCACACAGCACATGCTATTAGGGACAAATGCATGCCATTTCGTGGGGTGGGGTTTAATACTCAGAGTGAGCTAGGATGGTGATAGTTGGCACTCATATAGCACTTACCCTGAGGCCAGGCACTTTACATGAACTGACTCATAAAAGCCTGGGTTATATGCAAACCATTGTTTTCATCATTATCATCGTCTCTACTTTATAAACAAAGGAGGAAGCTGAGACCCAGAGAATCACGTGGCTTGTCCAAGGTCACCTAGTTTGCGAGTACCCTGGCTGGGGTTTGAATCCTCGTAGTCTAGGGCCAGACACCATTCACCTCGCCCCTACTCTAGAAGGTGAAGATAGGAAAGTAGCAGGCATATTAGAAAATGCCGCATTAAATGTTTGCACCGATGTTTGGCTGACTTGGGGGCAATAACTTAAATAGGAGTTATTTTCAAGGAACATGACAACAGACCTTCCTCAACCTTTGTTTGGAGGGTCTCTTCCCCCTCGTTCCTCCTCAGCTCTGAGAACAATTACCCACATCTGCTGTGCCCCGCTGAATTCATATTCATCCATGTGGCAAAACTGCCCAACTTTGGAAACATCTCAAGTTTCACGGGTGTGAATTATTTTTCTTTTTTTCCTCTCCAGTGTTTTCTTCTATTTCTTTCTGCCTCCTCTTCATCTCCTTCTCCCTAAACTTCTTTCCTCTCTTCCTTCTCCACAACTATTCTGGCCTGAATAGAAGCCAGAGAACAGATATTTGCTTTGGGAGGAGAAGAGAAAAATAAAAGATGAGTTAGCCAAGTGAAAGAATAACTCTGATTTTCCACAAAGGGCTACTTCATGGAAAGATTACTGCCTTATAGTGGCTCCCTCTCTCCCTCTTTGCTTTAGGAAAAACAAAGTTGATGTAAACAGCTGGAGACTGTAACTTGAAAAACCAAGAAAGTAAGATGAATAAAACTTCCTGTTTTCCTCTCCTCCCCGGTCTACAGGGGGCTGGCCTACAAGGCTGCCTTCCAAACCAGATGTTTGATTCCCAAAGCTTGTTTCAGAGTCTCTGCATATCAATTATTCTTTACACAGCACGACCAGACCCTAGATTCAATTACAATGAGCATGCTTCAGCCAAACGCCTGCTGGGACATAGGTCCTCTTGGGAAAAGCAGTGTAAATGTGGCCAGCATATGACATGCAACCAACAAGTTAAATTCTCTACTGTCACAATCTAAATTATATGCAACATGAATAGAGCCTTCTCTTATGTGCGAGGTACCACAGTAGGACTCTGGATTTAATCTCGCCTAATCTGCACAACCACACAAGGGAGATACTGTTACTACCCCTGTTCTATACGTTAGGCCTCAGAAAGGGTGATTACCTGACCATAGTTTCCACTCCTAGTGAGGGTCCCCGTTCACCCCTTCCCCACTTTCAATCTTGCCTTGTTTAGAAAATTCTAATGCATGGAAGGGAACATAAGGAGAGAGATGCTCTCCTCTCTGGAAAGGAGATATTGTCTGCTTTACTTTCTGTCCCTGCCTGGACTGCAGGGCGCGTTGCTTTCCTCTTTGGCGGCTCGTCCTCTTTGAAGACATGTTGTCATCAATTCTGAAGGTTCGTCTGCATCCTCTGAGGTCACACCCAGCTGGGACCTGCTGCCAGTAATAACGCAGGCTCCTTTCAGCCCCCACTCAGGCTCTACGGTCCTCACATATGCAACCCAGAGCAGGGAGGGCGTATCCTCTTCATAGTCAAACTCTTAAGGGCTCAAACAGATCATAAAAATGAGCTCCAGGCAAGACACCCATCTATATTTGGTCTTTTCATGCTGAGTGACAATCTGCCAGTAAGCAGGATGAGTGGTAGGCCCATTATAACAGCCTCTTCCCTGCAAATCAGGACGCAAAACACGCGCTTTCACTTGGTGTTGATTCTTGGCTGTTGGGGAATTATTAGTAGCTAGAAATACTGAGTCATCTCAAATGTGGGGGTTTTGTTTGTTTTCTTTTTTGTTTGTTTTGTGAGATCTTCAAAATTTTCCATAATTTTCCAACTGGGAAGGATGCCAGTTTGGAGGATTCTTTTCAACTGGTTAATGGGCATCCACAAGCACACTTCAAAGATTTTCTGGGTGGCCTCCATGCCAGGTGCAGCTTGGTGTCACCGTGCCCTCCACTTTGTCACATGTCACAGTGGTGGGAAGAGCTCACCGTTAGCACCCCACCCTCTGTACCCTGCTCTCCAAAGAAGAGTAGCCTTTCTCATTAAGGTCAGTAAGGGTGACCTCATTCATCCCTTTTAGGCAAGGACACTGTAGGTCAGTGTTTCATACCCCAAATCTGGAAATACCAATTTAAATGGGAAAAACAAACAAACAAACAAAGAAAAAACAAAACAGATTTCTTTCTCAGTACCATGAATATCCTGATGTCACTCTGTCCCCAAGAAGGGACTATAGTGTATAGTTTCCCAAGCTTTGTTGACCTTAGTATCCTTTACTCTCAGCCCACTTATGATATTAGCGTCCCATAGACACACTTTGGGAAATCACTTAGTAGCACACGGCCACTGTATTCTCAGGATGACTCATCTCAGACTAACGCTGGGTGCTCTGTGTACATTTTCTCCCTTATATTCATTGCATCCTAAACCACAGGCTCTATCATCACCACTTCACAGGCACTGAAAAAAACAGAGGTTTAGAGGATTTCGGTTACTTGCTCAAGGACACACAGCCAGGAAAGGGTAGTGCATGGGCAGAGGCCAAAGGTTTTGAACCCTACATTTTATGTTCTTTTTCCTTAATAAAAATTTTTGAATTAAGCTTTAAATTTTAATTCCAGTATAGTTAGCATACAGTGTTATATTAGTTTCAGGGGTATAATATAATGATTCAACAGTTCTATACAGTACTCAGGGCTCATTATGGTAAGTATATTCTTAATCCCCCTTACTTATTTCACCCATCCCCCTGTCCATCCTCCTTCTGGTAACCATCTGTTTGTTCTCTATCATCAACAGTCTGAAGAAACTTTTTTTAAAAAAATTTTAATATAATTTATTGTCAAGTTAGGTAACATACATTGTATACAGAATGCTCTTGGTTTCCGGGGTAGATTCCCGGGATTCATTGCTTACACACAACACTCAGTGCTCATCCCAACAAGTGCCCTCCTCAATGCCCATCACCCATTTTCCCCTCTCCCTCATCCACAATCCACCCTCGGTTTGTTCTCTGTATTTAAGAGTCTCTTATGGGTTTGCTTCCTTCTCAAGAAACTTCTTATTAAAAGGTATTTTTTAAATGCAGAAGGGAACATGACAAACACCTAGCTTTCTACCATGCAAAATTAGTAATTTAAGTTTGGTCATATTTGTTTCCAGTCTTTCTTTCTTAAAGTAAATGAAATATTACAGACAGGTCATGTTTATTTCTTATCGGGCTGCTTCCCTGTCATAAATGAACCCCAATGCCAGGGGTGAGGGAGGCGGCAAAGTGGTGGAGACCCACAGCCCAGGCTCCTTCTGCTGCTCTCTTGCCAATCCATACAAGCATTTATGCTCACCTATTTTTCATTTCCCAAACGCCCTCTGAGTTCCAGTCTAACTCTAAAGCACAAAAAGAAATATTTTAAAATAACATGATAATCAAAGCCTGAGGTCACTAGCCAATACCTTGGCATAGAGTTAAGAAAGGATCCCCCGTTCAGGTTTTCAAAGTAGCGAGTAGAATTGAAGGTGAGGGATATTTCAGTGGGGCTGACCCTGAATGTGCTAGAGGAGCTGACAACGGGAAGTGCTGAGGAATGTGGACAAGTGATGTCATGCGATGTGGCCAATGAAGTGTGGTCTACAAGGTGGACACAGACGGCTCTGTATCCAAGTGTGTTATACATGCAGTCACTCCAGACCACCCAGTCCAAGGTAAAACCCTCTGCTATCCTGTCCTCCTTACTTGGTTTATTTTTCTACATAGCACCATTTATCCTCACCTGACATAAAGCCATTGTTTCTTGTCTTCTTCATGAGAATGTCAGCTCTATGAGGGTAGGGCCTTGTCTGTTTGCCACTGTGGCACCCCCTCACCTGCCCTTCTCTGCTTCTGCTCCCTAGAGAATATTAAGAGTTGGGGCACCTGGGTGGCTCAGTCGGTTAAGCGGCCGACTTCAGCTCATATCATGATCTCACAGTTCATGGGTTCGAGTCCCGCATCAGGCTCTGTGCTGACAGCTCAGAGCCTGGAGCCTGCTTCTGATTCTGTGTCTCCTTCTCTCTCTGACCATCCCCCGCTCACGCTCTGTGTCTCTCTCTCAAAAATAAATAAAAATCGTTAAAAAAAAAACTAAAAAAAAAAGAGAATATTAAGAGTTTCTGGAGAGGTTGAGACACCCAAGAAGGAAGCAGAAATTTTTTTAAGGATTTTAAGGTATCAAGGAGAGCCAAATCTCATACCAAGGATTGAATATTCACTTGTGACACTGAAGGAAAAAGAAGATACTCCTGCTGGTGTTATTCTACAGGGAGCTTCTTTTTATAAAAGACAAATCTGCACGTTCAGAAAAAGAATTAAAATCCCATGCCCCATGGAGTTTTTCCCAGTGCTGAATCCTGCTGCTGGTCACAGGAGGGAAGGACAAGAAATAGAGTTTTGTATCTCCTATCTTTGGGGTACGGGGGTAACTGTGTGAGGACTGGAGGTGGTTAATCAAAAGGTGTATTGATCATCTTTGCTGTGGCAACAAATGACCCCCAACTCTCTGTGGCTTACAACAGGAAAGATTTACTTCTGTTGGCTGTGACCCTTCTGGGCTCGCTCCTTTGGTCACCCAGCAGCGTGTCTTACAATTCAAGTCAATTCTGACACTATTTACCACTGGATAGATTCAGATCCTACGGGTTAAGGGCTCAGTGCTACAAAACTGCCCCTCACCCCTCATTTAAGACACTGATCACAAGTCCTGTGCTTCTGACTGACCTTCGGTAGATCAGAGATTCCAATGATCTCCAACTTGAATTCGGCCAATTTACTAGGGCAGCTCACAGAACTGAGAGAAACACTTTCCTTTCTAGATGACCAGTTTATTATAAAAGAATATAACTCAGGAACAGCCAGATGGAGAGATGATAGGGCGATATATGGGGAAGGAGTGCAAAGCTCCTATGGTTTCCCAGTGCTTCATTCTCTCCAAATCTCCATGTATTCACCAACCCAAAAGCTCTCAGGAACCCCATCCTTTTGGGAAGGCAAACTATGGGGTGGAGAATGAAGAAATTGGATAAAGGTGATCAAAAATACAAGCTTCCAGTTATAAGATAAATGAACACTGGGGATATAATGTACAATATGATCACTGTAGTTAACACTGCTTGCCATCTGGTATATTTGAAAGTTGCTAAGAGAGTAGATCCTAAAATTGCTCATCACAGGGAAAAAACTTTTCTTCTTTCTTTCCTTTTTTTTCTTGTATTTATATGAAGTGATGGTTGATAGCTAAATTTATTGTAATCATTTCACAATACATATAAGTCAAATTATTATGCTATAGTTCTACAGTGGGCTGTATATCGATTATATCTCATAAAACCGAAAGCAAAAAATGCAGAGAGCAAACCCGATGGTTTAATTGGGGAACTTTACTACAGATAACCAGCTAGACAGCAGGACGAGTGAGCTGTCGTGATACAAATCACACACACACACACACACACACACACGCACACACACCACAGCAACAAGGAGTGGTATGTAGACCTCTGCAGAAAGTCTCAGATTGTTCAAAGAAGACTGTCAGGCAAATCTTTGATTACCACGTGCGTGATGTGAACTCCCTCAGGAATCAGAAGAAATAATTAAGGAAATGATTACTATAGACTCAGTGTCAACCAAAAATGAAAGATGGGCTGGGGAAGTGAGAGTGAGTCTGGGGAGCAAGTAATCATGTATCTTAGCATAGTAATAATAAAAATAAGAAGAAGAAGAAGAAGAAGGAATATAGTCGTTATAGACAGGTATGTATGGACTCTAGAAACTTGAGAAAAATGATAACTATGATGCCAGTGTCATTTGCTCTTAAAAGTTCAATTGAAAGGGGATCAGAGCCTCTAAATTTGAATTCTGGCAAAACAATGATCAAGGACCTTGATGGGGAAGACAAGCAGAGCTATGTAAGGAAACCCTGACTCCATAAGAATCTCTCTGAGCTTACCTTTGACAGGAATGTATAAAAAGAAGCTATGTGGGTCATGTGACTAAGGACGAGTATAAAAAGTGGAACACAAAAAGCAGTGCATGTGTCTATCAGAAAAGTGTCAAAAAGACTATATTCCAAAATGTGCTAACTATTCTAAATAAGACGTTGATCACCAGGTCAACAGAACAGCAAAGATGAAGAGGGGCGCCTGGTGGCTCAGTCCATTGAGCGTCCGGCTTTGGCTCAGCTCATGATCTCGCGGTTTGTGAGTTCGAGCCCCGCATCGGGCTCTGTGCTGACAGCTCAGAGCCTGGAGCCTGTCTTCGGATTTTGTGTCTCCCTCTCTCTGACCCTTCCCTGCTCACGATGTCTCTATCTCTCTCTCAAAAATAAATAAAACATTAAAAAAGAAAAAAAGAACAGCAAAGATGAAGAGTGGAGCATGGTAGAGCTGGGATCATGCACACAGAGAAGGTTTTTTTTTTTAATTTTGTTTATTTTAATTAATTTTTAAAATTTAATTAATTAATTAATTAATTAATGTTTTTGAGAGAAAGAGAGCACATGAGCAAGCAAGCAAGAAAAGGGCAGAGCAAGTAGCAGGTCGGCGGGGACAGAGGGAGAGGAAGGGAGAGAATCTCAAGAAGGCTCCATGCTCAGTTGCAGAGCCCACCGCGGGGCTCAATCTCACAACCATGAGATCATGACTTGAGCCAAAATCAAGAGTCGGTCGCTCACCCAGCTGAGCCACCCCGGGTGTCCCACAAAGAAGTTTTTAAATGATGGTGGAAACATGAATTGGAAGAGCAGTGGGAATGTGGGGATTGAAGAGGCCCAGCCCTATGCTCTGAGCTAAGTGGGTGAGAAGACATAAACTACCTCCTCTCCTCTGTCCCTGGAAGAAATCCTGAAAACCCTAAAACTAAACATTGGAAAGCTGGTTCTAGAGTTCATTTTAGTCGGTGATTCCTCTGACATTATTGCTTGTGGGCAGAAGAGACATCAGTGAGAAGATGCAAGACATATTGGGCAATGGAGCTTTTCTACATGCCCCTCCCTGAAATGACAAGATTCTTCTTATATGTATGTATAAATAGGTACAAACACACTCATATTTCTATTTATAGAAATAAAAAACGGGAGAATATATTATTAAATGACAATAGTAGCTACCTCCGTGCAGTGAAACTATGGACACTTTAAATCTTCTCTCTTGAGAGCCTCCTGTGTTTTCTAAATAATAAACACTTATTTTTATTTATTAAAAAATTATTTAAGTGATAGATAACAGATAAACATTTGTGAAAAATGCAAGCAATACAAATAAATGGACAATCTCCCTTGACCCTAGTCCCTTCCTCAGAACTAATATCCACTGTCAGGTTGGCATGAGTCTTTCGAGACCCCTTTGTTTTAATACACTAGTTTGAGAGAATTTTTGGATTTATACCAAAATAGAGTGGAAAGGACAGACATTTCCATATACTCCCTGCCTACACTTAAGTCCAGCCTCCCTCACTATCAAAATCCAGCACCAGACTGGTGTTTTTGTTATATAGAATCCATGAGCCTGCCTTGGCCCGGCATTATCACCCAAAGTCCAAACGGTTCTTTTTAAAGAGCATTCATATACATATATGTAAATTGTGGTCATTTGTGTATATATATAGTACCACACTGAACATTCTATTCTACACTTTATTTTTTCAATAACAATAATTCTAAGAAGCCTAATTTCATAGCAATATTTTGTTTCGGTATATACAGAATTACTTCTTGTTACTTTAGTGATTCATGCACTCAGCCAATGTTTATTAAGCACCTTGATAATAAACAGGCTCCAATGTTTGCTGTCATTTTGTAACTTGGGTTTGAGTTACTACATTTTAAAATATTTTTCTAACTAAAGAAATTACAAAGCATGACTGTATTAGAGCATATTTACCCTTTCCCTATTAATGGACCTTTTGATGGGCTATTTTTTCTGTTATAAACAACATTACAGTAAACATTTGTGAACTGGTGTTTTCAAGCAACTGTGTGAGTTGAACTCTAGACAAGAAATACTGTTGTGGTGGAAGGGGATATACAATTGACTAGTGAAAAAGCATGTTCTAAAATGATAGCCAGAAATATTTACTAATTTATATTACTAGTATTATATGTCATATTTCTAAGCCTTGAATAACAAGGATTTATAAAAAATGTCTATTGAACATTAACTATATCTCAGGCACTAAGTGCTCTCCATATATCGATTTAATGTTCTTCAAAACTATGTGGTAGGTTCTATTATTGTCCTCTGATAAGGAAATAGAGGCCAGGAAAATCAAATAAATTTTTTAAAATATTTATTTATTTTTGAAGGAGAAAGGGAAATAGAGCATGAGCTGGGGATGGGGGTGGGCAGAGACAGAGGGAGACACAGAATCCAAAGCAGGCTCCAGGCTCTGAGCTGTCAGCACCAAGCCTGATACAGGGCTTGAACTCACAGACCACAAGATCATGACCTGAGACAAAGTTGGACGCTTAACCAACTGAGCCACCCAGGTGCCCCCAGGAAAATCATGTAAATGTGCCAAGTCATACAGTTAATAAGCAGTGAAGCTGGGATACTATCTCAGACAACAAGACCCCAGAGCTTGTGTTCTGCCAGTCAAATGGAGGAAAATGGAATGTTGCATCTATTTGAATTATCTTGTCCATTTCTTTTTATGTTTGCTGGGCTTTCATTTTCTTCTATGAATCTCCCATTTGTAACCATTTCTTACTGAGCACAAAAGTTGGAACCCAGGATCCCCTCCTCCGAGTAAGCACACACTGTGTGATTACCTCCCTTTGACGGTGGACTGGCTGCACCTAATGACTCACTTCTAACAACAAAATACAGCGTAAGTGATGAGATGTCATTTCAGAATTTAGGTTACAAAAACTGTGACTATTGTCTCAATGGCACTGTCTCTGGTTCTTTCTTATTTGGTCACTTTGATAAAACCTGCTGCCATCTTGTGAGCTGCCCAAGTGGCAGAGATAGCCAAGAGGTATTGAGGACGTCCTCCACTAGCCAACAAGAAACTAAATCCTGCCAACAACCATGCGCCATCTTAGATGTGGATCGTTCCCAGTCAATCTCTGAGAGGTCTGCAGCCACACGTGACACCTCAATTGCTCAATCTATCTGCAATTTACTTTTATATGTGGGGAGAGTTAAGAATCTTTTTTTATTTTTTTTCTCCAAGTGGATGGTCAAAAAACTATTTGTTGAATAGTCCAATATCTAGTCAGTTATTAGATGTCACCCTCATCATTGCTGAATTTTAGCAAATA
Source organism: Cryptoprocta ferox (assembly GCA_028646485.1). Taxonomy (NCBI): domain Eukaryota; kingdom Metazoa; phylum Chordata; class Mammalia; order Carnivora; family Eupleridae; genus Cryptoprocta; species Cryptoprocta ferox. The sequence goes on from CM053567.1 coordinate 152,129,145, forward strand.
CCTTTTAGCGTCTATCAAGGTGTTCATATAGCTTGTATCCTTTAATCTGCTACCACAATGAGTAACATTAAATGATCTTTAAAACTTTGAAATGAACTTTTGCATTTTTAGGTTAAATCCTACTTTGTTACGCTGTAACGTTCTTTCAATCCACTACTGGATTTGGTTTGCCAACATTTTATTTAACATTTGACTTGCTAACATTTTATCTAGAATTTTTGCATCAGTGTTTGAAAGCAAAATTAGCCTGCCATTCTCTTTCTCTGGGCCAACTGTGTCTGGTTTTAGAATCAGTCAGTGTTATGTTAGCCTTAAAATGGATGGAGTCTCAACTTCTTTCATATTCTGGAAAAATTTTTGTAACATGGGAATTACACATTCTTGGAACACTATTTTTAATGTCACCTATAAAATCATCTGGGTCTGGTGCTATTAAAGGGTTACTGTATTATTTTTACAATTAGAATTTTTTTCCAAAAGTGAGACAGAAAAAAATTTGTTTTATTTTTATTCTAGTAATAACTAGATTATATTATATTATATTTCTTTTTTAAATTGAGCTTTAATTGGCATACACTATTATATTAATTTCAGCTGTACAACATAATGATTCAATATTTGTATATATTTTGAAATATTCAGCACAATAGTCTAGTTAACATCTGTCACCACACATGGTTACAGAATTATTTTTCTTGTGATGAGAACTTTTAAGATTTACTCTCTTAGCAACTTTCAAATATGCAATATAACATTATTAACTGTAGTTGCCATGCTGTACATTATGTCCCCATGGTTATTTATTATATAACTGGAAGTTTGTACGTTTTGACCTTCTTCATTCATTTTGCCACCGCCCCAACTTCTGGCAACCATTTGTATTATTCTCTCTATGAGTTTGTGGAGTTTTTGGCTTTTCTTTTTGCTTTTTTTTTTTTTAACATTTCATATATAATGAGATCATGTAATATTGGTCTTTCTCTGTCTGACTTGTTTCCCTTCAGAGCCTCCAGAAGGAACCAACCATGTCGACTTTGATATCAGACTTTTGCCCTCCAGAACTCTGAGAGAACAAATTCCTGCTGTTATAAGCCACCACGTTTGTGTTAATTTGTTATGGAAGCTTCTTGTAACTAATATACCTGGATGGGCAGCTCATTCTTTCTGTGTAAAACACTTCCATCACTTTCAAATCTTTGGTCCAAAATTTCCTCTTCCACTTCCCTTACCCATTGAAACAGTCTCTGAATCACCACTGACTGAATTAATGTAAATAAACTTTAATTTTTTTAAGGTAAATTCTACTCCCAACATGGGGCTTAAACTCACAACTCCAAGACCAAGAGTCACATGCTCTGCTAACTGAGCCAGCCAGGTGCCCCATAAACTTTAAATCTTATTTGGTAGTTTGCCTTTCTAAGCAGTTTGTCAAAATTTGGTTAATGTTAGGTGGGGAGCTAGTACTGAGCTGAGATGTCCTCCTTCTCTTAGTCAAGGTGCTCAAGATTGGTCAGCCTACCCTCTATGCTCTCTTCCTCACTACAACTTTCCCAGCAAAGGGGTTAAAAAATTTTTTTTAATGTTTATATTTATTTTTTAGAGGGGGGAGGGGCAGAGAAAGAGGGAGAGGGAGACACAGAATCTGAAGCAGGCTTCAGGCTCTGAGCTGTCAGCACAGAGCCTAATGTGGGGCTTGAACCCACAAGCCATGAGATCATGACCTGAGCCAAAGTCAGACGCGTAACCAACTGAGCCACCCAGGTGCCCCTAGCAAAGGGTTGTTTTTTTTTTTTTTTTAAATATGTTTTAGGAGAGAGATAGTAGATGGACATTGAGATAAAATTTGGAACCAGAATAAACTAATCAAGGAAGTTTATTACCTCCTGGATTTGACATAGAGAAATCATCTTTTTCAAAGTGGTTGCAGTAATTCACAGATTTCAATACATTCTTATGAGTTCCACATTGAATCCTACTTTTATTTCAGTGGTTCCATTAGCTTCCGTGTCCTAAAGGATGTGTTCCACAAAGTCACTTTGTAGAAGAGAGAGCATCTCTACCAATCACTTTGGAATGACCCACCTGAATCAAATGGTCAACCTTGAAGTGTAGTTTTTTCTGGAAAGTGGTAGGATTAAACAGCTCACTACAAAACCCTAGTTCACAATTAATAAAGTTCAAACCACTCCGGTCTGAACTGAATGAGGCTTTGGGGTAAGTAGCCGTAAACAGAATGCTATGGAGTTAATCTCTGGTGTATCCAGGACTCATCTATTAAAGTGGGGAAGGGAATCAAGAGAGTAGCCTCTCTACCCGTCTTATTTCCTTCATTAGCAGAACTGGATTTGCATCTTTTATAAATAAATCTGATAAACAAAATGCCTAATAATGAGTGAGAGGTGTTTATAAAAGCCAAGTTACAAGTGACCAAATTAGGCCTTTTGATGATCTGACTTCCTCCAGATAAGATAATTCAAAGCAACTAAAATAATGATTTCTCAGTGCTTTACATATTATCAAGGGAATTCAGTGTTATTGATTGAGTTGTGTATGTTTTTCTAAAAAAGAAACTCTAATCCCCAGTACTTCAGAATATGACCTTGTTTGGAGATATGGTCTTTACAGAGGTAATTACATTACACTGAGGTTATTTGGGGGTGCCTGGGTGGCTCGGTTGGTGGAAAATCTGACTCTTAATTTCAGTGCAGATCATGATCTCATGGTTCATGGGACCAAGCCCCACATCAGTCTCTGTGCTGACAGCACGGAGCCTGCTTGGGATTTTCTCCCTCTCTCTGCCCCTCCCCACCCTCTCAAAATAGGTAAATAAAAAAAATTTTTAATGTTTAAAATGAAGTTATTTGGATGAACCCTAATCTCACATGACTAATGTCCTTATAAAATGGGGAAATTTGGGCACTGAGATGGACATACAGAGAAAACATCATGGGAAGAGACACAGGGATGAGATGAGCATTAACAAGCTAAGGACAGAGACCTGGAACAGATGAGCATTAACAAGCTAGGAACAGATCCTTCTCTCTCCATTTCCAGAAGCAACCAGCCCTGAATTTGGACTTCTGGCCTCCAGAACTGTGAGACAATAGCTCTGTTGTTTAAGCCCCCAGTTTGCGATATTTTATTAGCACAACCCTAGCAAACTACTACATCTGGCATTTAGGATTCACCTCAAGAGCATCTGTTTTTAAATTTAAGAAAATTTAAGAATTTTGGAATACATATATATACACACATACATGTACACCCATGTACATGCATACACAATTACTTATGGTTAGCTAAAGGGCTAAATAGTTCTGGGGGTGACCTTTTAAGTGAAGATCAGACATCTTAAGGATGGACAACCTCTTTAGGAGCTCTGGTGTAGTACTCTCTACTTAAAAATAGTGACGTTTCAAGGTGCCTAGGTGGTTCAGTTGGTTGAGTATCTGACTTCAGCCGAGGTCATAATTTCACAGTTTGGTTTGTGAGTTTGAGCCCCACATTAAGGGATCTTCTGTTCCCCTCTCTTTTTGCCTCTCCCCCACTCACACTCTCTCTTTCAAAAACGAATAAACATTGGAGTGCCTGGGTGGCTCAGTCGGTTAAGCATCCGACTCTTGGTTTCGGCTCAGGTCATGATCTCACAGCTTGTGGATTTGAGTCCCACAACAGGCTCTGCACTGACAGTGGGGAGCCTGCCTGGGATTCTCTCTCTCCCTCTCTCTGTCCCTCCCCTGCTCGCACGCTCTCTGTCCCGCTCTCTCAAAATAAATAAATAAACTTTAACAAAATGAATAAACATTTAAAAAATAGAAATAGTGAAGTTTGATTCAATGATTGAATGAAGGATGAATGTAGGTTATAAATAAACTTAATGCTTTCAACACGATTTAAGCAATAATTTGAATCAATCAAATGGGAAGTTAGTTACATTTCTATGCAATCTAGTTGGTCCCTTGACTAATTTAAGTTGTCAAGTAATGGAGTTTAAGCATTCCAAACTGGATCAGTAGATGAGAGACTGCAAAAGTACTTGAAGAGTACTGTTTTACTTAAGTAAATGCATTTTACTTAAGCTGGCAAATAGATATGATTCTAGATCTGCACTCTCCACCATCGCACCCTTCACCATCTCTCTTGTCCCTATTTGTTCATTCCACTGATCTTGTTTCTCTGTAATTCTTACAGTAGATATTTTATTGATTGACATGAACTCCACACTTGCCACTTTCTAGACTCTGAAAACCTCATTTTCAGCCCTGGTCTGGCTCCCGAATGCCAGTCCCAGCTGTCTTAGTCTGTATCAGTGAAGTGGATGGTTTTCTCAGGCTCATTCCTCTGAAACCACTACAAAGTACAGTGCCTGCCTTCTCATCCCACTGTAGCTGCCTCGGGGCATAATGGCCTGTCCTTCTAGTCTGGCTTTCAAACTAGCATGAGTGTCTCTAATCAGCAAATCCCAGCCTAGAACCATTTGCCATGAGGATTCTGGGAAATGTGGTCTCCAGAGAGGGCTCGGAGTGATGTTGTGCTGATAACAGATAATTAGAAAATTATTGTAAGTCATCGTGCTTCCATATAATAAAATACTAATAAAATTCTTTTTATGCAAGAATTAAAAAGAATCAAGGCACACCTGGGTGGCTCAGTCAGTTAAGCCTCTGACTTTGGTTCAGGTCGTGATCTCAAGGTTTGTGAGTTCGAGCTCTGCATCAGACTTGCTGCTGTCACTGCAGAGCGTGCTTCAGATCTTCCATCCCCCTCTCTCTGCCCCTTCCCCACTTGCATGTGCTGTCTCTCTCTTTCTCAAAAATAAATAAACATTAAAAAAAAGAATCAAGGAACTTTACATATAGGCTAAAATTAAGACTCCCAAGACATAGTAAGTGGAAAATGGATGTTTGCTACACAATAAGGAGAGTATAAACCCATTATTTAAAAAATACATAAAGTGTTGGTAGTAAAAATACATTTTTGTAAATGTAGAAAATTATCTGGAAGATCACATACCAAGTTCATAGCTGCGATTAATTCTGGGGAAAAAAATGGAATTAGGAGGTTAGTGAAGAAGAATTCTCACTTGTGCTTTATATACTCCTTCATTGTTTGGCTTTTTCATAAGAATTGATTCATGTACAATTATATAATTAACAGTTTTGAACTATTTTATATATATGCATATGTGTGTGTCTGTGTGTATGCCTGTATATCTCCAGCTGTCTAGCTATCTATATTCATTCATAAATTGAAAGTTGCCAGATATTTGGGAAATAACGATGACCGAATGGACACAGTTTGGGTCTTCATAGAACTTTTAGTCGCCCCTTCTCAGAAACCTTTCATGAATTTCCACTACTGACTACTAACTAAGCCCTTGCTCATTAACGTGCCCTGTCTTAACCACTTATTTTCTCGACCATCTGATTCCTTTATTCCTACTAAGTCATCTCCCAGAGCCGTTCTGTTCTCTTCTTGTTTAAATTCTATCTAAATTCTAGACTTCAAGGTTCATCTCAACTCTTATTTTCTCTAAAAAGTATTGCAAACTGACAAGTGACTCCCAAACTTTAAGTTTCAACGCCATGTGAGGTGGATGTCAAGTTTCTCCCTGGTTCCCAGGGTTCTCTCTGCTTTGTCAATATTGTCAAGCACATGGCTACTTATACTCTGTTTAATAGACTCTCTGAAAGCCAGAGCTGTTTTTCCCAACTGCATGAGGTAAGTGCAGTGAAACCACCCCTACCAACCCCCTTCCACCCTGAGATGAGAGGCTGCCTGGTGTCTGCTGTGTGCTGTTTTGAGAGGAGGCCTTGATGGAGTTGAGTTCCAGCATACATGCATGAGTTGGGATACTTCATACACAAGCACACATTAGCCCTTCTGTTCCCTTTGTTAAGTTAATTAAACAGGGAGGCTCTGAGGTACCATGGCTGCCTATAAGCAAACCAAAACCTAAACCTGTAAATGCCTCAAGGTTACAAAATTAAAACCTAATAACAATCAGTCACAAACAGCCAACTAGGCTTTAAGTGATAGCCAATCAATAATTTTTTTTTTTTATTTTGCTTCTGCCTTTTGACTATAAATGTCTCTCCCGGAGCTCCTGTCCCGTTTTCTGCAGGGGTACTCCTAGCCACTTCCGGTTTCCACGGGTATTTTTGTGGAAAACAAAGGACTTACTTTCAACAAGAAAAAAAGAGGAAGCCCTCCACCTTTTCTCTGAAACCTTCCCAAAAAACTCCCCCCTACATCCCTGTCCCCAGATAGGATTTACCTGAAGGCTCCTGCTCCCTCAGGGTTCCCTTCTTCCTGCGGCTATGGCATTAATCACACAGAGTTAGGGTTAATTATAGAAGTAAAGATCTGGCTCCCTTGTGAGATTGTGCTAGTCTCTGGAAAGATATTATGAGAATTAAGAGATGTCTCTGGCCTCAATGAGCTCACAAGCTCAAGTTTCTCAAAGAATGTCACAAGAACTACAAGATCCTTTGAGGACTAAGCTTCCTGCCTGCCAAGTCTGTTCTATCCCAGCTTGACCCGATACCACCAGTGCATGTTATTCCACCTCTGCATGGATTGTGTCCTTCAAGGCCCAACATAATATTCATCAGTCAACAACTATTGATTGAACATGTACCAAGAGCAAGATGAGGCAAGGGTAGGGGTCCAAAGCTGAGTAATATATACCCTTGACTTCCAGACAATTGCAGACTAGAGTTAAGTTTACCTAGTGTCATTATGACTAAAGGCTCTTTCTGCTTCTACCATCCTTACTATCCCAGTGATTCCACAGTCTTGCAATTTTGAGTCTCTGCCATTGATTGCCATGGAAAAAACACGCCCAGTTCAGCTGACTTGTATCAGGGGAAGGATGAAGAAACTGTGGAGCAAAGCTGAATGGTCCCATCCAAGCCCAAGCAAGATGGCTAATGCACAACTAACCAACAGCTCCAGGAGAATAGATGATGGTGACTTTAAGCCACTGAGTTTGGGGTTGTTTGCTATGCAGTAAATCTAAGCAAGTAACTGTATTATGTTATTATACATAACATATGTTATATGTGTGATGTTCTACTCTATCCCCCATTCACAGGTTCTTGATAGTTAGCTTACAGATAGGCAGGGTTGAATGTTCAGATAAACTACACAACCTGTCTTTTGTTTTCATGCTCTACTCTGTTAAAATATTTTCCTGTAACAAATGACAATAACACTTGGGTTAGAAATCCATTTACAGTAACTGTTACACTGGCCTCATTAGTAGCCGGGGACTACTAGAGCCTGATTGATTTAATATCTGATTTTCAATTGAAACAAAATTTCAGCGAGCTTTCACTAATGATTTTTGGAATAGCCTAGTCAAAAGTATCCAAGCATTGTGAGGAGTGCAGTTGGTGTGTTTCTTCCTTTTGCTACAATGCACCTGTGTGAAACGGGATTTTCATATTATGTTGCAACAAAAACAAAATGTAGGAAAAGACTTGATGCTGCATCCCTGTATGCAGATTTGACTTAGCAACATTACACCTAATATTGAGCAGGTACGTGATAAAGAGACACAAAACCACTGTCCTCATTAAAATTATGTTTCTTAAAATGTAAATGGCATAAAAATTATTGTAGAGGTTTGTGCATATAACTCTTGTATGCAATATTTTATAGACAGGATAAAAAGTTTGCAAGGGTAATTTTGATTAAATGAGATTTTTCTATATGTACTTAATTTAGAACCTAATTCCAGTTGAAGTGGCACTCCTTAATCAATCATTGTTTAAGTTGCAAACTCCTGGAGAGGAAGGTCTATATTATATTTATCTCTCTGTGTCTACCCACCCCCACTGCACTCTCAGGCTAGTTCAGTGTTTATTTAACTGAGTTGTTTTGTAGTTATTAAGCATCTTGTTGCAGAGGGCAGCATTTCAGGAGAGCTCTGGGGACAGTCTGTTCCTGCCAAAAGCTTGCAAGCGAAGGTGTGTAAGCAGTCATTCTAACATACACACACATATATACATACATTATTAGATACTCTTTTTAATTGAAAAATTAAAATAAAGCCAGTCTCTTGGGTGCACATTTCCCTTGCCAATTAAAGCGGCATAATTTTCTTTATCTCTGACTGTCAATCAGGTGCAAATTGGAAACAAGATATTTTGTGAAAATTTTCCCTCCCTCAGATTTCATTACACAGCTGCTCTCAGCTCACACACCCTGACAATCACAAAATGCCTTATGAACTCTTGCACTTGAAGGAGGCATGCTCAAAGTTCTGGCCTGGTAACTGGGAATCTTCCCTGGGAGACTCGACCAAAGTTCCCACTCTGGTTGCAGGAGGCTACGGCCCCTTTTTCTTCCCAAACCTGCCCCCTGTGTGGTGTAGGTCAATGCAGCCAATTTTCTCTGTTTGTCCAGCTGGACATTAGGGATAATGATACCTAACTGCCTCACCAGGGTGTTCGGGAGTTCAACAACCATCTCTTTGAGGCCTTAGGTTGAAGAGTGCCATGAAACATGGGCAGGAAAGAGAAACCCCCTTTGGCAGAAAAGCAAGGGCTGTGTGCAGACCAGCTCTCTGACAAACCAGCCATTCGCACCCTCCCTTTAGATCCCTCAGCAACCCAAATGTGGCACCTACATCTTGTGACCTCAGCCAAACTGAGATAAGAAGTGTCCAGTTTTGAGAGGTGCCTGGGTGGCTCAGTCAGTTAAGTGTCCAACTTTGGCTCAGGTCATGATCTTGTGGTCTGTGAGCTCAAGCCCCGCATCGGGCTCTCTCCTGGCAGCTCGGAACCTGGAGCCTGCTTCAGCTTCTGTGTTTCCCTCTCTCTCTGCCCCTCCCCCACTCACACTCTGTCATTCTCTCTCAAAAATAAACAAACATTAAAAAATTTTTTTAAAAAGAAAAGTGTCCAGTTTTGATACCTTGTTGTTCTTCTGGTAAATTGTCAGCCTTGCAGGCATTTGATAATTTTTGCTGAATGGATGAATATTGCCATCTCTTTCTTCACAGTTTGTTTTCTTAATGTGTTTTGACTTTCCAACTAAATTTTAAGTCTCTCTAGGGTAGATATTATGTCTTGCACAAAGCAGGAACTCAGTCCAAGTTACTCAAAGTGTGGTCCTGGGACCACCAGTGTCAAAGTTAAATAAAAGCTTGTTTACAATTTAGAATTTGGTGTTCCTGCTGTATTAACTGACTTGAAGCAAGGATCTGCACTGTAAGTAAGTTCTTCTAGTTAGGTATATTTACACCAGGGTCTGTCCTAGGCAAGAACGATTAAAATATTTGGGGACAGGGGAAGGAGGCAAAAAGACCAGGGGACACAGTCTTCTTGAACATTGAAGTGACAGTTACTTGAACAACGTGTCTCAGTACAAGTTGTCACCATCAGAAGTGCAAGTAAGTTTTCCTGGCTTTCTTTTTCTATCTCCAAGAACAATTTGTACTTTTACACTGTTGAAGAAACAGATAAAACCAGTCTTTATTTATCATAGCATATAAGGGAGATTTAGTGTACTTTGACAGTTCTATCATGCTTCTCAGTGTTACATATTTTTTTCACTTCTGTATTTTGAGAAAAGTACATGTCCAACCCATCCTCCAGTATACCATCTCTCCCAGACATTAAATTTATTGTGGAAGTATTTGATTTCTTTGAGATTTCCTTATGTTTTTCTTAACCCAATGCCCAGCATGCATACAGTAAATATCCAATAAATGCTCCAGTCTCTTGTCAAGATTTCAAGGTTTTGACGAACAACTCCATTATTAGTAGGAGAGAGTAGCAAACACAAAGCACTAGATGTAGGTGTTGTAACATATTGTCTTGAAGATCTTTGTTGGGAAAAGGATAGAAAACTTTGTGGAGAGAAGAGTCTGCAAGTGTATGAGGTAATTAGAAACACCTGGTGTGCAAACAGCAGTGACTGTGCTGATATTTTTGTTAGAAAAAGCACAATTTCAGTTATTTTCCCAACACTACAGATTTTTCTACTGGCTCTTGCCCTTAAAATATGCACCTGGCAATCTTAAGTAAAACTTTTGTCTCTTTTCAAATTCATCTTAAATGTTGGACAGAACTCCATTTTTATTAGGGGAAATTTTATAGCCATTGTCTGGAGTGATGAGTAAATGCCTTGAAGTGAACAAGGTTATTCCCCATGGAAATGTTTCACTGTTACAAAGTAGGAGCATTCAAGACATAGGGAATGAAGTCAGCACAAAACCTGGGTATGTATTTCTCCCCATTGACTTTACTGATCTTTTTTGATCTCTGCAGCAGATCATATTAAATTCTTTGGATTTGACCTCATACACAAATTGGGAGAAATAACCCACAAAAGATTGATTGCTAACTCTATAGTGCTATATATAATATGTTGCTGTATATTTGGACCTCTCCTGAAGAGCAAAATTTGGAGTGCCTAAGCCTCTCCCAGTAGATTAATGTATGAAAACAATTAGAAAAAAATCAACAAAACCAAAAGTTGGTTTTTAGAAAAGATCAACAAAATTGACAAAACTTTAGCTAGACTAACAAGTCCAAAGAATGAAGACTCAAATTACCAAAATAAGGAATAAAACAGGGGATATTGGTACTGACCTTACAGAAATAAAAGGGATTCTAAGGAAATATTATGAACTACCAGATTATCTGGACGAAGTGTATAAATTCTTAAAGAACACAACATACCAAAATTGACTCAGGAAGAAATAGAAAATGTAAATAAACCTGTAACAAGTAAAGAAATTGACTTAGTAACTTTAAAACTTTCTACAAAGAAAAGCCCAGATGATTTACCACTGAATTCTACTAACCATATAAAGAAGAATTAATGTCAGTCCTTCACAAGTTCTTCCAAAGAAATAGAAAAGGGGGAAATAGTCTCCACCTCATTCTTGAGGCCAGTATAATGCTGTTACCAAAACCAGACAAAGGCATCACAGGAAAGAAAACTATGACCCAATACCTTTATGAATATAGATGCAATAATTCTCAACAAAAAATTAACAAAGTGAAACTAGCAACATATAAAAAAAAGTATTATACACATGACCAAATGGGATTTATCATAAAAATGCTAGTTTGGGTTAACATTTAAAAATTAATTCTGTAATATATCATGTTAATAGAATAAAGACAAAACCATACAATTATCTCAGTAGATGAAGAAAAAGTGTTTGACAAAATCCAATACCCTTTCATGATAAAAAACATGCATCGAACTAGGGATAGAAGGAAATGTCCTCAAATTTATAAAGCATCTACAAAGCACAAACACCTAACATCATACTTAATGGTGAAAGATTGAATCATTCTTGTCTGCAACTTGGTACTTGGGTTTGCAATAGGCATCTCAAACTATACATATCCTGAGTTGAGCTCTTGAGGCTCACCAAATCTGCCTCTTCTCTACTTTTCTCTGTCTCGTTAATTGAAATCACCATTCATCTGATCACGCCAATAAAAAACCTAAGTAAGGGTCATCCTCAGTTACAATCATTCTTCCAACATCCCTCAGCAAGTCTTAGTTACACAACTCCAAAACATATCCAGTTACCTAAATTCCCTTCCTGCTACCAACCTACTCCAAGCCACTAACATATTTCATCTGGACTTACCCTGCTGGCCTCTGGTCTAATCTCCCACCTTCTACTCTAAAATCCATGCTCTCCACAGCAGCAGATAAACTTTTAAGAATATAAATCAGATTATATCATTCCTTTGCTTAAAAATCTAGTGGCTTTTTGTGGTCATCAGCCTTTAAGATGGCCCCAGTAACATCTGCCTTCTTCTGTTCATGCCCTGTGTATTCTCTTCCCACACTGTATAAGCCTGACCTATGCAACCACTAGAATACTGTAGAGCTGATGCTTTAAAAATTACCATGCTGGAACCTAAGTTGCTATGGCTTTCATCTTACTTTCTCCTGTATCAGTTGCTCTGGGCTGCCATGTCATGAGGACACTCAAGCAGCCCATAGATAGGACTGTGTGACAAAGTACTATGGATTCTTGCCAACAAACAACATCAACTAGACAGTTATTTGAGTGAGTGGGTCCTCAGTTAGAGTGGGTGCCATCTTAGAAGTGGGTACTCCAGCTCCAGTCAAGCCTTCAAGTGACTGCACCCCATGCCAACACCTTGATTATAACCTAATGAGAGACTGTGAGTGAGACTATCCAACTAAGTTGCTCTGGGTTACCAACTCTCAGAAAATAGGTGAAATAAAAAAGTATATGTTTCTTTACGCCACTATGTTTGTGGACACTTTGTTACGGGCAATTGATAAGTCATATATTTTGGTGCATGGAAGTCAGGTGCTACCATAACAAAAGCAAAACGTAGGGGTCCCTTTGGAATTGGGAAGTATGTGGAAGCTGAAAGAACTTTTACAAAAGCATGTTAGTGAAAATGTAAGGTGTTTTGACTAAGTGTTAGCAGAAGCCTAATGGCTTTAGTGGATGCTACCAGAAAGGACATAAAGGGAAGAAAGCAATGTCATTGGAAGATGGAAGAAAGAGGACCCTTATGACACAATGAAAGAATGTTTAGCAACAGTAAACTGTGGAAAGTAGAAAATGTGCCCAATGAACTGGGTGACCCAGGCAAGGAGATTTCCAGGCAGAGTGCTGAAGGCACCCCCTGGATGCAATCAAGGAAGGATTGTTAAACAAAAGAAGCCTGGACTTAAGAGTTTTGAAAATTTTCAGCTTCTTCTAATGACAATAAGATAAAAGAAATAGCTTTGAGGCAAACATCAAACCTATTGCAGCAATCCATAATTTGTTACACAACAATAGATAACTTATATGCTTTCCATCACATTCAGAATAAAATCTCCAATTCTTTACTATGGTCTTTAAAATTCCCCTTTATTTACCTATCTAGAAGATCAACCCCTGTACCACTCTCCTCCCACCTCACTGGGCTCCAGCAAGGCTGAATTTCACTTTCATTCTTTTTCTTTTAATGTTTATTTATTTAGAGAGAGAGAGAGAGAGAGAGAGAGAACTGGGAAAGGGCAGAAAGAAGGGGGAGGGGCAGAGAGGGGGGAAGGGCAGGGGAGGAGGGGCAGAGACAGTGGGGGACAGAGGAGCTGAAGTGGGCTCAGTGCTAACAGCGATAAGCCTGAGGTGGGTGTTTAAACTCACAAACTGCGAGATCATGACCTGAGCTGAAGTTGGATGCTCAACCTACTGAGCCACCCAGGCGCCCCTACCTTTCATTCTTGAACACACCAGGCTTTCTTCCATCTAAGTGACTTTGTATTTTCCATTCCCTCAATTTCAAATGCTTTTCCTCCAATATGTTCATGACTGGCTCTTTGTTGTCATTCAACCCTTCCATTTGTATGGAGATGAAATGTATTCAGATGAAACACAAAGGGAAGGATTGAATGGAGAGGCAAAATTTCTTTAAGGAGGTGATATTTCAGCTGTAGTCTGAATGACAAGAAAGAACTATTAGTGTCATTCAATAGCTGATATTATTTTTAATTTGTTGATTTGCTTATATTTTAATTGCCTTTATATTACATCAGAAATGTCAATTCCATGAAAGACCTGTTTTTCTTGTTTGCATTATATCCTCAGTACCTAAAACAGTGACCAGCATATAGCAGGAACCCAACGAATGTTTTTGGAATGAACAAATGAATAAGTGAAAGAATGCCTAGTTTAGGTAACTGGGACTAGATCCCACAGCTATAAAATGATGTAACTGGTGACCCACTCTCTTAACCTCTTACCTCAATTATTTGAACATTTCTAATGAAACTGATGTTAATTATACACATTGACACTACTTTTTAAAAATGTATTAACAGAAACCTTCAATATACACAGAACAAAATAGCATCATAAACTTAGTTCAAGAAGCTGTTATTTTATTGAAGATGTGGTTGAAGTGTGAAAAAGTGTTACAATTTCATTTGGTCTTTCCTTTCTATATATTTTTTCCATACAATTTTCCTTTCTTCTGCCAGACTCAGGTAAGTAAGGGTTGGTATTTCATCATTTTCTCCCTTTCTTCCTCGTAATAAATTTTACAGAAAGAAATATGACCAAAGAAAAGCCCACCGCAGGGAATATGAACATTGAGGCATCATATGGAGCTGAGTGGAAGCCATTAGAGTCACTTCATCTTGTATGGGCAGTAAAATCACTCCAGCAAGTACAGTCATGACCCGAATCCATTGCCACATGGCAGTGAGTGCTTTGGCTGAGTGATTATTTTTGTAACTCCATCTGCCTGGCATCACCAAAGCCTCCAACAGCATGCTGGAAGTTGAGACAATCTCACCTGGGGGAGGAATCCAAGCTCTTTCATTATTGGGTTACTCTAGGGTTTCTGGGGTCTTTTCCAGCTGAGAGTTCTGTTTTGATCTCACTAGGGGTGAATCCATTACTCTCTCTGAGATGGCCCTATTGGCTCACTCAACAACCCTCAACTCTTTAAGCTGCATATTGAAAGCTTTTCTTGAGCCAAAGAGGCAAGAGACATAAATAGCAACTGGCTTTGAAAACTGTGGTCAAATTGTGTCTCATTCATCAGGCTTCTCACCAGGGAGTCTCACTCCACCCCCATAATAATTCCTCAAAACACACACACACACACATCCATGCATGTATCACACACACACACACACACACACACCACCCCCTTTAACATAGAAATTATCATAGAAACACACTTGTTGCTTGCCAGGTCACCTTCTTCATTTCCTGAATTTGCTCTTATTTGAAATTTCTTGGCATGTCATGTACTCAAACTTGAATGGACATTGCTCTCTTTCCAGGAGAGTTAACAAGGGTGTTAGAAAGGCAAGAAGGCTAAATTGAGGTTATAGTGAAAGTACTTCCTATAGATCCATGTAGTCTCCAAGGCTTGGTCTCTGCCTAAATGCTCACCCCCAGTAAACCAGAGCAGCAAAGTACAGTGCAGGTTGGCAGATATGGTGGAGGTGGTGATGTAGTATTTACACATGGAGATGCCTGATTCTCAATTTCTAATACCTACTGCACTCTCTGTCTGGAGCAATATTTTAACATGGGCTTTGGCATCAAATCCTCTCTGGAATAAACAGAAAGTGTGGTGTGTGAGTGTGTGTGTGTGAGAGAGAGAGACAGACAGACAGACAGACAAACTGAGAATTTGTTTCATGGATGTTTCTAGGCCCTGACAGTACCCACTGAAAAGATGATTTGACATATTGGAAAGGGAGGGGGTAATTCAGAGAGATCTGAGGCAGGATGCCCCTGCTCTGCTTATGAGTAAAAGGCCCAGACCAACCATCAAAAGAACCTCACCAACTTGACCAGGCATATTCCCTAGGGAATTTTCACCTCACTTGATCCCATAGACCAAGAAGCTTCCTTAACTATCAATTTGTTCCCAGGACACATAGATTTTATTAGCCCCAGCTGGGATTTTCAAAGCCCATAGCTGTGCCAATAAATGTTCTCATGTCTTTTCTGGCCTCTTGGCCACCACAGATTATGAAAATGCCATTACCTGGTACTGCTTACAACATGTTTGTAGACTGAATAAAAGTTGCATTATGTGATGGACAATTCACTGGCCTAGGAATTAGAGGATGTGTGTTCCAGTCCTCTGCTATGTAAGCTCGGACAAATCCCAAACCTCTATGAGGCTCAGTTTCCACATCTTTAAAAAGAAGACAATAGTAATATCTGTTCTTCCAAACACATAGATCAGGATCATAGGAACTTGACTATGTGAAACAGCCCTAAAAACGTGTGTTTCAAAAGAATGGCATCACTATGTCTCATGTCAGCTTATAGTTTGCTGTAAGCAGCTGCATGGGGCCCAGCTGGAGAAATCTTAAATGCTCCCCCTCACCCCAGGCATGCTGCTGGAAGCATGTTAGAGTATATGTTAGTGGTTCTCAACTGGAGGTGATTTTGCGATCTGAGGGATTTTTGGCAATGCCTGGAGACAGTTTTGATTGTCACAGTCGTTGGAGGGGGAGGGGAGATCCCATGTATTGGTATCTACAGGGCAGAGGCCAGACATGCTTGTAAACATCCAACACTGCACAGAGCAGGCCCTCACAACAAAGAATTATTCGATCCAAAATGTAAGTGGTTGGGAAATTGAGTTGGTGTGTTCTCATGCTTCTACTCTGTGCCATAAAGCCAGAGAACAGTGGTAGGCCTTCAAATACTGGCGGTCCTCTGGTGCACACCTTGAAATCTTCTCCAGTGCCAAGCCAGGGCTAATGAGATTCCTTGCAGTAATCCTATGGAGGGGGAAGAAAAAGCCCCTGAAGTATCCAAATCAGTAGTTTTCAATGCGTGGTCCTCAGCCAGCAGCATTAGCATCCCCCTGGGAGCCTGTTAGAAATGCAAAGCCTGGGGCCCCAGTCCAGGCCTGCTGGATTGGTGGGGCCCAGCAATCTGTGTTTTAACAAGCCCTCCTGGTGATTCAACGCCATCCATGCTGCAGCTTGAGAACCACTGACTAATCAATAGTCACAACTCAGCTTTTGCCACGCTGCACTTAGAAAGAGCATTAGCTCAGACCCAGCTGTGGGGACTTCTGGCTTATTTTCAGCCCACGAATCTCCCCACTAGCAACTCTGTGCTTCAAGGAGCTCAGGCTGCAGAAAGCAAAATGTCATTCTGACTTAGACCTCCTATTACATGGTGCCTGGCAGAGAATCACCTGGGGGGAGCCATGCGGCCAGATGGCACACATTCAGTTTTGATTAGGTGTTTGGGATGATGGGCTTCTCATAGCAGAGCTGAGCATGGGCTTGACTCTCCTTGTGCCAGGGGCTGGCTCCAGGTTCCATGGCCTGGACATGTGCTGTGGCAAGTGTGGCGATGTACTCTTTCTAGCTGGAAGGTCCCCGAGGTATGCAGTTGAGACAGAAATGGGGGTGGATAGGTATAGAATGTTCCAGAACCTGTGACTTTCCCTTCATGAGAGGCTCCTCAGTTTCCAGACATTTACTGATATGCCCAGATTCCAATCTCAATGGGAAGAGAACACACTAAGTTCCTTCTGTATACTGGCAGTTATCTCGTGCTGTAGCGGACATGTTCTTCTGACCACGTGGCCCTGGGAAAGGTTAGCTAATCTTCTCTAGACCACAAATACTTCATAAGTGGCTTTGGAGTAGTAATACCTTTCCACTACTTCATCAGAATATTCATTCGCTTAGTAAACTTGTATTGCATATCTACCATGTACCATGTAGTATGGATATTTGGAACTGGGAATTAAAGATGCATGACATAAAATCAGTTGGACACACACACACACACACACACCTGGTTATAATATAATGTAAATGCTGCACGTGGTCTGATGTGAGCCCAGAGAAGGAAATGAGGAAGACATCTGCCCAGTTTCATCCCACTTGCTCTGACAGGACCCCCCAATCCAGCGTCAGGTAACGAGACCTCTCTCATAGACCCAGTAATTCTGTCCATCCTCTCCCCTGGTCAGCTAGGCCCTGGAGCCCTACGAATTCAGTCACTATGTCCCTGGAATTATGTTTTTGAGCTAACTAAGCAAAGGCTGAAAAACATGTGAATCCTATTTTTGCTATGTGGGATGGTATGAACAGACCACCGATCTGCTTCTGTCTCCTGAATCCCAGAGGTGCTTTCTGAGACTGAAGGTTCAACTTGTCTTCAGTTCTGGGAGGACCCAATATACTGCCAATAAATGCCCTCTTGCTGACCAGAGTTGTTTCTGATGCTCACATCCAGGGGATTCTAACTAATACAGGGATTGTAAAGACCAAATGAGCAAAGGTCGATTCACTGTGAAGCTCTTTGAGCTTAGGCATCAGACCTCTTGCTTGCATAAGCCCCTTCCAAGGCACTCAGATGAGCCCTAGCAAGGGTTTCACTTCCTCAAAGGTTTTCATTGTATTACAAAAGCGAGTTTTAATAACAACTGGTTAAGACCACCACTACTTTCCCATCTGGTTTCCTTTTAATCACATTGCCCTTTGTCTTGGATAATAATGGAGTGACCACAGTCATTGTAAGAACTCAGCTAAGGGGAAGCCAAGTTAGCAATACTTTCAGTTGGGGTTTAATGGAATAATTATTAGATTTTCAGATGTAGTAAAGTTATTGCTAGGCATTCCAGTGTAAGAAAACCACACGTTTTATGCATCCCAAGCCATCTATAATTTGAAAAAAAAAAGCAAATTTTAATCAACCATGTTAGAGGAATGACTAAATTATATCACTATTTCTTTATTGAAAATTATAAACAATATTATAAAACTTGTTACATGAAGAGGTGATAAAAGAATATGCAGCCCCCAAAAAGTTGGATAGAAAATAAGGTAGAAGGATCTCAAGCAATTCATTAATAAAATAAATCAACTAATATAAAAAATAACAATAACTTGTAGTGTAGTATTGGTCAGCTGTTCATAACCTGAATTTGTTGTGATTTTTCCCATCCTAAATAAATATTCATGTTCACATCTAATTTTGTTCCTTTCTTAAAGAAGGCACCCCAAACTGAGTAAGGATCAGGTCCCACAAAACCTGAGCCAGCCCTACGAATAGAATTTTATATGGGATGGCCTTTTAGAAACTGTGACTTGTGTCCATGTAAAGAATGATACATTCATCCAGCAAACTGGGAGCTGACTACATCCTGCATAGACACTGAGGATCCAAAGTGGAAAAATCCAGTGGCTCGCAAACTCAGCTAGGGTCCAAAACTCTTAAAATATATAGATTTCTGGGAACATGGGGCGCCTGGGTGGCTCAGTTGGTTAAGCGTTAGACTCTTGATCTCAGCGCAGTTTGTGAGTTCAAACCTCATATTGGACTCTGCACTGACAGCTCAGAGTCTACTTGGGATTCTCTGTCTCTCTCTCTCTGTCCCTCCTCCCACTCTCTCTCTCCTACTGTCTCTCTCAAAATAAATAAATAAACAAACTTTTAAAAAATTGTATGTAAAGAAAGAGATTTCTGGGCCCAAATGAGACCCACCAAATTCAACTACTGAGATGAAGCCTATGAATCTACATTTTAAACAAATTTCCTTAAGTGATTTTTATGCAGCCAAAGCAGGATTATTCCTCCAAAGAATCAGAAAGCACTGGAGTGAGATGCTGTCCTTGCTGCCTTCAAATTATTTAAATTCCATTGGGAGAAACTGAGAATTAAACCTATAGTCATAGATTATGTGACAAAAGCTATATTTGAGATACAGAGTTTTGAAACACAGAGAACTTCTACATCTATATCAGACCAGAAAGTTAGGGAAATCTTCCTTGATGAGGTGATGCTTAAGTATTACTTTGGACCCATTTCAGGTTAAATCAAAGAAATTTAATTCCCTTTTTTCTCATTATAAGTTTGTACTTTCACATCCTACAGCTAACATGGCTGACCTCCATTGACTGCTTCCTGACCACCCAATGACATAGGCCTATTATTGCTTCATGGTTTTTGTCTTTATTGCCTTTATTTATTTGTTTGTTAATGTGTTTTTTAAGTTTAATTCCAATACAATTAACATGCCATGTTACATTAGTTTCAGGTGTACAATATAGTGATTCAACAATTCTATACATTACTCAGGGCTCATTATAAGTGTACTCTTATTCCCTGTCACCTATTCCCCCCACCCACCTCCCCTCTGGCAACCAATAGTTTGTTCTCTACAGTTAAATGTCTGTTTCTTGGTTTGTCTTTCTGTCTCTCTCTCTCTTGTTTCCTTTGCTCATTTGTTTCTTAAATTCCATGTATGAGTGAAATCCTATGGTATTTGTCTTTCTCTGACTGACTTATTTTGCTTAGCATTATACTCTTTAGATCCACTGGTGTCATTGCAAATGTCAAGATTTCATTCTGTTTTTATGGCTGAATAATATATATTTGTATATATTATTATATATGTGTATAATATATGTGTATATTATTATATATGTGTATATATATGTGTATAGATACACATACAGATATGTATCACTTCTTTGTCCATTTATCTATCTATGGACACTTGGGCTGCTTCGATAATTTGGCTATTGTAAATAATGCTGCAATAAACAAAGGGATAAAGGTATCCCTTTGAATTAGTGTTTTTGTATTTGGGGGTTAAATACCCAGTAGTGTGATCCCTGAATCATAAGGTAGTTCTATTTTTAACTTTCTGAGGAACCTCCTGACTGTTTTCCACAGTGGCTGTGCCAGTTTGCATTCCCACCAACAGGGCACGAGCGTTCACTTTTCTCCACATTCTTGCCAACATTTGCTGTTTCTTGTGTTTTTGATTTTAGCCATTCTGACATGTCTGTGATGATATCTTATTGCCTCCATTTTTACAGATAAGGAGAGACTTGGAGAGGTTAAGCAGCCTGCCAATAGCTAGGTGCTCGACTGAAGGGCCAAACCTGGGCAGTCGACCCCGAGTTCATGTTCTTCCCACTGTGATATACACCGCCTCTATTTAATCACATACATAATGCTGCAGGGGGAGGGGGCCATTGGCATCCAGAACCTCACTATTCAAAGTGGGGCTGAAACAGCGGCTGGGGTTCACCAGGAAGTTTGTTACAAGTGCAAAATCTCCATCTATTGAATCAGACTGTGCTTTTTAGGAAGGTCCTGGGGCATCAGCATGCACAGTGGAGTGAGAGGAGCCCTACTCTGGAGAAAGGGGGCAGGTGAAGAAGAAGGTTCCTTGGTACAGATAAGGGCCACCCTCATCCCCACCGACCTTGTTTTGAACTTCTACACCTGCATTGTCCAATATGGTAGCACTTGCGGCAACTGAGCCCTTAAAACGTGGCTAATCCAAATTGAGAGGTAATAGAAGTATAAAATACACATGAGATTTTGAAGACTTATTATAAAGGGAATACATAATTTTTTATTGATAACTGTTTATATGAATTGCATGTTGAAATGATAATATTTGGAGGCACCTGGGTGGCTCAGTCAGTTAAGCATTGGACTCTGGCTCTGGTCATGATTTCACAGTTCATGAGTTCAAGCCCAGCATGGGGTGCTGTGATGACAGCATAGAGCCTGCTTGGGATTCTCTCTCTCCCTCTCCCTCTTTCCCTCCCCCACTTGCACGTGCACATTCATGCGCATGCTCTCTCTCTTTCTCTCTCTCACTCTCTCTCTCAAAAAAGGAATGATGTCTGGGATACATTGGTTAAGATCAGATGTATTATTACAATTAATTTTGCCTTTTTATTTGTTTAAATGTGGCTTCTATAGCATCATAAATTACATTTTCCAAAGGGCAGTGAGCATTGGTGGCTTATGTTATATTTCTGTTGGACTCTTGTGCTTCAGCAGTGAAGGAAGATTGAAATTTCTCTATTTTTCTGTCAAGTGATGCAAGGTGACCCAGCAGATTCTTACTCTGAGGAAATTCACAGATCAGCAATTCCCTTGAGATCAGGTTGGCGTTCAAGCAAGGTGCCTTCCATGTGGACTGAGCCCAAGAGAATCCGGGCTTCTCTCTGTGGGTTGACGAAGTGGCTGGTCTCTGTATGCATGAGAGCTTTGAATTTGGAGCTGAGAGAGGAATATGTATGCAACTTCTAGAGAGCAGGGCTGGAGAGCTGGAGAATGAAGGAGGTCTTGGTGTTTCGAAGGCCTCCACAGTGCCGGGAAACATAGACATATTTCCCATGCCTCAGTCCCTTGAAGGTAATAACTCCATTGGCTTCCTTCAGCCCTTCGTTCAGTACAGCTTCATTGTCTCACAACACAACTTGACAGAGAATGCATGGATGGAATATATATTAAATTGAATCTCAGTGAATTGTTCACATAAAGGTTAACAGGAAAAACAAAACACAGAGCAAGGCATCTTTTCTATACAATTGCCTTTCAAACACACATGCTGGGATTATATACAAGGCAAATCAAGTGGGGAGAATGAGCTGGGCGCTTCCTGGAGACCAGAGCTGCAGACCATATGGAGCGTTTGAGGCCTGCCAAGGTCTGCTTCATGGTGAAATAGCTTTCAGCTGCTCTTCCAAACTGCCGTTCTCAGCCGGCTTCAACAGCTCAGTTTCTGAGCCCAAGAAGGGGGGAGATCCCTAAAGGCTGCAATTTAAAAACCAAAACAAAACCTTGCTAAATGTGTTCCAGCTTTTCATGTCCTAACACAGACAGCTGCTTTGTGGAGCTCATGAAGGTTCCTACCATAGAATATTTCAAATAGGAAGGGAGTTCCTATCATTTCCTACTGAAGGAGAAGGGGGCTCAGTGTTCAGGGTTTGGTGAATTACAAAGTATTGACTGTATGAAAGACAATATATGATGTTTTAATTAAGCGATGGTAGTTGGGAGTAAGGGACAAAATACTGGCATTAGCAGATGAACCGCAGACATGGTCTTTATTTTGTGGGTTGGATATTAATTAGATATTAATTATACCCAGGCAATGTGATAAGTTCTCCTGTAAAATAATTAGGGAGTGAGGGAGACCCTGTGCTCTCAGGAAATAAACAGAAATAAAGCCACCACAAGGCCTATGAGGTGACATAACTTGGCAAGAGAATTTGCTGCTGGTGGGCAGGAAAGAAAATGCTTCAAGAAGAATTGAAGGATTCAATTCAATTCTGTTAAGGTTTTGCATTGTTTGTTAGAATGTAGTAATGTCTTGTAGAAGAGTAATAATAATAGCAGCTACCCTTGTGGGAATACACTCTACCTGCCCCAGACACTCTCACGTACTCATTCTGATTTTCACATCAGAGTCACCAGGTAGGTGTTATCCATGACCGCTTCATGTCAGTCCTCTTTGCAAAGACAGGCCCTGTGGCTAAGCTGTGTTAAAGGCAAGGGGTGAGGCCATATAGAGAAATAAATGTAAAAAGGCATCATGTTTGTAGTTTTTTGCATGAATGTTAGGGTCTCGAAGGGAATTACATTGATGCCACAGAGAATCTTGTGAGACAAGTGATCCCAGAGGTCATGGAACAGAAGTCCTCACAGACAAAATGAAGATACTTGAATCAATTGGAAACATACAGCAAGTAGCCAGAGAGAAGGGATGGGATAGGCGAGCACATGGGGGATGGGGCGCACAGAGCATGGAAGGACCACGCTGCAGATTCCCGGTTAGGCAATGTTTACATGCCACTTCTCCCTCTGCAAGATCAGCCTTTCTCACTGACGTGTGACTGCTGAGACCAGAGTCGAGGTCTGAGCAAGTCTTTCCCGAAGGTGGAAAATACCTGGGGCCAAAATACACACTTGCTTTGTGGGACAGATGTGGGAGTAAGTACCCTTGGCCACAGCGATTGCTTGCCAGTCAGCCTGAGGAGCAACTTTGGATCATCCTTGAGTTTTGTGAGCAGAGGGTACATGGGAGCAGAATGGGTGTCACCAACAGAAGGCCAAATTAAAACTCTGTGAATATCAAAGGGCCTCATATGCCTCATGTGTATTTAGTGTTTCACGAATACAGTAAAACCTTAGTTTGCAAACCTAATTCATTCTGGAAACATGCTTATAATCCAAAGCACTCATATATCAAAGCGAATTTCAAGAACCATGGGCTCAGTTGTGACCATGTGACATTGGGCGACATGTACTAATCATATAGAGAGATATTGCTAGTTTATCAAGCTAAAATGTATTAGAAATGTTTGTTCATCTTGCGGAACACTCGCAGAACAAGTTACTTGGAATCCAAGGTTTTACTGTATTTGGTGCCTCATGAATATCAGGTTTCTCTTGGTCCTTCCATTCGTTTCTATGTTCAACACTGATGGACTCTACTTACTAACTTAGGTTTATATCACATATAATGAATTCTTACTCTGCCTAAGACTCTGCTTACTCATCACCTATGCTTAACATACCTCATGAGTTTCACATCTCCTATGGTAGAATAGAAGAATATTTGAGTATTCTCAAATAATACTGGAAATGCACATCACAGTTGATTGCACAGGGATGAGCACTGGGTGTTATATGGAAACCAAATTGACAATACATTATATTTTAAAAAATAAACAAATAAAAATTTAAAAAAATAAAAAGAAAATTTGGTCTTAAAGCAAAAAAAGAACCCCCCCCCCCAAAAAAAAGTGTTCATATCAAATACATTTGGGAAGTGCTGAGTTAAATCAAGTTAAGCAGCTTTGTTTGCTGGAGGACTTTTCAGAGCCTTTAATATACTAATCTGCATTGTGAAACCTCAACAGGGACATAAAACACGCAGTGTTCTGAAAGTTATTTGCTCAGGAAACTCTTCATTTGTGGCGCATCTCCAGGAACTACAGATCCGTGACACACAACTTGAGAAATGCTGGTATAGTAAAATCTGATCAGAGTGTTTACTCAACAAATAGATAGTAGTTTTATAGATAAACCATGAAATACAGAGGAAATTGAAGAGATTCTTCCTCTTGAAGAGCTTTCAATCGAATAGGCAGGAGAGTCCTGAAACACAGGGAATATGCACAAACAAATGAAAATCCGTGTGAAAGCGTGGAGACAGGTGTGCAGTCAGCAGAAAACCATGAAGGGAAAGAGATAAAATTAATCAAGGAAAGTTTCATGGAAGAAGTAGGGTTTGGAGACCATTCCTTTCACAAACCAAGATTCCAAAATTATTTTTCTTATGAAAATAATGTTGTTTATGAAGGGAAAAACGTTTTAAATACAGAAAAGTAAAGAAGCACTCCCATCCTGCACACATACATATACATATATACTTACATATGTATGTTTATTTATATAATTTTTTTCTTTTGATCAGTAAGGATTTTCTTTTTTTTAAGTATATTTATTTATGTTGAGAAAGAGAAAGAGAGAATGCAAGTGGGGAGGGGGCAGAGGGAGGAAGAGACAGAATCCCAAGCAGGCTCCATGCTGTCAGCACAGAGCCTGATGTGGGGCTTGAATTTACAAGCCATGAGATCATGACCTGAGCTGAGATCAAAAGTTGGTAGCTTAACCATCTGAGCCATCCAGGTGCCCCTCTTTTTTTTTTTTTCTTGAATGTTGTATTTATTTTTGAGAGAGAGAGAGAGAAAGAAAATGAGTGGGAGAGGGGCAGAGAGAGAGGGCGACAGAGGATCAGCAGTAGGCTCCGTGCTGACAGCAGCAAGCCCAATGCAGGGCTCGAACTCACAAACCACAAGATCATGACCTGAGCCAAAGTTGGACATTCAACCAACTGAGCCACCCAGGTGCCCCCAAGGAGGGTTTTCTACCAGTATTTTTAATATGCATAGGTTTAGAAGGAGTTATTTATAATAAATATAAATAAATATTGTTTGCTTTTTTGCTAAGGGAAGGAAAAATTTGTGCTTCAAAACTATGCATTGTTTAGATTGCATTCATTCAAATGATTCTCTTCTAGTCTTTCATTGTCTTTGAGCTCTTTTACAATTCCGTAAATTGTACATAACAGATAGCAATGAAAAAATGGTTCTTGTACACAGACATGCATATCCAGTAGACATTCACTTGACTTCTCTCCCCCAGCCCCCCATCACTGTGGGAGAGACCAGTTTGCCTACGTTTGCATATTTATTTCATCAGTAGAAGCTGCAGAGAGTTCTCACCAGAAACCAACCCTGCTGGACCTTGATCTGAACTTCCAGTCCCTAGAACCATGAGAAAATAAATGAGAGATGTTTAAGACCTCCAGTCTACGTTATTTTGTTTTGGCATCCTGTGCCGACTAATCATGATGTCATGATATTTCTTTGATGGAATACTTCAGAGTTTACTAGGCCATTCTGTTTTCTATTTCTTAAATTCACCATTTAATGCGTGAATCTCTCTCACGCTTAGCATCATTTTCCTGGCGGAGATTACCCAAAGCAGGATACCAAGTCAAAAATAAGGAAAGTTTTAAGTCTTTTGATCCATTTTGCCAGGTTTCTTTCCAAAACTACAAATGAGAATTCTCTTTTTTTGCCAAAGGACCTTACATTTCAGACTGGTGCTTATGTTCATGCCAGTCAGTTCTGAGGTCAGAGCCAGTTTGTATTACCTTGAAAAATAGTGTCTATTATGTTAGATAGGAAATACTATTATGGGTTGGCTTTTAATTAAAAACATTAAAAATATAAAAGAAAATATGTAAAGAAATGAATATAATATATAATTATATATTCATTATAATTCATTTCATTTTATATGAAAAATATAAAAGAAATGAATAATGATAACAAGGTATAGACAACTTCATCAGAACCCTCTCTCAGAGAATACTATGTGCGTTGGGAAGAAATGTTCTGATGAGATGAATGGGGTAGGAATGAGGCACCAAAAAAGCATGCTCGAATGGAGAAAAATGGTCAATGACTCCTATATTCTCAACTCCTAGAACAATCCTTGGCAAATGGCAGGCACTCAGTAAATATTTATTGAACGTACTAATTATGGAATGTGCTTTATAGACTCTATTAACTGGAGAATGCTTTATTTTGCTGAATCCTTTCAATGAGTCTCCCAGATTAGGGACAGGAACAGAGGCAGCTAAATGGACCTGGCAAACAGAGGGCAGAAGAATTTGAACTTCCCAGGCTAACCTTAGAATGAGGGAGTCAAGAGAAAGGATAGGCACTTCATGAAGAAGAAAACAGGGTGAGGGGGCATCTGGGTGGCTCAGTCCGTTAAGCTGCCAGTTCTTGGTTTGATCGCAGGTTATGATCTCATGATTTGTGAGATCGAGCCCTGCCTGGGGCTCTGTGCTGACAGAGCAGAGCCTGCTTGGGATTCTGTCTCCCTCTCTCTCTGCCCCTCCCCAGTTTGTGCTTTTTTTCTCTCTCTCTATCTCAAAATAAATAAATACACATTAAAAAAAGAAAAGAAAAGAAAACAGAGGGGGGAAAGACCATTTTGGGTGGAGACTGATGTTGAGACAGGACTTTGGAGAACATGAACATCTTCATTTTTTTTTTTTTTTAATTTGAGCTGCTTGCTGTAAGATGGCAAAACAAACCCTCTCTGTCTCTTCCTCAAAGTGTTTAGCAAAGGGTGCCTTACTTACTAGAGCTTTCGTGTGAACAGGTTCTTTTGGGAGGAACTCGCAGAGGTGCTGAGTCCCTCATCTATGTCCACCCAGAGGGGAACCGGAGGACAGCAACTAGACACAGGAGTGGAAGAATGAAGTGACAGGTAGATAAGTGAAAGAACAAGAGAAATCTCTCTCCTCAAAGACACTCCTCTCTGTCTGGTGAGCAGTATTCCCAGGGCTGTTTTAAAGCGCAGGTGGTTTGAACCACTGGTGTAGATTAAGTGGCTGCGGTGTTGACTGCCTATGGGCAAGCGCTTGAGCATGTCTTAGTTTTATTGCCCATTTCCTGATGTGCCTTATTGGAAGAAAACGTCTGTGACTTTTCACACACTACCTCTCAAATGTATAAAATTGCACGGCTCGCAAACTTTTAGTTTCAAGAACATGTTTCTTTTAAACTTCATATCTAAAAATGAATCCTGTCAGCTTTATAGCTCTTCTGTCCCCTATTTCAGTTTTGAATTTTGTTAGGCAGCCAATCCAGAGTGGCTTTAGGCTCTCATGGGGCTTTTAGAATTTCATTATCTTTTGATATGTGCACCTGCAGTATACATCAGAATGAAAAGGAAACAGCTCTGTTTCCATGCCTGATGTCTACATTTATGGTGAATGAAAACTGTGAGCCTGACTGAATTACTTTCATATTTAAAACTGACGCCACACTCCTATCTTCTATCTCCTTCGTAGTTGCAGAGAGCACGGTACTTGTCATAGGACTTTGTAGAATTCCCTTTTTAAAAAACTTCAGTGAAGCTAAAAGTGGCCAGTGGGCAAATTATCTTCAAACATGGAAGCCAGGGCACAGTAAAGTAGCCAGGACAGCAGAGTTACTGGCTGTTGACCTACTGGGGAAGCTTGCTACCTCTTCATTTCTTCTTCCCTCTCTGACTAAAGACCATAATTACCCATATCCTTTACAAACATTTCAAATGTTGGTTCTTAAAGTTTCAAGAAAGAAATTGGATAAATTAGTTTTATCTCCACATTAAAATCCTGTACCCATTCAGAGTGCACTGATGTGACTCTAGACTCACTCTTTTGGGGCGCCTGGGTGGCTCAGTCGTAAGCGGTCAACTTCGGCTCAGGTCATGATCTCGCCGTTTCCAAGTTCGAGACCCGTGTTGGGCTCTGTACTGACAGCTCAGAGCCTGGAGCCTGCTTCGGATTCTGTGCCTCCCTCTTTCTCTGTTCCTCCCCCATATGCGCTCTCTCTCTCTCTCTCTCTCTCTCTCTCTCTCTCTCAAAAATAAACATTTAAAAAAAGTTAAACTGACACTTTTATTCCTGTGAAGTTTTTCTCTTATCATTTACTTAATTTTCTTATTACAAATATGATTCATGGTAAGATAATAATGTAAAATATAGACAAGTGCTTCTTGCTCTTTAAATCTCATGACCTAATTGATCTTTTGATTAAAGATGACAAGCAGTCTTCCAATGCATGGAGCTGATCCAAACTGTGGCTCAAACAATTCCAGTGTTTTCAAATCTTTTCTTGGAATGTGATCATGATTTTGAAAAAAAGATTTCAGATATGGAACAAGTTTTCTCCCTCTCATAAAATAAAACAAAAAGTTTCTTAAAAGAATATTTACTCTTCCCACATGTGCTAAGCATTGAATATTCCCATTCTATTCTTTTACTTAAAAAAATTTTGTTCTACTTCCTTTCCCATCTTTTTTAAATTAGGTTTTTTATTTTAATTCCAGTATGGTTATACTGTGTTCTATTATTTATAGTTAACATACAGTATTATATTAATCTCAGATGTACAATATAGTGATTCAATAATTCTATATGTTACTCAGTGCTCATCATGATAAGTGTTCTCTTAATCCCCTTCATCTATTTCCCACCATCCCTCCACCCACCTCCCCTTTGGTAACCATCAGTTTGTTCTCTACAGTTAAGAGTTTGTTTCTTGGTTTCTCTTTCTTTTTCCTTTGCTTCTTTGTTTTGTTTCTTAAATTCCACCTGTGAGTGAAATCATATGGTATTTATCTTTCTGACTGGCTTATCTCACTTAGCATTATGCTAAGTCCATCCATGTTGGTGCAAATGGCAATATTTGATTCTTTTTTATGACTGAATAATATTCCGTTATGCACATATATACCACATTTTCTTTATCCATTCATGTATCAGTGGACAGTGGGCTGCTTCATGATTTGGCTATTGTAAATAATGCTGCTATAAAGAATGCATATATACCTTTGTAGTGTTTCTGTATTTTGGGGGGTAAATACCTAGTAGTGCAATTACTGGATTGTGGGGCAGTTCTGTTTTTAATATTTTGAGGCACCTCCATATGATTTTCCACAGTGGCTGCATCAGTTTGCATTCCCACCAACAGTGCAAGAGGGTGCCTTTTTCTCCATATCCTCACCAACTCTTGCATTTTTTCTTTTAGCCATTTTGACAGGTGTGAGGGGATATCTCACTGTAGTTTTGATTTGCATCTCCCTGATGATGAGTGGTGATGAGCATATTTTCATGTGTCTGTTGGCTATCTGTATGTCCTCTTTGGAGGAATATCTGTTCATGTCTTCTACACATTTTTTAATTCGATTATTGGTGTTTGGGTGTTGAGTTGTATCAGTTCTTTATTTACTTTGGAGGATGTCATTAACAAATACCTTCTCCCATTCAGTTGGTTGTCTTTTAGTTTTGCTGATTGTTCTCTTCAATGTGCAGAAGATGTAGTCCTGATACTTTATTTTTGCTTTTTTTTTTACTTGCCTCAGGAGACATATCTAGAAAACTGTTGCTACAGCTAATGCCAGAAACATTACTAACTGTGCTCTCTTCTAGGATTTTTATGGTTTCAGACATCACATTTAAGTCTCTAAACCATTCTGTGTTTATTTTTGTTTCTGGTGTAAGAAAATGGTCCACTTTCATTCTTTTGCATGTAGGTGTCCAGTTTTCCCAGCACCATTTGTTAAAGAGATTCTTTTTCCCATTGCATATTCCTTCTTCCTTTGTCCAAAATTATTGACCATTAATTGTGGGTTTATTTCTGAGTTTTCTATTCTTTTCCATTGATGTATATGTCTGTTTTTGTGCCAGGATTATACTGTTTTGACTACTACAGTTTGTAATGAACTTGAAGTCTGGAATCATCATACTTCCAGTTGTGTTTTTCTTTTTTAAGATCGCTTTGGCTATTCAGGGTCTTTTGTGGTTCTATACAAAATTTGTAAGATTGTTTGTTCCAACTCTGTGAAAAATGTTGTTGGCATTTTTATAGGGATTGTATTAAATGTGTAGATTGCTTTAGGTAGTATAGACATTTAAACAATATTTGTTCTTCCAATCAATCCATGAGCATGGAATGCCTTTCCATTTCTTTGGGTCATCCTCAATATCTTTCATCAATTTTTTTTTGTTTTTGTTTTTTAAACAAAAATACAAGAGAACAAATCTACACCTTTATTTATTTACTTTTCAGTTAGTTTAAATCCTTGAGGGGTACAGCATCACACAGATTCTGTGGCCAATGGCATTAGCAGGAAGGCTGCTTTGGAATTTGGCACAAACCATGCCACTGTTTCCATAAGCACGAGTTACTTTTCCCCAGATTACTCTGGTTTTATTCGGTTTGCCACCAGGAGTCACTATGTTGTTCTTTGCTTTGTACACATAAGCACATCTCTTGCCTAGATAGAACTGTTTCATTTCGGGCATAAACATCTTCAATTTTAAGAAGAGCTGTGTGCTCCCTCTGGTTCTGGAGACCCCGCTTATAGCCAGCAAAAATGGCTTTGGACCACAGCCTTCCAGACCTATTTGTTGTTTCATGAGTCCTGTTCCCAGCAGGCCTCCACAGGTTCCAAGATGGCAGAAAGAGTTTCATCAATGTTTTATAGTTTTCAGAGTACAGGCCTTTCACCTTTTGTTAGCTTTATTTCTAGACATTTTATTCTTTTGGGGCAATTGTAAGTGGAATTGTTTTCTTAATTTTACTTTCTGCTGCTTCATTATTAGTGTATAGAAATGCAAGATTTCTGCATGTTGGCTTTGTAAACTGAAACTTTACTGAATTTGTTTTTCAGTTCTAGTAGTTTTTTTTGGTTGACTTTTCAGTTTTCTATATTTAGTAGCATGTCATCTGCAAATAGGGAAAGTTTTATCTCTTTCTTATCAATTTGGATGCCTTTTATTTCTTTTTGTTGTCTGATTGTTGTGGCTAGAATATCCAGTACTCTGTTGAATAACGGTGGTAAGAGTGAACATTCTTGTCTTGTTCTTGATCTTAGGGGAAAAGCTCTCAGTTTTCCCCCATTGAGTATGATGTTCACTGTGGGATTTCATATAAGGTCTTTATTAAAGTTGAGGTATGTTCCCTCTAAACCCACTTTGTTGAGAGTTTTTATCATGAATGGATGCTGTACTTTGTCAAATGCTTTTTCTGCATGTATTGAAATGATCATTTGGTTTTAATCCTTTCTCTTATTGATGTGATGTATCACGTTGATTGATTTGCAGATACTAAACCGCCTTTGCATCCCAGGAATAAATCCCACTTGATCATCATGAAATATTTTTTAGTGTATTGTTGGATTTGGTTTGCTAGTATTTTGTTGAGGATTTTTGTATCTATGTTCATCAGAGATATTGGCCTGATATTCTCTCTCTCTCTCTCTCTCTCTCTCTCTCTCTGGTGTCTTTCTCTGGTTTTGGTATCAAAGTAATGATGGCCTAAAAGAACAAATTTGGAAGTTTTCCTTCTAGTTCTATTTTTTGGAATAATTTGAGAAGAATAAGTACTGATTTCTCCTTAAATGTTTTGTAGAATTCATCTGTGAAGCCATCTGGTCCTGGACTTTTGCTTGTTGGGAGCTTTTTGATTATTGATTCAATTTCATTGCTGGCAATTGTTCTGTTCAAATTTTCTATTCTCCCTGCTTCAGTTTTGGTAGGTTATATGCTTCTAGGAATTTATCCACTTCTTCTAGATTGTCCAATTTGTTGTTGGAATATATCTTTTCATAATATTCTCTTATAATTGTTTGTATTTCTATGGTGTTATTATTTCTCCTCTTTCATTTGTGATTTTGGTTATTTGAGTCCTTCATCTTTTTTTCTTGATAAGTCTAGCTAGACGTTTATCAATTTTGTTGATCTTTTCAACGAACCAACTCTTGGTTTAATTGATCTGTTCTAAAAAATGAATGAGATGGATGAAGCTGATATGTTGGAAGGCAGAGCAAGGAGATAGAAAGAAACTGAGTCTTTAGTGACATATCTGAGTGGCTGAAAACAAATCCCAAAGCCTCCCTACCTCTGGACTTTCAGAATCACTTTACATTTCATGGTGGATATGGCATTATTTATGGCAGCAAAACATTGGAAACAACCTAAATATTCATTCATTCAGAAAACAATTAAATACATTCTGAATCAATATGTTAAAAAACAAATTAATTAAAAAATGAAAATATTTTTCCTTTATCATTACTTTTTTGCCATTTTAATTACTGTGCGTCTTGTTGTAAACCTCCTTGGGTTGATTTTGTTGGAGGATCTTTGTGTTTCCTGGACCTGGATATCTGTTTATTTACCCATATTAGGGAAGTTTTCAGCTATTATTTCTTCAAATAAATTTTCTTCCCCCTTTTCTCTCTCTTCATCTTCTGGGATTCCTATAATGCAAATGTTATTACACTAGATGGAGTCACTGAATTCCCTAAATCTATTCTCAATTTGAATAATTTGTCTTTCTCTCACTTGTTCAGCTTGATTGATTTCCATTATTCTGTTTTCCAGGTTGCTAATTCATTCTTCTGCTTCCTCTAGCCTGCTATTTTTCCTTTAGGTGTATTTTTAATTTTATTTATTGTGTTCTTCATCTCTGATTGGTTCCTTCTTATCTCTTTGTTAAGAGCCCCATTGATGTCCTCCATTCTTCTCAAGTCCAGTGAGTATCTTTATGATCATTACTTTAAATTCCCTATCAGGCATATTATATTTGTTTCACGTAGGTATCTTGCTGTGGTTTTGTCCTGTTCTTTCATTTGGGACATATTCCTCTATCTCCTCATTTTATCTAACTCTCTGTGTCCATTTCTGTGTGTTTGGAAAGTCAGCTACATCTCTGCTCTTGAAGGTAATGGCCTTATGAAGAAGAGGTCCTATAATGCCCTGCAGTGCAGTGTCCCCTGTTTCCCAGGACCTGGTGCTTCAATGAGTGTCTCCTATGTGTGAGGATACTCCCTGCTGCTGTGTCCTGGCCACTTTTTCCTTTAGTCCAGTCAGCTTCAGATGCTCTCTTTTCCTCCTGTGGGCAATGTTTTGTGAGATGGGGTGAATTTTAACAAGATGCACACTGGTCAGCTTGTGAAAGAAGATCTGCTATCCCAGCTGCCTCCAGAACCATGGCCCCACAAAACCCATGTGGGTCAGAGATGTGATCTTGGCAGAGTTTGTGCCAGTCTTCTTGGGGAAGGGACCTGCAATGCTGGGACTTAGGCAAGCTTGACTGGAAAGGGCAGATCTGCTGAAGCATAAGGGGGTAGGACTTTGTGTAAGCAAGTTCAGTAGTGACTGTTGGCACTGCACTGATTCCCACAGGTGGCCATGTGTTTATGCTGGGGTGGGGAAGGGAAATGGTGCCTGCTAGTTCCTTTGCTCCTGGAGAGGTTTCCTTGCTCCAGAGCATGCTCTGAGATAAGTAAATAACTCTCTCTGATATGCCCCAGAGGTTTTTCAAACTGCTGCTTCTATGCTGTATCTGAGGGCTGTTTGTTGTGCTGTCTCTTGAAGGGCACTACTTCAGCTTCCTACTGCCTTTTGGTCTCTCTCAGAGCCAAGATCACTGATTTTTAAAATTCCAGGCTTTAAATCCTGCTGGTTGTAAGAACTCATGAAATTCAACCTCTCTCGTTTTCAAAGTCAAATGTTATGGGGGATTCATTTTAACTGTGTGGGCTTCCCATTGTGATAGTCCATTTCTTGCCCTTCTCTGCACCCCTGGCTCCCTCCCAAATGTGAATGTCCATGGTCCAGTTTGCTCCCAAACCACATCTCCACCCTTCCCTCTTGAATGTGTCCTCTTAGAGAAGTTAGTTTAGTTTAACTAAATTCCTCTAGTTGTGGAATTTGTTCTGACAGTCCTGGGGTCACTTTCTGGATTATTTATGCTGACATGAGTGTTACCTAGTTGTATCCCTGGGACAAAGTGAGCTTAGGGTCCTCCCAATCTGTCATCTTCCCAGCCTCTAACAACATTCTCTTCCCACCTTAAGTGTTTTGTTAAATACACATTTCCTTGACCAAAGAAATGATACAGAAGTGATGCCCTACCCAGAGGAACATAATAAATGTTAATAAAAACTACTGATTAAAAGGAGATACAATCAATAATGATTCATTGTAGGAAGTTCTATAGGAGAAATGACCCTGCTCCTTTAAGAAATAAATCTTAGGGAGGGGGATAAGGGAGAGAAGTCCTACAGATTAAAAGAGACATCAACCAAATGTATTGTAGGGACTTTTTGATCCTGATTTGAGCAAACCAACTGTTTAAAAACATGATGATGAAAAGGAAAAACTATGGAAACAGTAAAAAGACCAGTAGTTGCTAAGGGTTATGGTTAGGCAGAGCAGAGGGGACTTTTAGGGCAGTAAAAATACTTAGTATGATACTATCATGGTGGATACATGTCATTACACATTTGGCCAAACCTATAGAATATAGGCACCAAGAGTAAACTCTAATGTAAACTATGGATTTGGGGTAATTATTATGAGTCAGTATAGATTCATCAGTTTTAACAAATATAGCACCCTTGTGGGGGATGTTGATAATGGGAGAGGCTGCGTGTGTGCAGGGGCAAGGTGTAAATAGGAAATATCTGTATCTTTCTCTTAATTTTGCTATGAATTTAAAACTTCTCTTAAACATCTTTTAAAATAACCAAAAAAGGATGATAAAAGAAAATTGTCTATTTGATGATATTAAGAAATTATTGTTAATTTGGCTGAGTGGTTGTATATTTTATTTTTTAAATAAGGTTCTTAAAATTTAGAGATACTGGTTACCAAAGAACTTCATGTAAAAATTGTAATTGCTTTGAAATTTAGGCTGGTGTTTGTGGAAAAGCAGAGAAGGGAATACATCTGTGTACCAATGGAATGAGATTGGCTCTGAATTAATCATTGTTAAGCTGGGTGATTGGTTCATGAGTTTATTATAGGCTTATTGAACTAATCTCTCTACTCTTGGGAATTTTGAAATTTCCATAACAGCAAGTTGAAAACAGCCAAAGCCAGTATGTTTTAGATAAAGTTATCAAACAGCATCAGGAGATCTTGGAAAGCACAGTGGACTAAGGCTGGGGAAAATGACTGCTCAAAAAAAGCTGGCTGAGTCACAGGGGGCAGCAGGAATGAGGATTGTGCTCAGGCTATTGTCAGAGCAAAGGTGGTGTATTACTCAGATTTGGGCCACCTGGGAGAGACAGCAGACTTGTGGTCACCTTAGAAAGGACATCTGCCAGAGGAAGGAAGGCACAACAAAAAGGAGGTGGGAGAGGTCCCATCTGCTGCAAAGCTGAGGGGATCAGCAGCAGCCAGCTGAGGTCGCAGTTGGAGGGCTCAGCAAGGGAAATCAGAGTCCCTAGGTGCATTTCAAAAGCAAATAAGGAAGATTAGAACACCCATCAGGCTCAGAGAAACTCAGCTTTATCCTCTCCTCTCCTTGCTTAGATGCCGCTTCTTCACTATGCTTGTAAAGCAAAGCAAGATGCCTTCATGTTCCCTAGAGTTAGAATCTCCAATCACTTATCAAATAGGTCAGATGGTGAAATGATGTTGAATCCCCAGGGCAGTGCCTGCCCACAGCAGGTGCTCAGCTGAAATGCAGCGAAGCAGATGGCTGGAACACTACTGCAATTCTTTTTTTTTTTTTTAACCATTGACCCCCTTCACCCACTTTATGTTTTGTTTCTTCATATGTTAATAGGCTATTATAACCTTTTTAATATCTCTCTAGCACACATTTCTTCAAGTATTCATATTCAGTATGGATGTATGGATGGTTTGTGAGCGTAATTCATTTTGGAAACATACTTATAATCCCAAACACTCTTATATCAAAGCGATTTCAAGAACCTTTGGCTCAGTTGTGATCATGTGACATTCGACGTCATGTATGACTCTTATTGCAAGACGCTGCTTGTTTCTCAAGTTAAAATTTATTAGAAATGTTCGCTTGT
Organism: Cryptoprocta ferox; assembly: GCA_028646485.1. Lineage (NCBI taxonomy): Eukaryota > Metazoa > Chordata > Mammalia > Carnivora > Eupleridae > Cryptoprocta > Cryptoprocta ferox. The sequence continues at coordinate 152,165,383 of CM053567.1, forward strand.
CTTGCAGAACAAGTTACTCGCAATCCAAGGTTTTACTATATATCCTTGAAGTGCTCATGATCTCATAATCAAAACAAAAACCAAAACACACAAAAAAGAAACTCAGCTTTATACTTCTGCCAGGACTGGAGGGAACCAACACCAGATTCATGGGTGCCAGGCAAACACACCTCCTCTGTCTTCGAATTTTCCATCTCCTCTGCTTCAATCCTAGAAGACCCAATTTGTGGTTGGGGGGCCAGCATTGGCAGATGAACCTCATCAAGCAGGTGTGTGGGGGTGGGGAGCCTTCACTTCAAAGGAAAGAGAGTTTCCACCATTACATGTGACTAAACAGTTTAACCACAAAAGTGCTACCATTCTTATAATGAAAATAAACAGATACACCATGAGATCTAAGAAAAACACAATTCCACAGAACAAGTCTGAATAGTGAGAGGGGATAATAATTGGAATGTATTCTCCTGAACTCACCAGTTCCACTGCTACAACCAACACTGTTCAGCGATGTGTTACATGTAGCGTATTCCAGCTTAGGGAAGATACACTGCTTTGCTTTGGTTACCACCAACAAATTGAGATAGAGAAAACATTACTGCCCAGATATTACTGTAGGGAGAGCTTTGCATTTATTTGGCAGAAATACTTGGATAACTCACTGGTGCATATTCAAACAACCAGGGTGACTCTAAGCTCCTGGACAAGGAAAGGAGATGGGGACAAAGCAGACAAAACAAGAGAGGTTGTATATTGTACAAAGTGACCTCTCACCCCAGCCGTTCAAATCTTTAGTTGCCTAGAAGCTCAGTTAGGTCTGGCCTTCCCTCCAAAGAATCAATGAAAGTCAAAGTCAGTGTAGGACCCTCAGCTAATCTACCTGATTACTTTTGTACCAATTAGAAAAGGAGGCCCTTAGGGTCAAACAAATCACAAAACGGTGTATCCTTGGGGTGGAGGGATTACCTAAGACCCCTCTCTCGGGTCTTTCTTTGGAAATCTGAACTGGAGCTAGCTTTAGTTGCCACCCTGCCCCTGGACAGGGCACCTGTGTGTAGGGTCCAATCTGGTTCTGCATCCCGGTGAACAGCTGCCCGGGTTCCAAGCCGGTTGGTAGAAGAAGAAATGGCACAAATGGACACGGAGCCAAAAGGCAAAAAAGGCTGTCAAAGCATAAGCCCTTGAAGCTTTGCAAGAAAAATGAAGAAAGGCTGTGGAATTAGGATTTCAGGCAACCTCACACAATCTTACAAGTCAATCTGGCTATATATGTGTCAGGTTGTCTGTGCTCTCCCCGTGGTTTATCTCATTTTGCCAAACTGTATATAATTCAGGGGATAACAATCTCAGGATTACCTCGTCTATCACTGTTCACCATTCCTAACAACTGGATAAAAGAAACTAATCAAAATGAACTAATGAGGTGTGTGGCCTGCCTTGGACTTTTTTCTGGAATCCCCCTTTCCCTGCCACAGCTGGGTCTTAGCCCCTCTCTGCCAGGCAGCCGCTTGAGCTCCAAGGGGCCCATGTGTAGATGATCATGTCCAGGGACCCCACCAGCTGCATCTGCACACGCCACACTTTGCTTAAAGCAGAACCATATGGCAGGTCTAGGTAAGGGTCCCCTGAAAGAAAAACAAAATGTATAGGCAAAGAAAATAAACAAAGAGGAGAAAGAGACAAAAGCAGCAAGTAAGAAGAGGAATGGGGATTTGCAGCTGCTGGTGGGAAAATGTGGGCATCTGGCCGAATAGGTGCCTCAAACGCAGATGGAGAAGAACTCCTGCTAACCGGATCTGCTTTTGCATCTGAGGTTGCATCAAGGGTGTTTCCTGGGGTTGTGAATTTGTGCCATGTCTTATGGTCAGACTTAGACAACAGCAACTCTCTGCCTTTACTCTCAAGCACCTGAGTACATGGGGAGAAGCAAAGGAGAGTGGCCTTGAGTGGAGGGATGTGGTGGAGGGTGGCTGGAACGCTGGGAAGGCAAGTTTCACTCAAGAGGTGAATGACTCATGGCTGTGAGGCTGGAAGAGCAGAGGGAAAGATGATAAAAGCCACAGATCACAAGAGGGAATACTCTGTGCTGTACTTTGGTGAGTGAGCTGAGGAGAGATCTGTGATCACGCTGAGCCCTTTTCCTTCTCAGATGTGCATTTGGAAAAATCTTGGGGACTATTTCAATGATAGCAGGAACTAAAAACATACATGTTGCAGTGGCTGGACATTGAGAAGAATATTAAGGAGTTGGGGTTTAAGGGTGTGGGAGAGAAGAGCAACCAATCAAGTGTGGATAGAGGGTGTAGGCAAGCAAGGTAAGAGGAAATATAAAATGAGATTCTCGACTGTTCACTGGGTATTCTGCTTTCCCACTCACTCTAGTCATGAGGAGCTATGGGAGCTCCCAATCACGGTGGCCTGTGGTATTCAAAGTGTTCTCAGATGACGCTGCTTTCAGCTACAGCTTAGGAGGAAACTCCACCTTCCACTGTGGAAGCAATAGAAATCTTTATAAACTCCCAGAATAAGAAGACTGTTGGTAGGGCCATTCCAGGGTGATTAATTCAGTGGCTCAAAGACTTCATCAAGGACCCAGGCTCTTTCCATCCTTGGGCTTGACCAGCATCAGCATGAAGGCTTTGAACTCAGCCCGGCTCCCCACCTGGTGACAAGATGGCCCCCGGATTTCCAGCAGTCAAATCCATGCAAGACACCATCCGGAAACAAAAAGATCATGTCTTCCATGCTTCTTTTTAAGTGTGGGGAAATCTTTCCCAGAAGATTCCCAGCAGACTTCATCTCACATTCTGTTGTCCAAGTTGTATCACATGCTCTGGTCTAAACCAGCCATTGGCAAGGGTAATGATTGGCTTAGACCAGGAGTCAGAATGGTTTTTACATAGTTAAAAAAAAATCAGCTCACTTCAGGAGAATATATACTAAAATTGGAATGATCCAGAGAAGATTAGCATGGCCTCTGAGAAAGGATGACACATATCTGTGAAGTATTCCATATTTTAAAAAAATCAAAAGAACAATAATAGTTCATGACATGTAAAAAGAATATGAAATTCAAATTTCAGTGTCCATAAATAAAGTTTTATTGGAACACAGCCACACTGTCATCCATTTACATATTGTCTATGGCTGTCCGAGCAGAGCCAGAGGTAAAATTGGACAAAGCAGATTCAGAGTAGGCCCGTCTGACCAATTTTGTGGCCTGTAGGTGAGTCAAGAGACTTCCAAAGTCATGTGAATCCCCTGACAGTTGATAAACAGGGGTCTGGCATGATGTCATTTGTAGGTAGTATTATTATTACGTGTCCAGATTCTGATGTAGCTTTATTTACACGTCTGGAATGTGTAGCAAAATTCTGAATTATCTTTTACTACCTACATACCAGTAACCCTTCTTAGGAAAGTAGTTAGTAGAGTTTAGATAATTTTTAATGTCCTTCCAAATTTATACATCAGGCACTAAGTCAGAATGACCAGGCTTTGCCAAGTATTGCTGAACTAAACAAATCAGGAAAGCTCCCCAGACTCTATAATTCCCTAAGTCAGTCTTTTTGACACATTGAAAGATGAAGCAGGGAAATGGCCAGTCTCCTGGTAATTATCACCACCTGTTCTTCAAGTGGCTCTCCCCAAATAGAATAGAGTCTCCCCACAGGGCAGAGAAGGAGGGAGGGAGGGAGAGAGCCAGCCCTATGTATTTAGCATACTGCCCAGTGAGGGTCACTTCAGAAGACCTCTCTGCAAGGGCACAATCTCTGCTTTGGAAACTGGACTGGAGCTTGGCAAAACTGGGAAATGGCCAACATTTGTCTTTGAGGCCCCCTATCTCCTGTTAGTGGTTTCTTCTAAATCATCTTCCTCAACTTTCTACCTTTCTCCGGCTCTTGGAAGTGGCCCAGCACAATTTTGCTGCCAAGATCTCATTCTGTAAGACTGCACAAAATACCTCATTGTGGACATGACTGGGAGCATGCCAACAGCCTCTGTTTAGCCTTCCTGTGCCCAGCTGCAGTCCATGCAAGGGACTCCTCTGCACTAGGACAGTCTGAGCTTTAGAATGTCATTGTGAGGCCATAACCCCCTCCTACCTGGATGAATATCCTTCAAGGATCCTACGCTGCCTATGAATAAAGTTCAAGTGCCTTGGTATGATGTAGACCAGTGGTTATTAAGTGTGGCCCCCCATCAGGAGGAACATCACCTGGGCCTCCATCCCAGACCTACTGACATAGAAACTCAGGCGATGGGGTCTGGGAATCTGTGTGTTAACAAGCTCTCCAGGCAGTTTTGATTTAATGCCAAGTTTGAGAACCCACGGACCCAGACTCGTTGCTTACTGCTCAATATGTATCCTATGCTTAGTTCAGAGATGGCAAAGAGATTCCACCAGATCTGTCAAGTCTCTCCAAGCTGCAGTGGCTACCGGGCATGCTGTTGGAAGATGAAGCCTCAGTCTTAGCTTCTCAGACGACCTACTCCATGGTTGATGAGTGACATCTAGACGTGCGAGGGGTGGGGTAGGCAGACACACGTCAGACACTCCCCAATTCCCACTCTAGCCAGACTCTCAATTCCCACCTGTCACCAGGGCTTTGTGTGGAACTATTTGGTGGAGATTCCAGCCATTCTGGCAGAAAGATGGGTATTTCAAAAGACGACACCCTAGGGCCATCTGGGTGGCTCAGTTGGTTGAGTGCCAGACTCTTTATTTCAGCTCAAAGTTGTGATCTCATGGCAGTGGGATCAAGCCCTACATCGGGCTCTACCCCAGCGTGCAGCCTGCTTTGGAGTCTGTCTGCCCCTCCTTGCTTGTGCTCACTCACTCTCTCTCTCTCTCTCTTTCTCTCTAAAAATAAACAAACATTAAAAAAATAGGGTTAATTTAGCCGTAAAGAATCAATCCCTAACAAGGAATTGGGGGGATTTGGGTGGGACCAAGATGGGATTTTGAGAGGAGGGGATCTCTGAATAGAGCTGCTCTATACCTTTTTCTTTGTGTGCTTAGCTGGAACTGATTAGGGGCAGGGAGAAGAGCTTAGCCACAGGGCAGAAAGGAGACACCCCTTGTGAGGCAAGCCAGCCTGTCATCTGTTGCTGGAGATGGATACTGTGGCACGGCTCCTGCTCGGGATCCTAAGGGGGGGATTTAAATGCGATGCTTAATTTTTCCTCCACGAGAGACAGAGGGCAGGAAGGCCAGACGGGGAGGAGCGAGAGGGGCTGTAGGAGCCAGCACAGCTGGAAGAGATTAAGTTCAGCCCAGAAGGCAGCAGACAGGTAATAGTCTGGAACTGGTAGTGCTGCAGAAAGAAACCTTTGCCCTAGAAGTGTTTGGCAACCCCCCCCTCCCCATTTTGATTCCCTGTCTGATATGCTGTGGAGGTTTCACAGCGAAAAATGAAAACTGCCTAGCGAGTTCCTTGGCATTTTGGAGATGGAGGCCATTTCTGTTCAATTCCCTGATGCAATGGGGCAAGATGTTCCCTCCAGACCTACCTGAAGCAAAAATAATAGAGTTTAGAAATTCCTGTGACCCTTTTTATTTCCCTGACATCTTTAAGTTTCTTGCTTGGGACATTTCAGCTGCATCGTCCTTCAGATGACTCTTCAAGGTGTGCTTGGTCCCTTGGCTTTGTCTCCTGACATCATCCCTCACCTAGCTTTGTCCCAGATCCAGGCCAAGCAGGGCCACTGTCATGGCAATGAGGCCCCTCTCTTCTCTCCAATTTGGGAGTTTGCTTCCCACTGCTGGAAAACTCTGAAGCTCGTCTTTCCTCCTGGGCATTATAAATCCAACTCATATTTTATTTTTTTCAAGGAAATGTACTTACCAAGAACAGAGCTCTATGTCCCTCTTTGTTATGGGGGAAAAGTGCCATGGATTTCTTTACAATGATCCATACATGAAATATTGCAGCAAAGCCTGCAATAATTCCGTTGTTGTGATATGTGAAGGAGGAAAGTCAACAAGAAGGGGTTTGTGTTTCACCTTAGACATATCCCTCATGCATCTCCAGGAAAAAGAACAAACTAAAAATGCAGAGGCATTTTTAGGAACTCTGCTCAATGCACCGTTTTCCCTGAATCGAGCATGCTTTGCAGGAATACAATCTGCACACTATTATCCCTAATTTTCTAAGTCCTTGCTAAGTTATATCAGAACTGCCACCCTGGCTGTTAAATGTCAGTTAAGACCTAATTAATTTAACTGCTCTGACAAGTTTCACTTAGTTCCCACAGAGACTGTAATTTGCCTTTTACCAACAGATAGTTCTACAGGCATATTTTAAAATAACTTTTATTGTTTTTTTTTTTAAATTTAGCCAAGTAGTATATGTTCATCATAGAAGTCAGAAAATAAAAATCAAAATAAGAATTAAAAACCACATAATTCTGTCATACAGTGATAAACACTATAAATATCTTATAAATCCTTTTCCTTTTTTGGTATCTGTAATGAAAGGTAATATTTCAAAAGCTACTAATGGGCATTCCTCTTGCATTTCCAAGTTCATGAGTCAAAATAGGATTTTGCAGACAGCATGAAAGCCAGGTTTTATTCAGAGAGGGAGGATTTTTTTTATTGAGATATAATTGATGCATAATGTTATATTAGTTCCAGGTGTACAACATAATTATTCAATATGTGCTTATATTGGAAAATGATCACCACAGTAAGTCTAGTTAACATCTATCACCTCCATAGTTACAAATATTTTTTCTTGTGATGAGAACTTTTAAGAGCTACTTCTTACCAACTTTCAAATATCCAATACAGTAGTATTATGTATAGTCACCCTACTGTACATTATGTCCCCAGGACTTATTTATTTTATCACGGGAATGGGGGAGGGGGAGTCCATAGTCCACATTCATGTGCTTATAAATTATGGAGAGAGTCAGGAAGAAAGAGACTGGACTTGTGGAGCTCAGTCTCCCTGCTCCAAGACAGAGAAATGTATCAGATAGGATGAGAGGAACTCCAAGGATAGAGGACGTTAGCTTAAGTAATACATTTTAGTCACTAAGTGTAAGACCGGATGTGGTCTTCCCTAACTGCAATCAGTTCCTCTCAACTGCTGTTGGAACACTGCTGCTTTAATCAAGTGGCTCAACTATAGGGTCATTAGAAGGAAAAAAAGTTCTCTCCTAGAATAATCGGAGGTGAGTGTCCAGGGTGGTGGTCAGTTCTTCATTCAGGGACTCAGATTCATTTCATGGTAGTTGCTCTGCCACCAAGCCTATAGCACTGTCATCAACTGTATGTGACTGCCATGTCTAGGTTTCATTTGCTAGGAAGGGGAAAGAGAGGGTAGAGGAGATACACCCCATGTTATAAGACTCTGGCCCAAAAGTGACAGACTTCATCTCTATTCATATTTAATTGGCCAGAACATGGTCACCTGACCAAATCTAACCACCGAGAATGCTGGGAAATTAGTGTAGCAAAGCAGCCATGTTTGCCTACGTACAATTCTATGACTATGGAACAGAGGGAAGACAGCTTTTGGTTGCTGCTAGCGAGACTTCTCTATACCTTGTATTACAGATAGGGCCCTGAAGTTACTGCATGCACTTAAAGGGGTCTTTGAAGGCAACAATTTGAGAACCATGGTTTGCCATCAGGCACCATGAAGAGGGATGAAGTGACTTTCACATCTGAGGGTAAGGCTTAATCACCTATATGCACAGAGGTCTACAGAATCAGTGAGAGGTGAAATGAGGCTAGCCCATCCAGGGAACACCATTATTCCTGACCAGGCTGAGAGAAATAAGTCTCTCAGAGACCTATGCCAACTGCAAAGACCAGCCAGATGGGAGCAAGAAGACTGACAAAGGACACCCTAAAATGCAGAAGGGCTGGAGGCCGTGTCATAGCTCTGAAGACCCATCACCCCAGTGCCTTAAGCCTACAGTAAGCATCCTTCATACTCTGATTGCCATCTGAGGGACAACAAGTACATGATGAAGTTCTGAAAAACTGAGTATATAGACCCATAAAGGACTACCTGGACAGACTGCCCACAGAATGGAAGAGCTGATCAAATTGGATTAAATTCATTCAACCCCCACTTCTACCCAACAGAGTAGGGAGCTTGTGAGAAAATCCAGATCAAATCATCAATTAATAAAGAAACTACCATTTCTTTTTCCACACATCTGAGTGTGGTCTGAGTGAATAAATTTTACACACCAAAACTTACATATAATGATGTCTTGGAAACGCTGGAGCTAGGATTGGAAGATGTAAGGTGATGATGTCAGCTGCTTCCCACCCCCACCCTAGAGCTTTGCTGTGCAGACCAAAAATCACTTAAGAACCATAGAATACTTACCTGGACGTTGGGAGTCCCAGGAGATGGCACTTGAGCTACGTAGAAGTGAAGTGCAGACATAGGGGGTGGACAGGGTGGGGACAAGGTCAGAGTGACAGTTGATTTAAGGGAGAGACTCCAGGGCATCAGGAGTAAAGAAGGTTCCAGTGCTTGGGCTGAGCTCAGCAGCAGGGCCTGGGGGGCAGAGGGAGCAGGCATCTGGGAGCAGTAAGAGACAGGGTCTGAGCCCACCACCACCCAGTCTCTCCCAAGCCACGGTGGGCCCCGCAAAGGAGGGGGATAGGCTAAGTGATACACAAAATCCAGGGGAAATGCATTAAATTCCCAGTGTCTTAAAAACAATGAAAAAATCCCAAAAATCTGAGCAAGAAAAGTTTTTTTCCAAGTTGGACACATCGAAACTAAGCTGAAGCCCCTTTATAGGTTTTTATTTATCCCACTTAGTATGAATATTCTTATGTTTCATGGCAGACCTAATAATAACCCCAGACCAGGGATGTTATGCAACATATAGTGTTTTCACCATGCTACCTTTCTCAAATCTGAGAAATTCTGAATTTAAAACACATCTGGCCAAGAGTTCATTACCAAGGAATTCATAACTTGTAGTTCAGAATCGTCCTTGCCACCACTCAATGCCCAGTCTTCACAGGGCAAAATCTTCTTGTTCTAGCACTAGATTTCCTCTAATACTTAAAGAGTTTCATCTAACAAAGATCCAACTGACATTTATTTTCTTCATCTGATTTTTAATGTTGATTTTATGGATAAATAAAAATTCAGCCAAATTTTTATTTCTAGTTTATGAGGAAGCAGAAAATGCCATAATATTTCCCCCCATTTTTACTTACTTTCTTTTGTATGCTTTTCTTAGATTGTATGAAGTAGCAGTGTAATCATACAGTTGGTCAATGGCTAGTTATTTTGCAACACTAAATATTTGGGAATGCACTTTGGAACTGTATACTCAGGATAGGGATCCTGAAGAAAAGGAGATTAAGACTGAGTGTCTACTATGGAGCACACTTTCTCCTATGCCTCATTGCATTTATCATTTATTCCATTTAATGTGATCCTCATGAAATGATAAAATAGCCATTTTGTCATTACCATTTAATGTAATCCTCATGAAAAGTTTGTAAAGTAAAAATTCCCATGTGTACAGTTGAGCAAAAGAAAGCTCAGAGAGGTTGAATAATTTGCCCAAGATCTCACAGCCAGTAAGTAGCAGAGCCAGGTTTCCCTTCTCAAGAAACAGTTCCATCTGGATCCTGAATGTTCCCAATAAAACCCCTTCCTGCTTACCCGCCACAGATGCCAGTCCTCTGTTTTACCATAAATCCTCTACACATATCCTTGTCTGTTCTCTTTTTAATGAAAAAAAAAAAATACTCCCCAAATCACTTCTTTATACCTTACTAATCATTTAGAGAATGAGATAGAAGGATCATACGAGCTCTCAGATAAATCTTGGTTGGTTCCTTCTTCCACTGTCTTTGCACCCCAGACTCAAGAGAAGTGGGAGGCAACAGGGAGTTAGCTTAACCTGTTTCCCAAACGAGGGCATACTGCACATCCTGCTTCCTCCTTCTCAACTCACCCTTGCAAGGTTGTAGACAAAGAGATTTGCCCCCAGACAATTAGACCCTGGAGAAGTGTGAGGGGAAGGAGCATACTGACCTAAGAAAAAAATCTAAAGATTCTTTTAAATATACAGTCCTTTTAGTATACAGGACAACAGAGAAAGTATGTAAGTAATTATTTTTAAAATCAATATTCTATAAGCATATTTTAAAATTCCATTTCTATGCTTTATTAATTTTAATTGCATTAGTATATTACAATCACCTAAATGTTGGTAGCTGCATACTCATACATCCATAATAAATAGATGCCTAATACTGATGATGGCTTAAGGAAATAGCTCTCCATCAGACATTTTATAATATTTTATGCTGTATTATGAAGATGACTTTTGTCATTCTCTCCCATTATCCTCATCCCACCTCACTCCTCATATCCTTTCTGCTCAGTGAATTCTTTTGCTAAATGAATTCTTTTCCCCATTCTTTTGCTAAATGGAATCATTTTGTTCAGTGCTTTATAGAAATTGATGAATTTCAAAGACAGAGGAAAATAGGCTTTTTTATTTGCCTTCCAACAGAGGGCACAGAATAGACCAGGAGTAATCAAAATCTTTAAAACTATGTGAACACGCGTCTGAATATTAATCCAATGGGAATCTGACCCCATCGGGCTCAACTTGGAGGAAATAATAGGACACAGACAAAGCAAACCCTAACCTTGTCTCAACAACCGCAAGGGCAGGGCCTGAAGGAAAGCTCTGCACCCCACGGGCCTGGAGGCCTGGAGACTAACCTTTTAGAAGGTGAAGTCCCCCTCTGGAAAGAAGGCTGCTCCCTGGCGCCTTAATGTAGCTTGAGGCTCTGCAGGCATATTTTCTTGCTCCAGAAGGCAGTGAGAGTCTTAGGACAGCATGCAGCTGCAGGCGCTCATAAGCCAGGACCATGACTTCATCTCTGGCCTGCGAGCTGACTATTACACAGACCAGAAGCCACCAGCTAGTGGTAAATCAGGGGGAACAGGACAGACTGGAAAAGACTGAAGAGTCTGTTTGCATGCATTAAGCACTGTGCCCTACCAAGAATGGAATAATTTTGCTGTAAGTTAACAATCTCTTGACTAAGCATGGAGGGGACTGGTGAGTATGCAGGCACCTGACCCAGGTTTCCTTTAACAGATGCCCAGTATTCATCATCTGGTTCCTAAATGGCTGGCTGAAACTCCATTTTTAATAGGGCATTTATCTTAGCTTTAAGTTGGTTTTGGTCTTTCTCTAATGTTGGGGTGTGTGTGTGTGTGTGTGTGGGTGGGTGTGTGTGTTGAATGGTATCTATTTCAGTAGGGGCATATAATAATCTGTGGTGAGGGTTGATTCTACAAATGGTATTGGCTGTGGTATTGTTGACTTTGAATAGCTGGGCATTGAAGGTCAAGGTCTCCTCATATGGGCTCCTGGTTTTCCATAGATCGTGTAAATAGCTTTCCCATGCTATTTAGGACAATTCATTGAGTTACTCATTCATTTTTGGACAATGTGCTAGGTACATATGTATTTGAACTCTAAGTCTGGGTGTTGAGTCATATTTTCATTACACTAGGGCCATACGTTATTTAAAGGATACTTTGCGGATCCTTTTGTTTGGTGGACCTGGGCGAATAAATACTTACGTTCCTCAGATAAAAGAAATCTTCTATTATAGTAGATAATGTTATTATTCATACAAATCGGAATTCATCAATGTTATATATGAAGTCCTTCAATTTAAAAAAATAACATTTTTCTTATCAGTTATTAAAGATACATTCTATATTGTAACATTTTTAAAAAACAAAGATACCAGAGGATAGCTTTCAAAACATCGATGTAATAAGTAATGGCAATGTTTTCTCATTTGTTTCTCAAAGTATCTTCATGAAGTTGTGAAGTTGCTGACAGGTCCTGGGCACTACCCATTGACCATCCTTGCTCTTCCCTAGGTATTTCCGGTGAGCAAGTCATTTAAAGCAAAGGTTCCAAACTTAGTTTGCCTGTCCCAAGCCAGTTACGAGTTACCCTGTGGTTAATCTGCTGTCCCATGGTTCACCTTCAGGACTGGTGAGATGCCACCAGGGTTATCTCCTTCCTGAGTCTAGGATTCAGTGAGGCTTTTAGAGTAGAAATCAGAATTCTCCAACACATCAGACTGCAAATCCTCAGAGAGCAGCTGTGAGGATGGAAGAGTATTTATCTAAGAAACATATCAAACATGAGAACCTATGTCGGTGGTAGTTAGCAATCTGGGCTGCATACACGCTACTCTCAGAAGAAAACTGAGGCCCAGAGAGGTCATGTGCTTAGTTCCAATAGCCAAAATATTTGAATGCCAATTAGAGCCAAAAGGCATGCTTTCCTTTCCACTGATCAACATGTGATTGTTCCACAAGCAGTAACTGAGTGGCCTCCGTGAACCAAGCATGTCAAGTGGCATCGAGAAGTGAACGGAGTCCAGGCTTTTGAAAGATTTTGCAGTCCAGTGGGGCAGATGGCCAGAGACCAGGTGATAAGCATTGCTGTGTCCTGCTGCTGCTGCTTCTCTTACTATGGCCTTCCTTCTTATTTGGTCCAAGTTCAGATTGTTAACTTAGACATGGGCCAACTCCATCTTTCCATCCTATCTGGTTACCGAGGGACTGTCTATTACCCCAAAATGTGCCACCTTTTATTTTCACAGCAGACAGGAGTGACCATTTGAGAGACATAAGCTTTGAGTTGTCTTTCTAGTGCTGGTGATGAGTTGCCATGACAACACTGATTCTGTCCATCTTTTGACTAAAGATGCTTTTTATTTAATTTTTTTAATGTTTATTTATGAGAGAGACACACACAGAATGGGAGTGGGGAAGGGACAGGGAGCGAGAGGGAGACACAGAATCCGAAGCAGGCTCCAGGCTCCAGGCTCCAAGCTGTCAGCACAGAGCCCAACGTGGGGCCTGAATTCATGAACTGTGAGATCATGACTCAAGCAAAAGTTGGACGCTTAACTGACTAAGCCACCCAGGACCTCCTACGAAAGATGCCTTTTAAACAGCAGAAACTCCATAAATAATGACATATCACCCCAGCTTGGAGCACAACCTGGACTTTAAAATGGGGGGAAAAACCCAAGATAACAGCATAGTAAGGAGAATAAGAGCTACAAAAAGGGATTATATCGTCCTCTGCAGCTGTTTGGTTCATTTTGTTTGATCTAATTCCCCAGTTTGGGTGAGGCCAAAGCTGTGCGCACATTTAGCCCCATTCCTGCTTCGTGTGGAGCACCATCCTTGTTTTTCTTTCTTCTTTCATCCTTCTTTTAATTTATGTTTTCCTGCTGTACACGTGAGTCCCTATAAGCCTCCTTAAATCCTTTCAGGAACAAGGCAAAATATAAATTAATCGATAGAGCAAAGAATAGTCTACAATCATGGTCATACTTCTCCATCTTTTCCTCTCTATTCACTGAACTGGTTTCTGCCTCATCTGTTCCCTTGTCGTGGATCTGTCATGAGCCACCAGATTTTTCCTTATGGCTTCTCTCATTCTTCCTCCTCTTTGCCAGCTCAGCCTGCGGGTCTGGTTGCCATCTTCTCTTCTTCCAGCTGGTTTTCATACGTGGTTCTCCCCTTATCTCTTCCACCGCTGGTTTGGGACCCTTTTCTGGTTTCTCTTTCTAATCCCATTTACTAATTACAGCATGATTTGGAGATTCAGTTCCTGGTATTTTGTGTCCCTCTATCTCAAGGAGAGCTCATTTATCGACTTCAAGGTGACTATGAACCCCTCCAGGACAAGGACCATCTACTCTTTTAATATCACAGAAAGCCTTGCACATGCTTAGAGCTCAACACGCACCACTGATTTAACGTGACAACACAGGACTTCCAGCTGTGGAGGTCTGTAGTGTCCCCCTAGACAGTTTAGAGAAGGATTTTTAGGGGGAAAAACCAACGGTTTATGGAATATATATAATTATGTTGTCCAACGAAGTCCATAGTCTCTTAAACTTATGAAATCAGAATAGTCAAGAATCGGACTGAAATCTTTTATATATAGTGCTAACTTTGGTATGTCTTACAGGTGGTGACAAAGAGCCTGTGTTTTATTGTTTTTGTTCTTACATATAGTCTCTAAAATATATTCCTTCACCTCTTCCACTGTGCCACATGCTGCTTGCAGCCGTATCGCCTGTCACCTGGATGAAAACCACAGGCTTCCTACATGGTGGCCCTGCTGCCTTCTACCCTCTCCACGTTCTCCTCACAGCAGTCACAGAGACCTTTAAAAGCTGCAATCTGGATGTGTGATCTCCATGCTCTATAACCTTCCATGGCTTCCTATTGCTCTGTGGATACATTCCTATTCCTTTGCGGGAACTGCAAGGCCATGCATGACCTCAGCAGCCTTTCTCAGTCCCTGGGACACTCCACACTCCTGGCCCCAGTGCCTTTACATGTGCTTCCTCTCTGCCTGGGATGTTCTGAACCTACCCTGAAGGGCTCGGCTTCATCAGACAGACCTACCCTGACTCTTCAGATTGGTTCAGAAATGCTGAGTATTCATTGTCTCTCCTCACCGTGCTCTTCCTTCATAGGTCTTATGACACCTGAAATGCAATGACTTTTTGAGCATTTGTTTGCATAACATCTGCTTTCCCTTGCTGCACAGGAATCACTCCCAGAGGCAGGCCCAGAACCTCTCTCATTCACCACTTTATTCACAGCAGGTAACCTGGCACAAAGGAGGCGCTCCATACATGTTTGTCGAGCAATTGAATTCATACAGATTGTGAAAGAATCAGACCCTGCTGTCTGGTATCCCGATAAGACCCTTGAGTTTAGAACTGGACTAAAGAAGAGGGATGATACTCTGGAAAACAGTGTGAAGTTTCCTCAAAAAATTAACAGTAGAACTCCCCTATGACCCAGCAATAGCACTGCTGGGGATCTACCCAAGGGATACAGAAGTGCTGATGCATAGGGGCACATGTACCCCAATGTTCATAGCAGCACTTTCAACAGTAGCCAAATCATGGAAAGAGCCTAAATGTCCATCAACTGATGAATGGATCAAGAAATGTGGTTTATCTATACAATGGAATACTACATGGCCATGAGAAAGAATGAAATCTGGCCATTTGTAGCAACATGGATGAAACTCGAGGGTGTCATGCTAAGTGAAATAAATCAGGCGGAGAAGGACAGATACCATATGTTTTCACTCATAAATGTAACAGGAGAAACTTAGCAAAGGACTATGGGGGAGGGGAAGGGGGAAAATAGTTGGGGAGAGGGAGGGAGGCAAACCATGAGAGACTCTTGAATACTGAGAACAAACTGAGGGTTGATGGGGGTGGGGGAGAGGGGAAGGGGGGTGATGGGCATGGAGGAGGGCACTGGTCGGGATGAGCACTGGATGTTACATGGAAACCAACTTGACAATAAACTATAAAAAAAAAAAAGAAAAGAAAGAAAAGGTCTGAGTCCTGGGTGTTGTGGTGAAGGAATACTTAAAACAGTCTCCACTGGCCCTGAAGGAACAGATCGGAATGCAAGTTTAATGAGGATGCAAATGAATGTTGAGTGGAGTGGCCCAGGGGTCTTTTTCTCAGTTGGGGCTAATAAAGACCTATCTGGTTTTCTCCACCTGCTAAACCTGCACATAAATCCCTGGCCCTATTTCTGTGTCCATTTTTTTTTTTTTGCACAGAGTTAGATAAATCTGTGATTATCTTCTAGGGATTCTGCTAGGTTGAGGCCAACACACTAAATAAGTCACAAGGCATGGTTCCTTTTAAAAATACCTATATGTTTAATTTCACCTCACCTTTCCTTGGCTTACCTTTAAAATTTTGGCTTATTTCTTAGCATTTCAGGATAAATTAAGAGTTTTGGAAAATGAAAAGCAGTGTCTCTGGTTTGAGAAATCCAAAAATAACCCATAAGAAACTGAGCGTCCCTAGAATTCTCAACTTGACTGTTTTTTGGAGTCCCAGAGCTAACTTCATTGCATCTTTTTTGTATTTGGTAACATCTATTTCATTATTTTTTGCATATGTTAGCCACAGCAAAGTACCCATGTGAAGTTTTTAAATCTCAAAGCTATTTATTGTATTAAAAAGATGTAGGATTTTTAATTCTGAGCGAGTAAATTTTGATGGAATCTTTCAGAAACACACAATTTGCCCAAAGGTATGCATAATCATTCACTCAAAAAGGATTTTCTGACTGCCTACAACACGCAGGAGCGGGGAGATGGGCATTAAGGGACAGAAAAAGACTCAAATACAACCCCTGCTCTCAAAGTGCTTACAATTTACTCTGGGAGACAGGAAAACTTGACACTTTTATTGTTCAGTGCACCTGGATGGCTGGGGTAAGCGTCTGACTTTGGCTCAGGTCATGGTATCTCAGTTCCTAAATTCGAGCCCCACATGGAGCCCCACATCAGGCTCTGTGCTGACAGCGTAGAGCTTGCTTGGGATTCTCTCTCTCCCTCTCTCTCTGCCCCTCCCTTACTTGCACTCCCTCTCTCTCTAGCAAAATAATAAAAACAAACAAACAAAAAACTATAGTTCAAGGAGGAAAGTTTTAAGTGTTGTTAAAGAGACATATACACAATTCTATGTATCCTACATGTTTTATGTGTTTTTTATGTATGTTTAGATAAGGGAAGGCTTCCTCCTAGATAGCGCTCGCTGTCTTAAAAGATTCTGGAAGAAGGTAAGATTTGAAACTGGCCATAAAAGACAATAGGTTTTCTTTTCTTTTGCTTATTCCTGTATTTTATTTATCATAACTAAATATATGTAGACAGTATTGATGAGTGAAAAGGATCAAATAAAAACCTAATAATATCACTACATAGAGATAATCACTATTAATGTCCTTTTATCTGTGCCCATTTCTGTCGTTTTACAAAACTGGAATCACACACCATACAACCCTTGTAACCTGCTTTCTCATTTAACAGTTGATCACAAACATCTCTCTGTGTCGGCTTGTCAGTCAACACATGGGCATTTTTTTTTTTTGAGAGAGAGAGAGGGAGTATGAGCAGGAGAGGGGCAGAGAGAGAGAGAGAGAGAGAGCGAGAATCCCAAGCAGGCTCTGCATTATCAGCATAGAGCCCGACTTGGGGCTCAAGTTTGCCAACCAAGAGATCATGACCTGAGTCAAACCCAAGAGTCGGACACTTACCCGACTACACCACCCAGGTATCTGAGCACATGGGCATATGTTTACTGGGTAGGAACAGGGCGGGAAATACCTACATCTGAGCCGCAGGATCTTTGAGAACAAAGGTCTAGGAGAAAGTGCAGGTGATGCAGAGGAAGCCACGCTCAGTGAGGGCCAGGGAACTCCAGCTCAGCACCCAGTCCCAACTTGGCCATTTCTTCCTTGACATCAGACAATGCCGGCTGCTCTTCAAAAACACACCAAAGCATGACATCTTACCATCTAATTAATACCCTGGTCTACACAATCAGCCTGAGTGCTACTGAGGTATTTCGGAGAAACACAAGGTCATTAAGAAAAACATTTCTTTACTTGAGGAAGCAGCGCTGTGGTCACTGTTGGCAGTGTCCTTGCCTTTTGACTCAGGGCCAACTGGAGCAAACGTGGCATGTGGGCGGGTATATTTTTACTGGGGAAAGAGCTGCCAGTGGGGTGGACAAGACCTGCAATTTTCGGAATGTTTATAATCTAAATGGGTGTGCTCAGGGTGCGGCCTGGTGAGAAGCTTAATGTTTCAAATGTTCCATTTGAAAACAGGCTAACCAAGGGTAGAGGTGCACAGACTAGTTGTTTTTCTCTGAAACAGAATAAATTTTCAAGTGTCCAGCATGAATGTGAGGATGATTCAGAGTGTCTGACCTTCAATGCAGGACGTTAGTGTTTGCCGCTGTGACAGTATTTCAGAGAAGAAACGTAAGTGGGCCAAAGTTCATGACCATAATGCAATGAATTTTTGGACCTACTCATGTCCCACAAATGGAGACCATTAGTATTTTGAAACTGTGGGCAGGTTGGAGGTATGCAACAAGCTGCCCATAGTTCTATTATTTATCCTGCTTACTCTCTCTCTCACTCTCTCTCTCTCTCTCTCTCTCTCACACACACACACACACACACACACCAATTTATTGAGTCGATTACTATATGTCAGCACACAGCAAAATTCCTCTAATGACAAAGGAAGGGCTTTTAAATCTGCTTTATTCATGGGAACAAACAGAGAGAACATGGTGCCTGGCCAACCTTGGTCCAGCTACTCAAAGAACACGGCACAAAGAATCAAGACTGGCCTGGACCAAACAGAGTGGGTAGTGTGTTCATAGAGGAGGTACAGTGTGACTCTGTCCTGAGAGTTTGTGATGCCAGGGTTAGATGTCCCCACGATGAAAGAGCCCTTGGGGAGATCCCTTTGAGTGATAAAGTAAAGACTTCACAGGCAAAGGTAATCAAGGCAACCATCTCCTGCCCATCCTTTAATTGCTCCTCAAGACTCTCCTTAAAGTCTTCCTATGTTTATATTCTCTGCCTTGTGCTCCTAGAATGTGCCAGAATGCACCCATTCTGCCTCAGCTGCATGGGGTCAATACTGCTCATTATTTCTTCAAGAGAAGGGTTCATTCCTTGTCTTTGTTCCCTCCTTCTTGCCTTCCACCTTACTTCCAATTGTGCTCTTCAGGCACCCATACTAAACCCCTCCTCCCCAGCCTTTGTGAGTGGAAACTTTGTGACCCGTCTTTCCAGTCACATGTTTATTAAGTGGGTGCCCAAGAGGTAGCCAAGAGGGCAGGCTCTGAGGTGTGAACTGTAATGAATCTACATGGGTACAAACTGTGGCTTTCATAATAATTCACTGTGTGAACTTGAACAAATTATTTCACCTCTCTGTGCCTCAGTTCCCTCATTTAAAAAGAGGGGAATAATATTATCTAGGGTTATTGTGGTTATAAGACAAATACTCATAAAATGCTCAAAAGGTGTCCCAGCATTTAGTTGGCACTTAATGAATATTAACCCTTAGTATCATTTTTAGAGTCATCATTATTATTACTGAATTGGAAGGGCTCTTGAACAAACTTGGGGATGAATGTATGAATCTATGGGCCATTGATAATCTTTTCAACTCTCAACATTTAGCATCTGTGCAGAAACCTTCTATCCTCTTTTACTTTTTTTTAATGTTTATTTCTGAGAGAGAGAGAGAGAGAGAGAGAGAGAGAGAGAGAGCAGGAACGAGTGGGGGATGTGCAAGGGGGGTGGCAGAGGATCTAAAGCGGGCTCTGCATTGACAGCCCAATGCGGGGCTCGAACTCAGGAATGGTGAGATCATGACCTGAAGCCAAAGTCAGATGCTCAACCAACTGAGCCACCCAGGTGCTCTGTCCTCTTTTTCTAGCCATTTCCCCCCTGCCATTCATCAGATGATGAGTGACTAGGAATCAGAAATGAAGTCTTTGCTCTGAATCTAAACAAAAATTAATTTCCACTTTAGTTTCCTTGCCATATCTGTGGCTCAAGGGACAAGCCAATGTGGCAGAATTTGAGAGCTGTCATTAGAGGAGGGCGTGTGGTAGGGAGCAGGCACCCAGCAAAACATGAGGGAGTGGAAGGGAGAGGAGAGCCAAGGGTGTTCTGTACCTCCCAAGAGCTCCTTATGGTCTCCTTTGTGTCCAGAGGTGGGGACTCAGACGGACATCTGAGAGAAAGGGTATAATGGGAGTTGCACTTGTCCTTTTGAGGTCTTAGAATTTGAAATATTATTTCAACACCAGCTGCAACATCAACCTCAAAGTTTTGTAGGGTAACATAAACCACCAAATCTTCCACCTTCATTTTTATGGGGAACTTTGCTAAATGGTTTTCCTGTGCCCTCATGTCTGGACACACCTCTGTTTTGAGTCAAGAAAATGATCTCTCTACTATGACTAAGAGGTCCCAAAACATTATATTTAAAATTCGATCAGTGTATCATGTATTATTCCACAAGATAGACTGGAGCCAGGGGCCAGAATGGCCTTTTGGGGCTGTTTCATCCCAGACAACCCAAAGAGAATTTGAGTTAGGTACAGGGTTGCAGGCCCAAATAGATTTTTAACACTCACCAGAATCTGCAAACCGCTAAGTAGTTCATAAAAGTCATACTGAAAAATTTCAGTCTAATCCAAAATACAAAACATTAAAAATTGAATGGTGGGTTTGTAATGCAGCCTGGTACAGAAATTATGAGTATTACCTCTGAGGGAGAATTACTGGGTTCAGATCTTGACTCCACTATTTATTATCTGTGTGACCTTGAGTCAATTAGTTGACCTTGCTGTGCTGGTTTCCTTATGTCTCAAATGAGGACAAGAGTAGCTGCCTTGAATCCCATGCTTTGGATAAACCATAAGCTTCAGCTCAACCTTGACACCTCATTCTTCACCGTCTATCCAAATCTTCACCGAGTCTTATTAGTTTTACCTCTTAAATTGCTACCGAAGCACCTACTTCTATATGCATGTACTTCAGTCCTCACTAGTAGCACTCAAGTTCAAACTACCCACATTGTTCATCTGGGCCACTGCCTCTTAGCCAGGTTTTCTGAATCCATTCTGGTCCCTCCACCAATCCATTCTCCAAACTAAAGCCAGAGTAATCTTTTCAGGTCTGATTAAGTCACCTCCCTGCTTAACATATTTAAATGACTTTTCATTATGATCATTTTTAGAATAAAGTTAACTTTTTTTTTTTTAAGTTTATTTAACTGAAAGAGAGAGTGCAAGCAGGGAAGGGGCAGAGAGAGAGAGAGAGAGGAAAGAGAGAGAATCCCAAACAGGCTCCACACTGCCAGCACGGAGGCTAATGGGGGGCTCAAACTCACAAACCATGAGATTATGTCCTGAGCCAAAGTCCGACGCTTAACCAACTGAGCCACCCAGGCATCCCTAGAATAAAGTTAACTTCTTGACTTCATAATTCAGCCTGAAAGATCCTGCATGGTCTTGACTCCTCCTTCTCTTGCTTGTTTCATCATGCCATCCTATTTCACTTAGTCTCTCCTCTTCTGTCCTTCAGGCCTTCTTTCTGTTTCTTATATTCTTCATAATCCCTCTCGCCACAGGGTCTTTGTACATATTGCCTTGAATGATCTTCTATACCTTCCCAACCTAATCAATGCCTACTTTTCTTTTCTTTTTTAATATATAATCTACTTGCATTTATTTATTTATTTATTTATTTGAATTCAAGTTAGTTAACATACAGTGTAGTATTGGTTTTAGGAGCAGAACCCAGTGATTCATCTCTTACATATAACACCCAGTGCTCATCCCAACAAGGGCCCTCCTTAATGCCCATCACCCATTTAGCCCATCCTCTTACCCACCACCCCTCTAACAACCCTCAGTTTGTTCTCTATAGTTAAGAGTCTGTTTGTTGGTTTGCCTCTTTCTCTTTTTTCCCACTTTGCTCATTTGTTTTGTTTCTTAAATTCCACATATGAGTGAAATCATATGGTATTTATCTTTCTCTGACTGACTTATCTCTCTCAGCATAATACATTCTAGTTCCGTCCACATTGTTGCAAATGGAAAGATTTCATTCTTTTTCATCGCCGAGTAGTATTCCATTGTATATGTAAACCACATCTTCTTTATCCACTCATCAGTTGATGGACATCTGGGCCCTTTTCATAATTTGGCTATTTTTGATAGTATTGCTATAAACATTGGGGTGCATGTGCCCATTCAAATCACCATTTTTGTATCCTTTGGATAAATATCTCATAGTAAAACTGCTGGGTCATAGGATAGTTCTATTTTTAATTTCTTGAGGAGCTTACATACTGTTTTTCAGAATGACTGCACCAGTTTGCATTCCCACCAACAGTGCAAAAGTGTTCCCTTTTCTCTGCATCCTCGCCAACATCTGTTGTCTCCTGAGTTGTTAATTTCAACCATTCTGACATGGTAGCTCATCGTGGTTAATGCCTACTTTTCATCTCAACTCAAGCATCATTGCTACGGATCTTCCTTGATCTCCCTGATGTGGTTGACTTCTTCTAGTAAAGAATCTCATAACATCAAATATTTCTCTTGATAGTATTTTATTAATTAAATTCACTCAACAAATATATATTGAGCACTTACCACATGTCAAGTTCTAAGTACTTGGGATACATCACTGGACAGAACAAAGTGTCTTTTCTAGAACTGCCATTCTAGGATGGGAAACAGACAATAAGCAAATCAATAGAAATGTCACAGGGTAAGTACCCTAAAAACAAATAAAGCAGGGAAGTGGGAACAGACACAGGGAAGGGGGGGAGAGATTTGTAGTTCTCCATTTGTTTGTGTGATTATTCGATCAATATCTGTATTTTACACTGGATTATAAGCTCCAGGGCTAAGTTTGCTCACTATTTATGCTCAGCAATAGCACATATATGTGAGATAGTGCCTATCTTATAATAGACACCCAGTAAAAATGATTCAATAATTCTCATTCCAACTAACAGCCATTTGTACAGAGTGGAATGTGACACGGTTGGATTATTTTATGTGAGTAGATACCAATAATTCTTAAGAAGTATTTGAAAATGAATACTTTATGTATTCATGCATGTCTCACTTCAAAACAATTTAATTTTCTAAATCCCTATGTTTGAATGTAGCCGAGTTTTCTTGGGAAATTTCAGATATTAATCCTTTAAGTTCCCTTCGTTCTTAGAGGAAAAACAAATCATGAAAACATCCTGCACATTCTTAATTTTTATGCTGGAAAATGATTTTCAAGTTAGAAGTCAAAAAAGCAATTAATTAGCGAATTCTGCTGTGATCAAATAAGCCAGGGAAAACATGGACCTGTACTTTTGGAAGGAACATCCCTCTTCTGAAAGGATGGACATGGCTTTAAAGCCCATTTGCTTTAGCTTGAACTTTTTAGCTATTTTCGGGGAGCAAAAATAGCTACAGTTCTGAGAGATTTATTTTTCTTTTCTGTAGAGATAGTCAGCAGTTTTGAAAACCGGAAGGGTCACCTACTAAGCATTTCTGGTAACACAGAGCATATCTCTGCATTTGCTGCTTTATATCTCAATTATAATGAAAGCTAAAAAAATGAAAATGAAGAAATGATAATAGGGTAGTGAGAAAAATGAATGCAAACAGGATGTTTTGAAGTGACATTTTCCAAGTCCTAAAGCTGTGTGCAATAACTATACTAAATCACTTTGGGGAGTTTATGTAATGTTTACTCTTCGTTTTCACATTTTTTACTAAAGAGACTTTTGATAAAGAGGCACAGGGAGACACCTGAGTGGCTTAGTCGGTTAAGCTTCCTACTCTTGGTTCCTGCTCAGGTCATGGTCTCACGGTTTATGAGATCAAGCCCTGCATCAGGGTCTGTGCTGTCAGTGTGGACGGAACCTGTTTGGGAATCTTTCCCTCTCCCTCTCTCTCTCTGCCCCTTCCCTGCTCACTCGCATGCACATGTGCTCTAGCTCTCTCTCAAAATAAATAAACATTAAAAAAAAATGATTTTGTAGGAATGCTTCCAGCAAATGAAGAGAGGGAGGCTCCAACAAGGCAGAAAATTGTGCTGAAAGTAGCATTCTAGTTGATGGACATGAGGTGGGTGTGGGGCACAACACATGAATTCGTGGCCATTTGGTAAGAGATGCAAAATAAGCCAAAGCATGAGTTTGCTTTGGAACATTATCCAAGAACAGATCATCCCAGCCAGGTAGTGGTACCAGTTGAACCATAGAGCTCTACTGACATCTAGTGCACAGAAACATAATGATCTTCTAGGAAATGAAATATTCATCATAGTTCTACATACTACCAAGTAGAATATGTATGTATTAATATAGGTCAAGGGAAACCATAGCAATCAAAGTCCTTCAATGAAAGCCTTTCTTATATAACATCTCATTTGATTCCTTCTACTATAACCCTTGCAATCAAAGCAGAGAAATCATTACCAATCTCATTTCAGAGATGAGGAAACCGAGGGTTGGAGAAAGAGACATATGGTGATTCTTCCAAAATGACGTGCCTACTGAGGGACAGAACCAGGACAAAAACAAAAAAGACTTCTTTCATCTTAGACCTATCCCTTCTGCAAATCTCTCCACGTCAACAGTTCTGCCTTCCCAGCATCAGAGGACCCTGAAAGGCATCCTGCAAAGGTAGGTAAGAGGGTCATTCTTCATTTGAGAGAAGCAGAAGAGATGGAAGTACACTCTCAACCCCATAAAAATTAGGGTTGAGTATTCTCTCTGGATTTATGCTACCTTGGCCACTACAACTTCTTAAGGGAGTTAGAAAAGTTAGAAAAATCCAACTCCTTAAGAGAAATATCCCGAACTAGGGAGGAATTAAAAAGTATCAAATGTCCTTTCCTCCCTTTTAAACAAAACGAAGATACACACATACACACACACACACACACACACATGTAAGTTTTGAGCTATCTTTCCCCTAGCACATTTTACACTGGTGGCAGCTACCAAGCATCTAATTTTAAGTTTGTCCATTAACAGCAAAATCAAAAAACACAAAAAAACCTAGATGGCCAAATGACTAAAAAAAAAATAGTAGAGAAATAACAAGAATAGATGCAGGGAGATAGCCATCTTTCCATCTAAGGAGTAAAGGTAACTTTATATGAGAAAGCATTTGCCTTTATTTGGGCCCAAAATGATTTATTTGGGGATAACTACAGCCCTAATTCAGATTTCTGATCTGAATTCAGCATTTCCAAAAGCTTTTTTAAAATTTTAAGGTCTCTTATTAAAGTTCTATAAAGTCAACTTATTTTGAATAAAATTTGACAATAACTATGCACTAAAAAGTGAATTTATATGAACAGGCAAAATATTTGGGGGAAAATATAACTTTCCTTATTTATCTAGGGAAATAATGATTTGTTTAATGAACTTTATAGAAGGGTTTTTATTGTTAAAAAAACTCATTACCAATGTCTTCATATATTTTACAAACCATAATCTTAATTCCTTTAAGTCTAACTTAAAGAGCAAGCAAAGAAAGCAGACATTTTCTCTTCATCTGACCTATAGTCAGCATTAAACTTTCAGTGGAAAAATTACAGATTTTTAATAACTCATTATCCAATCTGATTATTTGATATTGAGTTAGTTAGAAAAAAATGTCCAAAGAACACTCCAGAAAATTTAAAACGAGATGCAGGATATTTAGAACTTAAGGATTTTCCCAGGCATTCAGTTTTAAGATTTGTTAAGATATGTTTTCATTGGGGTCCTAAAAGCAAGAAAGGTTTTAATTCAGGTTATTTACTGAGACAATATAATTATTTGCTCAACCAGAAAATTACTATAATTTCTTAAATTCCCATACAGCTCAGGATTTCATTTTCATATGTTTCCTTTGACGTAGAAAATGAACATATTGGAAGCTGCTGAGGGATTTATTAGTCCATCTTTATCTGAGCAAAAAAAAAAAAATCGGAAAATGGTTATCTATCAATTTTGTGTATGCTTAGAATTTATGTTTTGTGCCTGTAGAAGTTCTAGCACAACAAGCTAAGGGATGATTTGGCAATTGCTGTGTTGATTTCAACAACGTAGAAGCCAACTCAGGTCATTCTAGCGTACACAGCCCCCTACACTGGCTGAATTAACCTAATGCTATACTTCTCTGACAAGGTGTATGATAGTAAAAAACCTAGAAATAAAAACAGGAAAGAAGTTATAAAAACCTGGCAGAAGTTGTCGGTCTCTAGAAACAAACGAAAGTTGATACGGTCATGAAATTACATATAAGAGTTGCAAATGTAAATATCTTTAGGAGCCAGACAGATGACACAGAGAGGTAGTGATGGCTGTGGTGATAACCAGGGGTGGTGATGAATGTGAAGAACTGGACTGCACACACCCTGTCCCCAGAAGCACCATCTGCTACCCACCTCCAGTCCATTGTACAAGGTAAGAATGTGGGGAGAGGTCAGGAATCTGGAGTTTTAGTTGAAACCTTCCAATTTTTAAGATGTTGCCTATTAAGTCGACCTAAAATCTCAGTAAGGGCCAAGTCAAGAAGGTCAGTCGATTGTATTC
Organism: Cryptoprocta ferox; assembly: GCA_028646485.1. Taxonomy (NCBI): domain Eukaryota; kingdom Metazoa; phylum Chordata; class Mammalia; order Carnivora; family Eupleridae; genus Cryptoprocta; species Cryptoprocta ferox. The sequence continues at coordinate 152,191,423 of CM053567.1, forward strand.
AACTCCTGAGGCACCAGCTTATTGATATCTAACATATACTATCTGGGCTGCATCAACTTTGCATTTTCTCAGTGTGTATGAATGTGTGTGCTTATGTGTATGTGTGTCTACAGACACAGATTTGCATATCTGAGACCTCCTACTGACATGTCCCAGCATGAGTCAAATTGACAAATTAAAATAACAGCCAAAAAAAAAATCAGTTGGCTTCATTGGTTCCTTCTAAGCTATGTGATAGACATTGTCAGGCTCCTGCAGCACTGGTGAGGCTAAAAGGGTCACCTTCCATCAGACCACCTCGCTTCCTTATTCTTCATGAACACAACCTACCCCCCGCCCCCCGCCATCTCCCACCTTTGCTGTACTTTTGTGTCCAGCAGACAGTATCTGCAGCTCTTCTATACAAGGCTACCTTAGACAAACTGGAACCACTTTGCTGACAGATGCAGAGGGCCAGAAGTACAGGACAGGCAGCCTTTAACTGTTGATTTTTATTTTTTATTTTATTTTATTTTTTATGTTTTTATTTATTATTGAGACAGAAACAGAGCATGAGTAGGGGAGGGACAGAGAGAGAGGGAGACACAGAATCTGAAGCAGGGTCCAGGCTCTGAGCTGTCAGCACAGAACCCGATGCGGGGCTCGAACCCACGAACAATGAGATCATGACCTGAGCTGAAGTCGGCTGCTTGACCGACTGAGCCACCCAGGTGCCCCTAACTGTTGACTTTTAGGCAATGGGAGCATGAAAGCCGAGATCCCCTGCCTTGGATTCGGGTGACTTTGAGCTATAACTTACACTCCAGAGACCCCCTGCAGGATTAGACTGATGCTCCCTTTTGCCAGACTTTGTCTCCATTGGACCTTTGTTTGGCCTCTTCCTCTTCCTCCTTCGGTCTCTTTAGTCCCTACTGAAGACCCCTGGAAACCAGCACTTCCTTAATCAATCACCTGCACACAAATCCTCATCTCAGAATTACGTTGAATCTAACCTAAGGCTACCAGTCTCCACTGTGCCTGAATTTCCTCTTCCTTAATATGAAAACAGTAATATTCCCTTCTACATAGGGTGGTGATGACTCCATGAGTTAGCATGTATAAAGAGCTTAGAACAATCTCCAGCAATTACCACGTAAGTCTTGGCTAAAATTATTCTCTCATGATAAGAGGATGCAAAATAATAATGAAACCATATGAAACCATCACATTTTTCAGCCAAGTTCTGTTTTGTAGTGGAAGCACATATTGATTTAAGTTTTGAACATATATATATATATATATATATCTCAGCTCAATAGTATATCTTCTTGTTGTCCAAGAATCACACATGACCACATGACATGTCTCCAGGATGAAGCAGGACCCCCCCATATAACAAACCCAACCTGAGCATAAGAAGAGGGATGTGTTTGGATATAGGTGGAAAACCCACCAGACCGTGGCATGGGACATCTCTGACACCTCAGACATCCTAATGAAGCATCAAAATTGGTTCAGCTGCAGCCCATCTGTCAAATGAACAGGCCATGGTAAGCTTAACTCCCGTGGCCCATTTGTTTCTTCTATATTGACATGACCTAAGCTTCCTGTCTTTCCTGCAGAAATAGGCATCTCTTTCTCCATTGTTGTCAACAGCACCATCATCTTTCTAATCCCTCAAGATTATAAGCTTAGGATAGTTTATTTCCAACTTTATCCGCCAAACCAATCTATCATCATATTTTGCTTCTTGTTTTTTCACGAGGCTCAGCAGATATTTCCCTTTCTGAAGCTGCCACTATAATTAATATAAGGCCTGGTAACATCACATTTAGGGATTCTCACTGCTGACTTGTTCACTACCTTCTTATTTCTTCTGTCTTCAAGTCATTTTCAGTAGATCTGGTAGAATACTCCAACAGCTTGTGAATTCTCTCCATAGCCAAAGAGCATGTGTAACCTGCTCACATAACTTAACATGCAAGTATATAGTGCTGACTGTGTGCCCAGGACTGTTCCAAGTGCTTTACAAATAGGAACAACCCTCTGAGGTAGGTGCTATTATTGTCCCAGTTTTATGGATGAGGAAACTGAGAGATAAATAATTTGTCTGAGGTTATAAAGCTAGTAAATGTCAGAGCCAGGACTCAAAGACATGCAGTTTGGCTCCAGGGTCAGTACACTTTCTGTCAGGCACTTCCTGCCAACACTGCAAAACCAACACTGCCTCTCAATCAATGTTGGCCATCACCATCATCAACCTTTGCCACTATCTTCTCCCAAAGCCTGACTCCAAAGTTATACCCATTTCTGAGTTTGTGTCATTCTGTAGGCAAAATAAAGCAAGAGGCATCCTGTGAGTGGCTCATTTGGGAGATCTAAACAGAGAAATCATAGGAAATCACACTGGGGTGGGGGTAAGCCATCTGGTTGTAAAGGCTGATCTGTTTGCAAATGCCCAAACCAGTGAACATACTTATAATTGGCTCTCAAAGTGTTAATAACCTCAGGTTTTAGAGGCTTCTACTTTGAGATAAGTTCTTAGGGAACATGGCCAGAGGCTGTTTTATGGCTCTATTAAGTCCTTTCCCTCATGGACCAGGAACCAACCTCGGACAGAGTCTAATGTAACTCTTGTACTCATGAGTTCCTTATACCTTCAAGACCCTCCCTTAATGGTTGGAGCACGATTTTTTCCCTTAGCTTGAAAGTATTAATTCCAAACTTTCCATGCCATCTCTTCAGTATTTTTTCAGGATGCCTAACGGGTCCTCAAGGAAATAGGACCCTGATGGCCTGCCTAATATCCGGAAGTCCCACAATGAATGTGTACATTAAGACTATGGCCCCACTACACTTGAATATATATTTTTTTAACTTTAAAGATTTGGGGGATTATAAGTAACTCTTCCATAATAACAACACTGGTGTATATTTCATATTTGGAAAGCCTGTCAACATTTTATTTCTCTTCAAACAAACTGGCTATGGTGGTAGATCTTTAATAATTTGTGAATCCTTGCAATAATTCCTTCCCAATTAATTTTCTAAGTAATTGCTTAAATGATCATTTACATCTTCCTTAGGGATGCATTAATATTTGTTTAATTTTTTAACCAAAATAGAATTACTAGGCGTGGTTTCAGTAAACAATTGCTGGATGAAGTGCTAAAAATTGACAACAATGTCAGATGTCCTAGAAGTTTTGCAATATAACTATTAAACTGAAGAAAATAAATAAAGCCCTTCAAAATGGTGTTCAGTCACCATCTGGAATGGCTTAATATAGTAAAATACAAAGACAATAATATAGAACACATCTTACTGTAGTTCTTTAAACTAACTCAATTATAGAACCATATAGTGGGAGCAGATTGTGGTTATTCGGTTGGGGGTGAACACAAGTTTTTAAATTATTGCTTTCATTTGGAGCCCAAAAGGAGATGACAGAGAATAGTTGGATGTTAATTCCTTTAAAGTTTTCCCTTGGGGGAGCACAGCAACAATTTCATTTCCTTATAACTAAGATGTAATACCAATATAGCTCCTCTAGTTGGATTCAACATGACACATGACAGGGTCATTGGCAACATATCAGCTGGTGGCATGAGATCAAAGCATGAATAGGCAGAAGGTACTCAAAGTCAAATTCTCTGGGCCAGAATTTTTGCAAATTTTAAATACTTCTTAAGATAATGTCTCAGGATTCAGAACAAGGTGACAAAGAGTTTATAATCTTTTACAAAATTCTGCCTCTGGCTGGAATTTTAATTCTAACAGTCAGATATTGTCCACCCCATCACAGGTATCTATATTCAATAATTCCTGGAGGGAATCTTCAACAAAAGATTAGTTAAGAATGCCAAAACCCATTTTAAAACATCAATACTCTATAAAGCTTGCCATATATTAATTTGGACATCAATAATTATTATTTACCCAAGCATTAATTTATACCAAATCTCATTTTAAAAGGGGTGTAATTTATAATATGGAAATACAAATAAATGTACAAAATTAGTAAGAGAAAAATTAAGAGTAGGAACCTATTTAAAGTCAGGGGCAAGGTTAGTACATTAAAGTATAATGTACACTTGCTGGATATAGGTAACAAAATTGGCTCTAAGTTTGGTTGCTCACAGCCAAAGCAAAGAGAAAAATATCTTGATTTATGAGAGTCACCAACTCTATAAACATAAAAACAGACCAGGTTTTCAATGGAAACCCAGTCTCTCTTGGTATTAAGACTTGAAAGGAATTTCTTCTATAATTCCTCATAACGAAAGCCTGTTCAAATTCAGTTTTATTCATAGAATCTTCCTCAACAGCCAAGTACACGTGCTCATTCCTATCTCTAAACTCTTCATGTGTTAATATGTCTTTCATTTGAAAATATTTATTGAGTACCTGGCATTTGAGTCAGATGCTGGGAAATAACTAAGGTGAGCAGAACCTAATCTTGCCATTATGGGGTTTATAGTTTGGTGAGCCAGAGAGAGATAAGTTTTTCAGAAACTACATACATACACATATATAAGATTATACTGTATCTCTAATACAATATACAAATATATTGCATTATAAACTATGATCAGTGCTATAAAGGAAAACTATGAGATACTATGAACACAAATGGTTTTTTGACCTACCCTAAGAGGTTAGAGAAGGTTTCCTGGAGGAAATGAATAAAGAATAAAGAGAAAATGAATAAAGATATGAGAGGAGTAAGTACTATCTCACTGAATACTACATTGTGCTGTATTTTTTTCTATTGTTTCAGAATGAGGGAATCTGGGCTTTTCCCAATTTTCCTTGTGGATACTGGGTTCCTCTAGGCATAAATCATAACTCCTCCTCCTTCTGTATCCCCCTTTGGCCTCAGCCCTCTTAGGGACATTGCAGGACTAAGAGTCCTCAAATAGGTCAACTGTCATTGAAGGAGAATAGAATATGGCTTAACACCACCACCAAAAAAGCTCAGCAAGAAAATATAGCTCCCTTTAGCCTCAGCTCTTAGTACTTTGAACTAACAAATGTTTTAATTGACAGGAAATTCAAATACATCTTCCAAGCACTTTATTATTATTACAATTTTGAGGAGAGACTGGAGTTCCCCTGGAGAGAAATTTAAGCTGGAGAGCTAGAAAAACCCATGCTTTGTTACAAACTGGGAATTTCTCTTCACATGCTGTTTTTCTTCTGCTCATGGTAACTGATATTTCAATATTCCCTCTGCAGTGAGGAAGCACACAGCACCTGCAGACCTGTTCTCTTGTTCCTGCCATAACAAAATTTTAATTATTCACAAATACCACCAAATTGTTTTAACATGCCACTGAGGTCACCTGAATCAGCCTTGATTCTTCTCTTCCTATCTCTCCTTTTTGTTCTCCTTCCCATCTTCTTTCTCACCTCCTCTTTGCTTTATTGTAACCCTTACACTCCTCTCTCTATCTCCCTCTCTACTGGCTCCCCTTCTCACAATGTAAAAACAATAAAAACTGATGGTCAGATGTTGCATAATCTAAGCCTCTAGAGGTCAAAGCCTCTAGAGATCAGCGATCATGTGTTTGATGACTTCACCACACCCCCACCTCAAGTCTTACTACCTCCCGCATGTGGACTTTTCCTGCCTGGAGTTGCAGGAGGTGGGTCTGGCCTGGAGGGCACCTACATATCTGTTGGGGCTCGTTATAGTATTGATGAGAAAAGAAGGTCTAGCAGGACAACAGAGAACTGGTATACCTGTCCTACATGGGAGGAACAAATAGCAGGGAAGATAGAAATAACAAATCCAATAGGAGTGGGCAGAGAGCAGACTGGAATCCAAAGAAAGGGCCCTCAGTGGGAAATGGGCAAGGCCAAGTTAGGGAGGCTGGGTTAGGAGACAGAATTTAGAGAAATTCCCAGAGCTGAGGACATAAGGGAGAGAACTAACTTTCGGGCTGAATCTAGAAGGTAGGAATTGATATTGAGAATCGTGACCTGTCCAGACATCTTTTCCCCCCAGCTTTATTGAGCTATAACTAACACACAACATTGTGTAACTTTAAAGCACACAACATGTTGATTTGAGACACATACATATTGTAAAATGATTACCACCATAGGGTTAGCTTCCACCTCCGTCAGGTCACATCACTACTATAGCAAAGTGATGACAGCGTGTGGGGATTAACCGTAGAGATCTAGATTCAAATGACCCAAATCTGAATCCTGACCCTGCTTTTTAAGCTATATAATGTTGGACAAGTGATTTACATTCTTCTCTAAGCCTTGCTGCTTAACCTGTAAAATGGAGAGAATAATACTGACCTACAGTTATATTGTCCACCAAGTGGCAGTTCTTATTATTTATTCTACTATTACTATTATAATAGTGTCTAACATATGGTAACATTTTTGTTTTTGTTGATTGTGGAGGGGATATATGTGCTATATATGAGTAATCAGGACAGATTTTCTCTTAGAACAAAGTGCAACCAATCAGCACAGACTTTAGACAACTTCCTCAACATCCCACAAACATTGGCTGCACATTAAAAGCTCACTGTGGCCTTGAAGTCTCCATGTGACCCAAAGACTGTCCTGTGCTTATTTTCCTGGATGTCCTCCTATCATACAATCAGGTTTGCTTCATTCTTTGACAGTTACAACCTGCCAATGGAAACATCAGCATCTTCTTCCCTCAGGCCAGCAAGCTATGCTATGGAAAAGAAAACAGTTCTCCTGACCTGCACTGAGGTGCAACCTTGACTGGGGACATCTAGGAGTTATGGGGTTGGGCTCTGTGTCGATGGGTTCTGGGCAAAGATCACATTTCCAATGATGTGGATTTCTAGCCACAATATGGCAAGAAAAAGGACTGCATGTAATTTGCACTCTTTATGACCCTGACAACATGATTGTTAGGAACAGCCATGCCAATTTGGATGACCAAAGCAAATGAGAAGAAGCCTTAAATAAACCAAGCAGAGATGTCAAAATATTAGGGTGATCAGATCCCATCTGGAATACTATGTTGAATTTTGGAGACCATATTTTAAATGAATACCCTAAAGCTGTGTTCCAAGGAGAGAACCATGATGAAAATGATAATGATAATTTATGGAACACAGCACATTGATCTGTCAGGTACTAAATAAAGAGCTAAAAACACTTTACAAGCATCATCCCATGGAATGTTCACCACAGTTCTATAAGAGAGCTAATGTGGTCTTCACGTGACAGATGAAAATGCAAATACTAGGGACCTATAAGTAACTTTTCTAAAGTCACAGCTAAAAAGCTATAAACCTGGGTTGTATCTTCAGGTCTATTTCACTCCAGAATCTCTCCTCTTTACAATGTCTTTACAATGACAGAGATTTGGACCATGGCTTTTCAGAAGGAGCTGGAGGCCCTTAAGAATGGTTGAAATGGAGGAAAAACTGACAAAGACAAGACATGGTATTTATCTTCAGCGTAAGAAAAACATTTTTATTCTATTTTCATCGACCTTATTTATAGGATGGAAGTTATCTGGAAGCAGATTTGACTTAATTGTAGTAGGAGTTCTTTAACAGCCAGAGTAGACTTTCAGAGAAATGGACAGACCTGGGAAGTGGTCAAGGTAACTCTGCATCAGGTGATGGCCAGACCATCACTTCTAAGGTCCCTTCAATGCCAAGAATACGCAATCCTAAGTTAGCACTTTCACTGTGTCTTATCAAGTCACACAAAATGGCCAGCTCTTTTGTACAGTAGTGTCTAAATGAGGGCTCTTCTGATCTCAAAAGACAGAAATCCCAACTCAAACTTGCCTAAGCAAAACATCATAAAAATGGAAATAAACCAGCAGGAACACATTGGCTCAAACAACTGAAGAGTCACATGGATGTGGATGTGACTAGAAATGCCTTTGGATCTAGACTCACAAATGAGAGCCCCATCTTTTCATCTCTCTTCTCTGCTCCATTTCTCTTGAGTGACTCTAACACAGGCTCTCCCTTACTATTTTTAAGTATCAAGATGGCTGCCAGAATTTCTGGAGGATTACACTTTTCCAGGTTCAAACCCAGCAGAAAAAAAAATCTGAACTGAGTGTGTTTGTCCCAACACACAATCATGTCCTATGATTCCCTCTTATAAAACTGGCTTCAGTTCTGTGTGTACTTGGAACTTACTATTATGACCAGAGAAATAGGATGCTCTGATTGGCTTGGGCCAGGTCACATGTTAAATTCCCAGAAGTCCTATCCAGAGCACATGGACAGAAGCAGGAGGAGACTTTTGAGTCATTCACTGAACATTGCCGAGGACTTACTCTGTGAATAAAGCATTGTATTAAGCACTGAAGAATATACAAAGATGACTAAAAATAAATCAAAGCTGTTGTGTAGGACAAAGAGAAGGAAGGTTTATTTGTACTGAATGACATTTAGGAAGTAGCTTATAATCACCATTCAGCCTTTGTATAGAAAACATTTTCTTATATTATGATATCTGGGGAACATCTTACTGGTTCTCAACCAGGCAATTTTGTTCTCCAATCCCTATCCACCCTCCCACCCCCACCCGGGGACATTTGACAATGTCTGGAGACCTCTTTGGTTGTCACAACCAGAGGAATGATCCTGGCATCTGGCAAGTAGAGGCCAGGGCGTTGCTAAATATTCTAACAATACACAGGACAACCCCTCACAGTGAAGAGTTATCCAGACCAAAATATCAACAGTGTCGAGTTTGAGAAAACCTGCTCTAGTGGAAAGCACAGAAACATCCATTTGCAATGTCCAGAAGCCTCTTGGCTACAGGTGAAACTCTGGAGTACTACAGCACTTCAGTAGAGTGCTAAAAAGGGAGCTACATGCCACATTCATGGTAGGAACACAGTGTAGACTACCAACTCCAGGTCCTATTTCATCTGAAGCACAACTAGTAATTACTTGCAGGTGGTTGGTCACCTACACCCTTATTTTAACTAAAACCATCCCCAGCTGGAAGTCATACCACATTCCCTTCCAGCCTACAGGCAGATCACCCAACAACCAGTAACCCAGAATCATTAGGAATTCATACCTGCTGGAAACTAGCTGGATAGCTAATGAATTGCACAGGGTTTCTGTCAAACACACATCTTTAATTGGTCAAGAGACCTAACTTCATTTCATAACTATTTGCTCGCATCTCAGATGGGTGTTCCAGATGTCAAGGACAGACTCCTGTTGATGATCCAGGAATGATGCCAAAAATATTTTCTGGAAGCACTCCAAGGAATTGACTTCACACTCTTCACAGTGGGCTGGAGTCAGCCAGTGGTCGTGTTAGGATTATTATTGAATTTGTGTTGCACAGCCAGACATCACAGTCCAGAAGTTTCATCAGCCTACAGTGAAACTCTTCCCATTTTAGTAAGTTTGAAGCAGACAGGCTGACTGAAGGATAGAACATGAAAGAACGTGACTGAAACTGTTTTATTTCAAACCAATAGTTCTACCTCACTTTGAATTTGTATAATCCTGCCTTAATAAACAAATCTACTAATAGACAATATCACTTGTAGACCATGTCTCTTCAAAACCCCCAATGCAATCATTTTACTTACTCAATTTTTTTCAATAGGGAAACAAGTCAAAACAATTGACCAAATCAGCATTGATTTTACTTAAATCAATAGTTCTCAACCTTGACTTAATATTAGAACCATTTATAGGACTTTTACAAATTCTAATGCCCAAGCTACTTCCTCGATGAATTATGTAACAATCTCTGTAGGTGGAACTTGGGATCAGTATTTTTTAAAGCTCTCCTGGTGATTCTAAAGTGCTCCTGCCTATGTATGTCTGCTTTGTACTTTATGATCTGGGTGTCACAGATAACTTCAGGAGATTTAGACTATAGCATTACCTGAGCCTTATCACTAATAATAGAGGAAAGAAGGAAGGAAGGAAGGAAGGAAGGAAGGAAGGAAGGAAGGAAAGAAGGAGGGAGGGAAGGAAGAAAGAAAATTCACTTCAGACCATTGCCATAGGTTCATTAGACTTGGAATTTGGGTTTTACTTATGTATAATTTCCCCTCTATTAACAATAAAAAAAGTAGCTGTTTACTTCTTTTGCACAGCAATAACTCTGCAATATAAAAGTGGTTTCCTATAATTTATGCAATTGGAAAAGAAAATCACAGACATTTCAGACCAGAGAATGTGGCCAATGCTGAGATAGATAATTTTCTGCTCTTATTACCTGTTTGCCCATGTTAGTAAAAATATTCAGTAATAGGCAACTGGAGGGTGGCAGGGGAGAGACTTCTGACTTTTTTTCTAAGTAGGCCTCACACCCAGCCCAGAGCCCAACATGGGGCTTGGACTCATGACCCTGAGATCAAGACCAAGAGCTGAGATTAAGAGTTGGACACTTAACCGACTAAGCCACCCAGCTACCCTAAGACTATATAAACTTTCATGTTAGTCAATCTAGGAAAGCACAGATGACTTCTATATACAAGTGTGTTAGCCTGAAAAGTAGGCCACAGCTCTGTTATGGATCCTTGGCCTCCGTTGGGTCATTAAAGCCAAGAGACGCCATCCGCCTCCCTAAGATCAGAGTTTCCTAACAATGGAATGTAAAGAGATGGAGTAAGCTGCCTTCCTCTCTGGTGCTGGAGAGCTCTCCAGCAATTAGCTTCTCTGCAGGAACTAAAACTACCCTGAAAAACTTTATAAATTCTGCCTGAGATAAATGGCTTTTAAAGTCTAGGTTCCTAGGCTTTAACTGCTTCCTGAAATGAACAGCCAGCTGGAAAAAAATATATGTTTGGATCCTGCATACATGCACATCGTATGTCTATGCCAGGCCTAGGTCCGCCTTTTCCTGGGAATGGTGTGCTTCTCAGCCTCTGATATCTCATCACAAAATTGCTAAATTACTTGCTGTCATTCCCAATGGACAGAGGAATGTCCATTAATATTCAGTAATAGGCAACTGGAGGGTGGCAGTGAAGTTTCAAGCAGTGACGACACAGGTGGCAGGGCAGACATGGAAAAGGTGTGGGGTAGGTGGTCTACTCCGCTGAGGCCTTATATCCACAACAGGCCTCATGGATACTCTCTTAATTTATCTCCAAACCATAGAATCTGTAGGGTCACGAAGAAGAATGGGCAGGATTCAAAGATGTTCATTAAATTAGTTTAATAAATGCTCCATTAGCAGTTTATGGTGACTTCATTATACTATGAAGTAGTATTTTTATACATCCTGAGTATCTCGTGAATAACAATCATTACATTGCATTGTTTCCTCAAGGGTTGAAAGTGTTAATATGGGAAAGGTGAACATATACTGCAATTTTTAAAAACACATTTTGATAGGTTTGTTTTTTAATGAACCCAAACTCTGGAAATGGTCAAGGTATCTCTCACATTGTGAGAGGCCAGGGTATCGGGGCAAACGTGAGGAGATGATCAGCGGAACTCTCAGAGAGAGACGTACTCAATGTGGCCTCTCTTCTCAGAAGCTGCCAGGCTGGGGATGGGAGGGGTAGCTCTTTGATCTCCCACTTGCTGACAGAGCCACATTTGGCTCTCCCTTGAGCTGACATAAAGGAGAGACCAGATCCCCTTCGAGTGGTTCCCGCACCACAGAATGCAGACAGATGGCCTGTGGTGGGGGGATGGTACCCCCCGCTGAGAGGACCACTGGAATAACTCTGGTGTGGGCTGCTGCTTCACACCTTCCCTGGTGAGCAGCCAGAGGCCGAGTTCAAGGGATACACATGAAGGGCCCTCGGTCCCACTGGTGAGCACTCAAGGACCATATCCCAGGAAGCTCAACATGCCCTAGACCTTGAGTTAAAGACTTTTAAACATGTGTCTACAGGTTCCTTCTCAGATGATAATTGTACAGTGGAAAATTCTTTTCAATGCCCTGACTCCCTGGGCAGAGGTGTCATTGCTGATAGGAAAGGAAGAGTGGAGGTGGTTAGGCTAAATAAGGAAAAATAGCCAGTTCTAAACTGGTCATTATCATGGAGCTGAGGATAGTATATTCATTTTCTATTGCTGCTGGAATGAATTACCACAAACTTAGAGGCTTAAAGCAACACAGATTTATTGTCTCACAGTTCTGGAGGTCTGGCAGGGCTAAAATCAAGGTGTCAGCAGGGCTGTGTTCCTCAGTGACTCTAGGGGAGAATCTTTCCTTACCTTTCTCAGTTTCTAGAAACTTCCCCCCTTAGGACGCCCTTCCTCTACCTTCAAAGCCAGCACTGATGACACGAGTCCTCACACAGCATCTCTTCTGGTTTAAGGTCTGCTTTTAAGGACCTTTTTGAGTATATTGGGCTTCCCAGATAACTGAGGCTAATCTTTCTATTTTAAAGTCAGAGGATTAGCAACCTTAATTCCATTGTAACCTTAACTCCCCTGCTTCGCATGGAACCTAACGTATTCGCAAGTCCCAGGTATTAAGAGGTATATCTCTTTGGGAAGCCATTATCTGCCTACCACAGATGACATGTATAAATCACAATTAGATTTCAAGCAGCCCTTTATTAACAAACATTTATTGAACACTAATTTGCACCAGGGACATAAACAACGGACACGAGTAGAGAAGGCAGTGTGATAAGTAACATGATGGAAGTCGTTGCAAAGGGGAACAGCTTACTCAGCTTGGGTGGGACAGACAGGTCCTCAAGCTGAAGATGTTGTCTATCTAAGCAACTCGCTTGTTTCCACCACTTCCCTCACAATCATGTCAGAGCTTCATAAAAGGTGGGCAAATCAGCATCATTGCTAATGTTAATTGAGCACTTACTGTATCCCAGGTATAGACCTAAGATACTGTACTTCTATTAATGCATTTAACCCTCATAGCAATCCAATGAGGCAAGTACACTTATCTCCATTCAATAGACAAGGAAACTGAGGCCCAGGCTTTATATAAATTGCCTAAGTTCACAGAGTTAGGAAATATTCTTCCTCTTCCTCCTTCTGGTGGCTGGATTTGACATTTGTGTGGCAAAAAGACAGGCAGAAAAAAATAATAGTAGCAGTAGTAGTAATAGCAACTGTTTGAATGTTTTCTTCTTTACTATTTATTGAGCATTTATCTAGCAGTTCTACATGGTCTCAATACATTAACTCAGTTAATCCCAGCAACAACCCTGAGATATAATTATTATTCCCACTTTACTAACAAATACATAGAAACTCAAAAACATCACCTTGACCATAGTCACCCAAGTGGAAAGTGGCATTTCCTGCTTGCCTAGCTTCAAACCCAGTGCTTGGGAAGAGGCACGAAGACCAAGGATGCCACAGTGCATGCTCCTCACACTTCAGTGTGCATCAGAATCACCTGGAGGGTTTGTTACAATCCAGAAGTTTCTGATTCTGTGGGTCTAGGGTGCAGCCCCAGAATTTGCATTCCTAACATGTTCCAGGTGATGCGGGTCCTACTTTGAAACTCACTGGCACAGTGCTATCAGCACGTGTGTTGGAATCAGACCTGGCTTTGAATCTGGCTGTGCCGCTTACCGGCTGTGCAACGTTGAGCAAATTCCTAGCCTCTTTAATTTCACATCTGGATAATGGCAACGAACCCTACCCTATTCATTGTTATGAAGGATTAAGGTGAGAGAACACACGCAAAGCACGAAGCAAAAGGCAGACCACGAGTAAATGTGGGTTTCTTTTCCCCACCCAGCTCTGCACTGGACAGAGGAGGAAGCTCAGGATCAATCCTTTCCGGAGGGCTGCCTCAGGCTCTGAGTCCCCAGGCCTGAGACAGGAACTTTCCTAACAAGTTAGATCTAGAACTCTAAGCTCTGACTACAGAAATGACCGCTCCCTTGTTCCTTCAGACTATCTGCTATGCCGCACTTTGAACTTTGCCCTCAACCATCACACAATTAACGAGTCAGTGGTTTGCAAAAACTCCACCACAGAATTGCATTATGATATGATCATGGATTCAGGCTTCCCAGAAACCTGGATGACGGTTTCATCTTCGGAGAATCATGCTAAGGCCAACAGGTCTATTCTCCTGGAACTTCCAGTAACAGTGATGGGGAGAGAGCCATCTGTGGCTGCAAAAGCCTGGGTGGTTTGTCAGGACCAAAGCTTGGAAAAATGAGCACTTCAGTGATGGGATCATTACTTTTCTTCTTTAAAGGGGAAGACTTGCCTCGTTTCAAATGTTTCTCTTTCACTTGTGTACCTGAAATAAAACCAGAGCCAGCACCTTTTGGATCTGGTGGAAGATTAGTGTCATTTTCCCCGGAGAAGTCCCATTGCCCTGCCAACCTCCTAGTCTCCACGGCGGCATTAACCACCCATCATGACCCTCTTCTCACGCTTTCTGACACACCTGGTAGATCAGTTTGAAGATGCCAAAATCATCAGAAAGAGTCACAGTCTGAGAAACTTTTTCGTAGTTAAGATATAATAACAAATGTGCCTTCTTGAATATAGTTTATATTATCTCCCTTGAACACAAAAGATATTCCTGGGAGAGTTTAATCTCATAAAAGAAAATGAAAAGCCAATACATGATTCATTAGGAAGATAACCTTTGGACTGGGATGGGCAGTCCCACCAGGGTCAGCAAGGCCCCAACATGTCGAATCATCAGAATAAAGAAAATAAAAAGACATGATCAATACACGCACACACACGCGCACCCGCACACACAGAGCTGGGAAAGTTTACAACGCAACACCACGTATCAGGCAGCTGTTTAGTTTCAGGGTTGTTTTGTGTTTCGTCTACAGACTCTTTGTTGGTGGTTTAGCTGTAGGTGCTTTTTTTCCTCCCCTGAAAGTGAAAATGGCTCGGTAGTGGACTTTACTGCCTTGTCTCAGCATCACACATTGTTGCTATCACCAGCATCGAGGCAGGAGGGGAGGCGGACTGGGGTTTGAGCTCGCAGGGTCTTCCAGAAGTTGCCTCAGCACTAAAAGAAAAGCAAGATCTAAATTGGGTGTAAGTCTGATAGGAAAGAAAAAAGGCCCCAAAGACAGACAGGAATGCTGATGATAGCAATTCCTTATATCATGGGTACAAAAAGTTTCAAGGAGTTTGGCAGACATAGATTTTCTCAATATTTTCGAGAGCCAAATAAGAGGCATATGGGATCTCTGGCGTCTGTTTTCCAGCACTTACATCCTTGGCCCTTTCTGGTACCACACCCAGCCAACTCCCTCTCCCACCAGTGATTTTTGGACAATCTCTCCCACCAACCCCTCTGCAAAGATGGGCGTGTGATTCAGCAGCATGGAGCCACCAAGCTGGAAAACCCTAGTACTCCTGTAAGGGAAGTACTATTATTGTCCCTATTATAAAAAGAGGAAACTGAGGCCCAGGACAGTTAAGGAATTTGCTCAAGGTCATGTCCTCTGGGTGGTAGAGCCAGGATGCTGCTGCTCGAGGCAGCCTGAGTCCTGAAGCCCAGCGCTGAACCATTATTGTCTATTTTCTCAGGAATTGCTGACAGCTGCCTTCCCTGCTGCTTGGGGAAAGCTGATATATGGTAGAAGAAAATAAACTTTCCCATTAGGAATTGTTTTCAGCTGCATATAATAGAAAACCCAAATAACATAGGCTTAAACAAGATTTAGGGGTTTATTTTTCTCTTACATAATGTGAAATGCAGAAGTAGACAGTTCATGGCTAGAATGCAGACTTTCAATGTCATCAGGGATGCTGGCTCTTTCTATCTTTCTTCTCCTCCATTCGTAGTGCCTGGTTTCCACCATCCAGGTTGCATCATCCAAAATGGCTGCTGGAGTGCCAACCATTAGGTTATGATTCCAGGCAGGAAACAGGAAGATTTGGGAAAGGGGGAAGATGGTAGTTTTATTAATAGAGCCAACTCTGGAAGCCCTACCCTACAACTTTTTCTTATGTCTCACTGGCCACTCTGGATGAAGGGAACAAGAATACAGTCTCCAAGGGGTATTCCTTAAGAAGGAGGGGAGATTAGGTAGCAGCTCTCAGGCCCTGCCACAGATGCAGATATGCGCTAACAAAACATTAACGAGCAAGCTTCCACGTGTCCAACTCACTAGCTCATAGTTGCAGAATTGAGGAAAGACCTCAGTCTTCTGGACTTCAGTTCAGGAAACTTAGCATCACACAAAGAGCTCACCTCTCAAAAGTGGCGTGTAATGTTGAATTTGACATCCTTGTAACCTCAGGAAATTGGCAACATTTAGCAGAATCCACTGGCATCTCCATGTTGTCTTGAGGCTCATAGAAAGCTGAATGCAAGAGAACTAGTTTGTTAGAAGTGAAATGTGCAGCAGGGTGATGCCAGCTTTCTCCAGAAGCCACCAGCAAAAACCGTAACTGACATTTCAGGCAAATCACACAAGCTGACATTCAGGTTCTGCTGCATATCCCAACCCACCAAGGACTTAGACCACCAAATCCATTCCATAAGAACCTAATCATGCAGTTATCAAAAGGCCCCCAGAGCAAATGAGAATGCTTTGTTCAGAGAGTCAAATAGCCCTTGTAAACAGGCCCTGAAGCCAGACTTCTCTCTAAATTTATGAGAGCAGTGATGTTTTTGCATATATCAAATAAAAATGGACAGTTCTGTGACATTTTAAGACTCTTTCTCTCCTGTGTTATCCTTTACTCAATATATATTCATATGTACACAGAACAGACTTGACTCAATCTTTAAGAATTATATTAAAAATGCGGGGCGGGGGGGAGAGCATTGCTGGTAATCAACCCTAAACATCTCTCTGTCTTTTTAAGATGGAAGAAGACACTGATTCTACACAGATGCGCACACACCCAAATGCACATTCAGTTGGTCTTTAAGCACCCTTTGCTGGCCCCCACGCACCCAGTGGGCTTTTTGTTTGTTTGTTCATTTATGCTTCCATGACTTTGCACATGCTTCCTCCTTTGCTCAAAGCACTTTTCTCCACCTTTCAGTCTAATGGACTCTAATTTGCCCTTCGAAGCTCCCCTTAGATGTCACCTCCTCTGACAATACTAAATTCTAAATTCCCTAAGATTCCCAAAACAAATCCATCGCTCTTTCTCCTGTCCCATGCAGGTACTTACCATAATTATCACAATAAAACGTTATTTGTTTTCCCATCTGTGTCACCAAATAGACTGTAAGCTCACCAGCAGGAATTATAACCTATTTACTTCTGTATTCAGTGCTGGGTACATAGGAAGCTTATAAGTGTGATCAAATTCTAAAATGAACTGAGTTGGATAATAGCTCCCATCTTATACTGGTTTTCCCTGAACTGATGCCCCCATGTTATGGTTTTCCTCACTCAGATATTTTGCTCTTTAAGGGCTTGTGTAAAACTTTACAATGTTCAAGTTGCCTCATTTGCCTGAACAACTGGGTCCAAATTTTCAAAAGCTTCAAACTCTGATTCTAGGAAATCCATTTTCTCTTTGCACACTGGTTATTTTTACTTAACTTCTCAGTATCAGAACTTGGGAAAGAGGGAAACATGACTTTTAACTTAGCAATTAGAGATACAAATTTTAATTAAAACTCCGTAACTGGTCCAGGAAAACAAAAGGGCTATCATTGGATCAGAAAAGTTCTGTGAGATATCCTTATCTCTAAATTAGATTGGCAAACTCTGAGCTCTGCTGGAGCCCATGGACTGTGGTTGGGGAGCTGTATATGTGGGTGGAGTGGAGGACTGGATGAATATGTTGGCAAATGACATTTGAAGGAGGGTATGCGGGAGGCCTGGGTCACATGTGGTTCATGCACAAAGTTATTAGATTTAGTTTTTGGGTCAAATTTCATATGGTTGATGGACATAAGGAGTCCCAGCTTTGGAGTTAGCTTGATTTAAGCTTCAAATGATGGGGTTATCAATTACTAGGCTGAATTAATTATTAAACTGTGAGCCTGGGCATATTCTTCACTGAACTTCAGTTTTATCATCTGTAAAATGAATATTTAACGTTGGGTAACTGTTGTGATGCAGTGAACTCACTGCTTTAAAATATTTCCTGGTACATCACTGGAACATAGTAAGCTGAGTATTTATCTCCTTTGTTATTAGAAAGATTTGGGTCAAGAGAGACAAAGATTCATCATCCCTGATTTGTCTCCCACTCCACCCTTCTCCCACCAACTTTGGAAGGAAATGAAGACTTAGATTTTTTTGCCATTGAACAGAACCAGTGCAGACACTTTCATTCATTCAATTAATATCATTCAGTGAATATTTAATTATGAATTGGACTACAGTCCTTTCTCCCAAAGAAGTCACGCTCCAGAGAGAAAGATCAGTAAGGAATTAAAATTTTGTCCTAAGAGCAAAAGAAAGCTATTGAAAAGATGATCACACGGGCATACAGTATAGAGAATGGACCAGAGGCAGAGAGATGTGCAATGCAGGTGAGATTTTGTACTTGATGGAAGGGGTTGCAGTAGAGAACTCGTAGAAGAGCAGTTAGATCAAGTGCGCTGATTGAAGACACTTTAAAGAGGTAGAGCTGACAAAACTTGATAGACTGGATATAAAAAAGGTGAAGAAAGGGATGCCTGGATGGCTTAGTATGTTGAGTGACTGACTCTTGATTTCCACTCAGGTCATGATCTCATAGTTTGTGAATTTCAGCCCCGCACTGGGCTCTGCACTGACAGTGTGGAATCTGCTTGGGATTCTCTCTCCCTCTTTCTGTTCCTCCCCCCTCACTCTCTCTCTTTCCCTCTCTCAAAAAAAAAATAAACATTTTTCTTTAAAAGGTGAGGAAGGAAAGGAAACAATGTCTTTTCCCGAGATAGGAATACAAGGCAGATATCCACCCTGAGCATATAGATCCAACTTCAACTGCCCTCTTCTTGGCCAAAGGAACCTGTATGGGCATTGTTGCAATAGCCATATATCGAATGATCACAAATCTTAACATATGTGAGTCACTGAGCTAGTAGTCTAAGGAACCTAATGTCGACAGGCCTATTCACTGATGTTTCTCACATCCAGGATAAGAAAATGCAGTTTATCATGGACATGAGTCACAGTATCATACAACAACTACTTAGTGGTCAGAAGCACTGACTCTGGAGCTAGACTGTTTGGGTTCAATCTATGGCTTCGATATCTAATAGCTGTAAACTCGGGCTTCTGTTTTCCAATCTTTAAAACGGAAGTAATAATCCTACCCATTTCATTGGGTTATTGCGAGAAATGAATACAAAAAAAAGCACATGGAACAGTGCCTGGCACACAGAAAATGCTCGATAAATGTAAGGTATTATTATTTATATTACTATTTCCACATCCTTTCTAGAAAGAGAATAATGTGTTCAAACTTGCCTCAGTCTCACATAGTCATCCAAGGAAAACATCACAAATTTGGAGTTAATTAAGAAAAGGTACATGGAAGTATATCATAGAGTCAGCTTAGAATAGCTGGACTTGGAACACTAGCTACACACAATCCGGTTGGTGACGTGTTGCAGAAGCTAAGGTCATCAATGTGCTATGGAAAGACTCAGAGCACTACTTAGAGTCCAGTTAGCTCTGACCAACCACATTCTAATGACCTAGGTGCAAATGAGTCAAAAACACATGGACTAGATTTCCTGCCAAATACACATGGGTTTCAAAATTAAGGGGAAGGAGAGCTTGCCAATATGCATTTCGTAATAATCACTGTTAATAATGAATGGTTCACCGAGCCGGAAACATCAATGGATCATCTGCGATGCTCATTAAACCCACGAGGCAGCAGGTTGAAATACTTAGAAAGAGATCAAAGAGGTTCTGTCTCTTCCGTGCTTGAAAGTTGAAATATGAATAGATTTGGGAAGGAAAAAGACTAACTCCAGTCATGAGTATGACACTAGGAAGGAGAAAGAGAGAGGTCGCTTCTCTGGACCGATTGCAGGATGGCATATTGGGAGACTGGACCCTGCACCTAGTTCCTTCCCCTGGCAAATTCCTTCATCTCCTCAGGCTTGTTTCTTCATCTACAAAATGAGGATTCTCCATACGATGTCTTCTAAACATCCTTGCCATTCTGAACATCAACAGGCATTTCTCGGCAGAAAATAAGGACATGAATCCTCTTGGTGTCTAGTAAGCAAATGCCATGTCTAAATTAGAAAAAATAAGTTAAGTATTTGAAGATTTGGAAGAGCAGTATGTTCAAGAAGAGAAAACTTTCCTGATAATAGAAAATCTCTGCTTTTGCCAGTTGAATGCCTCATCGAGGAAAGCTGAAAAACTTACATCCAGACGGGAATGTTTTAACAAGGCAGTTCTGGCCCAATCTCCCGCTGCTGCAGTCAACAGCAGTTTCTGCTAATGAGCTTTGACAGGATTAGAAATATTAAAGTAAATTAGAGATATGCCAAATGCACATTTTCACTGAATTGCAAATGTCTGGATTAAAAAAATATATTCATCCAAAGCCAAATATCCTAATCAGAGAACATGCTTCTGGGATAACCACAATAAGCCTAATTATTATTATTATAATTATTTAACCTTTATTAGCCAGAGTTCACAAAGTTACCATTAAGATTTGGAGCGCTAATTTTTTAGCTTTGTCAGTTGCTTTATTGATCCTGGGACTCGCCTTCATGTTTGCTGTACTAAATAGTCACTCACTCTAAACTGGTGGCGGAAGAGAATGGAGTTTTTTTAGATACGTCATTTTTCTCCATGCTTTCTTGTTTTCATTGTAGTTTATATTTCTGATAGCCAGATCAGCTATAATTTACCATAAATGCTGTTCTACTTGATCATGAAGGTTTTCCTCTTTATAAAATGTTGAGATGGAAAAGTTGGCATTCGTTTAATTTATTCATGGAAACTCTTAAAAATAATTTTTTAAAGTTTATTTATTTTGAGAGAGACAGAGAGACTGAACAGGGGAGGGACAGAGAGAGAGGGAGACAGATGATCCAAAGCAGGCTCTTCACTGAAAGCAGAGCCCCATGTGGGCCTCGAACTCTCAAACTGAGATCACGACCTGAGCCAAAGTTGGACACTCAACCTACTGAACCACCCAGGCATCCTCCCTCCCACCCAAAAAAGGTATTTTTTTTTGAAAGATGGCTAGGTTAAACCACTCAAAATTAAATAGTTTATTTGAGATTTTGTTTAATGTTACAAATGCTAGTATACCAAATGATTCCCCCAAAATTCTAATTATGAATAAAACTGAGTTCTATTATTTGGCCTTGTATTATTACGTTTTTTAGGTCTTGTTGGCTAGAAAAGGATGTAAAGTTCTTCCTCAAGTTATCTAGCTAATACATTCTCTCAATGTTCATACTGACAAATGAATCAATTTACCTATTTAGCTGTTTGAAAATTCTTATTGTTCTCATACATAAAGTTAACAGCTTTTACAATAATTAGTAATTATTGCAATATTACACTCTTGAAATTAGTAAGTGTATACATGCTTCAAAGAAATAATAGAATTTCAATTGGTAAAACACAGGAAGTGATTTTTACCCCAACAATGATTCCCTACATTTAAAAGTGAGTATTCAAATGTTAATAGATTTGACTGACATGCTGTGTTCCTATCTTTGACTTTTGTTACAGTGATTAGATATGATAGATGTGATTGGAACGTACCTGATCACACAATTATTGAGGCTATCTAAGTTCAAAAAGGCCAGAAATGATACCGAAGAAGCAAAATTTGGCTGTTCAGCCTTCCAAAGGTGGGGACCAATACTTAAATTAGGTGGGGACTTTTGGCCAACACCAACCTGCACTGCGTTTCTGCGGTGTTCACAGGGCTCTCCAGACCCCAACCAAAGCTGCTGAAGAGAACTCTTTGTTCAATCAATTTCGGGGCCTTCATTCCACTCATTAGGGTTATGGTTAGAAATTGACTCTAGAAAAATCAGAGTTGACATTTATTTACATGAGGCAGACCTGGATCTGGGTCTGGAAAGTGGAAGCATAGGGTGAGAGAGATCAGCTGGGGTTGGAGAGACAGAGAGACAAGGGATTTTGAGGGGGAAGCAGCCACTATAAAGATGCAACTCGGGGTCGAGAGAGATGTTTAAAGACGGTGTTTAGGAAATCATGCTGTGTGTTGTGTGTCAGTTTTCCATTTGCTGGCTCTTCAAAGAGACTTTCATAAATTTTCTTTCAAGACTTTGATGTGAAATTTCTTTTCCTTCTAGATGAATCACATGTTTTTGTTTTGTTGTTTTTAGAACAAGAAGGCTCTTTAAATGGCAAAGAAGAAAGCCAGTCACGCTGTCCTTACAACACTGCTCACATTTAAATACCTCTTAATGAGAAACGACAAATGGAAATATGCTTCAAGTGTATTAGAAATGTTCGTTTTGACTCAGCAATGCCACTTCGAGTGATCTAAAATAATTCGAAATGTGGACAAAGATCTCTGTGCACAGGTACCATTATACGAGTATTCATAGGAACAAAAAACAGTAGAAATCTCCGAAAGGTAAATGGTCCAGTAAATTACATATAATCGCATAATGGAATGTTGTTTATCTATTAAAATTGATGTTTACAAGAATATTCTATTAATTTAGAAAAGTCTCATGTATATTTTAAGGAGTTTTTTGACAGTATAAAATATAATTTTATAATATAAAATATAAGATGGCTGTGATGTATTTTTAACCAGGATAAAGTTTAGGTAGGAGACAGGGGTTCTTGTTTGCATCTTTCTGAAAGTTTTCCTAGAGGAAACAGTTTTGGCCAGGTTAATGGGATACAATTTGAAGCTTCAAGTGCCCATTTGTATGGGATTTGTCATCCTTTGAAAACAATTTCCCCAGGGGAAAGCCTGGCCCTACTTGGAAACAAGCCACTTCTTCAGCTTACTTCTATATAAATAATGAAAAGGCTTTCTGAAAAGGTGAGTTAGGTTAGACCACTCAGTCCTTTGAAGAGGATTTCAGCACTACCCTCTGTATTTCTACCCACAATCTCCACCATGGTTACCACCCAAATTGTCTCTTAAAACCCACGGTCTATACCATGGCTCTCAAAAAGTAGTGCCTGAAGCAGTAATACCTGGGAACTCAGATGCAAATTATTGGGTCCCATCTCAGACCCTCTAAACCTACGATTCTCAGGGTGGGCTGATAATCTAGGTTTTAATAAGCCTTCTTTAAATTCTGATGTAAGTTCACGTTTGAGAACCACTGGTTCATATTTAACTCCAAATGCTCATTAGTATTAGACCTCACCACTACCCAATACTCATCAGTCCCTGGATGAACAACATTTTAAAACTGTATTTACAGATAATTAATTACAGACAAGAAGCTCATATATTTTTCCTTAAAATCTAAAATCTGCCTCCATAGATTGATCAGAGATTGTGCTGGTCCCCCACGTGACTGCCTTTCCTGAATTCCACTCAGTCTTTACTGAGGGATGCTACAAGACATAGACCACAAGCTTCAACATTTGCCCCAATTGGAATGTTGCTAAGTAGACTTTCCCTTCCTACTCTGCCACCATCGATCCTCTCCCCCTGCTTAAAATGATATATTTTTCATGTATTTACTTGCTTATTATCAGTCTCTTCCACTCCAATATAAGATTGCTAATACAAAACATATTAACTACTGTCTTGGTAGCACCCAGAACAATGTCTGACCCAGAGTAGGTGCTTAATGATAAGGAAATGATAAATGAACAAACCACATTAGTCACATTATACAATGGCCAAGTGTTTATAAGATTACTTTTGCCTGGTTCTAATACCAAAAATAGCAGTATTTCTGTTGATGAGTTGAGCTGCTTTTAATCTTATGAACCCTGAGAAGTTTATAATTGATCAGGCTCCCTTTTTGGACTTGGTAGCTTACAAACTCAGAGAAGACTTTGTAGAGTGCCAGAGGCAAGAATAAAGGTTTCTATGGCTTGGAATTTTTAGTCAGTTTCTGATTTTATTTTATGGTCCTACCCTGGTTTTTCCTTCTACTGCTCCCATTTATAACAGATGTCCCATCACTGCATTTTGTGACTTGGAATGTGAGTGTTCTGGCTCATATCCCAGTCTTGAAACTTACTTATCACGTGACCCTGGCCAAACTATATAACCTTTGTCTGCCTCAGTTTCCTTATTTGTGAAATAAAGATCCTAAGACTTTCTACTTTGTCTAGTACAGTGCTCAGAATAGTATCAAGCCCTTAATAAGTGCTGTCGTGGTGGTGGTGGTAAAAGAAACCCATCAGTAAACATAGAGACATAAAGAAAATAAACCCAAGTGTTTATAGTGGTTATCTCTAGGTGGAGGGGTTGTGGAATATTTTCTTCGTATGTTTTCTGTTGTTTTCAAAACCTTAAACAACAACAACAACAACAAAAAAAACCATGTAAAAACAAAAAAGAAAGAAAAGAAAAGAAATGGCATATGGGATCCTGGTCTTCTGTAACTGAATTAAAAAAAAAAAAAGAACAAAAACATGACAAGGGAATTTACTCCAGTCAAATCCCTGAAGAGCAATATATGGATCTGTCAGGAAACAATCAGCCCTCTGGTTTATCTTGAGATATGTGGATGGAGCCTACAACTGTGAGATACAAGGAAAGAGGACTCAATCATAAAGATGACAGTATTGGTTTATTTCCCTCAAGAATTCATGAAATCTGAATATGGTCTTATATTTCCCTCATGTGTCTTCAACCACAACAAATGGTGTTATTTTAGGGTTTTTACTGCCATTTCTAAACTTTTTTTACCCATTTATTTTTTTATACTCAGCTTAGTTTTAAATTAGAAAAATAACATGAGATAATGAGTAGCAAACAACAAAAGGCACAGCTGTAATAAAAGCCACTAAAAGTGTAAAGCTCATTTCTAGTAAAGACGGGCCACTGACAGTCTCTGCTTACCCTTCCAAATCCCCCCTTCACCCTGCTCTTTGTCCTGGGACACTGACCTCCCATGGAGTTTATCAGGTGGGCTCCTTTGTCTTCTGATTTCTGGCTGTTTTGGCCAATGACCACCTCTGGTAAGGGATTGTGGGGCAAAAAGAGAAAGAAGTTGTTATATTTGCTCCAGGCTCCTTCCCTGCAAGGCCTTGGATTGGTGGTGGCTACAGTCCCTCCACCAAGAGCCACAGCTCCTGCTGCCAGCCATCTCCTCCAGTGGCAAGATCCTTCCATGTTCCAGAAGAACTCTTTTCTTCTCCAGGCCCGGGCTGGAAGGGCTTGCTAGCCCCTAGAAAATACAGCTAGCCTCAGAACAGTCCACCATAACTTGTTGGTTTCCCTTAACTCTCCCCAGATCTTCTTTCATTTCTCCACAGTGACCTTACTTAGGGGTCAGGAGGGCTGACTGATACAGAGGGAAACAAAGCAGAAGAGATGCAGTGAAGGAAACCAACCAGACACCCATAAAACACAGTTCTGAGCCTCTTAGCAGCTGAGTTAAAAAGTAGAGCATGATGGATTACATGGCTCCCATTATTATAACAGAAGGCAACCTATCAGGGAGTAGAAGACATTTTTCTTCGTGCTGAGCTCTGAGGGAATTTTTCACATGCATCTCTACACAGTGGAAGACTTCTTAGTGTTCATGTAGCCCTCTGCTGTCAGAGGGCTTTGCAACCTCACCTAGGAAGAAAGTGATGAGCATCAGGGTCAAATTAGTGGTGAGTCAGCACCATGAGAGGCCACCCTGTCTAACCAAGGTTAATCATGCCAGTGAGGTAACCAGACTGCCATGAACTTTGTCCTGTTTGCTGTGGTGTCTTTTAGAATAGTGCCTCCAGGCACTTAGAAGTTTCTCAGTAAATAATTGTTGAATAAAACAAATGAATTTCTTAAAATCTTTGTCGTAGCACATTTTGGCCTTTATACATTCTAGCTTCTAAATGTCACATTTCCCTTAAGGAGGAGACATGATGTTAGGGACCATCGTTGTCAAACTTCTCTGTACATTGGTGTTATCTGAGGAACTGTGTCAAATACTGTGGCCTGGGGCTCATGCGAAGCTATTCTGACTTTACTGGTTTGGGGCTCAGCCAGGACATTAGGATTTTTTTTTTTAATTTCTGTCCAGATGATTCTGATGTGCAGCCCAGATTGAGAATGTGGTTGTGAAAAATATTCTGAAACTGGAGTCAAGAGACCTGGGTCCAGCCCTTGATCTATAAATGACAAGCAGAGAATTCAACCCTTCTGAGTCCCAGTTGTCCCATGTATAAAATAAAAATAAAAAAATACCTGCCCGGTGCACGTGGGTGGTTCAGTTGGTTAAAGTGTCCAACTTCGGCTCAGGTCATGATCTCATGGTTCGTGGGTTTGAGCCCTGCATCAGGTTCTGTGCTGACAGCTCAGAGCCTGGATCCTGTTTCAGATTCTGTGTCTCCCTCTCTCTCTGCCTCTCTCCCCACTCATGCTCTGTCTCTCTCTGTCTCAAAAATAAAATAAAAACAAAAAAATTTTAAAAAAATATCTGCCCTGAATACCTCACAGGCTAGCTGTTTGGAAAAGTAAAATTATGTCGATGAAAACTCTTGTAAATTCTAAAGCACTCTATGCAGATATCACCATCATCATTAACATGTAACATGAAATATGTTAACATATAAATATTAGTAACACATAAACCTGCTCATACTATTGAATATTCTTCCTCAGGTCATATTTTGAGGTCCCACAAAGTCTGTTTGATACTGAAGACTTTCTTGAAATATTACTAGAAGTCCATGAACCATTATCCCCTGAGTTAAACAAAACATATCATATTTAGCAATGAGACTGATAGCTCAAAGTAGAGGGAAAAATTTTTTTTCTCTAAAATTTGATGACCTTGTAAAAAGACATTCCCTGATTGTGAGTTTCCATGGTCATTTGGCCACACATGAGTTCAACCCCAAGCTATGTCATGTCAGAAAGTGCAACTGTGCCCAGGATGGATGGATTTGACCTCAGCATCACTCCATTCTCCAGCAGGTGTGCATTCCACGTGGTGATCATTATCTGGGGTTCTTAGCATTTTAGAATCCTCATGTCTGCTGGCTCTCTTCCATTGTTTATTCACCCCTGTGATCATAGGAGATTACATTCCTTTTCCTTACCGAAAACCCCAGTAGATATTTATAAGAATTCAGTCCACAAAGTTTGGATTCCATGATTAAATTTACAAGTATAATTTAAATCTAGTGAGACATTTTGAAACTTTCTTTGGACTATAACAAATAGTAGAATTCCAGTGGTACGTTTTTATAAAACTATAGATGGTCTTATGTTCAGCTTGAAAAATCTATTTTCTTTATAAAGTGTTTAAAGTGTACTAGACCTTATTTATTTCTGTATAATTTTCTAGGATCGGGAGTGGGGAGAGAAAAACCTGTAGGTTTTTTTCAACCTAAACTTTTCTTTAAATTCCCTGAATCATGCAAGTATTATGTTGGCTTATCACCACACAGTCATTTCCTAGAGCAAAACTTTGTCAATCAAGTCTGAAGCCCTTAGGAAAACCCATCCTTGTTAATGCCATGATTTTAATTGGACCTTTGGCATCTCTTCAAGCTTACTCTAGGCCCAAATGTCAACTTATGAACTCAGATACTGCTGGGAAATGCTGAATTGGGATGGTGTTGATTTCTAAGGGGCAATAGAATTGTGAGCATGAGGAAGGGGGAATGTGGAAAAGGTCACGTTGCCTGAAGAATTTGCCTGAAAAGACATGACTAAATGTTACGTAGATAGGAAGCAGAACAGAATCCTCATAAATTTCAAAAACACAAGGAAATGTGTTTAGAAAGTGAAGAGATCAGATATAAAGCAATATAGGCTGGGGGAAATTCAGAAAGGCAGTGAC
Organism: Cryptoprocta ferox; assembly: GCA_028646485.1. Classification (NCBI taxonomy): domain Eukaryota; kingdom Metazoa; phylum Chordata; class Mammalia; order Carnivora; family Eupleridae; genus Cryptoprocta; species Cryptoprocta ferox. Next base: position 152,219,182 of record CM053567.1, read on the forward strand.
GCTTTTTTTAAAACATACATTGGAATGCTCTGATTCCTTGATAACATTTATCTCATATGCTCCAATGATTTTATATGTTCAACTTGACAGCTTAACAATTAGAGGGCAAATCACATGGTTTTGGCATATAAGATCGTGCCCAGATAAAATTTATCCTTTTAAAGTATACATGTCAGTGATTTTTAGTATAGTCCCAGAATTCTACAACCATATCATTACCTTACTATAAGAACATTTTCATGACCCTCCAAAAGAAACGCAGATCCATTAGCAGTCACTACCCCTTCCCCACTTTCCCTAAGCCCTACCAACTACTAATCTACTTTCCATCCTTACATCCAATCGATGGACATTCAGGTTGTTTCTACTTTGGGCTACTGTGAATAAAGCTGCTATGAACACTCACATACTGGTTTTGTTTAGACCCGGTTTTGTTTCTCTTGAGTGTATACCTAGGCCCAATAATATAGTAACTCTATGTTTAACATTTTGAGGAAGGAACTGCCAGATTGTATTTCAAAGTGGTTGCACCATTTTACAATTCCACCAGCAATGCATGAGGATTTCAATTTCTCCATATCCTCACTGACACTTGGTGGGGTTTTTTGGTTTGTTTTTATTTTTGTTTTGGTTTTGTTTTTTAGAGAAAGAGAGAGAGAGAGAGAGAGAGCATGTGTGCAAAGGGGAGAGAGTGGCAGAGGGAGAGAAAGAGAGAGAATCTTAAGTAGGTTCCATGGGGTGCCTGGGTGGCTCAGTCGTTTAAGCATCCAATTCCTGGTTTTGGTTCAGGTTATGATTTCATGGTTTGTGAGTTCCAGCCCCTCATCAGACTCTGTGCTGAGTGTGGAGCCTGCTTGTGATTCTCTCTCTCCCTCTCTCTCTCTCTCTGCCCCTCCCCTGCTCACTCTCTCTGTCTCTCCCAAAAAATAAATAAATAAGCTTTAAAAAAATTTTAAGTAGGCTCCACACTCCTTATAGAGACTGCTTGCAGGGCTCAATCTCAGGACTGTGAGATCACGACCTGAGCCAAAATCAAGAGTCAGGCATTCAACTGACTGAGCCACCCTGGCACCCCTATTGTTTTCTATGTTAGGTATCCTCCTGGCTATGAAGCACTACCTCATTGTGGTTTTGATTTGCGTTTCCCTAAAAGCTAATGCTGTTGAGCATTTTTTCATGTACCAATTAGCCATTCATATATCTTCTTTGGAGAAATATCTATTCATATCTTTAGCCCATTCTAAAATTTTATTTTGTTTTGTTATTGTTGAGTTGACAAGTCTCTTATTGGATCATGGTTTGCAACTATTTTCTTTTATTCTGTGGGTTGCCTTTTTACTTTCTTAGTGGTGTACTTTAAAATACAAAAGTTTTTCAAATTTTGATTAAGTTTAATTAATTTATTTATTTTTCCTTCTGTTGTTTTGTGCTTTTAGTGTCATCTCTAAGAAACTAAGGTCTAACCATAAGTCATGAATATGTTACTCCTTTATTTTCTTCTAAGAGTTTTAGTTTTCACTCTTATATTTATGTCTATGGACTCTTTTGATTGAATTTTAGCTATATTGTTAAATATGGGTTCAACTTCATTCTTTTGCATCCAGTTTCTTTGCCCATTCTGAAATTTTTGCCGTTGGATTGTGGTGTTCAATAAATTTACATGTAATGTAATTACTGATAGGGTAGGATTTATGTCTCTGATTTTGCTATACGTTGTCTATATATTGTCTTTTGTTGTTGTTGTTCCTTTATTTTTTTTAAAAGCTGGCTTCTTGGTGGTTAAATAAATATTTCTATTATATTGTTTTAATTCCCTTGTTGTTTATTTTCCTACATACGTATTTTTAGTTTTTCCCTCATTGGTTGTCCTGAAGATTAAAATTAACATTTTAGCTTTAAAATAGCCTACTTTGGATTAGAATCAATAATTTCCCTGATACACAAAAACTTTGCTCCAATATAGCTGCATCACCCACCTCGTCCTATGTGATATTTGCCATACAAATAGCATCTTTATACATTGCAAGCCCATCAACACAGATTGATAGTTATTGCTTTATGCAACTGTCTTTTAAATCAGGTAAGAAAAGGATTTAAACAAAAATGCATTTATACTGTCTTTTATACTCACCAATGTACTTTTACCAGTGTTCTTTATTTCCTCAGGTGGCTTCAAGTTACTGTGTAGTGCCCTTTCATTTTAGCCCAAAGGTTCTTTTTAGTATTTCTTGTAGGTCTCATATCAATGAATTCTCTCAGTTTTGTCTATTTTTTTAAGAACAGTTTCACTTTTATAGAAAATTTGAGAAGGTAGCACAGAGTTCTCATATATCCCAGACACAGTTTTCTCTATTACTAATATCTTTAATATAGTACCTTCATTACAATGAACAAACCAGTATTGATACATTATTAATCAAAGTGCATAATTTATTCAGATTTCCTTAGTTTTTACATTATGTCTTTTTTATGTTCCAGGGTCGCATCCGAGATAGCATATTACATTTCATTGTCATGTCTCTTTAAGCTTCTGTTAGCTGTGACTTTGACTCAACTAAAAGTCAGCTTTGGCTCAGTTCTCCTTGTTTTGGATGACGTCAACAGGACTTTTCAAAAGTCCTGGTGAAAGATTTTGTATTTTCCCTCTCTTAGGATTTGCCTGATGTTTTTCTGATGATTAGACTGGGGTTATGGCTTTTTGGGAGGAAGACCACAGAGATAGAGTTCCATTCTCATCACACAACAAGGGTGGATACTATCAACATGATTTACCGCAGTTAATATTGACCTTGATCATCTGGCTGAGGTAGTGTTTTTCAGGTTTCTCCATTGTAAAATTACTCTTTTCCCACACCTTTTTTCTATATTCTTCGGAAAGAAGCCCTATGTGCAATCCACACTTAAGGAATAGAGATTTATACTCTGTCTCCTTGAGGACAGAATATCCATATAAATTATTTGGAATTCCTCTGCAAAGGAAGTCTGTCTCTTCTCTCCCATTTATTTATTTATTCAATTATTCACTTATATCAATATGAACTTGAATATTTATTTTATACTTTGAGTTATAATCCAATACGACTTTATTTATTTTATTGTCCAAATTGTTCCTGCTTTGGCTATTCGAGTGCTTATAATTGGCTCTCATGTCCCTTTGACATGCCATAATCAATGTGGGGGTGGGTTTTGGGGTTTTGTTTTCAACACTTCCACTTTCTGGCACTACAAGATGTTCTTTTTGTATCTGTCCTGCTAAGTTTTGGAATTAGCCATTTCTCCAGGGAGCCCTGCTTTTATTGGAGAATTATATGAGAAACCAAGATCTGGGTGCTAAGGATGCTCATTGCTACTAGGGTGTTGTTTTTTCTAGTCCTCTCAACTGAGGGAGCAAGAAAATATGTGGTGTATTCTAACTTGTGCATATACATGTATCTATTAAGTTAACCCGAATTCATACAAATACACATCTAATCCATTACCATATGAACCATTCTAGCCACCTCCACTTGCTTATCTGTAAATTCCCACCTCAACAGTGAGAAACCTGACTCCCGCCATCCACCATTTATTCATTTAATTGCTCAATTACAGTATACATGTACAATGGTTTTAGAATTGTTAACCTGTACCTCCCCGGGAAAGACTTTATCATTTAGAGTACAGCGCTCACGTACAGTTCCTTTTGCCTTTGGTCTTACAAACTCTACTCATTTCCAAAGTTACTTAGCATCTTTTTCTTCCACGCTCTTCCCAGAGTTTGTTTCATACATTCGTAATATCTTATTTTCTCTTTTATTTTATTTTAATTTTTTTGATGATTTTTATTTTTGAGAGAGAGAGACAGCGTAAGCAGGGATGGGTCAGAGAGAGAGGGAGACACAGAATCTGAAGACAGGCTTCAGGCTCTGAGCTGTAAGCACAGAGCCCGACGCGGGGCTCAAACCCATGAACCATGAGATCGTGACCTGAGCCAAAGCCGGACGCTTAACCGACTGAGCCACCCAGGCGCCCTGTTCTCTTATCAGAGTCTACATTCTTTATTGGATCCCCTGACCCCCTAAATCATTTTTTTAATTTACATACATCAAGGTTTGCTCTTTGTGTTATAAAGTCTTATGAGTTTTGATAATTTCATATGTCACCCAATTATAGTATCAAAAAGAATAGGTTCAATGCCCTAAAACTCACCTATGCTTCCCCTATTCATCCCTTCCCATCTCCCTGGACCCTTGGCAACCACTGATCTTTTTACTGTCTGTATAGTTTAGTTTTTTTGAAAATGTAATATAATTGGAATCATACAGTAGACAGCTTTTTCAGACTAATTTCACTAAGCAATATTCATTTAAGTTCATCCGTGTCCTTTTTGTTGCTTCTAATTCTTTCTTTTTAAGTATAATATCCCATTATATGGATATATCATAGATTGTTCATCCATTCACCTATTGAAGGACACCTTAGCTGCTTGCAGTTTGGGCAATTATGAATAAAGTGTTTATTGTAAATATTTGCATGCAGGTTTTTGTAAGTTTTTGTAAGACGTAAGTTTTCGGACCAGTTGAATGAATACCAAGGAGCACAAAAGCATTCACAGAGTTTCAAGTATTAGTTCTGATTCTTATGAATTTGAACTGTCTCTTTATATTTTTTTTCTAAATTTGTAAAGCGTGCTACAAAATATTCAAAAGTACAGGATAATTAAATTTTGAATTTATTTTATTTATTTTTTTTAATTTTTTATGTTTATTTATTTTTGACAGAGAGGGAGAGAGAGAAACAGAGCACAAGCAAGGGAAGGGGAGAGAGAGAAGGACACAGAATCTGAAGCAGGCTCCAGGCTCTGAGCTGTTAGCACAGATCCTGATGCGGGGCTCGAACCCACGAACCGTGAGATCATGACCTGAGGCGAAGTCGGCCGCTTAACCGACTGAGCCACCCAGGCGCCCCTAAATTTTGAATTTAAAATAAAATATGGGTAGTTATCTTAAGATAAAATATATCTAATATACATAATAAATATAGTATGTGTAGGAGTGCCTGGGTGGCTTAGTCCATTAAATGTCCCACCTTGGCTCAGGTCATGATCTCTCAGTTTGTGAGTTCGAGTCCCACATCAGACTTGGTGTCAACCCAGAGTCTGCTTCCAATCTTCTGTCTCTTTCCCTCTCTGCCTTTCCCCGACTCAGGCATGCACGTGCTCTTGCTCTCTCTCAAAAATAAATAAACATTAAAAAAAATTTAAAGGTGTCTGAGTTGTTCAGTCAATTAGGCATCTGACTTCGGCTCAGGTCATGATCTCGTAGTCCTTGAGTTCAAGCCAGTTGTTGGCCTCTGTGTTGACAGCTTGGAGCCTGGAGCCTGCTTCGGATTCTGTGTCTCCCTCTCTCTCTGCCCCACCCCTGCTTGCACTGTCTCTCTCTCTCTCTCTCTCTATCTCTCTCTCTCTCACTCTCTCTCTCAAAAATAAATAAACATTAAACTTTTTAAAAAATTAAAAATAAATAAATATAATGTGTGTAGATATGATAAATATATTTTTCACTCAAGAACTAAAAGCGCATTTAGATTCCATCAAAGATGAAGTGTGTGTGTGTGTGTGTGTGTGCACGCGCGCACACACACACACACTCAGATGAAGTGACACAAGAATACTTGGGCCTCCTTCAGTTCACTTGGAACAGCAGTCTTCTCCTGCAGAAATTTCTGAGTAATTACATCTCAAACTCACAGGACCTCCCAGATTTATTCATAATAAATATTCTAATACATGCAACTCCAGTGTGTCTCTCTTCGCTTTGAAATCCACTCTAAAAAAACAGACTGTGATTAATAATGTGACTGAGTGGTTGTCATCTGGCATGGCAGCAGGCTCAGTAATCCTCCATTCATTTCTCATGTTTGCTTGAAAAGCTTTGTTTTACAGCAATTAATCCCCGTTTCAAGCAACTGAAAATACTGGGCAAACTGAGGACAAAATGGTTCAAAATTTATACTTGAAACATAAAGGTGGATTTTGCCTAATTTTTAAAGTAATTGTTTACTTCTGATTATAAAACTAATATATTTTATGATTAAAAATTATAAATGTATCCAAAATCAAAAATAAGAAAAAAGTCACCTATAATCTGATCATGCAGATATAGCCCTTTTTAATATTATAGGATCTTTATTTTCTACACACACACACACACATACATATGTACGTACCCAGACTTCCCCAAGAGAAAACTGTCTCTACTGTAAGGATTCCATGAAGAGGAACAACACAAGAGGGAGGAGCCTTGAGCAGACCAAGGATCCTGGGAAGGGCAGCCCACAGCCATTCATCCTAAGCTGCAAGGGTAGCAGCGGCTCCTGATAGCTGACCCCATAGCCCTCTGGCCTGCCTGAGTTCCCCTTCAGCCCCGGGAGACTAGTTCCCGGAATCTCAAGCCCCCTTCATACCTCCTCAATGTGACCGCTTGTCTCCCTGGAAAAATGAAGGCAAGGCGACTTAAAATTTTTCTGCAATGATATGGGGTATAATTGAAAAGAAAATAAATAAGCTGAGTAACATGCAATTATATGATTTGTATTGGTCCTACACAATTTGTATCATTATTTCCTCACTTTGTTCAAAATCAGGTGTCAATTATACAGTTGTGTCTTCTGTACCATGAAAGATAGAGAAGGAACAAGGACAACAGATAAAATGGCAGAGGAAGCAGAGCTAGATCAAGAGAGCCTGGGTTGTTCCTCTCTCAAATGTCTTTGGTTTTTTATCCTTGGAATTTGGCAAAATCCATGAGTTTGTGTGTACCAGGAACACAACCAAGCTATGATGTTTCACCATGGCTTCCAAAAGCAAATTTGCCTGAGGAGTGCAAAGGAGGGGATGGTAAATTCCAGTGCCACACTCTAAACCTACTGGGCCAGATGCTCCAGAAGCAAAATTAGACACCTACATGTTAAGGTTCCTGAAGTGACTCCAGGGCACAGCCACTGTTTAGGAACCATGGTCATCTCGTCATAGTTGTATCACATGTGAACTCACATGGTGATTATTAACTTTCTCACCAAATCCTAAACTAAGATTTACAAATTCAAAATTCTCAGGCAATGGGGACAAGTAGGGACTGAGGCAACCTGAACACTGGTGCCCAGCCACTGCTTAGCTTCAGGGAATGCCCATGTGGAAAGTTGTACTGGGTTGAATGTTGGCCCCCCAAATAATATGACCACATCTCAATCCCCAGAACCTCTGTATGTGACATTACTGGGAAAAAGAGTCTTTGCTCTTGTAATGAAATTAAGGATCTTGAAATATGATGGTACTGGATTACCTGGGTGGGCCTAAATCCATTGACAGGTGTTCTCATTACAGCAAGGCCGAGGGAAATTTGACACAAACAAGAGACAGTATGAAGATACAATCAGAATGTAGATGCCTCCACGAGTCAAGAACTGCCTGGATGCACCAGAAGCTGGAAGAGGCAAGGATAGATTCTCCTCTTCGGCCTTCAAAGAGAGTGTGGCCCTGCCAACACCTTGATTTTGGACTTCTGGCCTCCAGAACTGTGAGAGAATACATTTCTGATGCATTAAGCCATCAAGTTTGTGGTGATTTGTTATGAGAGCCATAGGAACCTAATACAGGAGTATATCTAATGTAACTGGGTTTTCCCACTTTCTAAAATAAGGCAGAAATTCAGAATTTTTTCCATGTGGAATCTCATTTTTTAATGTTTATTTATTTTTGAGAGAGAGAGAGAGAGAGAGAGGGAAACAGAATGCGAGTGGGGGAGGGGCAGATAGAGAGAGAGGGAGACAGAGGATCCGAAGTAGGCTCCAGGCTCTGAGCTGTCAGCACAGAGCCTGACGCAGGGCTTGAACTTGTGAACCATGAGATCATGACCATGAGTTGAAGTTGGACGCTTAAACGACTGAGCCAGCCAGGCGCCCCTGAAATCTCATTTTTAAATGTTGACAATTTTTGAAATGTTAAAACACTGAGCCATCCAAACAAAACACATCTGCAGGTCAGTTCTGGATCACTGGTACCAGTTTGCCATATTTCTGTTAAATATTCACAAAGCTGTCCTAATGCTTAACCATTCATTAGTCAACTTGAACATCAACACACATTCAAAAATCTGACGTTTATTCTTCATGGGGCTTGTTCTAGAAATAGGTTCAATTGTTTTCTGAAATTACAAGGCAGGAAGTAAAAATCTTTCTCTTTACATCCATCGTTGCTTAACATTAAAAGTGAGAAACGCTTAAAATCTTCTGTTTGACCTCAACTTAGGAATATGAACACATTGAACACATGAACACATGAACTTGGCAATTGTCTTTCAACCCAATCTGTGTTGCAGAGATGGTTGCTAAATTTGTCCTGTTCATGCAGCCACCCTCGTTAGAGTTTGACCAGGAAACACTGGCTTGAAGGCCATTGGCGCTGTCAATGGAAATCAGTTGGGAGCCCATCTCAGCTGCTGGCTCTTGGCATTCCCAGAGAGTCTGGATATAGTAGCACTCCCCTACCCGTGGTTTCACTTTCCATGGTTTCAGTTACCTATGGTCAACTGCCGTCTAAGAGCAGGTGTCCTCCTGACATATCATCAGAAGGTCAATAGTAGCCTAACACTAGCCTACATCACTCACTTCATCTCATCAGATAGGCACTGTAACATATTGTATCATCTCACATCATCACAGGAAGAAAAGTGAGTACAGTACAATAAGATCTTGTAAAAAAAAAAAAACATATAAGTTATGGGGGGGGGACCCACAGTATATATAGGATTTGGTACTACTGGTTGGCAGTTTCAGTCATCCACTGGAGGTCTTGGGACATATCCCTCACAAATAAGAAGGGGACTGGTGACTGTAATTGCTATAATTGCTGTTAGATTTATTTTTCTAAGTAGTTTTAATTTGTTGTCTCCTCATTAGCATTTTTAGATTGCTAAATCCTTTTGCCTGCATTCCAGGGTAATTTTTAGGAGGAAATAACAACTAAGCTTCCCTATATTTGGGCTAGGATTGGCCAGCAGGAGACCTAAACAGCTGCATGACCTTGGCCAACTCTCTTCACCTCTCTAGGCCTCAATTTCCTGTAGCTGATCTCTGAATTTCCTTTCAGCTTTAAAAATTATTTTGACAGTGTAATTTAATTATGCAAAAAGATCTCAAATCTAGTTCATCTTTTTAAGGCTCACCCAAGGGTAGGGAAGGCAGGACGCATGCTTTCATTCCTTCGCCAACCATTCATTTGGCTTCTACCGTGGGCCAGACACTCTGCCAAAGTGCTGGGGGCACAAACCTAAACCAAAACAGACCTTTCCTCAAATATCTTACAGTCTTTTGGAAGTTGGGCGTGCAGCTACAAAGAAATCAGCAACTGTGATATAAGGCGATGTTAGAGGGATGCATAGAGCTCAAGTGAAGACTGGGGAGGATGGTGCAACTCATATAGGAAGTCAAGAGAAGGTCCCTTGAGGAGGTGTTGCTTAAACTGAATTTGCAGAATGAGCAGGGGTTAGAAAGGCAAAGAAGAGAAGCAGCAGTCCATGCCAAAGCATAAAAGAATGAAACTGCCTTGAAAGTACATGGGACTCAGAGAATGGCCAATAATTATTAGCTGAATGAATAAAATGGGACAAGAACAACAAGAACTAAACTACATTCTAGTCCATTCCTTCAAGGAACATTATTCACCAGGTATTGATAAATAGATGTGAGTCAGGGTGCCTGGGTGGCTCAGTCGGTTAAGCATCCAACTTTTGATTTTGGCTCAGGTCATGATCTCAGGGTCATGAGATTGAGCCCTGCATTGGGCTCAGTGTGGAGCACAGAGCATGGATCCTGCTTGGGGTTCTTTCTCTCCCTCCCTCCCTCTTTCTCTGCCCCTCCCCTACTCATTCTCTCTCTCTCTCTCTCTCTCTCTCTCTCTCTCTCTCTCTCTCAAAATAAATAAAGAAATTTTAAATAAACAAGCAAACAAATAAATCAATAGCTGTGAGTCAACAGTCTTACCACTAAAAGAAATTTGAGTAATGTCCACCATTACTGTAATGGGTCACAGCTTTCAATTTCTTGGGTGCAGAATAGATTCCCTACTATATTCCACCTCTAAAACTTGTTGTTTCATGACTGTCACCCAAATGCTGAAAATATTCACAGCATACAAACAGGAAGTTATGGATAAGAGAAAGCTTTCAGCTCACTAAAAAAGACCTCAAAATACTGCATTTCTATGTGAAGGATATATTCCTTATAATTTGCTAAGAATGAGATTTATGGCAACATCAAGTGATCCCCTGTTCCTGAATATTCAAACACTAGAACATAAGATCTACAGATGATGATCTTCCATCATCTAAAGTGTTTTTACAAGTTGTTCCTAAAGCTGATACCTACATGGGTCAAAGGCATCAGGCAATGAAAGAAGACTGTAAAAAACAGTTGGCAGCCAACAGCTCTTCCTGAACTAGTTAAATGGCAACAGAGTTGACCTGTGTACAAAACTCTCTGGAACTTCAAATTAAAAGACCTCACCCAACCTTTTGTTTAGAACTAATGAATTTTCAGGAAATTCAGGTGTAAGAAGCTGTTAACATCTTGAGAGAAAGCTGAAAAATGTACACCATCTATTTTCTTTTCAGAATAAAACTGTAACAGATAAGTTAATGTATGCCCATATTTCCAACATGTTTATGCAAATGCTTCTAGACTAAGTTCAGCTACTTTATTTAGGAAAAAGCCCTGGAGAACTCAACAGGAATTCTTGTGACACTCATTTAAAGGCTGGAAGGCATATTGCACCAAATGAGGTACTCACCAACCATTGAAGGCACGCAGGAATGAAAACAACCACCAACTAGTACAGAACAATTAGTTTGGACACTTGACAAAAAGCCAAAGGTGGGAAACATCTTGTCACGTGACTGTGTAGCCCCTTCCCTGCTCTTTGCACTCGCTCCAAAAACTGCTTGCTTTCTCATTGCTGACGATGGGAATCTGTTATACCAAGCTGTTATAACTCAAACTCGTGTGTCTTGAGAGACTCTTCAATCTTTTTCTTATTAGAATTATTTGATCTGACACACTTAGCTCCCCTCGAGGGACAAAAGAAAAAGGAAAAAAGAGAAATAAGGACCATTAGAAATAGATGAAACAAGTTCAGGAACATTTTGTTGCTGGTGTGGTATGTGATTTAAACTATTTCATATACAAACCATGAACACTTGTCAAAAAGACAATGTTTTGCAAAATTAAACATTTTTCTCTTAAACATTCCCTTATCTACATCAGACTTAACTAGATACACCGTGGTTCACATTAATTTTACTTTCAGTTGCTTCTCCTGAATAGTCATGATTTTATTTACCTTGAAAATTGATCAGTAAAATACGAGAACTTAAAAAAGATGAGCTTAAAAAAGAACTTAAAAAATCATATTCTTATTCTTTGGGCTTTACAGGTAGATCAGGCTGAAGTTAATTTTCTTTTTCTTAAAAACTTTTTCAAAAATATTGTCTTCCTGCATCATTGTCCTTAATCTAAGGGAGTTCTTTATTCTTTTCCAGGGGAAATGCAGAGTCTTCTAGACCTAGAAGTTCTCAAAAAGTTGCAATCAAGACAAAGGCCTGAACTTCTCCTAAATGGAGATCTGATGCCTCCCTCCCATCTGGCCTGGAGGCCACTGGCTTTGGGTCCTGTTTATTGCCTGTAACCTCCTTCAGGGCATAACAGAATCTCACTCTCTCTGGACCTCCATCATCAGATATATATAGTAGCAGATGTTCAATCATGATTTGTTGAATTAATTTAATGGCAAAAAGAACACAAAAATCTACAAATAAATTGAGAACAAAATAACAATAATTATTATAATTAATACTACTACTAATAATAATAAAACAACTAATATTTATTGAGAGATGATAGTGCCAGGCAGTATTTTAAGTACATGGGTCAACTTGTTAATTTTACACAATCACCAAAGGAGGTAGAGTCTACTTATATCCCCTAGTTTTCAGATGAGGGAAATGAGGCACATATAAATTACTAATTTCCCAAGGTCATAAAGCTGAAGAGTGATGGATCTGGAAATCACACACCTCTCCCCAGAGAGTCTGATTCCAGAATCCATGCATTTAACCATTATAGCTACTAATTGCCATGTTTCCACAGAGTCATGGGTTCTATTAACTTCTGCTATTAATTGTTGCCCAGATTTTGTGGCTCTTTCTTCACCACCTCCCATACTAAGTTCATTGCCCCCACATCTCAACAAAGAAGTTCCGGAGGACACCTGAGGTTTTGGGATGGTCAGATGACACAAATCCTCATTATAGAAGTTACAGATATGGAACCAGATGGTCAGTCAAGAAAAAAGAATGCTCAGAGGCAATAAGGTTTCCACTCATCAGTGTTTTCTCTAGTTGGTGAGTGCCTCCCTTGCACAAGATGTCCTCCAATATATAGAAGTGTGTCACAAGAAGAGAGGATTAAACCAATTTCATGTTGGTCCAGAGAAGACAATAAGGACTAATGGTAGAAATTACTAGAAGGCTGATTCCCTCCCCCGAAATCCTTTAGTATTTCAAACATAGTGAAAAGTTTAGAGAACAGTAAAATGAACACCTCTATACCTACTTCCTAGAATCAACAATTAACATTGTTGTCATATTTGTTTTATCTGCTATATATAAACATATTTCTTCTGAAACATTTTAAAGTAATCTGCAGATATATTACTTCACCCCTATTTTTAAAATGCATCTCCAATAATAAGGACATTTGTGTACATAATCACACTATAGTTATCCATACCTAAGAAAATTAACAAAAACTGGAAGGATGGATTTGACCTAACATATAAAAGAATTTGCTCAGTGGAGCCCTTGGAAAATCAAATATGTAATGAGTTCTCTAGCCCAGGCAAAATGACTTCTTAACCACCTCTCAACAAAAACACAAAGACTTTTCACACCAGGATGTGATTGGAGTCCTAGCTCCTTCCTGGGTTTGAGTTACATAACTAAAGTCCCTTCCAATTATCTTAGCCCAGGGAAGAGAAAAAAACCTAACCTACTTTTCTAGAAAAAAAAAAGTTATCTGCCCACTTGGGCCACCCATTCATCCTTTCTAGCTTCACTACATAATTACTGACTCTTAAAGTTGTAGGATTCTATCAAGGACACCTATGCTAGAGGCTTATTAGTATTAAAAAAAAAACCCTCCTGGGGCACCTGGGTGGCTCAGTCAGTTAAGCATCTGACTTTGGCTCAGGTCATGATCTCATGGTTCATGAGTTCAAGCCCCATATCAAACTCTGCACTGACAGTGCAGAGCCTGCTTGGGATTCTCTCTCTCTGCCCCTCCCCTGATTGCTCACTCTCTCTTTCTCTAAAAAAAACAAAAACAAACAAACAAACAAAACCTTCCTTCTGCCCCATACCCACATCTCTTGTTGCCCCAAAGCTGAATCTGGAGTAGTCCTTCAAAAGCTCCAGACCCAGCCTAATATCTGAACCGTCTTCCCAGAAAGCAACTTTAAATGCTAAGCCCCACCTGTGGTTACAGTTTGTTTATTGGTCTGAGCATAAGGTGCGACATGACTGATCTATGAACCTAGAGTACAAGACTGAGAATGACCTAAGTTCAGAGTGAAACAGCTAGACCATCTAAGTGAAGGGACAATCCAAAAAAACTAGGCCAAGAGCCCAGATCCACCATTAAGCAATGGGACAGGCACTATATTAGTCAGGGTTCTCCAGAGAACCAAAACAAATAGGATATAGAGATATATATATAAAGAGATTTATGATGATGTATTGGCTCACACTATTATGGAGGCTGAGAAGTCTCAATGGTATAGATTCCAGTCCAAGTCTGAAGGCTTGAGAACAGGGAGTTCTGAGGGCAGAAGGAGACGAATGTCCCAGATTGAAAAATCAGAGAGAGAAAATCCAACCTTCCTTAACCTTTTTATTCTGTTCAGGTCTTCAATGGGTTGGATGAAATCCACTCCTATCATACAGGGTCAGCTGCTGTACTCAGCCCACAAACTCAACACTAATCTCTTTTGGAAACACCCTCACTGACACCCCAGAAACAGTGTTCAACCAGCTACCTCGGCAACCCTTGGCACAATCAAGGTGACACATGAAATTAACAATCACAGAAACTTAGGATTCCACAGGTTTAGCGAGAAGGGCTGGGGCAGAGCCTAGTAATAGACACTGAGCTGTTAGCAGGGTTCCTCTGATAAGTACCTACACCCCAGGTCAGGGTCAGAAAGGAGCTAAAGAAATAGAAGGCAGGGAGCGGGGGTTGTTGAAATGAAGCCAAAGTTGCAAAAAGAGGTACGTGAGAAGGTAAGAAGGAGTTTAATCTTCTAATCCAAAGGGTCTAAATTCAGGATTCTCTACCCAGAGCCCAGTCTTCTCTGATGGCCTCTGCCTTTCCTGTCTCCTAGCTGAAGATTTAAACCCTCTTCCCAGTAAGAGGGAAAGAATAACTGATGCCTTTGGGCAGGGGCTATACGTAGTGAAGGAAGAAATAATGGAATGAAAAAGAGAAGCTATAGTAGAGGAAGGGAAAAGAAAGGAAGGGAGAGATTCCAGAAGAGATGTTCTCTGCTGACTGGGGGCGGGGGGGTGAGGCATCACACAGCATATAAGAAAAATCTAGGATCTGATAGAACACGGGAGAGGCTGACAGACCAGCAAAACCAGGCCCAGTTCCCATCCTGCTGTGAACAGGATGGTAACTCATGAACCTGAAATAAAGAATTAATTGAACATTCTTAAGACTGCAGGTGTGGGTTTAATCACTAACAGGAAGACCACTGTGTTACAAGAGGGCACTGCCAGTCTCTTTTGTGACAAAGGGCATGGTGCAGAGCTACTCAAAGATTTAGAGATTATCACAGGAGAAAAACAACTTCCCCCATACTTCCATTCCTCCTGAGGAGGGAAAAAGAACAGCAGAAATTTGTTTTTTTCATTTTAAGAAAATACCATTTTGTTTTTGTGTCTCACCTTCAAAAGATGATGACTGGGAAGAGGGGGTTCGCAAGTGAATGCTTCTGAGCTTTCCCTTTCTTTCTTCTCTGCCCTAGAAGCAAGGAGAGAAGATGAGAAGAAACCCAGGGGCCAAGAATGGAGGTGGTCTCTCAAGATGCAGATCTGAGAGCCCTGAGCCCAGAGAGTATTGCCTGCCTTCCTGCAACATACTCATAGGGGCTCTGTGGTGTGTCAGCTTGACTGAATTACATTGCACAGAACTGCCTTTCCTGTATGTTTCTGGTTAGAGCGTGCCTTAAGAGACATTTTTGGGTGAGACTTGGAAAGCAAATGCAAAGTGGCAGCCATCCTGGTTCCTGTACTGGGAAGCTGAGTGCAGGTGCTGTTGTCACCAATGTGCTGACCAGGCAGCACCTGGACCTGCAGCTCCACCCTCTTTCCCTGGGTTCTCCTGCTGCCTTATCTGTTCCTGGGCCCATGTGTTTAGCTGTTTGATGAAGGGCACTAATTTCTCCTGTGAGACACCACCTCATTAAGGTGGAAGCAATGAGAACTGAGAGGTTCGAGTCAGTCTTCATTGACTAGTTTGTCCCTGTTCTTTCCCACTTGACATCTGCTTCCCCTGTTCCAACTACCTGCCCTGTGAACTTCAAGCTCACAATCAGACACAAAGATATATCTCAAACATAATATGATATATAGAAAGTATATATAAACATATGCATATTCATATACACGCATATACGTCTGCCTCTCTGATTGAACCCTGACTGGTTCAGTACTCTGGAGAAGAGTTCCAGATCTTCCCCAGGACATGCAGCTCAGTGTTTGTAGGTCACATTAATTTTCCACCTGATTGTTCTCAGCAAACAATTTTATATGTTTCTCTGCTAGGATAATAAAACCACTAGAGCCCAGCCATTTCTAAGCATTTTCTCGAACATCTCCAAACCGACAACCTGTATTAAACATTCTATGCCTCATTCCAAATGGAGAAAGTTAATTATTCTCATGCTACCAAAGTTTGTTCATTTGTTTGTTTCATCTCTCCCTAGGGTGAAAAGCCACTTGTTAGCTGTGTGATTTTGAGCAAATAACTTCAACTCTTTGGACTCCATTTCTTCATCTATAAACGGAAGGTATAATAGGATTGTTGTAATATGAAAAATAATGGAAGTAAAGAGATTTGTACCATACCTGGCACAGGATAATTATTCAGTTGAAAAGAGGAGAGAAAGCAAGGTGGTCTTGATTTTTGCCTGAAGGAAAGAGAAACTTAGCTATCGAGAAGAGAACCTGGCACAAAAGATTAGGCACAGATGGAGAGAAAAAGCTTACGAATTTTTCCAGATTCACTCCAGGGTCTTGGGTACATAAACTTTGAAAGGCCCTTTACTCTAGGAAGGAAAAATGGAGGAACAGTGACCCACAAATCAGTTGAAGACTTCCTCAGCTTGTCACGTAATTGTGCTTGAGAGACAGGGGTGCCCATTTCTAGAGGCCACAAGAGAAATGTAAGCACTTCAGAATATTGAAACAAAAAGTAATATTTTATCCCTTAAAAATTAATTTCATCGACAGTTTTAAATAGGAGCATCTGCTTATGGTACAAAATTTAAGATATACAAAAAATAAATAATGGAAAGCCATCCTTGTTCCCCCATTTTCTCTTTCCTCTATCACCCACCTCTTCTGTGTCCAGTCAGGGATAGTCTATACTTGTACAAATACACACACCCACACAAATTTACATGTACACCCATCCATAGAATATAGGTCAAGTAGATACATATGTTTATATATAGTTCTATAATATGTATTGTATATTTTTTTATTTTAATGTAGTTTGCGTTGCATATCCTTCTCTACTTTGCTTTTTACACTTCACAATGTATCCTGGAATTTCTCCATTTCAGTACAAACATGCCTGCCTCATTTTATTTAATGACTACATAATAGTTGCATAGGTGTACAAAAACTACAGTCCTTTTTAAAAAGATTTTTTTAAATGTTTTTATTTTTGATAGAAAGAGAGGCACACACACACAGAGTGTGAGCAGGGGAGAGGCAGAGAGAGAGAGAGAGACACAGAATCTGAAGCTGGCTCCAGGCTCTGAGGTGTCAGCACAGAGCCCAACGTGGGGCTCCAACTCACAAACTGCAAGATAATGACCTGAGCCCAAGTCAGATGCATAACTGACTGAGCCACCCAGGCACCCCAATTGCATAACCGACTAAGCCACCCAGGCGCCCCAATCACAGCCCTTTTTGGCCTGTATGGTTACACTGTTTTTAGTCTCTTACTAGTAAAACAAGGCTGCATGAACATATTTGTGCACACACTATTTCACATATACACAACTATGTTTTTAGAATAAATTTATCTTAGAATAAATTCCCAGCAAAGGAAATTGTTGAGTCAAAGGATTTGTATGCTATTTATAAATATTGCTAATCTAATTTTGTTAGAGATTATATCAATTTACACTCCCACTATCCAATTCTCTCGCTATGCTAATAGCAGTATGTTATCAAAATTCATATCTTTTCCAACCTGGTTGGTGAAAACTATATCTCATTCTAGTTGTAAGTGGAATTTCTGTCATGAGTAAAGGTTGGATCTTTTCTTTCTTTTTTTAATTTATTTTTTTAACATTTATTTATTTTTGAGAGACAGAGAGACAGAGAATGAGCAGGGAAAGGCAGAGAGAGAGAGACACAGAATCTTAAGCAGGCTCCAGACTTAGCTGTCAGCACAGAGCCCAACTCGGGGCTCAAACCCACGAACCGTGAGATCATGACCTGAGCTGAAGTCAGACGCTTAACTGGCTGAGCCACCCAGTTGCCCTCTTTTTTTTTTAAATATATTTATTTTTGAAAGGTTGGATCTCTCATATTTTAAGAGTTATATAAAATTTTCTTCTCTGTGAATTATCTGTTCATATGCTTTGTCCAATTTTCTACTGGTGGTTGGTCTTCCTTGTACCAGTTTGTAGGAATACTCTTTGTATTAAGGAAATTAGCCTTTTGTGATATGCATTGTAAATACAGTTTTCTTTGGTCTTCTGACTTTATTTGTGGTGGTTTTGCCAGACATATTTTTTCAAACAAGATATATCTTTATATTCTATGTTGCCCCTGAAAAGTGCTGATCTATCCAAGCTTTCTGAGAGCTCGAAAGTTTATTCATGAAAACCTGACTGGTTCAGCCACTCCGGAAAACAGTGTGGAGGTTCCTCAAGAAATTAAAAGTAGAACTACCCTACGACCTAGCAGTAGCACTACTAGGAATTTATCCAAAGGATACAGGAGCGCTGATTCATAGGGGCACATGTACCCCATAGTTTAGAGCCGCACTTTCAATAAGAGTGAAATTATGGGAAGAGCCCAAATGTCCATCAACGGATCAATGGATAAAGAAGATGTGGTTTATATATACAATGGAAACTACTTGGCAATGAGAAGGAGTGAAATCCTGCCATTTGCAACAACATGGATGGAACTGGAGAATATTATGCTAAGTGAAATAAGTCAGTCAGAGAAAGACAGATATATGTTTTCACTCATATGTGGAATTTGAGAGACTTAACAGAAGACCACTGTGGGAAGGGAAGTGGAAAAAATAGTTTCAAAGAGAGAGGAAAGCAAACCATAAGAGACTCTTGAATACAGGGAACAAACTGAGGGTTGATGGGGGCTGGGGGGTGGGGAAAAGGAGTGATGGGCATTGAGGAGGGCACTTGTTGGGATGAGCACTGGGTGTTGTATGTAATCGATGAACCATGGGAATCCACCCCTGAAACCAAGAGCACACTGTATACACTGTATGTTAGCTAACTTGACAATAAATTATATCTAAAAAACTACCAAATAATATTAATATAACACATGTTGCTTGGATCTGACCTAAGCTTGACATCATAGGTGGACAAATATCCCCAAAGGTGTATATGTCCCAGGAAAAGCTTGAAGGAGTCCATAAATAAGTATTGGAGAAATATCAAGAAAGGTCTAGCTTGAGACAAAAAGAAAATTTATTGAGTATTCATCTAATCAGATTTTTATGTTTAAAATTTCAATATTGTTAAGATATCCATGCTCAAGACTGAATCAGAAAAATATTCATTTAGCAATATTAGAATTCTCATTAGAGTAAAAAAAAATTACTGATAGAAGAGCCACAAGCTACAGGGCTTGCTAAAAACTCATGGGAAGAAAACCCCAAAACCATAAAAGCTCATATCTGCAAACACTGGATTAGTCTCAAACATTTCACAAAGCTATACTCTCCTAGAGACACTCTTCTTACAGAGTGGACAGAGAAGCTTCTGGTGAGAAACAAAGAGCAACCCATCACCAGAAACCAGAGCATTTGGGCCTTGGGCGGCATATCTGACCTCACAAAGACGTTTCAGTGACTTTTGTCCCCTGAGACAGGAGGAAAGTGTAGTAATTCTGTTGTCTAGTTGTAAAAGCCAAGTGCTGTCCCAGGGCCAAACCAAGGGAAGGATACGGGAAGAGAGATACAGGCAATCCAGGCAAAACAGGAAGGGCAAGAGGATTCCACAGATCTGAATGGACCACAGACGAACCCAGCAGGTCTTCAAAAAAGCAAAGCAAAAACTCTCCCCTCTGTCCCCGTGGCACTGTTATCCTGGGAAGGCAGCCATCATTCAGCTAGTGCACTGTCTTCTCTTCCTAGCCTCTCCTTGAAGAAAGGTCAAACTTTCAGCTAGAGTGCCCCAAACCTGTGACCCCAGAGACCTCAAACAATTGCTTCTTTTCTTTCTGTGCCTGGTGTTGTCACAGATGCTCCTGGTTCCCAGACTGACGCCGGCCTATAGGCCCATTACCATCCCTCCAGATTGACTTTGCTTTGGATTCCTTTCCAGCCTCTTCAACTCCAGTTCCTGAGATGGCCTTTTGGGTTGTGGTAGCTGAAAGAGACATTGTCAGAAGGTGCAAGGAAATATGTTGTGAAAAGAAGCTGCTTTTCACTTCCCTCAGCCAGCGTGAAACCAGAAAAAGCAGTGTGTTCTTTTTATTGCTTCATTCTGGGTCAATGTGTCTCAAATATAGGCCAGAGGGAAGGCAGTGGAGTAGCCTCTTCTGTGGCTGAGTGCAGGAAACTTTCTAAAATTAATATAATTGTCTCATACCACTAGTTCTCGCTTTCAATATTTTAGCCAGACTTTCTGCCCCATAAGGAAAGGGGCAAAAATCCCCTGCCCACCCATTCAGCTGGAAAGCACTATAGATTCCATAGAGCAGCAAGCATCTGAAAAATACTAGGACTTTGAGGAAGTGGTAAATTATGCAGGTGCTGTTGATAAACTGACTCTCTAAAGCCAGCTGTCTGTAGATATGCCAAAGCCTTGACTAAAACAAATGGTTGTAGCTGTTAGAGCCAGCAGAGACCTGGAGACTGTCATTCAAGTACAGATGCCCTTCTAATAGGTGAGGCAAAGAGGCCGGAGGAGGTTAGAGGTCTTGTCCAGAGACATTCAGCTGCCAATGGCAGAGCCAGGATCCTGAGCCAGGTCTTTTGACTGGAAGTCCCATGCTGCTTCTGTGACCTACATTTGAAATGACTGCAACTCCAAGGGCACTTGCAGCCATAAGCAACTGGTTGTCCATTGGGTAGGATTCTGGAAAGGATTGCTGCACCCTTTCTTGAGCAAGACTCAGCAAGGGAAATGTCACACAGATAAATACACACAAACATCTTAGGAACGGTGAATTTTCTATCCTCAAGTCAAAAAGCAAACCCTGGCTGGTTCCATGGGTAGAGTATGCAATTCTTGATCTCAGGATAGTAAGTTTGAGCCCCACCTTAGGTGGAGAGATTAGTTTAAAAAAATAAAATCTTTGAAAGGAAGGAGGGAAGGAAGGAGTGAAGGAAGAAAGAAAGGAAGGAAGGAAGGAAGGAGGAAAGGAGGGAGGAAACGAGGGAAGGACGGAAGGAAGGAGGGAGGAAACGAGGGAGGAAACGAGGGAAGGAAGGAAGGAAGGAAGGAAGGAAGGAAGGAAGGAAGGAAGGAAATCCTTAAGCTCTTAGACTTCTAACAAGTTGTGCATGACCCTCCGTAGCTAGTAATTAGGATGCTTTCTGTAATACCAAACCATATGATATCAACCATTCATTTGTGTAGGGACAGTGAAAACTTGTAACCAATCCCAAGAAGTTACCTTCACCAATATCTCCGTTATTATTGCTCTGAGACATTTTCAGGTTTTAAGAATTACAGATGGTTTAATAAACACTTCTTGCTGTTTGTCTCTTGACTTTGGTGACTTCCCGATGAGGCTCATCCAGAAAAAAAAATAGATTTAGGGAAAAGGAAAATTATAAACTTTCACTAAAGGCTAGATTTAAAAGTTTTATTTGGCTCATATTATGTTTGGCCTTGGGAAGCAAGAGTTTTCCCTTAATTCTGCTCTAGAATTGAATGTCTTACCAGTTTGTACATGCCAGATCTCATATTTTCTTACGAATGTCACCAACATGATAAACTTGTTGGAGTAAGGCATAGGGCTACTTGGAAGAGGTCCAAGTGCACAGAGAACCCCATTTCCTGAGCATCACCCCGAGGAGAGATGGTCAGCTTCCTCTCCATACTGGGTGGCTGGTATTCAGGGCTGGCTGTTAACTGAGTCTTGCACCTACAAGGAACTAGAAATCCAGAAGCCACCTTGGCTCCTGAGAAAAAAAATCAGTGTTCTGCTGCCAGGAAATAAGGGGTGCTCCTGTATCACCCACACCTGGTGTCGAAGAAATAACAAAGTCAGATCTTACCAGCTCATGCTGGTCTTCTCTGCTGGTGCGCCTTTCTCAGATAGAAAAGGTCACCTGCCACAAAGGAAATGTACAGCCATCCACTCCATAGGAGGCATTGTACATTTGCTCCCCCTTTTTACATAGTTTGGATGTAAAGATCTGTCCACCTGTGGTTAGGAGGTGATGGGGGTAAATGGTCAGTGGTCCCGGCTTCCCTTCACTCTCTCAGCCAGCACTGAGAGTCACAGGGTCTGCACCTGACCTTTGGCTGTAGCTCCTACCTAATTAGAGCAGCCTGGAGGGGAGGAACCTCCACGCCTCCCTGAGAAGGATCCTAACTCTGGGCATGTCTGGCAACATATCCCCACTTGGGTGAGGGGAACAGGAGAGCTGGATGTCCCGTTTTCCTGGCTTCCGGCTTCTGGACACACAAAAGGAGCCCACCTGCCCCAGTTCTCCTCTTCTCTCCCCATTCTCACCTCTCTTCCTGCCTCAACATATTCCCATTACAGAATCCAATTTTCAAGCAGCCAGTCTACAGCTCAGAAGGAATGGAGGAGGGTGGGCGTAATCTAAATCTGTCATGATTTATCTTTTTTCTAATTCTTAAGCAAAGCACCTTATTTCAACTTAATACATATAACTGTACTATTTAAGTTGTATGTATTAATACAAATACATAAATGCATAAACACATAAATACAAAAATTAATAAGTACATAAATGTGCAATGTATTTGTTGACACATAGGGCCAAGGCCTTTACATTGAAAGTACCCCTTTACTTTCAATGTAAGTTTATTGTTTGGTGATCTATAAAATCTTCCTGACATCACCCATACCCATAATGCACTGTCCGCTATTCTCAACTTCAATTTTTAAAGGTAAACAGAAATTCACGGGGCACCTCCCCTGTTTATATGTGCTCTCTCTCTCTCAAAATAAATAAATAAAAATTAAAAAAAAAAGATAAACAGAAACTCAAAGACACTTCCCTGTCAGGTGGAATATACAATTTTTATTACTTTTTTTTCAGCCTTTTATAGTTATCCAACACATGTAGTTATAATGTATCTTTATTTTGAGTTTGTGATGCTTGTATCAGTGGTTACAGAATAAACAGAACCATCACAACCTATATATCTGATTTCATGTATGATCATGTTTTGTTTAATGTTTGTAATTTTTTCTCTCTAACACACTGAGAAAGGCACAGTATCAAACCGGGAGGGAACTTCAAACAAAACTTGCACTCACATGTTTATAGCAGCATTATTAAAAAATAGCCAAATGGTCATTACCAGAGGGGAGGCGGGTGGGGACTGGGTAAAATAGGGATGGGGGTTAAGGGATTACTTAATCACTTGTTGTGATGAGCACTGGGTGTTGTATGGAAGTATTGAATCACTGTATTGTACACTGAAAACTAATACAACACTGTATGTTAACTATACTGGAATTAAAATTAAAACTTAATTTAAAAATTAAATAAAATAAATAAAAACAGCCAAAGGGTGGAAACTATTGGAATGTCTACCCACTGATGAATGGGTAAACAAAATGTATAGCCATACAGTGGAATATTTTTCAGCCATGAAAAGGAATAAATATTGATAAATAATGTAACATGAAGGAACCTCAAAAAATACTATTCCTAGTATAAGAATCCAGACACAAATCTCACATGCTATAGGACTCCATTTATATGATATATCCAAAATGGGTAAAACCATAGAGACAGAAAGCAGATTTGTGATGGTCAGAAGCTTAGAAGAAGGGTATTATGGAGGATTGCCTAATGAGTACACGGTCTCCTTTTACGGTGATAAAATGTTTTGGAACTAGATAGAGGTGGGGGTTGCACAACCTTGTGAATGTACTAAATGCCAATGAATTGTATACTTTTAAAGTTTTTCTTTAAGTTTCTTTATTTATTTTGACACAGAGAGAGAGAATCCCAAGCAGCTCCATGTGCCCAACACAGGATCCCATGTACTGTGAGATCATGACCTGAGCCAAAATCGAGCCTGACACTTAACTCACTGAGCCACCCAAGAGCCCCTGAGTTGTATGCTTTTAAAAGGTTAATTTTATGTAATGGGAATTTTACCTCAATAAATAAAAAATTGGGAAAGAGGAATAGGTCCCAAGAACTTGCAGCCCCCCCCACACATGCACACCCATGCATACTGTTACAGTACACCTACATAGGCATGCATTAGTAACCCAGGTAACCTAGGACTTTCTTAACAGATGGCTGTTCTGCCTTCCTAGAGGTGAGGACTTCTTTCTGTACCAGAGGCCTACTGATATCTCAGATTCTTAGCAACATTGCAATCATCTCATGTTCTTTTTTCTCCCTATCCACACTAAATTCCACTCTCCTGCATATAAGTGACTGCCAGGAGCCAACTTTGATTGGCCATTTGGGACACTGTCTTGAGAAGATCCCAAGAGGTCTCATTGGACCATTCACCGCTCCATGAGGGTGAACAGGAACATGAGCTATATAGCCCTTCTCCACTTGCATTCACTGAGGACCATTGTTTCTTCTCAGAAGCACAGATGGGCACGTCTAGAGATGAACACACCAATTGCTTCTTCCAACATGTAGACTTTGGTAGCCCAAGCCCACTGGTATTGCACATGTAAGCCGAGCTGCTGTGCTTAAAATTTGTACCTCAGGATGGGACCAGCTCAATGATCTCTGATTGAAGCTTCCAGATGTTCCACAAGAAGAGGAAGAGAAAGAGCTCCAATGGGACAGTGTGCTCTGAGGGGGAGTTTCTCCCATCCTTATCTCTGGAAGCCCTACACAAAGCAGATGTAGCTCTGGGAGCCCATCGTGAGATGCAGTAAGCCCTGGAGAGGAGGACTGAAGCTAACAGAAAACAAATGTCTACTTTGGCAATGTCCACAGCTGACGTCAGTTTATTCTCCTCACCATTGTTAATGAAAAAAAGTTATAACAAGACAGCTTTGTAGAACATGCTAAATACCAAATTGTTCTGTTCGACTTTGATCATTTGTGCTTCGTATGATAAGCAGCATATGGCCGCAACCTTAGCGTGTGACTGTAGTAAATTATCAATGTAAATATCTTTACCACAAAACTTTATTGGCTGCGGAAGAAAATGTCAAAGGACTAAGACAAAAAAGAATTCCTCTAGTAAAGCCACAAAAATATGTTTGAATTTACACAATGAACTTGATTCCATTTGTAATCCCAGTGTCCCTAAATTCTCGTGGTTTCTGGGGTTATTACCCTCTAACATCTAAATGAAATGGCTGGAGTCCCCATTCCCCATGCTGTGGGAAGTCTCCCTCCAGTCTCTTCCAGGGATTATTGGAGAGCAGAGGGAGATTCTCAGTCTCTTGACCAGCGCAGGCTGCAGCCTTCTTTCTGACCATCAAATGCGGCTCTAAAGATGTCGCCTTATTTCATTGGCCTATTTTGTGCCCTGCTGAACACTTCCCAACCTCCATTCCCCCTAAAAAATCACTAGGCCATGGGTATTGTGCATCACATGGTTTGACTAGAAGTTGGGGAACTGGAGGGGGTATTTACAACACAGCGTGGTAAAAGGCAACAATTAAAACTCTGTATTAGACATTCCTTAGTCATACCCTGGCATGGAGCTTTCTCCCCCCTCTCCTCACGCTCTCTCCCTTGGAGTGCAGCTTGCTACCGATTTCTTGGCTTCCTCTACCAGCCTGAGACCCTTCTCTCAACTCTAGTTCCCAGCCTAAACCTCCTAAACAGCATTTACTTTCTGACAGAGAGCCATTACTTAACTACCATGGTGTGCGTACACACACACATACAAAGGTACAACTATTCTCTGGGTCTGATTTTGCAATCCAAATACCCCCCATTTTGTGTGCTCTGCTAAACAAAGGATCACCTACTCCACAGCTCCATCTTTAGACAGCAGAAAACCTCACAAAAACTTCCAAGTTCCAGGATTTCATTACCATTGGTCAGTCATATCCTTTTTCGTTTTTGTTTTGTTTTGTTTGGGGGATTTTTGGCAGCAAAATATAAGTAACATAAAATTCACCATTTAACCATCTTTAATTGTATGGTCCACTGGCATTAGGAACATTCGCATTGTTATGCAACCATTTGTTGTGTACTATCCATTTCCAGAACATTTTATTATCCCAAACTGAAACTTTGTACTCTCTAAATAATAGCTCCCCATTTGCCTCCCCACCCCACCCCCTGCAAACCATCATCCTATTTTCTGTCTTTGTGAATTTGACTATGGTAGTTACCTTATGTAAGTGGAATTACACAATATTTGCCCTTTTGTGTCTG
This sequence comes from Cryptoprocta ferox, assembly GCA_028646485.1. Classification (NCBI taxonomy): domain Eukaryota; kingdom Metazoa; phylum Chordata; class Mammalia; order Carnivora; family Eupleridae; genus Cryptoprocta; species Cryptoprocta ferox. The sequence continues at coordinate 152,245,300 of CM053567.1, forward strand.
GTTTTATTCACTTAGCATAATGTTTTCAAGGTCCATCCATGTAGTAACATGTGTCAGAATTTCATTTCTTTTTAAGACTGAATAACGTTCCAGTGTATGTTTCCAGCACCCTTTGTTACCCATTCATCCCTCTTTGAACATTTGGGTTGTTTCCACCTTTTGGCCATTGTGAATAATGCTGATCTGAACAGTGTGGTATATAAGCATCAGCTCAAGTCCCTGCTTTTCAGTTTTCTCCAGAAGTGGAATTGCTGCATCATGACAATTCTGTTTAATTTTGTGAGGGACCACCATACTGTTTCCCACAGCAGCTACACCATTTCACATCTCCACCAGCAATGTGCAAGTATTCCGATTCCTCCACATCCTCACCAACACTTATTTTTTATTGTTTTATTGTTTTTAATTTTTCCTTAATGTTTATTTATTCTTGAGAGAGAGAGACAGAGACAGAGAGACAGAGAGGGAGAGAGACAGAGCACAAGCGGGGGAGGGCCAGAGAGAGAGGAAGACATAGAATCCAAAGCAGGCTCCAGATTCTGAGCTGTGAGCTGTCAGCACAGAGCCCAATATGGGTCTTGAACCTACAAACCGTGAGATCATGACCTGAGCCAAAGTTGGATGCTTAACCGACTGAGCCACCCAGGCCCCTCTCTATTGTTTTTATAATAGCCATCTTGATGTGTAATAAGTGCTATCTCACTGTAATTTTTGACTCGAATGTCCCCAATTATAGTGTTGAACATCTGTTCGTATACTTATTTACCATTTGTATATCTTCTTTGGAAAAATATCTACTCAAATCCTTTGCCCCCTTCTTAATTGGGTTGTTATTGAGTTACAGGAGTTTTTATACATACTGGCTATTAACCCCTTATCAGATATATGATTTGCAAACATTTTCTCCCATGCTGTAGGCTCTCTTTTCACTCTAGATAGTGTCATTTGATGCAGAATGGTTTTTATTTTGATGATGCCCAATTTATCTATTTTTTCTTTTGTCATCTGTGTTTTTGGTGTCATACCCAAGAAATTATTGCCAGATGTAATATCGTGAAGATTTTCCCCTATGTTTTCTCCTAAGAACTTTATAGTTTTAGCTCTTATGTTTAGGTCTTTGATCCATTTTCTGTTAATTTTTGTTGGATTAGGTAAGAGTCCATCTTCATTCTTTTGCATATGGATACCCAGTCTTTCCAGTACCATTTATTAAAAGATTGTCTTTTCTGAGGCACCTGGGTGGCTCAGTCAGTTAAGCAACCGACTTCAGCCCAGGTCATGATCTCCCCATCCGTGAGTTCAAGCCCTGCATCAGGCTCTGTGCTGACAGCTTAGAGCCTGGAGCTTGCTTTGGATTCTGTGTCTCCCTCTCTCTCTGCTCCCTCTTCTGCTTGTTTTCTGCCTCTCTCAAAAATAAATAAACATTAAAAAAATTTTTTAAAAAAGATTGTCTTGTGGCACCTGGGTGGCTCAGTCGGTTCAGTGGCCGACTTCAGCTCAGGTCATGATCTCGCAGTTCGTGGGTTCGAGCCCGTGTAGCGCTCTGTGCTGACAGCTCAGAGCCTGGAGCCTGCTTCAGAGTCCGTGTCTCCTTCTCTCTCTGCCCTTCCCCTGCTCACGCTCTGTCTCTATGTCTCTCAAAAATAAATAAACATTAAAAAATTTTAAAAAAAATAAAAAAATAATTTAAAAAAATAAAAAAGATTGTCTTTCCCTCCTTGAATGGCCTTCACACCTTTGTTGCAAATCATTTGACCATATATGCAAGGTTTATTTCTGGGCTTAATCACTTTTATAAATTTTCCTAGATTTAGAAATATCAACTATTTTTACAAATCTTCCTAGAGGAATCAAACGAATTAAATGATCTTATATGAGTACTGACAATTTTTCCTCTTCATGAAATAATTGCTACATCTAAAATTTGGGAGAAACTCATAAGATATTATTTATTTAACTTTATTTTTTAAATGTGATTTAATTGATCTAAAATATTTTTTCAAATTATTGAGTCTAAATTTAGCCAAGGCCAATGTCTTACTGTTCGCAGCAAGATCAAATTAAAATATATTAGAGGCATCCAACTGAACAGAAATTGATTATGAATGTAATGGTACCAACAATCGTAATCTTAGATGCCTCCTGTGGAAAGAGTTATGGTTCAGTAGCTATGTCTGACTTCACTACATCATTTAGTTTTTCAAAATGAACTTTTTCAGAATATTCATTTATTTCCTACGAATTACTACAAATTCCCTTAGAATTATTATTGTTCCTTAGAATTATTATACCTGCTGAAAGACATTTACATTAAATCAGCTCAAAAATTTAAATTCAAAAAATTTAAATTTAAAGTCAAAAAATACCATGGATTTCTAGTAGCCTGAGACAAGTTAGGCTACCTAGAGTTTGTAAAATGTGCTAGGTTAACTTAACCTATATATAGGTTAAATATCCACAAAAAAAGTAATTTTGACATCTCCAATTTCGACATCTTCTAACATCCTACATTCCTACATTCCTACACCCTTTCTCTAACAGATCCAAAGAGAAAAACCACCGAGGACAGAACCATCCCAATCTCAGGGAGAACATTTCACAGCTTATGTTTCATTTCACTTATCTCTTTGCTTCCTGGGGATGTATGATTTATTACTGCTGTCAAGAAAAGTCCTCAATTTCCAGTAAGAGGCTGAAGAAAGCTTGAGCCGCCCACATCCCAGATGTCCAAGGTTCCAACCACATGGCATCTGTGAAAATATGAGTGATAGAGTTCTGCTTTCCAATTTTATTTGAGGAAAATCAAGCTTTCAATTTTTCCTATCCATCCATTGGCCATATCCCTTTTGAAAGTCACAGTTTAAAGTAATAACTCCAAGAATATTATAAACCAATGAGCCAAAGACTTTATTTGAACAAATAAAATTCTTTTAAAACAATTATTCCACACATAATAACAATCCCCCAAATCCCTATGAAGCAGATTTAGTAAAATGATCCAAGCCTCAAGTAACCCAAAATCTCAAGAAATAAACACCTTTTTTCTCAGATGAGGAAAGACAGATATATCAAGAAGGAAATTTATATTCAAAAATTTTCATATATGCTCACTGCAGCATTATTTACAACAGCCAAGATATTTAAAAAAACCTAAGTGTCCATCAGTGCATGAATGAATTCTTGCCATTTGCAACAAGGTAGTTGGACCTAGAAAGCATTATGCTAAGTGAAATAAGTTAGACAAAGACAAATATTGTATGGTCTCTTTTATATGTGGAATTAAGAAGGAAGGAAGGAAGGAAGGAAGGAAAGAAAAAGGAAGGAAGGAAGGAAGGAAGGAAGAAAGGAAGGAAGGAAGGAAGAAAGGAAGAAAGAAAGAAAGAAAGAAAGGAAGGAAGAAAGAAAGAAAGAAAGAAAGAAAGAAAGAAGCTCATAGATACAGAGAACAGATTGATGGTTGCCAGGGGTAGGGGGTGGGAGAAGGAAGAAATAAAAAAAAATTTTAAGCAATTAAAAATATAGATTTACAAAAATGCAAACAGTATCATTCTTCTCACTAACTTTTTGTTTTGGTAAATACAGTATTTTGAAATAAATGCTATTTATGTTAAAAAATTTTTTCAATCTAAAGCATTTTGGCTACATAAAGCCTTAGAAGCTCATAAAGAAGAATTTATATCTACTAATTATAGCCATCAAGTTTCCAGATGGTCTACAATTTTCCATTTTGTGATAAAGTTTGCAGATTTGTATGTATTCTTGGCAGTACTGAGACTCATTCTTAGCTGTGAGGTCATTTGGGGAGACCATAGTTGGAGATCAATAATATAAACCCTAGCAGGTTTTACAAGTGGTTCAAAGAAAAAAAGAGATAAACCAAGAAACATACTCTTAATTGTAGAGAACAAACTGATGATCACCAGAGGAAAGGTGGTAGGGGGATGGGTTAAATAGGTGATGGGAATGAAGAGTACACTTACCATGATGCACACTGAGTAATGTAGAGAATTGTTGAATCACTAAATTGTATACATGAAACTAATATAACACTGTATGTTAACTATATTGGAATTAAAATTAAAAAAATAAAAAAGGAACCGCGTCCTGACATCCTTGAGCATGTGAATCAACCAAGCTTGAATCCTGTCTTACTTCTGTACATGCTATTAACGTGATATTATATGTCTATATGTTTAGGCCACTGTGTTATAAGTTTCCTGTTACTTGCAGCAGAAAAGCATCTCAACAACAGTATCCATAGACAGAACATGTAACGTGAATTAATCATAAACTCTTATTTTCACTGCTGTTGTGATTAAAAAATATTCATTCACAACAGTTACTGAAGCATTCATTCTATCCCATTAATTTCTTCAATCAAGAGATAATAAAAATACCACCAAGCATAGAGCGTTCATAGAAATATTTTTATACTAAAGAGGGATCTTTGTCCTTGAAAAAGTTTTTTAAAATGGCTGAAGATAATGAGAAATATGCTATTTTATGATTAGAAAAAAATCAACCTATTGTTAACATTTATATAGACTTTTATGATTTCTAAAACATGTTCACACCTAAGGGAACATAAGCTAGTATTTTTGTCCTGCCCAAGTTATGCATGAGGAAACTGGGACTCCAAAGTTGTAAGTGACTCGTCCACAGTCTTACATCTATTGGGAACTTACTCTAAGTCTCAAACCCAGCTCCTCTGATTACAAATACCGTGGTATCTTCTTTGCTGTGAAGCCTGAGATCGAGTGAAACCTTATACATTCCATCCTCTGACCACACTGCCAAGAAAAATTATACACAACAAGGATGACATCCTATTAAGAAATAAGACACCCAAATAGAAGCATGTAGTACAAATGAATCTCTAGGTAATTCTGGTAAGCAATCATACTTTTTTTTAAAGCAATTATATTTTAAAAGGCTGCTTTGAGCAACACGAGTTTTCAACAGCCACCAACCTGCTTTTTGGAAATCATGTGCAGAGAGGAAATTTTCACGAAATGTTCAAATAAACAAAAAAAGTTAACCTTAACAACCAGATTCTTTTATTTAGGCTCACCCTGGGTTTACATTTCTGCATTGTTCTGTAATACTTTAATTTACTTGGTGTTGTTTTCATCTTGTAATTCAAAGGGTAACATACTTGGGACATACACTATGCAAAACAAAGATGAAAACAATCTTTGAAGGATTTTTTAATGCTTATAGTAACATAAAAGGAGCCTTGAATAAATGAAAGCACTGAGCGTGTTCCTGAATAGGAACACAATACTGTTAAGAAGCCAATTCTCCCTGAATGAATATATAAATGTAGTATAATTTCCTTTGAAATCTCAACAGGATTTATTTTTGTCAAAATAATTCTATACTTTATACCAGTCAGGATCTAGTTGAGTTCTCAGTAATAGACAATCCAAACCAACAGTGGTGAAAACAAAGTAAAAAAAAAAAAGCCTATTTCTCTCCCAAGTAAATATAGCCCAGACGTGAGTGGCATAGGGCTGCAATAGCTCCTCTTTCATCAGAGAACCTGGATCCTCTCATCTTCTTGCTCGGCCATCCCCAGACACAGCTTCCCCCTCTGATCCATGCTGTTGGCTCAAGCTCCAACAATGATGGAAAACGGAAAGGGAGGGGAGAAGGACACACTCCTTTCCTTAAAGAACCCATCCCAGAAGTTGAACACACCAGCTCCACTTAATAATCAATTGGCTGGATATTGATCACATAGCCACACTTAACTTCCAGGGAAACTTGGAAATGTATCATTATTCTTGACAGCGGCACTCCCCTAAAGACTGACAGCTTTCTTCTCATAAAAGAAGGTGGCAATGGGGTTTGAGGGACCTCTAGCAATTGTCTAACACATCATTTGTCTTCTATATATTAAACAGCTACAATTATTAAAGTATGTTCATACCTACTATGAAATAAAATAATAGAAATAGATCAAAATATAAGGCACAAGAGTATGTAAGAATTTAGTATATGATAAAAATGGACAGCTGAAATTATAATTTTGGGTTAAAGAAAGACTTTCAAGTACAACATCAATGTTAGAAACAATAAAATATGACCTGCTAGATTTGATTTTATAAAATTTGAGGTGTGATTTTAGTATGAAAAAAAGAAAATAAAATTAAAAAAAAATAAAGTAAAGTAAAATAAAATAAAACAAAATCCGGAGGGGAAAAATCCAACATATGGGATGAAGCATTAGTACTTCTAATATTTAAAAAGCTCTTTAAAATTAGTGACGCCAGACTTCCACTTTCAGCTAGGATGGAGTGACAAAATTGGATTTATTGGGGCACCTGGGTGGCTCAGTCGGTTAAGTGTCTGCCTCTTGATTTTTGAGATCAGGTCATGATCTCACAGTTCATGGGATTGAGCCCCACGTCAGGCTCTGCACTGACAGAGCAGAGCCTGCTTGGGATTTCTCTCCCTCACTCTCTATCTCTGCCCCTCCCCCTCACACTCTCTCTCTCTCAAAATAAAGAAATAAACTTTTTTAAAAACTAGGATTTATTCTCCTGCATGAAATAACTAAAAAACCTGGACAGATATCTAACACAACAGTTTTCAATTGTACATTTGGACATCACATAACAAAGGACAGTGATCCTTGGGGGACAAGAAACAAATAAGGTAAGCCTGAAAGTTGCCCCAGATCACTCCTTTGGTAGAGTTTCCAGACAGCAACAAGGTTAGGGGGAAACCAAGTGGAGCCCAGCCGATCCCTGGGGTAAGGAGATGGGGATGAGAGACAGGAAAGACCAAGGAAGCTGGAGTTCACACGACAGAGGACCTGAGAAACAGAGATACACAAAGAAGTCTGGAGATATGTAGAAAAGCCTCCACAAGTATTCGACAGAGTACTGTCAGTGGATGTCTTTGAGGAAACTACCTGAGTTTGAAGAAAGAACAGCCAAAAGAATTCCAGGAAATAATATTCAGAGCCCACGAAAACAGTTGTGCCCATTCTTGCCAACTAAACTGAGAAACCTCATAATTCATGGAGCGAATGAGCCCTAGAACAAATGATGTCCTGTTCCCACCTAGCAAATCCGAAAAGCAAGACCATGAGGTTTAACCTGTTTCCAATTAACTGCATCTCAAAACAAAGCCCAAGAATGTTCGTAAGAATGTAAAAGTATTCAGCACCCAGTGTTTGTCAGTTGTTGTCAAAACTGACCCAACATTGACACAGATGATACATTAAACAATTATTGTAACGGTATTCCATATGTTCAAAAAGCCAGAGGAAAGACAGAATATGTTAAGTGGAGACATGGAAGACAATTTTAGAAAATAAAACTTCCATAGGTGAAAGCTAAAAAGTCCGAGATGGAAAACAGACTGGGTGGACTTAATAGTAGATTAGACATTGCAGAAGAAAATGCTAATAACCATGAAAGCACTACCCAAAACAAAAACTGTAAACCCACCAATGTGAAGTTCAATGAGCCTCCTGCACAAGACGAAATACTGCACTAAGACACATCATGATAAAATTGCTTTAAACCAGTGATAAAGAGAAAATCTTAAAAGCAGATCTGACCCTTTAGGGCAGCACCCCAAAGAGTCTGGCTTTCAGCCTGGCAGGCTCAAAGGGTGATTCTGCTTGTGCCCTACACGTGATAGGAACCAGAGAGCATGAATGACATTAGCCATGTTTCCAAGAGTCCTTCAAATCAACTACATGCTCAGAGCAGAGCATCTTATGAAGTTCACTGAGTAAACATTGATGGATACAAGCTCAGGAAATATCACGTCTTTGATGTGGGCTGACCTTGAGTTTCCATCTTGTCATAGTATTAGATTCCAAGGTTGTACTTAGATAAATGAATGCTTTGGTCACTTTTTGGATAATATTTTTCATTTGCAGTTTGTGAAAAGTCATTCGGACTTTTCAGTGGCAAGAATAGTAAACACAGGAGTGCCTGGGTGGCTCAGACAGTTAAGCGTCTAGCTTCAGCTCCAGTCAGGATCTTGTGGTTCATGAGTTAGAGTCTCATCAGGCTTTCCACTGTCAGTGCGGAACCTGCTTCAGATCCTCTCTCTCTCTTCTCTCTCTCTCTCAAAAATAAATAAAATTTAAAAAAAATAGTAAACACATACCAGACACAGAGTGAGATTTGTTTCCTTATCCCTTTGTTGTAAGCCCCCATCAAATCATCTTCCGTTCTCCTTTAAGAAAGATAATTGGGTTTGGCAATATCTAGAGTGGAAGAGTTTTGTTTTCTTAAAGCCAAAAGAAATAAATGGCAGAAGTCTCAGGTATTGCAGTTAAAAACTCCATACCCAAAGCAACAGCTTGGATTGACTTTGGCCTGGACTTAGCCTCAGGGCTTAGTTCAAGGATCCAGGAGGGAGACCAGACCCCCTGTCTGTAAGCAACCCCACCAGGCCAGAAGAGGCAACACTGTCAAGGTCTCTTACTTGAGGGTCACAGAGCCTTTCTACCTGCTGCCACTGTTCCTTTTCCTCAACCTCCGGCCAAGGTGAAGGAAAGGAAAGAGCCAGAGGGGCCTCCCCAGGAGTAAAAGACACTTGCCCCCCCCCTCACATGAGTTAGAAAGGATGCTGCTTTCTTACCTGGTTAACTACACGGTCCAGGAACAACCTATAAAACTTTTTTTTTCAATTTATTTATTTATTTTGAGAGAATGAGCAGGGGACAGGCAGAGAGAGGGAGAGAGAGAATCACAAGCAGGAGCTCAGCATGAAGTCCAATGTGGGGCTCAGTCCCACAACCCTGGGATCATGATCTCAGGCAAAATCAAGAATAGGATGCTCAACGGACCAAGTCCCCCAGGTGCCCCTGTAAACACTTTTATGCATACTTTCCTTTGGCCTCAGTCTCTCATAGAGAGACTGTTGATTTCTGGTTGAGAACAGAGTCCCACATCAAACTACCAGATGCTTCATCTTGATTTTTCATTCATTTAGCCTTTCAATAAGTATTTACTGAACAATTATAATTATGAGTCAAGAACTCTATTGGGAATTCAATGTGTGCAAAATCAGATATGATCTCTTCCCCCGTGAAGCTTATAGTCCAGTGCAAGAGAAACACATGAATCAAACTATTGCACAAAATGATGTAAAATGGCAATAATGATGGGCACAGTGAACTGTGCATGGTGGTATGGGAGGGGTTTAATAAGTGTGAGTGGGAAAAGGACAGATATTGGTGTTATGTACTTATTGTACATACGAGTTATTTTATAATACCTTTAACATATTTATATGGAAATAGTGGCACATGTGATTCATCTGAAAACCTGTAATTTTTCATTGTGTGTTACCAGGATAATATGAAAAGAGATTTGTAGTCAGAAGACCTGAACTTGTGTTCTGGCTCTGCTATTTATTAGATATGTCTTCACAGGTAAGCTTTGCACTCCTCTTCCCTTGTGTACATACTATAAATAATAGTACTATCTGTTATGCTTAAATTACAGATTTGTTGAAGAAATAAATATGTGAAACTCTCTATGGTTACAGAAAGATTCCTTTTTTATTATCAAACATATTTTTAATAATATGGGATCATATGGAACGTACCATTTTGCAATTTATGTTTTCACTTAATATAGGGTAAGCATAATACATATCTAAAACTGTAATATATTTTGGTCAGTCCTTTAAAATTGTATTGTCTTGTCAAAAGATTGGTTTTTAGGGCATCCTGAGTGGCTCAGTCAGGTAAGCGTCCAAGTCTTGGTTTAGTCTCAGGTCAAGATCTCATGGTTGGTGAGTTCAAGCCCGCCATCGGGCTCTCTGCTGTCAGTGCGGAGCCCACTTTGGATCTTCTGTCCCCCATCTCTTTCTGTCCCTCCCCCATTTTCCCTCTCTCTCTCTCTCTCTCGCTCTCGCTCTCTCTCTCAAAATAAATAAACTTAAAATTTTTCATTTTTATATTTAACCAATGGTGCCTATATATCTTGGCTTTGTCATTGTCTAAGTACATGGAAGACAACATTCTTGAGGGGATAAATCAGGGGTTTTATTTTTCAGAATGAAGGATTCTAGTACCAGCCCAGACTCCTTTAAAGTGAATTTGCTTTTCCTTTATTTGGCCCATAAAATATGCATCCTTGGGGAAGGCCTGACTTAACCATGTGGAAAGAAACCAAAGGAAAGTGGAAATTGAGCCAAATGTTGGGGGGGGGGGGGGAGGTGAGACTTGGTGTTTCCCAGCATCCTCACTGCCTGCTGAGAAAGGTGGTGTGGGGACCCCCTACCCCCGGCCCTGGAGAGCAGCCTGAGACTCCATGAGGAGAGGTGCAGGAGCAGAGAGAACATGAACCCCAGGCAGATCCTGGCTAGGAAATAAAATCTGTCAAACCAAGAGTGCAGCTCACTCACAAATCAAAGGAAAATTCTCAGCAGGATGTCACCAACAGCAATCTGGACGTCAACCAAAGGCAAATCAGAGAGGATTGTAGACTTCCATTACAATACATCCACACAAGTAAGCAGATCTATTTTCCCTAATAAGAAGATGAGGATAGCAGTGCTGCCTCGGTTCATTCAGGAACACCTCACTCATTCTAGCACATCTTACAGGGCAAGGGTGTCTCATCACATATGCCTTATAGCACCAAGCATAAATGTTCACATTTGTTGTGTGGAATTAATTTTTGTGGGAATCAAACAACTCAGGTGAACAAAAAGAAATCAATCACTATCATCTGAACACGTACCATGCACAATGAACTTGGCAAGGTGTGTACAAGGTGCGACTCTAGAGCAAAGAGGGAGACTTCCTTATGCAGTCAACGGGAGCAGACCAGTTACCTTATGGTTTCATTTCATGCTTAATCCACACCAAGCCCAATTTTGTTGTGAGAATTGGGGATCTCATCTGAAGACAAAATGCCTAAGAACATCAAGAAGCCTCCTCAACCCCCTTGGGCTAAAGGTCACCACTGTTACCCTTTTCAGGCCAAAGAGCATTTTATTTGACAAAGGAGGAAACTATGGTGTGCAGCTACATGATGGAACTAGAATTCAAACTGAAGTGTGCTACATCCCAGGGTTATACTGACCATTAGGGAGCCTCCAGAATAGAACAGAGGACCAAGGAAGGAGGGCCACTGAGTCATGAGCTTTGAGCTGAGAACATCATCCAAACAGATCTGTGCACACAGAAGCAGCAGCACTCAAGACCATCAGAAGGTGAAACCCTGGCGCTCTGGCTCTGATGTCGTGATGAAGCTGAGCGAATGGCCCAGTCCCTCAAACAACTCAGGTGAACTCAGGTTCTGGGCTCCAGGGAGGATCTCCTAATGACCCACCTCTAACAACCACCTGCTTCCATCCAAAAGTTCCTCCTTCTTGAATATCTGCTTTTTGAACATCTACAGGTTAGGAATGGCTATAGCTGTACTCCAGAAGGTAGTCCAACATCTGGGAACCAGGAGTTTGTGACCCTCTGCTTGGTCAGACTAATGGGTCACATGCCAATCCTTGGAATGAGGAGTTGGTCAACAACACCCAAACCAACTAGAAGGACAAAAACAACAAGTATCTACTATACTGACTGGTGACTAAGATACATATAGTCTCACTCCTCAGACTGTGGGGAGGTAGCACAGACCTAGGAATAGAAATAAAATGAACAGGAACAACAAGCTTCCTCATTGACTTCCAGTAGAAGATAATATTATGTTTCCTTTTTTTTTTTTTTTTGACTACATTTAACCCTCATAACCCATGTATATATTTTTTTCTCAAATAATTTTGCAGATTCTGGATTGAAGACTTGGAGTAGAACATGTTTAAAAGTGGCTCATTCAATCTAGGGTAGATCGATTCTGGTTTGGTTTTTGTTTTTTGTTTTTTAAAGTTTATTTATTTATTTTGAGAGAGAGAGAGAATGGGCAGGGGAGGGACAGAGAGAGAGAATCCCATGCAGGCTCTGCACTTTGTGCTGAGTCTGATGCAGGACTTGATCATGACCTGAGCCAAAATCAAGAGTCAGTTGTTTAACCAACTGAGTCACCCAGGCACCCCTGGATTCTGTTTTCTATTGTTCTCCACCTCCTATTCATTCCCAGGGGCTAAGGAGAGGTGTATAATCTTGGTTCAGTCATTAATACATTTCTGTCTGGGCACTAGCATGAATAGAGGTGACTTTGTGGCCCTTGGTGGTGAGTAGCCATATCCAGTCCCCAGAGCAGCAGTAGCGCACCTGGCACTGGGCAGTGCTGCCCTTAGATTCAGGCAAACGGAACTCTATCCTAGGCCCCAGTTTAGGGGACCCCACCCTGGCCCTCTTCTTGTTGTGTTTGTCCCATGGAACAAGAAATCTATCCAACAGGGCACAGCCACTCAGAGCCTAAACTCTGCCCCTTATTCTAGACTGCACTTCAAACATACAGGTCCCCAGGTTATTTCCAGAATGTGTGTGGTCCTCTTTTCTGTATCCATCCCCCTGAAAGGAGACCACTCACACTTCTAGACCCAAAGGATGGTCAAGAGGAGACTTTTGCAGAAGATGTGGATGGTGCTTATATATGCAGGCTGAAGTAGGGAAAAAAGAAGGATGTGCTAGGATGTGGAGGACAGGAGCCAAGAGCTGGATATCAACTCATGGAATTCTAAGAAGTCAAGAATTCTAAGGTTGAGCTCTTTTAGCTGACTATGAATTTGCCAAAGAAGGAAAATTTAGCATATTTTATTTAATAGATTGTTCACTTGATTTATAACTTACTTATAATTTTTAAATATTTAGACATACAGTACTGGACCTCTATCTACACTCTTGCCACTGGTAATTGTTAAGATAAGGCTTGGTCTTTGACACCAGAAGTAGGACAGCAGACATGTCAGAAGAACCAGACTATTCCTAGGGCATGATTTGGCTAACATTCTCTACCTACTTTTTTTTGCTGACTGTTTTCTAAGTCTCCTTCTTTCATCTTGCCAGCAATTGTCTTTCAGTAATGTTCTTTTTTGTCAGTGATTTTTTGGGGGGTTAAGTCAGTCAGTCAATTTCTTTTGAATGCATCTATGCATGTGAATGCACAAAATGGAGAAAAAAATTTTTCAGTGGCTTGTAAATTAGCTGAATGGCATGGAACCATCTAAAGTAGACCCTCCTAACAAATAATCTGATTTTAAAATGAGCAGAGGACTCAGTCATTTTTCTAAAGGCGACATACAGATGGCCAACTAACACATGCAAAGATGCTCAACATCACAAATCAATAGGAAAATGCAAATCAAAACCACAGTGAGATACCACCTACACCTGTCAGAATAGTTAGAACCAAAAAGATGAGAAATACTAAGTGTTGACGAAGATGTGGAGGAAAGGGCACCCTCATTCACTGTTGGGGGAATGTAAATTGGTGCAACCACTGTGGAAAACAGTATGGAGTGCCTCAAAAAATTAAAAATAGAAATGCTGTATGATGACTAATTCCACTACTGGATATTTACCCAAAGAAAATGAAAACACGAATCTGAAAATATATCTGCACCCCTATGTATACTGCAGCATTATTTACAATAGCCAAGTTATGGAAGCAACTCAGTGTCCATCCATAGATAAATGGATAAAAAATATGTGAGATATAGATATATATATACACACACATATATGAAATATAAATATATATGATATATAAATATATATGATATAAAAATATACAACTATATAATGGAATATTATATACATTATGGAATATTACTCAACTATAAAAAAGAATTAGATCTTGCATTTGTGACAACATAGATGGAGCTAGAGAATATCACACTAAGTGAAAGAAGTCAGAGAAAGACAAATGTCATAAGATTTTGCTTGTATGTGGAATATAAAAAACAAAACCAATGAACAAAGAAACCGAATCATAAATACAGAGAACACACTGGTGGTTGCCAAGGGGATGGGGTTGCATGAATGGGAAGAAATAGGCTAAGGGGATTAAAAATTATAAGTTTCTTAGTTTTTAAAATAAATAAATAGCGGTGATGAAAAGTACAGCATGGGAATACGGTTGACACCACTGTAATAATGCTGTATGGTGACCAGACTTACTGTGGAGAGTGTAGAGTAATGTGTAGAACTGTCTGATCACTATGTTGCACACCTGAAATTAATATAGCATTGTATATTAACTATACTTTAATTTTTAAAAAAAGTAGACCCTTCTCTTCAGCTAGCTGCCTCTCCCTAGGATCCTTATTCTCAATTTATGAAAAATCTGGCCTCTCTAGCACTCACATGTCCCAGGGAGAGTGAACTGTTCTCCATAATCACAGCCACAGTTAGAGGGCCCCTGGGGATTGTAACCCACACAGCTGTGGGTCTGGCAAATATTGTTCTGACTCTTTCCAGCCCAGACCCTAAGCCTGAGTCACCTTTGGGACTATTACACAAAGGATCACCCTCCAGCCACAGGTCCAGGCTTCTTGTCTCTGGGGATGTCACAAAGGCAATAAGTTGGAGAGACTTAGCTCCAGAAGAAAAGGTAATTTATAAGAACATACCATGTCTTGGCAGGGGGCCCTCCAACCCAGATTCAAGAAAATTAATAGGGTTTCCTCAACTTGTACCATGATTGCAGATGTGGGAGGAATCTCTGACTTATGGCATTATAAACTATTCTAGAATTATACATCATACACACACATACACGCACACACACACACACACATACACATACACACCATCCACACACAAATACACAGACATACTTTATTTACATAGGGAGAAGGCAAAGGCCATCAGGGTACTCATCCCTATGTTCATTGCAATCGCTAAGTATTAAGATTATAGGTGATATTTTTCTTCCTGCTTATTTATATTTCCTACTTTTTCAACCATAAACAGATTTTATTTGTGTAATTCAAATCCAACAAGCATGAAAGAGAAAAAAGGAAACTGCAGGGAAAATGTTCAAATCCCAAAACTGAGAGCTTCAGTTTTATTCATAAATATCAGATTAAGGTGCATGGGTCTGCGCTAGTGATAAAACTCAGTCAAAATCTTATTAGCTTCCCTTGATGAGAACTTCAGAATTATGACAGACTCAAGGTTTCCCTAGAATCACCCCCTTAATTATGTGTTAATATTTCCCTTAAAAAGGTATTTAGTAAATTTGTCTCTATGACTGTGTCAGTTGTGTTGGCTTGAGTATCTTTCCATTCTGTGGTGTTTTGTTGAGGGTTCTTGGAACCACTATAAACACACATCAGTATATCTCCCAGTAGAGAAGACTTCTTGCCAGTTCTCACATAAAGGCTGGGAGCAGACTTGAAATTTGGACCTCATTTCACCTTCCATTCAAACTTTAGGGACATCCT
The DNA here is from genome assembly GCA_028646485.1 of Cryptoprocta ferox. Classification (NCBI taxonomy): domain Eukaryota; kingdom Metazoa; phylum Chordata; class Mammalia; order Carnivora; family Eupleridae; genus Cryptoprocta; species Cryptoprocta ferox. The sequence goes on from CM053567.1 coordinate 152,260,633, forward strand.
CACATTATTCTCAAAGAGAGCTCATTTTTTCTCTTTCCTCTTCTTATTTCAAAGAGTTTGTAATCATTTGACCAAAACTAATACGTTCATGATGGAAATGTGTTATTTTATAAATTCTCAACCTAAATTTGTCCCATTGTATGCAGGGACAAAGAAGACCCCCAAATAAACTGCTATTCTGTAAAAAAGGAAAATCTGAAGTCAGTCTCTAATATTATAGAGCCTGGAGAGTTCTCCACGTGGTACTCATTAGAGGGAGAATGAAAAGTCCAGAAGAATAAGTATCTGCAGAGGGTGGGCATAAAGCGAGGCAAGGCAGTTTTCAGTTTCTTTTAAGAAGTCAGAGTGAGATGTAAGAGGTTTGGGAAGAGACCGGTTAAGAGCTCGCTTTTGGCTATCAAACAGATCTGGATGCAAGTACCAATCCCATCATATATATTAGCCTTACGATCTTGAAGAAACTACTTAATCTTTCTGCGTCCTGCTTTCCTCACCTATAGAAAAGGAATTCTAGTAGTATCTATTTCATAGTTCTTTTTTTTTCTTTATTTGCCTTTTTCATTTTTTTGTTCTGTTTTGTTTTGGAGGATTAACTAAAATTTATCATGTAAAGTACCAAGCACCGTATCCGGAACATAGTTCTCAATAAACATTGGCCTTCCAAAGTCTATCTGGGGGATACTTGCAGCCAACATGGAGTAACAGAACCAGATTTACCATCCTGCCTGGACAATTTAAAAATGAGATGAAGTATATGAAGCAAAATTTTCCAAGACTTTGGACATCAGGCAATGAAGGACAAGGATCCCTAAGAGATGAGAAACAAATGAACCGAGTTTTTTAATTTCCCTAGCTTACTAGCTGGAAGAATTTCCAGACCACAGAGCAGGGACGGGGAACCCAGGTACCACCTGGCAATCTCTCTGTGTTGACAAGACAGAGTTGAGAGTCTGAGGAAGACAAGGAGTCTAGAGTTTCAGGGCAAAGTACTAGAGAGGAGACAGCAGCACAGAGAAGTCTGGGGTCTGCAGAGTGTCCCTGAGAGTCTCAGGGTAAATAGCGATCAGCACATACATGTGAGAAATCTGCCCAAAGTCAGGGGGAAAAAAAACACTTGGGAGGATTAGAGTGAACAGACCCTGAAGACCACACCAGGCCAGGCATAGCTCTTGTTCCCACCAGCCAGAGTGGCAAAACCTAATAATTTGCGGGTATTAGGTAAAGTACTCGGAAGGGCTTTGACCCAATATTGGGGCAAAATTAGCCCTATACTCAACACTGCTTTGGTATCACCTAGAAAAGCTTAAAAGCAAGCCCCAGGAGGATCAAACTGTTTACCAAGTAACTTGATTAGCATTTTAGTTTCTATTGCTGCATTAAAAATCACCCCAAAATTTAGTGGCTTTAAACAAACAACAAAAAAAGAATATTATTATCTCACACTGTTTCTGTGGACCAGGAAGCCAGGAAAGGCATGAATGAAGGAGAGAAATTTAAGGCAGGATTATCTTCTGGCAATCAGCAACCAAAAGTGAACACGAACTAAGTTTCTTGATACTTAAAGAGTAAAATGTAAAACCCGAAAATGTACACTTTCTAGGAGAATATATAGGAGAAAATATTTGCAACCGTGGGGTAGGCTATGATTTCTTACAAAACATTAAAGGCATGAGCGTTGAAATAACAAAAATTTATAACTTGATCTGTGTCAAAATTGGAAAAATCTGTCCTTTGGAAGACATTCTTAAGACAATGAAAAGAAAATTCACAGAGAGAAAATATTTTCAAATTATATATCGGATAAGGAACCTGTATCCATAATTTATAAATCCTTCAAACTAAACAATAAGCATACAAACAAATGGAAACTGAGCAAAAAATTCAGATGCCATCAAAAAAAGATATGTGGATGACAATAAAAAAGAAAGAAAGGCATATTCTCAGCTTCATTTGTCATTAGTGAAATGCAAATTAAAATCACAATGAGATACTACTATGATACACCTACTAGAAAGACTAGAACAAAAGAGATGGTCACTACCAAGTGTTGGCAAGAATATGGTGCAACTAGAACTTTCATATATTGCTCAAGGGAATATTGGATAGTATAACACTTTGGAAAATCATTTGCTAGTTTCTTTTTTATTATTATTTAAATTCAAGTTAGTTAACACACAGTGTAGTCTTGGCTTCAGTAGAACCTAGTGAGTCACCTCTTACATATGACACCCAGTACTCACCCCAACAAATGCCCTCCTCAATGTCCATCACCCATTTAACTCATCCCCCCACCCTTCCCCTTCCAGCAACCCTCAGTTTGTTCTCTGTATTTAAAAGTCTCTTATGGTTTGCCTCCCTGTGTGGTTTTATCTTATTTTTCTTTCCCTTCCCCTATGTTCATCTGTTGTGTTTCTTAAATTCCACATATGAGTGAAATCATGCAGTATTTGTCTTTCTCTGACCGACTTATTTCACTTAGTTTGCAAGTTTCTTAAACTTTTTGCTATTCAGCTACCATATGACCCAGACATTCCACTCCTAAGTATTTACCCAAGAGAAATGAAATCATATGTTCATACAAAAACTTGTACACAGATGTTTGTAGCAGCTTTATTTGTGATAACCCCCAACTGGAAACAATCAAAATGTTCATCAGTAGGTGAGTAGATAAACAAATTGTGTTATACCCATACAATGGAACACTAGTCAGCAATAAAAAGCAATGTACTGTTGATACACACAATGGATGAATCTCAAAATAATTATACTGAGTAAAAGAAGCTCGACAGGGACACCTGGGGGGCTCAGTCAGTTAAGCATCTGACTCGATTTCGGCTCAGGTCATGATCCCTCAGTTGGTGAGTTTGAGCTCGTAGTCAGTGCAGAGTCTGCTTGGGATTCTCTGTCTCTTCTCTCTCTCCCTCTCTCTCTCTGCCTCTCCCCTGCTCTCCCTCTCTCTCAAATAAATAAATTTCTCAAAATAAATAAACTTTAAAAAAATTAAAAAAAGAAGCTCTACAAAAAAAAGTATATACTTTGTGGTTCCATTTATATAAAATTCTAGAAATGCAAATGAATTTATGAGAACGCAGGTAAGTGTTGTCTGGATATGAGGGGACGGGTGTGACAGAGGGATTATGTAGGGCACAAGGAAACTTTGGGAGTTAATGGATATGTACATTATCTTGATTGTGGTGATAATCTCATGGGAGTGTCAAACAGAGTCAAAAACTCATCAAATTATACACTTTAAAATTTTTTTTAACATTTATTCGTTTTTGAGAGAGAGAGAGAGAGAGAGAGAGAGAGAGACAGATCATGAGCAGGGGAGGGGCGGAGAGAGAGGGACACACAGAATCGGAAACAGGCTCCAGGCTCTGAGCTGTCCGCACAAAGGCCCATGCGGGGCTTGAACCCATGAACTGTGAGATCATCTCCTGAGCCGAAGTCGGACACGCAACCGACTGAGCCACCCAGGCGCCCCCAAATTATACACTTTAAATACTTGCAGTTTATTGCTAATTGTATCTCAGTAAAGATGGCCTTTTTTTAACGGAAGCATAATTAACATACAATGTTATGTTAGTTTCAGGTGTACAACATAATGATTCAACAATTCTGTTGACAATTCTGTCAACATTACTCAGGGCTCAAGTGTAGTCACCATCTGTCACCTTAAAACGTTTTTACAATATTATTAACTATAATCTCTGTATTGTACTTCTCATCTCTGTGGCTGATTTATTTTGTAACTGGAAGTTTGTACCTCTTAATCCCCTTTATCTATTTCACCCATCTTCCCCTTCAACTTCCCTATGGCAACCACCAGTTTGTTCTCTGTATTAAAGAGCCTGTTTTGTTTTGTTTTCTTTTTGTCTGTGTCCTTCTTATTTGTTTGTTTTATTTTTTTAATTCCACAGATGAGTGATATCATATGGTATTTGTCTTTCTCTGACTTCTTTCACTTAGCATTATACCCTCTAGGTCCATCCATGTTGTTGCAAATGCAGGATCTCAATAAAGATGTTCTTAAAACGTCCAGTCAAATTAAAAAAAAAAAGTTTGTGTGGAAAATAGTGCCCATGCAATATATTCACTGTAGCATTATTTTTATTTTTTAAATTTTTTGGTAGCATTATTTTTAATATCAAAAAACTGAAATAAGCCATACCATTAATAAAGATCTGGATAAATATACCATGGTGCATTCATACTATATATATATATATATGCAGTTGTAAAAAAAATGAAGAATATCTCTATGTACTGATATGGAAAGATCTCCAAGATGCTCTTGTATGGGGGAAAAAAAAAACACAAAAGACAAACAGCACTCTCCTAGAGCCCTCAGCATGAGCAGACATTCATGTTTCTTTCTGTGAATGCCCAGTGGAAAAGTCTGGAGGTTCTGAAATACTGGGAACTGTATCCAAGTGTTTATTTAAAAATGTCAGTTGATTTTGGATCCTGACTTTTGTCCCCTGCAATGTAAATTAAAATTTTATTTTTGCCAGTGTGTTTTAAGTGGTGAAGATTAGAATTTGTATTCATACGTTCTCACATATGCATAAAGACATTCCTAGGGGATACAAAAAATGGAAAACTATGGAAGAGAAGGGGCAGATGAGGGAACAAGTACAGCAGGGACCTTTTTAAAATTAATTTGAAAGTCTATTTCAAAATCATTATGACTATTTTTTAATTGAAAAATCTGTCTAGGGGCTGAAGGAAAGGAGAATTTCTGTTCATAATTCTGAGAAGGCTTATTTTTCCAGGAATCCAGAATAAGGACTTCACATCTTCCTCAACAAAAAAGTAGGTAAATAACTAAATTTCAAAGATATAGACTCTCTTGGGGCGCCTGGGTGGCTGAGTCGGTTAAGCATCTGACTTTAGCTCAGGTCACGATCTCGGGGTTCCTGAGTTAGAGACCCACATCAGGTGAGCTCAAGCCCCTGGGTGAACCCCACTTCTCTCTCTCTCCCTCTCCTCTCTCTCTCTCTCTCTGCTCCTCGCTCACTTGTGCCCTCTCTCTCTCTCAAAAAAAAAAAAGACTCTCTTTTAAGACCTTTTTCCCTTAGTTTCTTAGACCTCTTGCTGAATTTCACAAAGCTCATTTCAGTTCCAAGTTTGTCATGTATCTTGGTGAAAGTTTCATCTTATAATACCTTCACAATATGGATTAAAACTATTAATAATTTCATAATGTGTACTAAAAAGTTTATGGGTATATTTTTAACAGATAATAATCAACTATTCAGGACATTTGCAGGACATTTCTCTGTTCTTCTTGTTCTCTGGTTTTCTCCTTCTTCCCAGCCCCATCTCCTTTTCTTTTAGGTCAAATATTAAATAGTGAATGTCAAAAGTCACCGCTGGGTAAACAAAGAAGCAAAAAAATTGTTATTTTTTCAAACAATTGTTTAGTGCTAGAATCCATACAAAGATAAGTTGTTAACTGTGCTTGATCTTATTAAGTGAAAAAAGAAAGGATATTGAAAGTGTTACACACACAAAAATAAAGGAATTATTAAATCTCATTTATAATACAGTGAAATCTACACAGTCCAGCTGAAAAATGTTTGCCCATGGATGGCTGCCTTATTGTCAGCAGATGTTGCCTTCAAAGAATTTTCAACAACAATGGGTAAAGAGCTTTCTAAATATAATTTAAATATATATATATATATATATGCTTTATATGTATATTTATGTGTTACCCAATTGTCCAGTGGCATAGATCCATTTTTTATCTGGGATTCAGTTTCCTCTTGATTGCCTTGATCTGTCTAATAAGTTTTAAATTTTTTTAATGTTTATTTTTGAGAGAGAGAGACAGAGTGCGAGCAGGAGGGGGGCGGTGCACAGAATCTGAAACAGGCTCCAGGCTCTCAGCTGTCAGCACAAAGCCTGATGCAGGGCTCAACCTCATAAACTGCAAGATGAGATCATGACCTGAGCCAAAGTCAGATGCTTAACCGACTGAGCCACCCAGGCGCCCCTTGTCTATTAAGTTTTAAGTAATTGTGACCTTCACCATATCCCAAAACTGAACAAATGTGGCAAGAAGTAAATAGAACTCTGATTTTCTATTCATCCACTCATCAAGGTTATTATTTGCTATTTGTTTGTTTCTTTTTTCATTTGGCTCAAAATCTGTTTTATTGGAAAGACATGTATGATGTGGACAAATTTAAGCTGGGATTATCTTCTGGCAATCAACAACCAAAAGTGAACACGAACTAAGATTTTTGATGCTTAAAGAGTATTTGGGGAAAAGAGCATTTCTTTGTCTTATTTCATTGGCAGGAAAAATGGAGCCCAGAAGCATCATCTCCTATGACACTTGTGTTTTACTTTTTCTGTGAATCTAGTGGAGTTGCGACATTTCAGCTGAGATGCCCATACACAGCTCTGTATAGGGACAATTCTGAGTTTCATAAATGGATTTATTCTTCATAAATAATCCTTTTTAAGAAAACAAATTTCATTGGCTTTTCCAGATGTAAGAAACTGTATGAATTTGTTTTGTATATGTATTCTTCCTAAAACCTTCTAGTTTCTATAATTTGGTTCCAGAGATCACATACTTCATGGGTGTGTGATCTGAGTGAAGGTGCAGCCCCTCCCCCAACTCCGAAGAGCCCAGGGCTTGGTTTAATACTCTACTGTCACTATCTTGAAATTTTTAATAATTACTGAACAAAGGGAACCCACATTTTCAATTTGTACTGGACCTCCAAATTATGTAACAGGTCCTGCTCAATTCAAGTGGAAGAGTATCATGGACTTTACAGAGTATAATAATAATAATAGAGGGGGCCCTCCCAGGTGGCTCAGTCAGTTAAGCATCCAACTCTTGATTTGGGGTCAGGTCATGATCTCACGGTTCATGAGAACTAGCCCCACATTGGGATCTGCACTGGCAGCACGGAGCTTGCTTGGGATCCTCTCTCGCTCTCTTTCTCTGCTCTTCCCATGTGTGTTCTCTCTCTCTCTCTTTCAATATAAATAAATAAACTGAAAAAAATTAAAGAGAATATTTGTTGAAGATTATCTGCTGTTCTAAGAACTTTATGGGTATTAACTCATTTGAGCCTTGAGAAAACCACTACAAGGTAAATATTAACATTTGCCTCATTTTGCAGATGGGAAAATTGAAACACAAGTTAATGAAATTCATCACTCATGCAGTTAGGGACCAAAATTAGACCTTAGACAGCCTGACTCCAGAGCCTGCTATATTAAAGGTAGTGGGAGTCGTTAGAGAAAACTTCAGAATCACCTGGCTTCCATAACACAGTCCCCGCCCCAGAAACTTGTAAAGCCAATCTTATTTTGTGCTTTTGTTTCCCTTGCTCCCCAACCAGTTTCAGACTTTATCTGAGTAGCCAGTATAATGTGGATGTTTAATTTAGCAGAATTTATAGGATGCCCCCATTTCTTTGATCCATGAAGTATTCCATTTGCAGTATATCCATGCACCAAAGGATCACATTTTAATTCTTCTGGGAGCAACCATGTTACCTTCAATGCATCTGGGAGGTTTAAGGTTTATTTCCTAACTCATGTATTTGCTAACCCAGGAGACACTCTTGCTTTTTACTTTTTACTTAAGATGAGCTCCATTCCTTGGCTGAACTAAAAATGCATTTTGCCCCATAAAACTTGCTCCAACAGACTTCTAATTAGTTTGCCTTCTGTCAGCAATGGGGAAACCAGCTTCTGGACACTAATATTTTTCAGGCAAGGATGGTCATAAAATCTGGCAGTCAGCATGTATGAATAAAAACAAAGAAAGCAGAAAGGAATTCCCATTTTGTAAGACATGGTAATAATTCACAGCCAAAATGTCTATGCAATAAGTGATTTATTTTAAAGTATTTTTAAACAAAGGAAGAAAAGCATAGCATAAATACCTCATTCGAAGGAACATGACTGAAGATGATAGAAAGGATTGCCAACATATACCCAGGAAAGACAGTGAGAAGAGTTTAGCTTGGCAGCTATGAGCTCTGTAGCCCAAGGACCTGGCTTTAAATCCTGGCCCTAACCACACAGCGATCTGCACTGGGATGTCCATTCTGGTTCCTGAGACCTTACTCCCAATGACACATAGAACTCACTCTTCCCTTAGGCACTTCTCAGGAAGGGAATCTGTTTCCTTCCAATATGCTCTGTGAGATCTTTACTATGGCTTTATGATGCTGGAACTCATTGTGCCTCTAACCTGAACATCACTGTGCCTGGGCTCCCTGTGCAGGGAGCAATTCCAGCCACCTGTTGAAATGGGAAGGTGTAGCTAACACCTTCGTTGACAAGAGTCACTTTTCACTAAAAGTCTAAGCTGAAAACAGTGCTGCATTGTGAAAACATGCATCTCTTCTGGTTAACGTCAGCCAACATCCCCCCTATATACACACTGCCCCTTAGCAACTGTATATTTGATACCCACCACCAGGTAGACTCATTGTTCCAAGGAATTTAAGGTGTACCATGAACACATGAAGCCTCAGGAAGACATCTCCCTGAAGCATCAATTCACTCAAAGATCTAGGAGGTAGACTACAGTTGCCATTTTTATATTTTATACATATGAATCCAAATTACCAAACTCTGACATCCAAGAGCATAGACAAACTACCAAATGCTACCAGTTCTCATCCATTCAATCCAGTTCTCTAAATTTGTAGACTTAATATGGTACTTCATCCACTGGCCAGCAGGACAATTAGGAATTGTTTCAGGGCTCTGAAGATAAATTTGCAGCTCTCAAAGTTTCATGCTTAGAAAAGATGCTTTAGGCTACCTTTTCAGACGAGGCAGGCATGATATGATAGGATTGTGTGTTAATTCTTTCTTATGCTATTAGATGTTTCCATGAAAAATATGAGAAAAATACTCATCCGGGCTATCCTTATGCACAGTGGGTATTCTTGATTCTCATAACACTAAAGAAGCTAAAAACTAGAATTTTCCATCTACAGGAAACCTTAGAACCTCTCTCATCTAGGGGGTCTTCTAACTGTACTGAAGAGCTGCAGCAGAGGATGAGATGAGTCCAAAAGGGAATAGCTCACCCTCCCCCAACTCAACCCTTCTGCCAGTGCCCCTTTCCTCCATCAGTCACATCGATAGGCTCCACTTTGATTGATTTTTATTTGTCTAGAGTTTCCCAGTAAGATTTTATTTAAGGGAAAGCTTCTAAGAAAAAAAGAGTTGAAAGTAGCTGATCTGATCCTAATTTTTTATTTATTTTTTAATATTACTAAAGTCACATATCCCCAACTCGGTCCTGCCCATCCCAACTTGAAGGCAGTAAGCATCCTGTTTTAGAGCTAGGCAAGAATGTTCAGTTTCATTGATATTTCTATCACCAGGATTCCTTGACAACTCATTATGGCCAATTAGCAAATTGAGTGAATTTAAGAAAGTATTGCTTCCAGTTCTTTTGTTTCAATTCATGTATGATTTCCCATCATTAGGAAAAAGTAGGCACTTCCTTCCTTTAGGGAACCGTCACCACCTTTCTGTTCTCTCCCAGGCTCCACCCCACCTCAGAGCCTAGACTCACACAGGAGATGATAAACTGAGTGTTTCCCTAAACTCCAATCACTCCTATTCCATTGTCATGATTTTCATTATATCTACATGTCCATTGCTCTTTCACTGACTTTGTATTTTCTTGAAACCAGGGCACGTCTTAATGTTAGCCATGTCCTAAGCAATAATATCCATTAAATCATGAAAAAATGTGTTTTTACTATTACACCTTAAAATAAATAGAGAATCATTAAAATAAAAAACATCAATTTTTTGGGCCAAATCATCTTGTGGAACACGTTTTGGAAAACATTGATCGACTTCAGTCAATCAGCAGAGTCCCTGAAGCCTTGTTCTCTGACAGACAGTGTGCAGGAGTTAGGTACACAAAACTTAGTGAGAGGCTATAAGTGAGTGTGTTTTTTCTGCAGAGGTGATATATATGGTACTAAGGTCCAGGTGCCTAAAAGAGTTTCTTTGCCCCCATTTGATTGCCCAGTGAAAACACATGCCTTTAGGAGAACCAATTTCAGTGCTGTGGGTGTATTGTCATTTGGGTTTTTGTTTGTTTTTGAGCCAGGCATGTTACCATTATTCACAGCAAAGTCACACTGGCATTGGAGACTCTTGTCTGAAATAAGAAGGGATTGCACCCCCTGAAAGCTCATTTGTGAAGACCAAACCTCCATAAGTCAAGAACATAAGTGGTTGTTACGGATTGAATGCTTGTGTCCTGCCCAACTCATATATTGAAATCACAACTCCAAAGATGAAGGTATTAGGAGGTAGGGCCTCTGGATGATGAATAGGTCCTATGAATGGAATTAGTGTCCTTATAAAAGAGACCCCAGGGGTGCCTGGGTGGCTCAGTCATTTAAGCATCAGACCCTTGATTTCGGCTGGGGTCATGATCTCACAGTTTCGTGAATACGAGCCCCACATTGGGCTTTGAGCTGAACAGTGTGGAGGCTGCTTAGGATTCTCTCTCTCCCTCTTTCTGCCTCTCCCCCACTTGCATTCTCTCTGTCTTTCTCAAAATAAATAAATAAAAACTTTAAAAATTATGTTAGGGGCTCCTAGGTGAATCAGTCAGTTAAGTGTCCAACTTCGGCTCAGGCCATGACATCATGGTTTGTGAGTTCGAGCCCCACATTGGGCTCTGTGCTGACAGCTCAGAGCCTGGAGCCTGCTTCAGATTCTGTGTGTGTGTCTCTCTCTCTGCCCCTCCCCTGCTCACGCTCTGTCTGTCTCTCAAAAGTGCACACTAAAAAAATAAAGATAAAATAATAATAACAATAACAATAATAATAACAACAACAGTAGTAATAAATATGTTAAAAGGGACCCAGAGAGCTTCCTCACCCCTCTTCTATGTGAGGCTACAGTGAGAAGATGTGGCCATCTATAAACCAGGAAAGTGGCCCCCACGAAACACGGAATCTTCTGGCATCTTGATCTTGGACTTCTATGAGAAATAAATGTTTGTTATTTAAGTGATAATAACTATTATATTATATAATCATTCTTTTTTAAATTTTTTTAATGTTTATTTATTTTTGAGAGAGAGAGACAGAGTGCAAGCAGAGGAGGAGCAGAGAGAGAGTGACACAGGATCTGAAGCAGGATCCAGGCTCTTAGCCACCTACATAGAGCCCAATGTGGGGCTTGAACCCATGAACCACAAGATCACAACCTGAGCTGAAGTCGAATGCTTAACTGACAGAGCCAGCCAGGGGCCCCACATTATAATTATTCTTAAAATGATTCCCTGGGTAAACAAGTGGGAAACACTGGATTCGTAAAAAATTAAATGTATTTCTTTACTGGGAAACTTCTCAGAGCTTTTACTCACTAATACGCATTGCAGCTTTCAGAGAGAGGAATGTGGTTTACACTGTTTCTCAATAATTATGTGATGATGGAACACCTTGTTGAGAATCATGTCATGGGGCTTATATTACATGGAATACACTTTGGACAATATTATTCTAGAAACCTCCTGAAGCAGCATTGGAGAAATGGAACTTCATTGAGAGTTCACATCTCCCTGGCAGAATTTGAGAAGTAGGATAAGGAGAGAAATGCTGGATTATGTGGCTCACCCAGATGTTCCTGGAAGAAAAAAGAGCTCTGCCTTACTCAGAGGAGTGTCCCACACCTGGGGTCAAGAGAAGACAAACACTTGGATGTCAGCTACACACAGAGGCAGGGGCGGACTCAATACTTGCCTTCAACAGCTAATGGTGTCTGGGGCTCTTCCCTTGGAATATTTGAAATACTGAGTCAATGAAGATGATTCTAAATATTTTTGTAGGGCTAGGACTGTAAATTCACCTACAAAACTGGAAAAATCTTCAAACCTATTTCTCCATAATGTGGGTGTTTGGGATTGTTAAAAATACTTTTCTAGTAAATTATGCACTGCTTATCCACAGAAGTAAACAGCAGCCCTTCGGTGCATGAGTTGTAAGAACATTTCTCGTCAAATGTCACTGAATGTCTGCAGCCAAGTACAGCACACCATGTGTCCCATATTTACTCCCAGGCAGCTGCTACTCTTCTTCCCGCCTGCAAAGGTTATGAGTCATGTTTGGGTGTCTTGGGGCTTCGTAAATTGTGGTAAATTGAGTCAAATTTTCTTTTTCCGGTGTAATTGAGCAACAAAAATTGTTGCTTTTGATAATAAAAAATTAGAGCTTGTTGACACACTCTTAGGGCATGTGACAGGTTTATAGGGCCCTTTCACAAGATCTTCCATATTTTAAGATCTGTGTTTTTCCAGTGCGGACTTGGATGCCAATCTGAGTGCTTCTTATATTCCTTTGGTCTCTCTGGATTAAAAGCACAGGCTCTGGCCAAGTTAACTTTCCAATTCAAACCTCCAAGAAAATGAAAGAAAATGTGCAAGTGCTCTGGTCAACCCAATCTGGAAAAAGATCCTAAGGGGCGTGGATGAGGAGTGACCACAAAGGGGTAGGTAAGAAGAAAACATCCATTATCCTCAGTTTAAAATATTGTCCGGTGGGGGGGGGGGTAGAGAATGGTTCTAATTATTCCTCTCCCTGTACCCATGCCCTCTGCAATGGGATTGCATTGCACCTGTCATCGGGGAGAGGGGGGCAGCCTGTTTCCCCAGTCCTTGGATCTGGGCTGGCCTTGTAACTTGCTCTGGCCAGTAGCACGTGGAAGAAGTGTCAGGGTGTAAGTCCTTGCACACTTCCCCTCACTTTGACCCTGACTTCACCGTGTGAACAAGCCTGAGTTAGCCTGCTGGAGAATGAGAAAACACATGGCCTGTGGTCAGTCAGCCCAAGTGTACCAGCTGTGACCCAACGGGTACCTGTGGTACTTGGATCAAGAACCCCATTTGACCAAGTCGAGCCAAGATGACCTTATTCATCTGGGGCTGACGGTAGATGCATGAGCAAGCCCAGCTGAGATCAGCCGGCCCTGGCCCAAATCATCAGAACCTACCAGCTAACCCATCAACTTGTGAGCAGTTGAGTTAGTTACTGTGTGAGTTAGTGACTGATTTAAACCACTAAGGTTTGGAGTGGCCTGGAACGCAGCAGTAACTAATTGTTACAAAGTATAATTAGCATATCTCTTCATCATTAATAATCATAAATCATTTTAACATTTTCTTCCATATAATCTTCCATCCTACTCCCAGTTTCTGCTGTTATTAACATTTAGTTAATAAGATAGTGTGGTATCTTGTTACAATCAATGAGCTAATACAGATACATTGCTATCAGCTGAAGTCCGTGGTTACATTACAGTTCACTGTGTTGCACATTCTACCTGTTTGACAAATGTATGATAATATGTATCTACCAACACAGTACCATACAGAATGGTTTCACTGCCCTAAAAATCCCTTTGATTCTACCTATTCGTCCCTCTTTCCCTCCTCCGGAACCGCCGGAAACCACTAACCTTTTTACCATCTCCATAGTGTTGTCTTTTCCAGCCTGTCATGTAGTTGGATTCATAAAGTATCCATCCTTTTCTGATGGGCTTATTTTAACGTTTTCTATGTGTCTCCGTACTGTGCTACTTTTTCTATATTAATTCATCTAACACTGCAAGGCGCTATTTTTTTGCTCAGTGTATAGCTGAAAGAACCCAACTCATAGACGCTAAGTTAATTGGTCCAAGGACACACAGCTACAGTCTGAGAAACACAGGCCTTAAGAGTGAGTGTTTACCACAGGAAAAGTCGCAAAGTGGTGACTCAAAGGACGCATTCAGTCTACAGCTTTGCTTCATTTGGGGCTTACTTACTGTTTTATTTTTTTTAATGCTTACTTATTTTGAGACAGAGAGAGAGAGAGAGAGAGAGCATGGAGGAGAGGAAGAGAGAGGGAGAGAGAATCTCAAGCAGGCTCTTGAGTTCCATGCCGGGCTCCATCTCACAAACCGTGAGATCATGGCCTTGGGTGGAAATCAAGAGCCAGATGCTTAACCAGCTGAACCACCTGGGTACCAGAAAATGTTAGCTTTTCTTTTAAAAATTGTAGGGTGCAGCAATTGTAGGCCTGCCTCCTCACACAGCGACTGTCTTAGTCAGTTTGGACCATGGTAATAAAATACCATCTACTGGGTGGTTTAAACAACAGACTATTTCTCACATTCTGAAGGCTGGAAGTCCAAGATCAAGGTGCCAACAGATTCTTTTCTTAGTGAGAACTCTCTTCCAGGCTTATAGCACTAATTGGCTAAAACTAAATAGCTGCCTCATTAGGGCATGAAATTGTACTTCTCTAGAGTCTTCACCTCTTCCTATTGTATTGGACCTTGTCCTATTTATTTATTCACATTATCTGTCTGACCCCAGTAGTATTTAAGCTGTCACTGTATTCTCCCCAAGAGATGCTATTGACCCCAGCCGGGAGTCTTGCAGGGTCTTGGGCCTTGGAATAAAATGGTAAGTAAGATTTCTTGCTGCCTCAGGACAGTGTTGAACATCTGGGAAGTCCTGAGGTAGAATATGAAGAACTTTAAATTGATATGCTGCACTTCATTAAAATAAAAAACTTCTAGGAGTGCCTGGATAGTTCAGTCAGTTGAGCATCCGACTTTTGATTTCAGCTCAGGTCATGATTCCAGGGTCGTGGGATTGAGCCCCACATCAGGCTCCACACTGAGCATGAAGTCTCTCTCTCTCTCTCTCTCTCTCTCTCTCTGTCTCTCTCTCTCTCTCCCCCTCTGCTCCTTTCCCCTGCTCATGCTTTCTCTCTAAAATAAAAAAAAATTCTTAAGAAAAATAAAAAAAGCAAAATTAAAAACTTCTGCTCTGCAAAAGACACTATCAAGAGAATGAGAAGACAAGCCAGCCACAGACTAAGAGAAAACATTTGCAAAAGACACATCTGATGAAGGACTACTATCCAAAATATACCACAAACTCTTAACACTCAACAATAAGAAGACAAACAACCTGATGTTTTAAATGGGGCAAAGATCTTAACAGACACCTTACCAAAGAAAACATGTAGGTGGCAGATAATCACTTGAAAAGATGCTCCGCATCATGTCATCAGGGAAGTGTAAATTAAAACGACGATGAGACACCACTACAGACCTATCAGCCAAAGTCCACAACACTGACAAAACCAGATTCCGGTGAATGTGTAGGAAATGCCAATCACTGCTGGTGGAAATGCAAGATGCTACAGACACTGTGGAAGACAATTTGGCACTTTCTTACAAAATTAAACAGTCTTACCATATAACCCAGAAATTGCACTCCTTGGTATTTACCTAAAATATTTGAAAATTTATGTCCACACAAAAACCTGCACATAGATGTTTATAGCAGCTTTATTCCTAACTGTCAGAACTTGGGAACAACCAAGATGTCCTCAAGGTGAATGGATAAGCTGTAGTACATCCAGGCATGGAATATTATTTAACGTTGAAAAGAAATGAGCCATCAAGCCATGAACAGACATGGAAGAACCTTAAGTGTATATTACTAAGTGAATGAAACCAATATGAAAAGGCTTCGCCTGCTATGTGATTCCAACCATATGACATTCTGGAAAAGACAAAGCTATGGAGACAATGAAAGGACCAGTATTTGCCAAGGGTCAGGGATGGAGAGATGAATGGGCAGAGCACAGAAGAGTTTTAGGGCAGTGAAAATACTCTGTATGACATTATAATGATGGATATAGGTCATTACACATGTGTTGAAACCTACAGACTGTACAACACCAAGAATGAGCCCAGGTAATTGTGGTATTTCATTATAATTTCATCCTTGGTGATATATATATATATATATATATATATATATATATATATATATATATATTTACCCCATTCTTATGACCGATGTTGGTAATGGGGAAGATATAGGAAATCAGAGCCAGAGATGACAGTGAATTGCAGACTCTTGGGTGGATATTGAATTTTATTTGAGGTCTTTCTTTGGAGGCCTAGGCCACTTTCATCTAGATCATTAGGGTCCAGGAGACCCCAGATGATAGCCAAGCCTTTGTGTTTAATCAACAAGTTCCCACTGAAATCTCCCATCTGGTTCCATTGGCCTGCCCCAGGCAAAGGCAAACCACAGGTATTTGACCCTAATTGAGAGACAGGGTGTCCAGACAGAATGAATGTGTAAGCCATGATGTGTGTATTTTCCCAGCAGTCGCTGCAATTAGAGAACTTCGTAATTCAAGATTTGCATACGTAGTTGTATAAGAGAAAAAGGAATCTGTCTGAGGTTTCCCAATGAGGTATGAATAACATCAATCTTTAATTTGCATTGAGCTTTTACTGAGCTTTACTTTTAAAAATATATCTTCGGAGTACAAGACATTTTGTCATCTTGATCTGGAGGAAATTTTTTAAAGTTTTTTTTAAAGTTTTTTTTTTTTTTTTGAGGGAGAGAGGGAGAGAGAGAGAGAGCAGGGGAGGAGCAGAAGAGAGAGAGAGAGACAGAATCTAAAGTAGGCTCCAGAGCCTGATGTGGGGTTTAAACCCACGAACTGTGAGATCATGACCTGAGCTGAATTTGGACGCTTAACTGACTGAGCCACCCAGGCACCCCAGACCTGGTAGAAATTTTTATCTCAAGCTCTTGACACTAAGGACTATTTCAAGTCCTAATATTTTAATTAGAATGATATCAATATTGATGAATTTTCATAAACCATTTTTCAGAATACAATTAAGCCACCATATTAGTTAGGCATTATATTCAGCTGTGAGTAAACTGAGACCTAAAAACAAAAGTATATTGATCACACAGACTTTATTCTCTCAAAGTCTGGAGATAGGTTCTCCAGCATGATATTGTGATTCCATGAAGTCATCAGGACCCCCGCCTCACCCATTGTCCTACTCCTCTATCCTCAGCCTGTGACTTGCATCTTTAAGGACCCATTCCAGCGAAGGCTGCTGGAAATTCTACTATGACAGGAATAAAAAAGGGAGAGGAAGGGCTAGTAACCTCCTCTTAATGAGTCTCTTCAGAAATCCCACCCACCAGCTCTGCTTACACATAATTGGGCAGATCACAGACACAGGGCTACACTAGTAGCAAGCAAAACTAGGAATGTAGTTTTTCAGCAGAGTACCTCACCTAGAGTTTCTCTGAGAAAGTGGGGAAAAATAGATAAGGAAGGCCACCTTTAATCTAACCACACCAGTTTAATTTTTTTATTAATTTTCTATTCAGCACAGTTCAAATCTTCCATTTTTCCATTTTTCATTTTACTAAAGTTATTTAATTAGTATTAATTCCTTTTTATTTGAGATTTACAATGGAAATTTCATTCACTCCTATGTTTTAGTCCATAACTAATTTTGCCAGATATAGTTTATGTCATTGTGAGATTTCTTTTGTGCATATTATTTCTACCAAAGTAAAATTTTCTAATATCAAATATTTCACTTTTAAATTATCTCAAGAGGTTTATTCTATTCCTATTAATATTGCAGAGAGTAAACATTATATTCCCTATGACTTTTTAAGTCCCAGAATGTTTAAAATTACCATTCTTACCCCTATTGTTTTCCTCAAAGGTAACCCTACTAAACATTCCTTGTGCATCCTTCCACAAAAAGCTAAATGTATATGGTATTTATTTCTTAGCTAATCTGGGAGAAAATAGAGACTAACTTGGTAAAAGAGAACACTACAAAGCAGAGAGAAGCCTGCAGGAGAGACCCACAGAAGGAGTTTGACACAAGGAAGCCCAAGCAAACAGGAAGAGTAAGTAAAAGAAAAGCCTGTTTCATCAGCCCAGAAGGATTACACAGTGAGGCAGGTGAGAGAGTAGCTGGGGAGACAGAAGGTCAGAAATGTGCCCATCCCCCTACTTCCAATGGGGGAGAGGGCATAGTAGGTAAGTCAGAAGGCCTCTTGCTTTGCAGGCCATTTAGACCTGCTCGAGATTGCTCTGTAAGGCAACCATGTACCTCTGGTGGCCTCAGAGACAACAGGTAGAATCCTCAGGCAGTGAGGAGATTCACTTTGCCGTCCTTAGCTGCCCTTGTTTTCTGTGTTTCATGAATGCTAGGTTGACCAGCTGGTCTGCCATGAAGCCCACCTTCTTGGGGGAAACAGATACACCCACTGTCCCTACTACAGACCCACTGTCCCAAACTAGACAACCTGGACCAAGAACTGGATGGACACATGGCAAGGACTTCCAAAAGATGATGGGGATGAGGAAAGACACAAGTCTAGCACAAGGTCACAAGATTCCTTTCCTATAAGACCATATGGTTGTGGAAGTCTGTCTTCCACACACTTGGGTGCCATCTTGGAGAACAGTAGAGGAAAGTAGGGAGAGATCTGAAAACTAGGAAATTATTCCTTGAGACACTGGATTAAACATGAGTAACTCTAAATCATGGAATCAGACCAAGTTTTAAATTGGATTGGGCCAAATCAGCTCCCATTCCCCAAAAGAATGAGAGTTAAGAGGAGTTCCTGAGGCAGAACTTGTCAGTTATATTTAACTACACAAACTTTCTTTGCATGTTAGACTAAAGAGAGACCATGTATGACTTCACCAGAACTTTTAAATTCTTTAATAATCTGAGGGTCAACCTGCTCTGCTTCCTTCCATCATTGTTGTCTCATGTGAGTCTCACTTGAAGTAGACCTGGAAACATTATTACCTCCATTGACACATAACAAAAGACAAAGGATGTAGGTCAAAAATAGGAAGTAGCGGGACTGGAGGAAGGACCCAATGTCTCCAGCTCATTCTCTTTCCCCTGGGCAAATGAATGTGAGGTTCCATATTCGCCACCGAAGACAGAAAAAAAAATTTTTTTCAGGGACAATGGACACATCATGGGAACTGCTCTCTAGATATACTGAAGTTTCTCACTCCAGCTGAAGAGTAAGAATTTTAACAAAGAAGGTACCACACACCAAGGCCTAGGAGAAACAACCAGCTGTCCTCTGTCTCAGAGTTCTATTCTCCCCAGGTATCCACAAACTCTGTTAAAGCTCCAGACCCTGTTCTTCACTTCATTTTGTGCCAAGAACAATTTATTTGCAGCTTCTCCAGCTCCCACAAGACCTCACTGTACTTCTGCTGACCTGATCTAATTAAAATCAATTCTTGAAAAAGCTCACACATAGGGCTCAACTTATAACAATGTTCATTTGTTCTTCCATGCTAATTTACTGGAAAACCATACATAAGCCCCGAAGACTCAACCATATGATCATCCAAAAATTTGTCTCTCACTTCCTAAACTAGTTATATAGTCAGGTTCAGGTTCACAGGAAGCTCCAAGATCTCATGCAACTTTTCCAGGGCCCAGAGATTTGAGCTGTGTTTCCTTTAAGAGGCACTGGAAATCTAGCATTGAAATGATGTTTCTAAATCACATTCTCTCACTCTGTGGGTTCCAGCAGCTCAAGTTTCATGAGGATGACTTCTCAGGGCCTTCGGATCTTATTTCACATCAAGCAAAGTCTGGTCTTGATTAAAGTTGCAGTGAGGAAAGCATATGGCCGACAGAGATGTGGAGGCTGGTTAATAAGCCCCTGCAGGTTCACACTGAAGAAGGTAAGAGCCCATAAACCGTCTGCCATGCCCTGAAGTTGGTCTCCAACTGAAACACGAGCTTGCACATTCCCTATGTTTATATATTTGAGTTAATTGAGTTCTTAATTATTAAAAGTGATCCAGCCAGGCAAGGGATTTAGTGAACTAAGTATTAAAATAACACATCACTGAGGCAAATTTTCTCCAAAGTTCCCCGAACACAATAAGTTTGTAGACTCTTTGCTGTCATATATTTTAACAGGAAAGGAGGGGTGGAGCTGAGACCATCTGAATTTCACTAAGCTTTTGCATCTGCAGAGTGTAAGGGATAATGCCTTTAGCTTTTGAATTCTGTTAGGACTAGACAAAACACTTCTCAGAAATACTTTAATTTGCTGCAAGA
Organism: Cryptoprocta ferox; assembly: GCA_028646485.1. Taxonomy (NCBI): domain Eukaryota; kingdom Metazoa; phylum Chordata; class Mammalia; order Carnivora; family Eupleridae; genus Cryptoprocta; species Cryptoprocta ferox. Next base: position 152,280,607 of record CM053567.1, read on the forward strand.
ACCAGCCATACAAAGAGGAAAATGGAGTCTCTCTTCCCGTCATCAATGCTCCAGGCCAGCCCACACCAGAAATTACACTGGTCGCTTCTACAGACATAGCATGGGGTGAATCTTTGCAGAGAGATCTCATTACAGAAGGAATAGGTACATAGGTTTTGTCCTAAATGCTGAGGAGCTCTTTATGTGGTAGGAGAAAAGATTTCGAGATCAAGTTCCCCCGCTTCATAAATGTTTTTGCTTTTTTATTATAATAGTGTAGAATATTTCAAAATAAAAGGATAGTATTGCAGCAGGGAACTCCTTTTTTTTAAGATGTCTGCTTCCTTTCCTGTTAAAACAACGTGCTATTCAATCCTTTTTCCTATGCATAATTTATAACCACTACTTTTCAAAAATGTTAATTCTTCCTAAAGAAGCAGCAGTGATGTGTTTTCACCATAGCCTATAGGAGAACCAGGTTTGACCTGGTAACCAGCACACTCTATAGTGGGTTTCCTTTGGCTCACAGTGTCCTGACCTCACTGGCAGCTTTTCACAAGTAAAATCCCAGGATTCTTAGAAGTGTCCACAATGACACATGCCTGGGAACTGATGGCCCCAAAACTGAAAGCCTGGGAACCAGGGAAAGGAGTCCCATATCTATGGGAGGAAGGACTAGGGCTGGAGGGAGGCATGCAGAGAAGTGAGGTGCTCAGCATTTTCAGCAAGAGACAACTTAACTTTTACAGCTGCATCTTTGATGTCCTGTGAAAATTGGGGTTCTCAACACACCTACTTAGCACCTGCTCTACATTGTTTCAAATTTAGTTCTCATAAAAACATCCCATTTTATCCATCAAAACAAATGAGTCTCAGGGTGCCTATAGCTCAGTCGGTGAAGCATCCCGCTCTTGATTTGGGTTCAGGTCATGATCTCACAGTTTGTGAGTTCGAGCCCCACATCAGGCTCTGCACTGACAATGCAGAGACTGCTTGGGATTCTTTTTCTCTCTCCTTCTTTCTCTCTGCCTCTTGTCCCGTGCGTGCACATGCTCTGTCCCTCTCAAAATAAATGTTTTTTTCTTAATGCACAATTCTAGGGAACACTGTTTTCAGTGTAGTCTAATCAGGGCTCCTCAGTTCTCCTGCCTGTCCATTGGCTGTTGATCATAGGTCCACCATTAAATAAAGAGCTTGCATCAGAATTTAATCAACTGTGTCCCTAAGCACAATAGTTAATGCATTTTTTTAAATAGCAAGACTTGGTCAATGAAGGAATCAGTGATTTACATTCTGGTCCAAGTTCTTGAAGATGGGCACTTGGAGTAGCAGTGATCCAAATGAGGGGGCTCCTTCAGATTATGAAAAGCAGAATCTGCAGTACTGAATACGGACAGTCTGTCTTCACCTCTCCTACCTTCTTGAGAGACATGTCTCCACTCCAGCAAAACTAGCAGAAAGATCTCTTCAACCTCCCCTTTAATCCTATATCTTCAACATCTGAAAGCTTTTCTTTCCCTTTTCTGGATCAGCTATGAGATAAAGGCTCTATGACACTTTCTTGTTTAGAGAGAAAGGTACCTTACCCAGGAGGACTTCTGCAATGCTGCAATCACATACAATATCTATTTGTTAAAATTAAATATAAATAATGTGGATGCTCTGCCACCCCAAGGAAGAGTTTTCTTTCTCCCTCAGCCACCCAGTGACAATGTTTTATGACTGTTATATCTCTGAAGATGCCAGAAAAATTGGGGATTGAGGCCCTTTCCCAAAAGTATTTTTAAAAAATATTTTTTAACATTTATTTATTTTTGGGAAAGAGTGAGAGACAGAGCACAAGTGGTGGGGTTGGGAGGAGCGCAGAGAGAGAAGGAGACACAGAATCCAAAGCAAGCCCCAGGCTCTGAGCTGTCAGCACAGAGCCCGACGCAGGGCTTGAACTCACAGACTGAGCCCAAGTCAGCTGCTTAACTGACTGAGCCACCCAGGCTCCCCTTCCCAAAAGTCTTAACCCCCTTAAGAGGTGGGATAAAGCCTCAGTGAGAAGGGGAGAATAGGAAGTCCTTTGTAAATGTTTGCTTGAAGACTAGTAATTTAACTTAAACTTGGATGTGTGGTCCTTGGCAGGAGGAACATTTAACTTGTCAATTCACTGACTGTAAAGACATAAATTTAAAGATCAGTTTCTGAAAAATTATTGTGTTAAAAAATAAAATAGGAAAAATATAGTTAAAGCAGGCTTAGAGAAGCCAAAATGGAAATCTTCATTTAAAAAAACAATTTTTTTTAATGTTTATTTATTTTTGAGAGAGAGGGAGACAGAGCATGAGCAGGGGAGGGGAAAAGAGAGAGGGAAACACAGAATCAGAAGCAGGTTCCAGGCTCTGAGCTGTCAGCGCAGAGCCCAATGTGGGGCTCACACCCACAAACCGCGAGGTCATGACCTAAGCCGAAATCAGACTCTTAAATGAATAAGCCACCTACGTGCCCCGGAAATCTTCATTTTTGACAGGAATCATTTCTGCGTCTCAGAGGTGATTTTAAAGGAAAGAATATAGTTATTGATGTTATAAATTTTTCTTCCTCTCATACAGAATTGTGGCTTTTTTAAACATTCTGGCAATATTATTCCAGTGAGTCCCTGCAATTTCTTAAGAGAGTTTCTTAGGAATATCATCCCATCTTCCAGGTGAAAATTAAAATATTTGCTTGGAATAACCCTAAGGGTTTCTGAAGCTGAGCTCCCTATCCAAGACCTGGGGATTTGGAGCCATGGGAAATGCTAATAATTTTAAAAATCTTGGAAATCTTAGAAGATCATTAAAAAAGCCATCACGTTCTCCTCTTCCCTGTTTAAGGGCAAAGAGCTTTGTTCCAAACATTTATTAATAAACTGAATTATGTCTCAGTAAGAACTCTAATTTGACATGATGATGGTGTTAGATTGCGTAAGAGGATTTTAAAATTAACACGCAAAAAAATTTTGTTCTGCCAGAAGAATTGCTTCCTGAGACTTGGGTATTAAATGCAAAATCCTTTATTAGGTATAATGATATAGTTATTTAACACTCACATTTTCTATCACAGCCTGTATTTAATGCCTGGCCATCCTCCATTAATTTAAGTTATTCTCCAAATTTATGGAGAGCAGTAAAACTAGTAATTAAGTTATATATTTTATCTAAGGAATTGCTATGTATTTCCTAGTCCAAGCCTTATCTCACTTCTTAAGCAACATTGCCATCTCGTGGCTAAATCCATAACCTTTCGCAAGGAAAAACACCAAGCCTAATTGAACAAAAGAGACCCAAAAGGAACCAAAGATTAGAATTGATTTATGTCCCCAAAATTTCCTCCAACTGTGGATCAACTTGGTTAGGAAGGGAGAAATCACCTCAAGAAATTCTACAACTTTAGTTTCCAATAATCAAGGCTGTTTTGTCTTACATTAGTGCCTTTGGCTATTTGATGAAGCAAAGCTGAAATCAGACAATAAAAACATTAAGACAAAAATCTCTTGTTTCCACCAAAGCATCTCTACCAGAACTATTAGCCCACACATTTCAAATACTGGCACATTCAAACTGGGGTTACATTTGGCCCATCTGTATCAGTATTTCTTTTCTGAAGCTCGCTTAGAACTTGCTTTTCAACTTAGACACTGCCTTGATTACATTGGACTCTAACAAGAAAAGAAGAAAAGGTGCTTCAGTTTTCATGAATGGAAGTTGAAACAGGTTTACTCCCAATCTTCTCTTTGGGTCATTTGGTACTTTGCAAAGTAAACAGAAAGAGCCAAATTTCTCTCCTCTGGTCAATGTTTGGGAAAATCCCACTGGAGGTAGGACCTGTGAGGTCTAATACTTGGATGTCAGTTTCACTCCATTTTAGATTTTTCACTAGAGACTCATATGAACAATCATAAAGATGTTCCTACGTCTGAATCATCCAGGTGACTAGCTCCATTTGGCAGACAACCATGACTAGGCAAACTATGGCGGATGGGGACTCATTATTCTAACTATGACTCTCTCAGTTAAACACAGAGAACACAGATCTACAGGGCTGAAGGGAGTAACTCATGAGTTTAGGAAGAAATATATACTCTGATAGCTCAACAAAGAAGGTATCCAAACAGGAAACACAAGGGAGGACAATTTTAATCTCTAGGGAAGAAAAATAAAATTGCTATTGTTTTGCATCCTTTTCTTTTATTGAAAATCTAATTGTATAGCCCACAATTGACCATATTTTTATATGTACATATGCAGATAAAGAATGAATATGCTAGGGACACCTGGGTGGTTCGGTCGTTTAAGCGTCCAACTTCAGCTCAGGTCATGATCTCATGGTTAGTGGGTGGGGGCCCCGCATCAGGCTCTGTGCTGACAGCTTGGAGCCTGGAGCCTGCTTCAGATTCTGTGTCCCCCATCCCCACCCCCACTCCTTCTTTGCTCCCTCTCTGTCTCTGTCTCTCTCTCAAAAATAAATAAACATTTAAAAAAAATTTTAAAGAATGACTATGCTAAATTTCCATAATTTACCTATTTCTAGAATATAGCAAATGATTTAAAATTCTCAGGAGCTTTTAAATTAATACATTATTTTCCATTTAGTAAGTTAAAGGCAGCATAATATATGCAATAAATTATTTCTACAATGTTTTGCTTACGGATCGTTAAAGCCAGATATATACTACTGTTTTCCAAACTTGTTGGCTGATATTAGAAATACAGATGCCCCTGCTGGTTCGAAGGGGCACATGCACCCCAATGTTTATAGCAGCACTATCGATAATAGCCAAAGTATGGAAAGAGCCAAAATGTCCATGGATGGATAAATGGATAAAAAAGAGGTGGTATATATACACAATGGAGTATTACTCAGCAATCAAAAAGAATGAAATTCGTTTTGCAACTATGTGGATGGAACTAGAGGGTATTATGCTAAGCAAAATTAGTCAGAGAAAGACAAATATCATATGACTTCACTCATATGAGGACTTTAAGATACAAAACAGATGAACCTAAGGGAAGGGAAGCAAAATTAATATAAAAACAGGGAAGGGGACAAAAACATAAGAGATTCAAATATGGAGAACAAACAGGCTTACTGGAGGGGTTGTGGGAGGGGGGATGGGCTAAATGGGTAAGGGGCATTAAGGAATCTACTCCTGAAATCATTGTTGCACTATATGCTAACTACCTTGGATGTGAATTTAAAAAATAAACATGGTTAAAATTTTTTAAAAAAATACAGATGTCCCCAGAGATTCTGATTCCATACAATTGGAGTGGAGCCCAATAATCTGTTTCCTGATAAACATGACCAGTGGTTTTCATCATCGGACAAATTTGGTAAATACTAGTAACCATTTTTATTGAAGTGACCTAAGACATAAATATGTCCACAGCTCAGACTTATTGGAAGTTTAAGTATAATTTTAAGAATTGTTTGTCATCCCAAATATTCAAAATTTTAGAAAATAATTACTTGACACTTTCATAGAATTAATGCATTATATGAATCAGGATGTGTGTATCTTTATTTAGAATGCTATTCAGTGTTTTAATTTTGAGGAATATCCATTTGTCTCTTTCACTGATTCATAATTACATTAAGGTTTAAGTGCTTGTTTTTAAGAAGTGCAAATGAATGCGCATTAGGGATATTAGCTAGGAAAACTGAAACCCTGAAAAAGAGCGAAAGTAGGAGAGAGAGACAAAATACAAGTGAAGTAGCAAAGGTCTAACATGGTCAGAGTTTAAGGAAAACCACGAATGCTAGAAAAACCACTCTGACATAGATATTGGGTTCAAGGGAATTTTATTTTATGATACAATTCATAGAAAGGTGAAGAAAATAAGACTAAGCGGAAAGATAAGCAGAGGTACAAAGGATAAAGGTATATAAGAGATTTTCATTTCAGGCCTCTTATTTAGGAACTGATTTATTGGGGGGAAAGTCTTAACAGGTAATAAAACCAAGATTCTTCCTCTTGTCATAAAAGTTGATAAAGCCTAACTCCCAATGGTCAGCAGCATCTGTAATTCAAAACGAATAAATAGGTCCTAATGAGACATTTCCTGAAATGGGTCTTCTAGAACAATACCTTTATAAAAGCTCCATGAAAAAAAGGTTCCATGGTGAAATAAATTTGGTGAATGCACATGACATTCTCCCTGAAGTTTCCCACAAACAGCAGATGTAAGGGCTCTTCAGGGTCTGCCAGAAAAGATTTGTTCAACTCACCTTTTAACTTATTTTTCCAAACTGATAGAGCCGCAGGATAGTTTTTTTCACCCCACATCTTATGAATATCCCATAGACTCAGTTGAAAGAGGGTGCGTTCAACATGAGAAAACCTGGGTTTGAACTTTTGCTCCAACATTTCCTGGGATTAGGTTACGTAGTGACCTAGGGCCTTAGTTTCTCCATCTCTAAAATAGGCTTAATAACACCGAGCGCTTAGCACAACATCTGGCAAATAGTAAATGTCAGATGAAGTACTTATTAGTATTCCACAGAGGATTTCCTGGGAAAACAAAGATCTTCCTTTAGCTTTCTGTCAAAATATTGATATAAAGTATAAATATTAAATTACACCATCACTCTTAAAACATCCAGAAGAAATTTATTTTTCCGATCAAAGAGAACCAGAAAGTTTTTCTCTTATTTTTCCTCCCCATGCCTTCCCCCCCTTTTTATTTTCAGGTAGGAAAGCAATTTCAAATCAAACAACAAAAAGTCAGAAGTCAGTGATATCACATCAAGGCCAGTGATTTGCAGCAAAAGGCTACAGTATGGATGCAAATGGGTCTTAGATCAAAGGTAACCATTGTCTTAGTCCGTTTATGATGCAATAACAAAAATACCACACAGTGGGTACCTTAGACAACAAACACTTATTTATTGCAGTTCTGGAGGCTGGCACGTCCAAGATGAAGGTGCCAGCAGGTTTGGTCCCTGGTGAGGACCCACTTCGTCCTTCATCAATAGCCATCTTCTTGCTGTGGCGGGAGGGGTGAGGGAGTTCTCTGGGATCTCTTTCATCAGGGCACCAATCCTATTCATGAGGGCTTCACCCAAATGACCTATCACCTCCCAAAGGCCCCACCTTCAAATACCATCATTTTGGGGATTAGGTTTCAACATGTGAATTTGGGGGGGACACAAATATCCAGTCTGTAGCAACCATTTCCAAGATGAAGCTGCCTTTTGGAAAGACAAAACCCTCACTGGCCAGTAAGACTGCTCACACCAAATATAGCAGTAGAGTAGGTGAAACCTGGTTTCCATGCCTGCGACCACCCCATTCAAAGGGAAAACCTCTCTTATTCTATAACCTGCCAATACCAGTCACAGTCAGGGCCCTTGTCGTCCCTTGTCTCTCCCTCTATCCATATGACTTTCAAGAAAGAATCCAACACCTCATTTGTGCTGTTGGGTTACTGCTCCCCGTTATTGGCATTCTAGCCTCCTTCAAAGACTTAAGTCTGATGAAAGCTCTAAAATTTAAACGTCAAGGATATGTCAAGGATATGTCAAGAAAGTACAAGTAGAGTAGGGAGACCTTCCTGAGAGGGTTCTGGAAATGACTTCTGTGGAACATGGATTCTTCAATCTTGACAATGTATCTTGTCTGCTTCTGATTCCTGCCTCCTTTCTAAGCACGAGTACAAGTCCTTTATGCCCTACTTGCCATTTCCAGCACATGATGTAAGCTGCACATGTATTTTCTCAGAGCATTCTCCTCAGATGTTACATTATATTGCGGAAACCTCCCTTAAAGAACTATCACTGGGTTCCAAGTCTAGGCTTCTACGTGACAGTGCCATGGAAGACTGATACAACGCACCATCACCACAATAGACTCAAGATTACCTCCCAAAGAAGACTGATGCAACCCACCATCACCATCCTTGTGAGATAATATTATCTCCCAAGCAAGAGATCATTACCAGTCACTGCCCCATCTTTCAGAGGGACCACAGACCCATCCCATAGGATAGTACACACTGCCAATGAGTGCTGAGCACATTCTATTTGCAACCAAATGTCTTGTTCACCATTGTACTCCCAGGTCCTAACACAGTGCCTGGAACATCAATTAACCAACATCAGCAAAGGCTTCTTGAATGAATGGTGTTTCCATTCTTTCTTCAACTTGTGGCTCACCCAGCTGAGCCAATCCTAAACTGTGTTATTCTGAAGACATGGCTCCGAAACTTGTTCCCTGGTCTAAGAAGATAGAACTAAGTAGAAGGGAAATGTAATGCCCCAGCCCCAGTATCGCAAGAGTTGGTATCAACTGCTAAAGGGTCTGATTCATCAAATGACACTCAAGATCTTCTGATAACTGTCCAATTAACAAAGATCTTTTCTAAAATATATTTCACATCACATTTCAATATATTATTTTGTTTGTATCACTAAAAGTTTGGCTCAAACTCTACTGAAATAAAGCTATAACGTACCTATTTGTCATATTCTTTTGTTGCTCACCCAATAGAAAATAAAGTTAGCTGTCCAATTTTGATATACTAATTGCCAGTAATACTGTGGAAAGTATAATATTCATGTTGGTACCCAGTGGGCAATGTTTTAAGCATAAAATTGTCCCATCACATTTCATTTTGAAGTAGAAAAAATTAGTTTCTGATTTATTTTCAAGGCCCCCATTCACTCACTGTATTAAGGCCAACACACTTCATTGCTTTGGTATTTAAATGGCATACACTGAATGTCACTTATCCATATGGTTCCTGGGCTCACATTTCAATGACCTAATGCAGTGTGTAATACTAGTTTTCTTAAAAGCTCCATAACACTTTGCCCTTAATTATAGGTGTGATATTATCCAAAGCCATACCACTAAGAAATCTCTTACTCAACTCAAACTTTATAGAACATTGTTGGCAGCAATCCACCTCATGAAGGATGTGGGGTGCCTAGAAATGAATTAGAATGGTCTGCAAATTTCCCTGTTGCTTAGGAATCTAGCAGGTGGAGCAGACAGCTACGGTCATGGGAAGTGTTAGAACTGATCTTTTGAGTTCCTCCCCTATACTCATTTTATTATTAATGATCCTGGGACGATAGGTTTAATAGATATTTGTTAAAAGATTGAGTAATTTACCTGTTAAAGACATAGCTGAGTTACATCCTCCTATGCAGTTCACCATGTTTCTCCTACTTCCATGCATAACTTTCTTAAATGTGGGCATTTGCCCTCCCAATTAATGTATTTAAATTCTTCAATTGATATGCTGTACTGATCCCATTTTCTTTTCTGTCTTCCATCATTATCTGCTCTCTATGACAAGAAAATCACCAAAGAATGCAACTGGACATGACTTTAAGCTCCATAAGGGCCAGAACCCTGTCCACCACTATATCCCTAGTAATAGGTACTGAATCTAGCACACTGGAGGTGCTCACTGAATAAATATTCATATGTGTATGAATGAATGAACCAATAAACAAAAGAACTGATGTAATAGTCATGGCAGAACAAAAAAAGACAGGGTAGGATGTTTTTCTGAAAGAAAAGGCATTGGAAGAAGGCTGCATGGCGTATTGGGGCACAGCTTCCTTACCTATAAGTTGAAGTCATGCGTGAATTTGCTGTAGGAGCAAATGAAATAATCTAAGTGCAAGCTCCATTGAAATGGTAAAACACTGCTCATGGGGTGCCTGGGTGGCTCAGTCGGTTGAGTGTCTGACTTCGTCTCAGGTCATGATCTCACCGCTCGTGAGTTTGAGCCCCGCATCGGGCTCTGTGCTGACAGCTTAGAGCCTGGAGCCTGCTTCAGATTCTGTGTCTCCCCCTCTCTCTGCCCCTCCCATGTTCATGCTCTGTCTCTCTCTGTTTCTCAATAATAAATAAATGTTAAAAAAAATTTTTTTTAAAACACTACTTAGAGACAGCGTCTTGAATATGAGGACACTGGGTCATGAATCATATTAACTAATGCTGGCAATTAAGCTACAGCATAAGATTGCAGCTTTCACAGGGTCAACCCCAGAGTCAGGAGAGGAGTCCATTATCTACTAATGAATTCGTAGCCCTGGTTCAGACCTTACAGAATGAGATGGGCAAAGGATATCACTGAACATGGGGATCTGGAAAGAAAGCATTTCACTGCAAAGAGCCTACAGATACAGACACACTCTTTTTCTTGTTTTTATTATTAGATGTTAAACCAATAGTATATAAATTGGCATTTACCGGTTACAAAGTAAGAGCTTTTCACATTTCAAAGTTACTAAGGTTAAGGTGAATGCCTATATGAGATGATTATAGGTCTGCCTCCTTCAGTTTTGTAGATCCTTTCCAAAAGTTATTCTAGACTATTCACTACTCCCTATGTGGTTACAGTTCAAATCAGAGACTTGAGAAATGACAAGTGGCCAGACAGGGTACAGAGCAAATAAACTAAGCTACGTGTGAATAGTTTTCAAATCAGTGTATGCATTCCCCCCTTCAACTCCTAAAAATCATTCTCATTATTTAGTGAGATTTTAGAAATGATCTTCAACATATAATACAAGGTAATAGTTGCATGGTTTCAATGCAACCAACTTTTCCAGGAACACACTTACTATGTAGATCAAGGTATAACTTCGTTTTTTGTCCAAAACTTTACCAAGAGTTGCCCACCATTTTAGAATATCATATCCAAAACTGTTTGTGATGTGAGCACACATTGATCTGCATTTGTAGCTCATGACTCTACACAGGTGTAGGTATCTGATGACTTATCTTCTAGGACAGCAATACCAATGCCTTTTTACTGAAATACATAGTATTGAAAACCGCCCTCCCTTTATTCTGCTTTGTATTAAAGTTAGGACACTATACTCATTGTTTAAAAGTATATGCATTTGGATCATATTAACTTTGAATTTTATCTCAGAATGATCAGAACGTTTGTCCTAAAGGAGCATCCAATCTAGGAGCGTTGAGAACAATTGATCTCATCCAACCTCCTCACTCTACAATCAAACTGAGGCTCAGAGAGGTGAAGTAACTTGCTCAAGGTCACAAAGGCAAGCTGATAACCAAGTCAGAACTGGAGTTACCTGGACACCAATTTCTCCCTGGCATGCTGCTTCATTTCGGTGTGATGACTACATAAAAATACACAGAGGGAGAAAAATTAACCTCACAGTTCTGAATGAGTGGGTGACTTTTAGACCCAAGAGACAGAGGTAGAGAAGGTCTCTCCCATCATCTCTAGCTATCAGCACAAGGGACAAAATGCTTCAGAGTTTTATTGCTTTGTTTTTTTTTTTTTGTTTTTGGGGTTGTTTTGTTTTGTTTGTTTCACCTAAAAAGCATTAGGTGCTGGTTTAGGCCCTGGGTTTATACAGACTGAGCTGTGGCTGATTGAGTTTCTCTCTAAAAGGCACACAGTGAAAGCAGTCATTTGTGAAGCATGTGTTTAAGGCCACAGTAAAGTGGGGCGGTGGGGAGAAGCAGAAAGAACAATCGCTTCTCTTGGGAAGGCTACACTCCATTTTTACACTGAACTCAAACTTTTTCAACAGTCCTCCACAGCGAGGAAAGCAAGGTATATTCATTCACTCAATTCAAAATCAATAAATGGTACGACTAGTTTTAAGCCTTGAGTTTACGTATATTTAGTCAGATGCAGTTCTGAGGGGGTTTGAATTTCCAGCCAACCAGGTGGAGGAGGAAAAGCACACGTCCCAGCTAGCTTCTATATTTAACATGTACATTACAACTGTATAAAGCATTCCCACGAGATAAACACGAGGTTGTTGACACTTATCTCAAGACTGGCTTCTAACTCAATCACTGCTCCACATTTATGAAGCAAGAACATTCTCTCAGGTAAGTAGCTTTGATGCTGGTGCCCAGCTAACCCAAACTGGGCATCCTCATAGCAGGAAAAGAGAAGCAAGCCAGTGAACTATATTCTCTGAAATCATCGCCATCTACATGCAGCTTGAAGCCCCCGCTACCTACTACAAGTTCCCCAGCCTGAGATGAGGGCTATCTTCCAGACTAAAGATAATTAGTACACCCAATATTGTTTTCAATTCAAAGCTGTACCAGCAACTGTAATATTTACAATCAGCTTACAAGCTAAGCTGACTCTGTCTTTTGAACTCAGCATGGTAAAGATCTTCCACTTTAGTTTGTATAGTTGCCATAAAACAGCCTAGTATGTCAGGATGAAAACCCTAAACCTCTGTGATGGACTTTGCTTCAAATGAATATGATCCTAAACACCTATGCAATGGTTTTTATCAAATTAATGGAATTTTGTATCTATAAAATAATTATGCAATATATCTGAAAGTTACAAACACGCTAAGCCAAAACATTTAACTCTCTGTGTGGAGTGATACACAGAATTGCCTTTTCACATTATCTTAAGTGAGTTCTGAGGCAGACACAGGAGACAGAGGCACGGGGGAAGGTGGCTGTTGCAGATGTCCTGTGGCAAGGTAACATGTCTGGTGGCTTTAAAACCCTAGGGAGAAAAACAAACAGTTCATGATTACGGTCACTTTCTCAGAATATCTCTTGGAAGGATCTAAATGAAACTGGGGTGGTCAATCTGGGTTTACATCAATAAAACCTCTCCATTGGAAGCTCCTCCCTGTATCACCCATGGGACCTGCTCGGGCACCATCAACGAGAGGGCCCAGAAATGAAAGATATGAGGTAGGGATCAAAGATGTTCCCTAGGAGACAAAACATTCATTTTTCAGTACAGGGCTGAGTGCTAAAAAGAGCATTAAAAAACACAAAGCTTGTGCCGTCTAAACCATCCCACTTACTTGGCAATGCACATCTTATTGGAGAAGGGCTCCGGCTTCGAGATATCTGGAAAATATAAAAGACTAATGTTAATTACACGGTGGATGGAGGTTAAAGAATGAACCTTTTTTGACATATTATTCCTAAAACTAGCTAAATAGTTGTTCTGAGGTACTTTAGAATGATGATGTCTCCCTTAAGGTTGAGCAATGCGATTCCTTTGATATTTCCTGAAGTAAATGGGCACTCAATTTGGCTTAAATTATGTCATTGATTAAAATCTGGGCTCAGTGGCCTAGTTTCTTGGTTTGTTGCTTTAATGGTTGCTGAAGACTTTGAGATTGGATGCTAGGTGGCCATGCTGAATTCGACGCTTTCCAGAAAATAATAATTTGTAGTATTATAATTAATTAATTAAAGTGAAAATGATAAGATGCTCTCTGACGGACCTTAATATGAATCATGTCATGTGTCCAAAACCCTGCCCTATTAAGGAGGATCCCTGGGGAGCCACAAAAAAATCATTTTCCAAACCTCACCTTTGCTTTCACTAAGCAAAAGCCAACACCTCTACCTACCAACCTGTCATGGCTCAGAGATAAAAGACTACAATTAACACTCTTCCTCTGAACATTCACAAGCTGTAGATAAAGAAACACTTACAAAGATGACAGCTTTTTCTGGATGCATCAAGACCTCAAATAAGCCAAAAACTGGACTACTAAAGATTATTTGTATTATATTTTATAGGTGTGCCCAGTCATTATAAGGAGAGGATGGTGCAAAGAGACAAAACATGGGCAGCAGTTTCACCATTAAGAATATATTTTAGGGGCGCCTGGCTGGCTCAGTCAGTAGAGCATGCAACTCTTGATCTCAGGGTCGGGAGTTCAAGCCCACATTGGGCATGGAGCCTACTAAAAAAAAATAAGAGGAATATATTTTATTCTCATCTAAAGTTTAAATTATTTGGTTCTCCTTGGGCACAAAGCAGGAAAGAGAAATAAGGTGTGTGAAATACATATAAGGGCTTTATTAGAGGGACATTGCCCACCGAGAACCCTTCCAGTGAGAATCCAGAGGAAATATCTGCCATGGGTATAAGCACCGTAGGTGTCTAATATGGCTTTTTTGGATAAGCCATGTCCTCCTAGAATAAGGGGACTGTGATTCTTCCAGGACAAAACTCTCAAGATTTCCTTTTTATTTATCAGTCCACTAAATGCACTATCCTTTTGCTTTTACTTACTATAAATACCTATTTGTGAATATGGGTAAGTAAGTGATATTAAAATCTCCAAGAGCAAAATATCTGTGTCAGATACATGCCCTTTTCATCTTCAGGCCATTTCCTTTTCCTGGATATACCTCCTCAATTTCCCAGCGCATTAAAATTCCATCCATTCTAAACAGTCAGATCAAGTACCACCTTCCCCCTGAACCCCTTCCTCACTGTCAAGGACAGAAAGAATTCCTGCCTTCTCTCATGGCTCTATTCCTTCATGACTCTTAAAAGGCCTGTGGCATACACCACACTCAGTTACTCCGTTTGCATCATATTGATCGTCCTATATTGAAACCCATTCAGGGAAGAGACCGTGTTTTCATCATGTTTGTGTACCCCTCCAAATCTAGCATCCATCAGAAACAGAAGGAATATTTGATAAAGAGCATGCTGAACTAATAGATGCTCACTAAACTCAGAAAAGTAGATCTTACTAATGGAGGGGGGTGGCAGTTGTTTTTGGTTTCATTCTATGGAGGGAGTTTTAGAAGTTTATAGCCAGAGATGCATTGCTACGGATTTCAGAAAGTGGAGCCCTGACAGATCTGGTTCTCCTTCTCCACCACTCTCCCTAAAACAAGATTGAATAAATGTTTAAAGAATTTTTATTTGAAGAAACAGCAAATTGTTAGCCTATCTGGTGTCCCCATGTCTTGGTCCAGCCCTATTTTCAAAAGGCATCGATTGAATATTATTTGTTGAATAAAATTAACAGTGGTGAATCATAACAACGTTTTGGTTTTCAGAAATGTTTTTGCTGTTATTATTTTTTAACAGAGGTATAGTAATCCTCCCAAGATCTAATACTCAAGGAGACTAATGTTGTTCTTCCTACTTTGAAGTTTGGAGGAAAATTAATACCTGCAGTGCCCTTCATAAGGTGTTGAAATCCAGACCATTTGAGCAATTGTCCAAATTCACAAAATAAGTTTAAGAGAAACCAAGGGCTTGTGCCCAAGTCACGCCCATCTTCTGTTCAGAAGACTTTATCTATTAGCTCATTTTCATTCCAAAGCAAAAATAAAACTATGAAATAAGTAAAGTCTATTATTCTTCTTTGAAATAATTAAGAAAAACACTACCTCTACTTCTTTCTTTCTAGAAGGATACATTCCTTAGCTCAAGGTAGCATAAAAATCAGTTTGGGATTATTGTAACAGGTTCTCTTTCTACCTACATACAATCACCTCTTTCATAGGTGACTACTGAGGAAAAAAGTATCAACCATCACGATGCTTTGTGTAAAACCTGCTAGATATGTACCGTGCTTAACCCAATACAGCTACGGGGGCAGATGGGACTTAAACTCCTGCTTCGACATCGACTTACAGGTCGCACTGAATTCCACTAAAAAAAGAGAGAGAAACAGTCAATAGTTTGTGAAAACTCACATGGCTTAAAACAAATGTATATCCCACAGAATGAGAAGTTTTGCTGTTATGATTATGCTTGTCCATTACTGGGACACACTCTTCATTTCTTACAGCTGCCCAATATTTGACAATAACTTTAGGTTATTTCTCAGATAAAATTCCATTACAATGAACTTTGGGATATTCAAATTCCTGGTGCTAGAACTTTGTTTTGATGAGTAAATTGTTAGACCTACATTCAAGCTTGCAAGCGTTGGAGAATGTAAACCCCATGCGGGCAAGGATTTGGGTCTCTTTTGTTCAGTGCTGAATCCCCAGCACCTGAACACAGTGCTTGGGTCATAAATAACTATTGAAAAAGAAATACTGTTGAATGAAATGAATAATGAATGAGGGAGGAAGGAATGGAGGGAATGAATCACCATTGCTGCCCATCTACTAACTAAATTAGTGAATAAGAAAACTGCATTCACTATAAAGAGATTTTACTAGCAAAATCTTTCTATAGATTCCTTCATTCAACCCTTTCCTTTATTCTAAGTACTTCCTTTTAGGATTTTCAGATTTTGTTTTAGGAGTTTAAGCTGGGAAAGGAAGGAAGTTAAAATGCCTGTTTGATGTAGAATACATGAATAGTGGCCATTTCCTCTCCCTCCTTTCCAAATTGCACTGCAGAGAGTCTACAATTGGAATTTCTTAACACAAGGTGATTGTTGTAGGAGCAAGAAGCACATTTTATGAGGTCATACATCACATACCATGTATGGTTGTCAGATCAACTCAACCCAATTTCATAGCACAAAATATTTTGTTGAGATACTATTCACTATAGTAGGATGTTTAAGCTGCAAAAACTTTTAAGTTCTTTTAAAATACTCTACTCCTGTTCTCCAATGTATGTGTGAAAAACTGCCACAAAGAACTTCCCTATTCTCT
This sequence comes from Cryptoprocta ferox, assembly GCA_028646485.1. NCBI lineage: Eukaryota > Metazoa > Chordata > Mammalia > Carnivora > Eupleridae > Cryptoprocta > Cryptoprocta ferox. Next base: position 152,296,979 of record CM053567.1, read on the forward strand.
TGCTCGAAGAAAAACAGGGCTTTGCGCTGGACTGAAGAGCTTCTCTTCACAAGTCACTTAACTCTTTCCAGAAAGGGCAGGGTTAAAACTCCATCATGTGAACTATACAGAATATCCAAGCCCCCATGGCCACCCAACACCCATCACAACACACACTCACACACTTTCATACCTACTACTCCATTTTGAAGGCTGCCCAATTATTTACCATCTTAAAAACATTTTACAATTTTACAACCAATGTATATAAGAAGCAACCCTCCAAAACTGATTGACTACTCTCTCCCCACCTCCTCTGCCTTCTTTTTTCCATCCTTCCCCCTTCCCTACACACCATACCAAGGAGAGAAAACAGAGTCCATTCATCGTTTCCCAAAATGGATCATTGTCAGTAAAACTTTGGCCAACTGTTTCCTGAAAGTTAATCGATCACTTCCAAATGCTTAGAATTATAGAGGGCCTCCAATTAGATGAGCTCAAAGAGCATTCCTTATAATGGAATACTATTTCTAAGGAGGAGGCAAATATGATGAATTCCATCTGATAAATAAAGCAACAAAGAAATTGCTGCCAGAAAATTATGAAGATTCATGGACGAATCAAAGAAAAGAATCTCTTCTTTCCTAGCCAGTCCCTTTCCTCTCCTTTATATGAAATCTTATCAAGCAACTCTTTATGAACTTCTTCTATAGAATCTCTGGGTTTATAAATGTTCTCGAACTTGTGAATCAAACACTTGGGATGATCTGTCACTATGCAAGGCCACCGTACAAAAGCCCCTCTCTTGGTGACAGCTTCTCCCTTCATAATGACACAGTCATTTTCCATGAGAGCAGGCCACACGTGATAGAAGACCAAGGGAGCCGTGAAATCCGAGTCATAGCTGCGACGGTACCTATTTTAAACACAAAAGAACAAGAAAGAGAAGTTAAGCAATGATGTAGCATAACTGGAGAGATGAACATTAGTGTAAATTTTTATTTTTTATTAACTATAGAGGGTCTCCAATTAGATGAGCTCAAAGAGCTTTGCCCTCATAATAGCACACTATTTCCAAGGAAGCTTAGTCTAGGTAAATATGAATCCTGATTCATAGTTGCAGCCTTTCAGAATAGGAACCAGGGATAACAAAGACCCAACACGGACTCACATAGAACAAGTCCTGTCAAACTAAACTCATTCCTTCCCATCCCAGGATTGTAAGAGTTACAGTACAGGGAAACGCTGGAGATGGAGACCACCTGAAATCCTGTAGGCACCCTACATTTCTCATGGTATCTTTGTGGGCAAAATAAGAGAAATATAGGTGGATGATTGGCTTAAGCAGGTGAATTAGAAAGTGGTTCAATGATCATATCCAAAGTAAGATCACTAATGAGTCAATGAGAACCTGAATGAAGGTGCTCTCTCTCAATCCCTTGATAAATAACATGTCCCATCAATGGCTTGCATGTAATATAGAAAAATCACTCAAAGGTTAGGGATGGGTAGGAAAGAAGAAACAAACGGCGGTATCAGAAAATAGCTCAACAGGAAGGAAAATAAGCTGAATCTAGTAAGATATCATGTAATGTGAACACATATGAGGTCCTGAAATTTAGTCTAAAAAGTGTATAATTGCACAGATAGGAGGGACAAAAGACTTAACCACAGTACAAGTAAAAATAACATGTTTCTGGGGTGCCTGGGTGGCTCAGTCAGTTAAGTGTCTGACTCTTGGTTTCAGCTGGGGTCATGATCTCAGTTTTGTGAGTTTGAGCTCCACATCTGGCTCTGCA
>CM053567.1:152305293-152331660 GCA_028646485.1 Cryptoprocta ferox
GGGGTGCAGGATGTCATTTCCCAGGTTTTCCCAGCCACCCTTGGTGGATCCACTACCGAAAGGAGCTTAAATGAAAAGATCTGTGAGAATTTGTCCCACCTTCCTTGGAGTGCACATTTTTCAGCGGACAAAACCGCTATCTCGTCCTTCAGCGTTCGGAGCTGTTTCTCATAATCGGATATCACTTCAGGCCGGTGTTCTGTACACTTCTTGTCCTGGACCCGATGTTCCATCCTCCTGTGCTCCGAGGTCCTGGGTTCTGAGCTTCTACAGTCTGTACTCCGGTGGTCTGAGCTTCTATGTTCTGAGTTTCTGTGGCGGCTTTCCTCCAGGGCTTGAAGAGATTTAAGCCTGAAAACAAAAATTAAGGAGGAGGGGCGCCTGAGTGGCTCAGTCGGTTGAGTGTCTAGCTTCAGCTCAGGTCATGATCTCACAGTTGGTGGGTTCGAGCCCCGCATCGGGCTCTGTGCTGACAGCTCAAAGCCTGGAGCCTGTCTTCAGATTCTCTGTCTCTCTCCCTCTCTGCCCCTCCCCTGCTCATGCTCTGTCTCTCAAAAATAGATGTTAAAAAAAATTTTTTAATAAAAAAATTAAGGAGGAAAGAATAGAGAGGGAGGGAGGGATGAGGAAAGGTGATAACAACTGGCATACCTAACGACAGAGGCTACTCTATTTAGGATGCCATGACTGCACTGGACACCTCTGATGGAAATACGCAGGCACAAACACAAATTAGAAAAGGGCAGAATCGTCACGGTCAGAGCAGAACTGCCAAGGTCAGAGTGCCTGAGTGTGAACATCTGCAGCTTGCATGAAAAGAGACTCATGAAAAAAGAATACGCATGTCGATCCTCCCTCAAAAGCAGAGTGGGGGCGATAGTCCTTCTGTTCTACATTTGGCGGATCCCGTACAGAGCTCTGGAAGGATTTGACCTCCAAAACCTAGGTCCAGAAGCTGATCAAAGATATAATCTCCTGTCTTCATTAGCTCTTTGACTCTCTGAGCAGATGGAATTTGCGGGGGGAAATAACAATAGAGATTGAACAGGACCCACAATACTAGGTGTAACAGTGAACTTGTAAAAATAATATAGTCTGGAAACGAAGCTTCAGAAATACAATTGGCATTCTTATAAAGATAAAAAGAGGCGTGACTACCTAAAACAGGAGCAAAGCTACACGAAGAGAATGTGCTGTGACGAAAAGGACAATGATAGAAGATGAAAAGGCAAGGGCTAAGATTAAGAGGGAGGCAAACCATAAGAGACTCTTAAATACAGGGAACAAGCTTAGGGTTACTGGAGGGCAGGGGAGTGGGGTGATGGGCTAAATGGGTGACGGGCATTAAGGAGGGCACATTTCAGGAAGAGCAGTGGGTGTCATATATAAGAGATCAATCACTGGGTTCTACTCCTGAAGTCAAGACTGTAAATAAATAATTTAAAAATATAAATAAATAAAAAATAATGGCACACAGAAAAGAGAGAGGTACATAGAGAAGCTAAAAAAGCAATAGCAGAATTAAAGACTGCACTGGCAACAGTAAAGAACAGAATCGCTGCTACAGGAAATCACCGAGTTATATGATCACAGAATTTGAGGTCTTTCAATAAGGAAATAAGAAATGAAAACAAAAGCAAGAGGGGAGATAGAAGTGGGAAACAGAGCACTACTCCCAGCCAAAATGTGGAGGTTTTCCCAAAGAACTCAGAACAATGGAATATGTTTGAAAGCAACAGAAAAGTATCCGTGTGTGTGTGTGTGTGTGTGTGTGTGTGTGTGTGTGTGTTTTAATACAACTCCCACTTGCTTTTTTGGGGGGGATCAAAAATAATATCAAGGAAGGTATATCACCTTACACCTGTCAGAATGGCTAGAATCAAAAAGACAAGAAATAATAAGTGTTGGTGAGGATGTGTGGAAAAAGGAACCCTTGTGCATTATTGGTGGGAATGTGAACTGGTGCAGTCACTGTGGAAAACAGTATGAAGATTGCTGAAAAACTTAAAAATTGAAATACCTTATGATCTAGAATTCCGCTACTGGGTATTTACCCAAAGGAAACAAAAACACTAACTTGAAAAGATATGTGTAACCCTATGTTTATTGCAGCATTATTTACAATAGCCAAGATATGGAAACAACCAAAGTATCCACTGATAGATCAATGGATAAAGATGTGGTGTATATATACAATGGAATATTACTCTACTCAGCCACAAAAAAAAAGAACTAGATATTGCCATTTGTGACAACAGAGATGGACCTAGAGAGTATTATTCTAAGTGAAATAAGACAGAGAAAGACAAATACCGTAAGATTTCACTTATATGCGGAATTTTAAAAACAAATGAGTAATAAACAAAAAGCAGAAACAGACCCATAAATACAGAGAACACACTGGTGGTTGTCAGAGGGGAGGAGGGTGAGGGGATGAGCAAAGGACAAAACAGAACTGCCCTGTGACCCAGCAAGTGCACGACTAGGTATCTATCCAAGGGATACAGGTGCTCTGTCTCGAAGGGGCACATGCACCCCCATGTTTATAGCAGTGCTATCAACAATAGCCAAAGTATGGAAAGAGCCCAAATGTCCATCAACAGAAGAATGGATAAAGAAGAGGTGGTATATATATACAAATACACACACACACACACACACACACACACACAAAATGGAGTATTACTCGGCAATCGAAAAGAATGAAATCTTGCCATTTGCAACAACGTGGAAAGAACTAGAGTATATTATGCTAAGTAAAATTAGAGAAAGACAAGTATCAAAGGACTTCACTCATATGTGGAATTTAAGATACAAACCACATGAACTTAAGAGAAGGGAAGCGAAAATAATATAAAAACAGGGAGAGGGACAAAACATAAGAGACTCTTAAATATAGAGAACAAACTTAGGGTTGCTGGAGGGGCTGTGGATGGAGAAATGGGCTAAAGGGGTGAGGGGCATTAAGGAGGGCACTTGTTGGGATGAGCACGGGGTGTTATATGTAAGGGATGAATCACTGGATTCTACTCCTGAAATCATTATTGCACTATATGCTAACTAATTTGGATGTAAATGTTAAAAAATAAATTAAAAAAAGAAAGAAAATGTTCTATAGTAGAAAGGTAATGTTTTTGTGGTAGTCGAAAATATATAGAACATTAATAAAAATATTGCTGCCTATTCTCTTTGTGAACAGCTCCTTTCATACTGTAATGGAGTACCAAAAAGCTAAATTCAAAGATCAATCAGAGGCTGCAATAATCCTGTCATTTTTTTCCTTACTGCTTTTTTAGCTGATTTATTTCCTCCTCTGCAGCCAAAAGGGATATGGCCGATATGTTCTTGGTTTCTTCAAGAGTCTTTTCAGTTTCAGCCAGACTGTAAGAGAAATCAGTATAACTAATGACAGATTTTCCAAAATTGGCAGACTTTCTAAATCAAGATATAAGTTCTCCCAGGAACTTTTGGCATATAAGTTGAACATAAACAAGATCAAATTATGAGACATCTGCATTCAATCAGATGCTATTGCAAATATTACGGTGTGCTTTATGCACAAACATGCTAGCATTCTTTCTGAATGTCAGACACAAAGACCTTACAGAGCTACTACCACTAAAAGACTAGGTAATAATTAATAACATTAGAACGTAAAGGACAAAGAAACTTGTTCACCTCCTCCTTCTGATGCTCCTAATTCATCGGCTCTAATTACACCAAATCTTCAAGCTGCATCTGCCTATAAAATCTCCATTTTCTGCAATGTACTCATACTTATCTGCAATAATGCACTAATACCATTTTCTGCAGTATGCTCCTTACTTTGCACTGTAGAGTTGCATTGACTTAATTGTCCCTGACTCCCTAAATATGGAGAAAATGTTAATTGCCCACCTATAAAGAAAGTCTTCCACAATCACACTTGACTACCAAGTATTTCATGTCTTCCTGCCTCTGACCTTCACCACTTACTGAGCACGATTTTCCTGAGTTTTCAACATAGCTAGGTCATTGTTAGTTTCAAGGACTCTCTTCATTGTAGGCAAATCATAATAAATCATGTTATTTCTTTAGGTCTATCTAAAATTGAAAAAGAAATGGGAGTGTGCGGATGACATTGGGTGGAGACCAGTGGTTCTGTTAAGTTGCCCTTGCCCAGCAAAAGATCATAGGCTGGCAAAGGTTTCTTGACTTCTCTGACCCTACTTCCCTGTAATATCCAGGCTTTTCCATCACAATCGTCCTGGGGCTAAGAGAGTGGAATTGTTATCTCCACTCACACCTGTCTTCTTCCTTCCCTTTAGGTGGAAGAAGGGAAGGTCCAACACTGGAATTCTCCCCTAGACAGTGAAGCAGATTGAGAAATAATGAGCTAGCAGGATCGCTACCAAGTTCCCACAGATCCCAGCCTATCAAGCAATACAGGAGGTGGTGTGATTACCCAACATTCCTTCTGGTCTCCTCCTCCTACTCCTCCCCTAACAAGTACCCATTCATCCTATGAATGCCCATGCAAATGCCACCCTTGACTCTCTCAAGCAAAGTGTGTCTCCCCTTCTCCTGAGCACCTCCAACACTTGGTTCACATAGTCTCATTACAAACATACCATGAACCACTTAAGGGCAAGCACTTTTTTTATTCATCTTTTTATCCCCAGCACCTAAAACAATGCCTGTAACATAGTAGATATTTTTTAAGATGAAAAAATGAATAAATGAACAAAATGTCTTAAGTCTTAAAAAAAAAAAGCCAAAGTATCAATTACTTCACAATAGAGCTACTGGAGATTGAAAGGGACTTGCTGTGATTTAATTCAAAGGTGAGTATGTTACAGGTTTTTTAAAGTATACATGTAGAAAAAATGAACATTTTTGTCAAAAGAAAATTGTAGAAAATTAAGAGAAGCAAAAGGACCAAGGAAGGAGAGTATGAAAAAGAATAAAGTAGTTATTTTTTTTCTCTCATGACATGGCACATGTATGCCATGCAAGCATACATACAAGCAAATATACATGGTAATTTGGCACCCTTGATGGATATACAGTGAGAAGAAAGGGAGATGCATTCATGTACCAAGAATTATTTTAAGCAAGTTAATGTATTTTTTTAAATTAGAGAGTCATTCATTGATTGAGAATACACCTTGTGGCAGGCATGATGTCGGGTGCTGCAGATACAATGGTCAGAATAGCAAATACAAGACAGTACCCCTTCTCTTCCAGCCAAGTGGATTATAAATGTGCAAAAAAATGTTTTAAAGTTCCAAATTGTGGTAAGTGCTAGTCTCAGATCCTTGTGAAAAAGAACTACAGAGGGGGGAAAGCAAAGACCTTTCGATATACATGGTCAAAGACAGACTCTGAGAAAATCTCATTTCAGCTGAAACCTGAAAGATAACAATGAATGAGACATGCAAAGGACCAAAGGAAGACTTCCATGTTTCTGAAAGAGCACAGGCAAAGGCTTCAAGGTGAGGAAGTAGACAACAGACTAGGTGAGGGGACCTCGGCATGAGATGAGGGTGGAGAAAAAGGTAGGCCCCCACACACACATGCACGCTAGTTATTTGCAGATGTCTACATTTTACAAAAGCCCATTATTCTCCTTTCACACTTAAAATTAAGAACAAACAATTCTTTTTGGAAAAAGATAACTTGCATTCCTCTTACTCGTCTTGAACCTGGTTGAGTTGATTACGAGTTGAATTCAACTCAGAGTCTAATTGTTGTATGTCCCGATCCCAAACACCAGGCTCTTTATGTCTCTCCTTATCAAACGTGACCTGGAATGATACAGAAATCAAAATAGTCTTGGATACATGAAACAGTATGATGGGTTGCAACACATTATGATGAGCAAAAGAAATCAAGCAAAAAAGAACACACGTGCGTAGTTCCATTTATATGCAGTTCTACTGCAGGCAAAATTAAGTTAGAATGATACAAATCAGGAGAGTGGTTGCCATGGGGGAGGAAGGAGGTGACTGGGAAGTGACACAGGGAATGCTCTGGAGATATAGAAATGGTTATAAATTAATAGGGTGTGAGTTACACGGATATATGCATTTATCAACCTATGGATTTCACTGCAGGTAAACTCTACCACCATTTTTTATTACACTTCAATTTTTTAAGACATTGACATATCATCCGATATCTTTATACTCAGAATAACACCTTTGGGGTAAAAATCCAAGCTGCACGTGAAAATCCCCAGGGGAGAAAAATTTGCCTAATAACAACTGACGTCTATTGAGTGCTTATCCTATGTTAGCTGTTGCTGCGTGTTTATCACATTGAATTTTCAAAATGACCCTATTAGGTCAGCAAAAGCATTGTCCCCATTCAGCAAATGAGGAAACTAAGACATGAAAGTTTAGATAACCTACCCAGGGCCATAGAAGACCAACCAGAATTCTACCCAGTGACCTCCAAGCAGGAAACTTTCCACCACTGCCTCTTAAGGCTGCCAAGAAAAGCCTGCTCTAAATGCTTTCATTTTAGAAAAGAGCTTATGTAAATCCATATAAATATTTAAAATCAAGTTTACTAATATTTAATGATGCTAATGCCTTAAATGAGTTATGTATTCTCTTTCCAGTCTGGGGCTTCCACTCTTCCAAAGCCGACACTGTCCCACAGAAATCACCAGTATCAATTGCAAATTATGATGTTCTTTGTCAGCCTCTGAGAACTAAGTTTTCTTTTCCTGTTGGGAACTTTCCATTAGTTTTATTTCACTCTTTCAGAATAGGGATGAAAGATCCCCATCTGATGGTCTCTTTCTCTTCAGAGGCCCCATGGTGCCCAAACTGTCTTTGTGACTACTTTGTCATTCTAAAGTTCTTACTTAATGCCTAGGGTGGGCAATGTCCCACATGTAGGACATCACCAGTCCCTTTTAACAGCTGAGGAAACAGAGGGCCACGCGTCTGAGGTCACACCGCTGGGAAGTAGGCAAAGCTGACATTGGAATGCAGGTCTGTTTGAAGAGACAACTCAATCCATTATGCCACATACGACTGTGAACAGAAACTCACCTTTGGTATCTGTGTCCTAATTCCCTAACCAGAGCTGAGTCCCTCACTAGGTTAAAGCTGTATCTTCCACGTGTCTGAGTTCCCCGAGCCTGATCTGGGGCCTGAAAGTCAAGAGTGATCCTTTAGCGTCCCTACCTGTAGAGAGGGGACATTGCTGTCAACAGTTTTTCCCAGGGAAGCAGCAGTAAAGGAGGCCTCCAGCCAAGGCAAAAGGCGTGATTTGATTATTTCCACACCTTCATAGTGTCCTCCTAAAAGAATCCACAAACCAGGTCAGCAAGAGAAATTCAGCCACACAGGGAGAGAGCACAAAGAAGAGAAACAAAAGAAGGGAGAGCTGGATAGGGAAGCACGGGCCATTCTCACCTTCTTGGGCAGCCGTGGTGAGGATCCTGAAGAGTTGTCCTTGCACTTTGGAAATTTGTTCGATTAACTCAAGGCAATGATTGAGATTTTGATCACACGTATTTGTCTACAAAGCCAAAACAGAAGATCAGTGCAATTGCTTTCCTCCAGGACCCACCGCAGGTAGACAGGGGCTACCTTGACTTTACACAGGGGCTGCCTATTCTGGTATGCTCGCAGGTGCAGAGACCTCCAAGTGTTCACCAAAACCCGTTTCCCTTTCCTCCTGGGCGCACAGCTAGACCACTTTCCCTAGCTTCCCTAGCAGTCTATGCAGCAGTGTAACTGAGTTCCGGTCAATGGGACAGGAAGTGATTTGTGCCACTTCCATGTATGACCCAGAATAAAACCCCTTGAGTGATTCTCTGCTTTCTCTCTCCCTCCCCATCTGCCAGCCAGGTGCAGAGGACCCAGCAGAGGACCCCAAGGACATAAAGGATGGTGGAGCCACAAGATTCAAAAGGCTACTCATTGAACACTTGCAGTGACTGTCACATAATCGAGAAAGTATGTGAGTGTGGATGTGTATGTGTTAAACCACTGAGATTTGGGGATTATTTTAATAGCAACAATCCTGACTTCCTACTCAATGGAACCTGCAAAAAAATCCTTTTATAAAGTAAATATACTGGGGGCGCCTAAGTGGCTCAGTCGGTTAAGCATCCAACTCTTGGTTTCAGCTCAGGTCATGATCTCACGGTTCGTGAGATCAAACCCTGCATCAGGCTCTGTGACTATAGTGCAGAGCCTGCTTGGGATTCTCTCTCTTTGCCCCTACCCCACTTGTTCTCTCTCTCTCTCTCTCTCTCAAAATAAATAAGCTGAAAAAATTTTTTAAAGTGAATAGACCTTTTGTAACACACCGTAAACCATTGCTTCCTAATTTACTTGCTTTATTGGTTCATGTCCTCTACCTAAGTTTATTAAATACATAAAGAAAACTATTTGTTAACAGTAAGAAGATACTGGGCGAGGGGGGGCGAGGAGGAGGTGATACTGTGGAGAATAAGATGAAAGAGATGGCCCAGGCCATATGGCACATGCAGACTAGCAGGGGAGGTTAGAGTGTAGACAGTTATACACAGTGGAAGAGTAAGTCTCATCAGAGGGGTGAGCCCAAGGTCTACTCCAGAGCCCAGGGTCTTGGAAAGTCAGGGGAGACTTCTGAGAGGAAGTGAAATCTCGGCCAGGAGAAATTGGGAAGATTTGGGGAAAAGGGCAGTTCCAATGCTTGTGAAACCTCAACAGAACATGAAGAAGCCAAGAGGTGGGCCTTTAACTTTTATTCTACTTCTTTCATCTCCTTGGTGAGTTTTTATCATTTCCTCACTAGCCAAACCTCTAGTTGATTCTAACACTAAAGGAAGGAACACAACTACAAGCAACAAACAAATCATCTGGGTGTAAAAATACATATTCATGTGTTGTCTCCAGCCATGGTAAAGCATGAGCAGTGGGTGCCTCCTGGGCACCACAAATCCCAAGACAGGAAGAAGGTGTGAGGACGATTAGAAGCCAGAACAAAGGAGCACCTGGGTGGCTCAGTCGGCTAAGCATCCTATGTGGGCTCAGGTCATGATCTCACGGTTCGTGGGTTTGAGCCCCACATCGGGCTCTGTGCTCCGAGCATGGAGCCTGCTTCAGATTGTGTCTCCCTCTCTCTCTGCCCCAACCCCACTCCTTCTCTCTCTCTCTCTCTCTCTCAAAAAATGAATAAACCTTTAAAAAAGAAAACTAGAACAAAGAAGAAAAGTTTAGATGACCTTCAGGCAAAAGGCTATAAGTCAAATGCATACATGTGTCAACAAGGGAAATGGTTTAGGCAGGCAGTAAGCTCCTTGTGGACAGAGGTTATGCTGGCCTGGTCGCTACTGCACTCCCAGCCCTGCGTTCTATGGTCTCTATAGTCAAACCCAGTAAGTACTGGACAGATGTATGACAAGAAGACTCATGCCCTCTGTGTTTATTGCATACCTCCCATGTGCCAGGCACTGTCAATGCTTTGCATACATAAGCTCAGTAACCCCCGCAATAGTACACTGTGAAGTAGGAGTACCATTGTCAGCATTCCCATTCTCAGATGAGAAAACTGACACGCAGAGGGGCTAAATAACTTGTCCAAGGTTACATGGCCAGGAAAATGCCAGAGCTGAGATTGGAGCCCAGGCAGCCTGGTTCCAGAGCTCATGCTCATAAGCTCATGAGAAGTGCTGGGAGTAGAGAGAGGACAGGATGATGTGACATGAGTGAATGGAGAGGGCCATCAGGAAAGGCCTCCCTGAGGGGGAGACACAGAGCCAAGTCTGGACACAGATTCCTAGAGGAAGACTGCACCACTGCTGTGGACACAGCAGGGGCAAAGGCCCTGGGGCAGGGGCAGGAACGAGTTAAGCCACTTTGGGAACCAAAAGTAAGCGCATGTGGCAGAAACACTGAAAGTGAGAGGGGTTGGCAGATCCTAGAGGCCCGGTAAGGAGCACTCGTCACAGCGAACCTGTTGCTTGTGAACAGGCTTTTGCCCTCTGGCTAGATGGTGCCATTTGCTAAGTGGACAGAGAATGGGGCTTGCGGGTCCAGCAGACCCGAGCAGTTATCTCTGCTCTGCCACCGGCCACCATGCTATGCGATCCTACACAGGTTAGTGAATCTGGCTGAGCCCATTTCCTTTCCAGGAAAATGGGGATAACGCCTTGCAGAGTACGTTAGGAGAATTAAGTCCAAATAATGCCTCTCTAGCACCTCAGAGAGAGAAGGCACTCAACAATCGGTACCTAGGAGGTGGTGTGTGGTACTGAAGGGAGCAATGGGTAGAGGATAAGGTAAACCTAGATTCAAATATGGTTTTGCCCTTATTCACTATATTCCCTTAGAAAAGATATTTTAAATAGCAGCCTCTGTTTACTCATATTTAGGAGGTAGCTGATCTCATGAGCTAACTTAGGTGCATAATAATTCTACGTAATATTGTAGTATTATTACCATATGCTCCTATGCCTTGTCCAGCGCCTAGTACAAAGGAGGCGCCCAGAGGCATGTTTCTTAAGGGGGTTTGTTCGCACAATTTAAATAACAGGAGAGAATATACAGTGTGAGACAGTTTCTGATCCCAAGACCTGTCACAACATGCTGCAGCTTCTAACACAAAGCACCACCCAAGACACTCAAGTTGCAATAGAGTCCCGTTATTCTAACAATCACACGCGCAAAATGAATAGAGCAAAGATAAGACTAATTGCACTGTCTCCTAATTCCAAAGCTCATCCACTCATAAATCACTGCATTCCTATCATTCGGAAGGTCTTGGGCCACTAGCTCAGGAAACAAAGCTACCTTGAAAAAATTAAAAGTTGCCTGTTCTCAGTGAGCGTACCAGCTGGGGACGCGAGATGGGGACACGAGACGCCCAGAGGACTGATGGCTACCTTAGAGTGTGTGAAGTGCTCTCGGTGGATAGTGAGCTGTAGAAGGAGCAAAGTGCACCCTAGTGAGCAGCAAGGGGTAAGAAATCAGGATATTTCAAAAGGAGGAACAGCAGGTACCAAGACAAGGAGCAGCAAGGTGGAAGAGGGGAGTATGGGACCCAAAGACCAGATAATGATAAACTTTATATGCCACACGAATGGCTGTGGGCTTTAGCCCATCACTAAAGATGGAAGGGGGCAGGTAGAGGAGGGTGGTGACATGGTCCGATTTACTCTGCGTTTTATGAAATCACTCTGGCAGAAGCAGAGAGCTCTGATGGCAGACTGAGTCTGGTGGGAAGGTGGGCAGTTGTGACCTTCTGGCTGAGAGATGCTGAGGGCTGTGGAGATGCTCATGGGTCCCCTGAAGGCCCTTCCCAGCCCTGCACCACATCTGTGTCAGCCAAAGTCCCACTGGTTGTAGCCTTACCTGAGGAGGATGTCAGAAGGCTGGGAAAGAGCTAGGGGGTGTCAGAGGGACGGTACTGTTTTCAGGCAGTGTAGGGAATCCGCAGGACCTTCAGAGAGATAGTAATAACACCTACCAATTATTGAGCACTTACTTTGTGCCAGCCAAGCCCTGTGCAAAGTGCTCTAAATACAGTTGCACTTAATCCTCAAAACCACCCTACAAACTGGATACCGCCTATCATCCCAAATTCACCAATGAGAAAAAAAATCAAGATCTTAAATAATTTGGAGAAAAGTTGGTTGAGCTGGAAATTAAGCCTGTTCCTGCAGCCTTTGGACATGGAGCCAAGCTTTCAACCATGGCACCGTACCTTGGTACAGCAACAGGGGAAGAATCTGGATCTCAGCCGAGGGGTGGGGGTCAGCGGTGTGGCTCCGGAACCCTTCAGGGGATGGAGGGAGTAGAAGCCGTACATAGATGAGATCTCCAGGGAGGAAGAAGGCAAAGGGCAGGGCAGAGGGCAGTTCTGCTGTTTCAGAAGTGGGCTGAGGAAGAAGGGCCAGTAAGTGAAAACAGAACAAGAGCAGTGAGGAATACAAGGATAGCCAGCAAGAAAGATAAAGAACTCGGAAGCCAGAGAAGGAGATGGTCTATTCTCTGCTTCACTTAATGCTTTTAGGCTCTCAACAAATTTTTATGGAAGAGGCTACTGTGTGCTGGATGCTAGGGGTAAGACAGCCTCTTGCCCTCAAGGAATTTATGGTCTGAGATAAACATGCAAATGAATGCAAAACCAGCACTAATTGCTATAATAAAAAAAAAGTAGGTCTAGATCTCACAGGTGAGGCTCAAGGGAGGACGTGGTGAGCCAATAAGATTCAGGAAGGCATTCACCTGAGGGGCTCTGTGGGCACCCCCTCCTAGTTTCCAATTGCTGTAGCATGGGATCTGAGCATTGAAAAAAAAATTTTTAAGTTTTCTAAACGATTGTGTGCAACCAAAATTGAGAACCTCAGCGTTAATGGGGAGTAAGATCAATTTAGTGAGTCTCACGCAATGCTCCCTAAAAACGTTTAATGAAAGAGAAAATGGAGTATATCACAATTACTAAAGAGGAGAATTATTCAAGAAACTTTTGCTTCAGTAATACATATAAGAACGTAGGTGTACTATGTTGTGAAATAAAATGCATTGATTTCTGTGGGTAAGTTTTGAAAACACTGTCCTAGGGAACGGTGTTTTGCTTGGGTTGAGAATCTCTGGTATGGGCAATGAGGAGCCACAAAAACGATCCTGCAAAGGGCTATGTAACCGTCGGATTTGAGGTGGGCATGGAGGAAAGCAGGAAAATTAATAGGAATACACCATGTTGTTAAGTGTGAAACTTACGTAAACTTCAAACTTATTCTAGAGACTTGGTGCAGATAGGAAAGTGAGAGGTAACAGAAAGGAATAGAACATTCAGGAATATAACCACCAGCATTGTTAACAAAATGTGACCTTTTATAGCCACCAATCCTTGTGCAACAGAGATGGGCTACTAGCCTCCTTTTGTAACCATGATGGCTGTAAACATACCGTGAGTTTGGTCAAGGGCAGAGTTCTCTGGACAGCATGAAGCTCCTGGGTCTTTGAGTTTACTCCCTGCAGGCGCAGATATTTCTGCAACAATGTTTGCTTGAGGTGTGCCCTAACTTACCCTAGGTTTTCCCACACATATAAGAAATGATGGGAGCTTGAGTAAGGGCCAGGGTAGTGAGAGGGGAAAATATGGGAGATATTTGGCAGATATTTAAAGGTAGAATCCTGAGGGTGTGGTGAGCCTCAGGAGAGAGGGACCCCAGGTTTCTGACTTGGACCACGATGGAGAATGCGGTGCCACTGCTCAATCAGAGGACCCAAGGGGGAGAACTAGCAAGGCTGGAGAGGGGAAAACTAGTCCTGCTGGGTTCATGTCAGGTTGGAGGATGTGGCGTATCCCCATGTTCCCAGTTGGGAGGCTGGTGGTTACCCAGGTCGGGAGCTCCAAAGAAAGCCACAAGCTAGAGATAGATTTGGGGGTCACCAGCATCTGGCAAGTAGCTAAAGCCATAGAACTTGGTGCATCAATTGCTGCAGAGAAACCAAGGAGATAAGGACTAGGAAAAAGAAGTAGGACTTGGCCATCCGGTGGCCTCTGGTGACCATGATGAGAGCAGAGACAGCAGAATGGTGTGGGGATATTTGTTGCATTTCCAGATTGCACGACGTTGAGGGACAAATGGGAGCAAAGAAGAAGCAAAGGCAATGAGGAAACATGACTCAAGAAGTTCTCAGGTGTGAAAAAGAGAGCGACAGGACAGTGGTTTTGCTCCCATCCTTTCGACGTCCTCGCTCTCGTGCTCAAACAAAAGCTCCTGATAATATCAAGCCTAAATGTTGCCTGGTTTCCCAAATCCTTCATAATGTGCCTCCGCATGACTTGTCCAGCCTTACTTCCCTGTGCTCCCCTTTAGCAACTCTCTCCACCCCTTGCCTTTGCACATGTGACGTGTGCACGAGAACCACCTCCAACCCTTTCACGTCCTTTCACGCCCTTCACTGTGCATCCTTGACTTGTTACCATTTCTCCTTGTAACAGCCTGATCATCCACGCCTTTACCAATGGTTCTCTCACACCTTTGATTCTATCCCTAACCTTGAATCACCTCCACAACATGGAAAAGAGAAACCTTTTCATCACTAAATTAATAAAATGTATCACTGAATATCTTTAGTTAGCTTTCAAACTGAAGTTTTAAAAGCATAAAATACAGTGATTTCTATTTAAGAAACCTCAGTCTCAGGGCACCTGCGTGGCTCAGTTGATTAAGCATCAGACTTCAGCTCAGGTCATGATCTTGTGGCTCATGAGTTAGAGCCCCACATCAGGCTCTGCACTGACAGTACAGGGCCTGCTTGGGATTCTGTCTTCCTCTTTCTCTACCCTTCCCTTAATTGTGTTCTCTCTCTCTCTCTTTCAAGATAAATAAATAAACTTTAAAAAGAAAAAAGAAACCTCAGTCTCACACACACAAAATATACTTCCTATATATTAGATAAGAGTTAACAGTACAAAGGATTCATCACAACATTGCTTTAAAATATGAATCCTATTGCAACATTAAATTATTTATCTGACTTTATTTTTTTAACTTTTATTTTTAAAAAAACTAATTTTAAGTGGAGCCTAGGTCGCTCAGTTGGTTAAGTGTCCGACTTCGGCTCAGGTCATGATCTCACGGTTCATGAGTTCAAGCCCCGCATGGGGCTCTGTGCTGACAGTTCAGAGCCTGGAGCCTGTTTGGATTCTGTCTCCTTCTCTCTTTGCTCCTCTGCCACTTTCTCTCTCTCTCTCTCTCTCTCTCTCTCAAAAATAAATAAACATTTAAAAAACTAATTTTACATACAACTAGATTGCCATTCCAAACCTGCCATTTAGAGAGTTAGGAGATGAGCAAGGAAAAGAAACGATCACAGTAAGCATGTAGAGACTAGTCTGAGGGACAGAATTATGCAGCTGCTTGCAGCCAGTCATGGAAATTCACACATGGGAAACAACAGCCCTAATTTCTACCTTCTCTTCTCCCGCCGTCCAGCGCATGTGTATGAGAGGGGAGGGGCACAGAAGGATGGCAGGAAATGGACACTGCAAGTGAATGGAATTTCCTTACACCTTCCCTCCTCCTGGAGGAGAGAAGAGAATGAACTTGGCAAGCAAAAGACCTAGTTTCAAATCCAAGTTCTACCCTTTCTACTGGAGTGACCTCAAGCAGATTAGCTGCCCTCCTGAGGTTTGGTTTCCTCATCTACAAAATGTAGAAAATAAAACCTGCTATTTCATAAGTCCTTATAAAGTTTAAAGGCAAAAATGCATGAAGAGTGCTTTGAAAGCCTTCAAGTCGTTGAAAGCCTTGATGACGTGGGTTATAACAGGCTACAACTAGTCCTCCAGGGAAATGGCTGTCCTATATGTAGGCAGGCTTTCAAGTAGCTCTGTTTCCAAAATCAACCCTCAATATTAACAGCATGGCTGATTTTGCCACAAGAGCATCATCTCCACAATAATCTTTTAAAACCAAAATACTGAATTTTAGATATAAGAGAAGTAGGTTTCTATTTACCCCAACAATTCAGCAAAAAGCTTCTATTTAGACCTCACCACTGGATTTTAGTGTCTTGACTTGCACTTAATATTTCTATTAGATTTGTTTAATTAATTATTTCCCTTAAATATTAAACAGTGATGATGTTTCCATTAACAAATTTGTCTGAGATGAAAATAAGAAAGGGCTATGAACAGCCCCCCTGTTAAAAATAAAATGATCTGCCTCAATCCCTTGTCAATTTCTTTAATAACCACAAATTCATCATTCGTAACTATGGCAGAAACAGTAACCCCAAATAAAGATTCCACTTGCTCTCCATTGGTCAGGCCCCTTTACAATTAGATTGGAACCACATAACAATTCTTCTGGTCAAGGGAAGATGAGTGAAAGTGATGTGTATAATTTAAGTGCTTTCTCTCTTTCCCTGCAGATCTTTGAGGTCCCACGACACAAGGGCTGCTCCACCAGATGGGGGCACCTGAAACTGACTGAGCCAATGGTGGAGAAGAGTGGCATCATATTATCATGAATGAAAAATCTCTTTTACCAAAGTTCAGACACTAAGATTTGGGCTTTTATTCATTACTGCAGCATAGTAGTAAAGAGATAAAGGGAATGAAACATTTTCCATAAATTTACTAATTAGATGGAATCCCCAAGAATGTAGAAGTATGTTCACTAAGGAGAAGGGCAAAGGCAGCCATGGAGTCTATTTGACAACACCATAGTAACCACAACAACCTTTTGTACTGAGTGAGAATCAGGGATCTCTCGCTCGCTCGCTCGCTCGCTCGCTCTCAAAAATAAATAAACATTTTCAAAAATTACCAAAAAAAAGCCAACAAATAAAAACCAAAGACTTTGGGGAAGAAAATTGTATTTTTAAAGAAGTTACTGTGTCTGACAATATACATACAACACAATGAGAAGATAGGGCTAATGGACAGATTAAGGGAGAGGAGATGGGACTCCATATGAAGGAAATTATGTAAGAGAAAGTTAGGAGAAAAACTAACTAGGATCTAACTATTGATCCAAATAATAGCTAGTTTGAAGAAAAATCAAAAATCTGCATTGTGTTTTAGAACTAATCTGCTCAAGTCATTGATCTTATTCACTGAAAACAACAGTTTCCCAAGAGGTAACTTTAATCACATTCCTAATTCTAGACTAGTATTTATGGCCTTTTATTTTGCTTGAGTTAATTAGAACTAAATCAGTGTGGTCACAGTCAACATAATCAACTTTCCATAGCGAACATAATTTAAAACTTTTAATGAAAAACCTCTACCACCAACATTTTAATAAATGTAGTTTGCTACAATGAATATTCTTCATCTTAAGGTTTCAAGGAAAAAGTCCTTGGAACTAGTAAAACAAACTTGCAGTGTGACAGGAAAGCTCTTAGCAGTTGACCAAAACCCACACTGTAGGTGACAAAATACTAAGTCTAGATGTAATCTAAATTTTAGTAAGTAGTATATGCACATTTTTTATCCTCTGTCTTTAGTGACACATATGGACACAAAAACTGTTAAAAAAAAAACAACCAAAAAACACTTGCATCGTCTCAATTATGCCCCTAAGGCTTCAATTCAATATTAATGAAGGCTGAATTAAAAGATATTTGGGGATCATTTTTAATTCTACACTGGATATGAGGTTTTAAGAAGAGAATTGAGTCCAGGAACCCAGGTATCTGGGAGAATGGGGGTGGCATTCAGTCAGTCATTATTTATTGAGCAACTGCTAGGAGCCAAGCATTATTCTAAGTGCTGAGAATACAGTGGTGAGCGGAAAAAGGGAGAAATCTCTGCCCCCTGAAGCTTACATTTTAGTGGGAAGTTGGGGGGGAGAAAGATTGACAATAACATAAAAGAATAAGTAAAAATTAGAAGATGTAGCTATTACAGAAGATATAAAGCAAAGAA
This sequence comes from Cryptoprocta ferox, assembly GCA_028646485.1. NCBI lineage: Eukaryota > Metazoa > Chordata > Mammalia > Carnivora > Eupleridae > Cryptoprocta > Cryptoprocta ferox. The sequence goes on from CM053567.1 coordinate 152,322,673, forward strand.
GGCACACAGTGAGTGCCAGGGGCAGGGTTAGGACATTGCAGTTGTAAAGATGATGATCTCTTCTGAGTAGGTGACATTTAAGCAAAGGTTGGAAGGGGGAGAGAAAGTGAAGGCATTGTTATCTTACTGAAATATGTACAGGTGAAAGTTTCCAGGCAGAAGGAAACAGGGAATGCAAAGTGCCTTGTGCAGGAGACTGGCATGCTCTAGACTCCTCTGTCCAATAAGTAGTTGCTAGCCATATGTGACTATTTGGATTTAAACTAGTTAAACTTAAATGAAATTTAAAATTCAGTTCCTCAGTTTCTACTTGCCACAATTCAAGTACCAACATAGGCCACCATATTGGACCATGGCCATCATAGAAAGTTCTACTGGACAGCTTTACTCTAGAAAGAGCAACAAGACCAGTATTGTTGGAGTAATTAAGGGAGTAACAGATAGGTCAGAATCTAAAGGAGCATAGTTGTGTAGGACTTTGATGGCCATTGTAAGAATTTTGATTTTTATTCCAAGTCGGCCAGAAAGTCTGGAGGTTTTACCAGAGAAGTAACTTGATCTGACTTGACATTTAGAAGAATCACTTTGAGATATTTTTGTAATAATCTAGATGAACGACAATGGAAGGTAGACAAGGGTGGTTATAGCAGAGGTAGTAAAAGTCTTCTTGTGTGAATTTCAAAGTAGGTACCAACCAATTAAGCTGGTGAAAAGGTTGAAGGGTATGACATGATGAAGACAATGAAGTCAGGAAAGAGGCCAGTGTTTGGGGCATGAGTGAGGTTAAGGTAGGTTTTAGATCGATTTGACTTTGAGATGACAATAGCACAACTGAAAATATTTAATGGACAATTGGAGAAGTGAGCTCAGATGAGAACAGACTCTTAATATAGATATGAGGTTCATGGGCATATGTGTAAGAGAGAAGCAATAATGGAGACCCAAGAAATGATTCCTAAAGTCTTGAAGAACAGCCATGGGAGGGAAGTGGGTAAGGCAAGAAGAGAAATTATTAGAGCCTCAGAAGAATGGCAGTGTCCTCAGTCAAATGCAGCAGAGACACTAGATAGCCCAAGAGAAATGATCGCACAGGGAAATGGCTGCAAATTTTTTGGAAAGGCATTGGTCTCCAAGATTGCAGTCTTTATAAAGCGGGGCGGGGCTTGGCATGGGGGAGAGATTCTAATTGAAATGCGTTGGTGACAACACAGAAGTGGAATGGACCACGGTTACTAAGAAAGTTAAGTGTAATAAACTTTGGCATTTCTCAGTACTTATGAGCAGTTTCTAAAACAATCATTTAATTTGACCCAGAAAAATGCTAGTGTCATCTGTGTTAAACATTATCTTGTGACAAACTGAATACACTTTTAACATTCAGAATTTATTTAAGCCACAGGGTAATAACAAGAGAAAAAGCAAAAGAAAAAAAAAGAAAATGCTGTAAGACGTAATAAGAGTAAATTTTAATTTTCCTGCAATCTTGATGGGGAAGGAATAGTCACAGAGCTCATTCTTTAAAAGTGGGTGAAGGTGATAAACACTGAACCCTAACAAGGGGGCAAGGAGAAAGCTGTTGGTGTTCTTTGAGCTCCCTTCCACCATAGGAGCCCTGGTCAAATGGTGAATGGGAATGCCCAGAGCCTCAGATAGCATCCAGTTGAATTTCCTGGTAGGATTTCAGAAACAAGCCAATTTAAATTTTAAAAAAATTTGATATTGGGGCACCTGGGTAGCTCAGTCGGTTGAGCGGCAGACTTCAGCTCAGGTCATGATCACGAGGTTCGTGGGTTAGGGCTGCCACCGGCTCTGTGCTGACAGCTCAGAGCCTGGAGCCTGCTTCGGATTGTGTGTCTCCCTCTCTCTCTCCCCGTCCCTCCCTCGCTCATGCTCTGTCCCTCTCTCTCTCTCTCTCTCAAAAATGAATAAACATTAATCAACTTGAGATCTGAAAAAGAATTCTACATGTCATCTGGTAGTCTTTTCTATTTAACAGATTAGGTACTGAGACCCAGAGAGGTGAAATAAATTGCCCCAGGTCACTCAGCTAGTTCTATCTAGAGCCAGACCTAGAACTTACGCGGGGTGAGGGTGGGGGCTGACTGCGGGTCCACGGGTCCCCAGCTCTGTCAGCCTTTCGGTTGCACTCGCCATACAAGTGGGACTGTCCTATTTAAGACGGACGGATCAAATCCACCAAGTGCAACACTGAGTTGTACTCAATGTGCGGGGAAGGTTAACACGAACCAGAGCGTGGGTAAGGCTTAATGAGACTTGAAGAGCGCTTATGGGTTTGATGACAGAATATTTGCTTCCTACAAATGCCTTGGCAACAGGCCTCCAGAAGTCTGCCTAAGTGTTGAAACTGTGCCTTACTTGCCATGCTGATGAGCGCACAGGTGAAACTCGCAACGTTGACAAGTGTCTATTTCACTGACTTCTGGCTAACAACTCCTGGAAGTATTTTTATAAAAATATATTGTGATACAATCCCCGAGTATCCTAGAGACTTGCGGAAAGGCAGGACGAGGGGGGTAGTAAAAAAAAAAAATCGAGCTGTGGGTAGAGAGATGGATTTCTATCAGAAGGGATGGAAAGGAAAGTGGCAGGCTGGAGCAGATCTCTGGCGGACCGCGGGTCTTTCCCGTTGCTAGGGCCGCCAGCGTCCTTGGTTACCGCTGGGTGGAATGCGCTCTACTCTCTAGTCTGCGCTCCGTTGGCCATGCCAGCCCAGCGCCGCCTGGCGCCGCAGGGAGAAAAGGGCACCAGCAGACCGGTGCCCTTCCTTCGTTCCCGCGATCCGGGTCCGGGACTGGATCGCGGTTTGGAATCAAAACCTCCTGGACACTGCTAAGCGGCCTCCCCGAGCCAGCCCTAAGAAACCCCGGCCGCAGGTTCTGCAAAGAATCAAAGCCTCCCGGGGCTGTCCCACCCCGACTCACGTTGTAGTCCCTCAGCCAGCACTCTAGCTTGTCGCGCATCGATTGTAAAGTTTCGCTCGAGACCAGTTTTCTCAGATTTTCTGCCATCGCTCACTTTTTCACTCGGCCCTGTTCTGGGAGATGGAGAAGCGGAGGGGACGAGGCGGTGGTCTCTGCACGACCGGAGGGGTGATGTGGTCGGGAAAGGTGTTATTTTCCTGTAGGGCTCAGAGCGCGGCTGGTTCTTCCATCCTCCCCCTCGGGTCTGACCGGGCAGGGTTCGGGAAGCCGGGGGGGGGGAGGTGCCCTAGGCCACAGCCGCCGCTACTCATCCGCTGCCTAGCGGTCTCCGGGCTCCCGGGCGGCTGCCCAGCGCCCCTGCCATAAATACCTGGGCGATTATTAAACAAACTTTGACGTGGGCGGGCAGCTGCTAGGGACGCGCGCCCCGAGCGCCTTGGCAACGCCCGCCTCTGCGCGCAGCAGGGACAGCAACTCCCACCCAGGGCCCACCCAGCCGCCCTCCCGGCAGCTCCCAGGTCCCGGCACCCTCCCTGGCACAGCTTCTGCTCCTGCTGCTGCTCTTGCTAGCCGAAGGCGAGGCCACCCGAAGTCCCTGAGACTCCGAGTGGGCTGGGGGCTGGAGTGGCTAAGAGTACAGACGGCGCCTCCTCCGTCCCTTTTGGACTAAGACGCACTCGCAGTGTGGGTTGGAGGTAACCGGAGGCGTCTGCCTAGAAAAGCAAAGGTTGTCCATTGGCATTTTAGTTAGGCAGTAGGTAAGCACTTGTTTCACGCCTTCCTTTGTTTAACTTCTCAGACCGTCAATGCTTCATTTGTAACACTTAGGATTTGGTGGGTCAGGTCAGCAGATCTCAAGCTCCAGGATGTTCACCAACTGAAGTGCGTGCCTCGGGTTTAGGAAAGCTTTGGTCATATTTTTAGAATGGTTGAGTGCTTTAAACTTTCATTTAATTCCCATTCTCTAACCGAAACTTTGTGAAAATTCAGACCAGGTTTGGCACTAGTTCAAAAGGGCGCTGTTAAGCCACAAGGGTAGTTTCAACTACTTAAGAAATGAAACCATTTCAACCATCATTAAAGCACGTTAGAAACCCTTCTTTTATATGCATCAAATGATGAGCTGAGTGCAAATCCTCCGTATCTGGTCACTAAGACAGCAGGAGTGGAGCCGGCCTCAGCTAGCTGCTTTGATTTAGTTCCCTTTCTTTAGGTGCTTGAAAATACATGAACATTGCTCCTGTCCCAGGGACAATAATGTTCAGAATTTCACCACCTCTTTTTTTTTTTTCATATTTCTCTTAATTACAGTGGTTTTCCTGTCCTCCAATAAAAATGAGAGGCTCATTTCTGGAGCCAGTGTTCCTACTATTTTCTGTAGACCATAACTATAGAAGTTCTCATCACAAGAAAAAAAAATGTGGCTATGTATAGCAATGGATGTCAAGTAGATTTATTGTGTTGGTCATTTCACAACATATGCAAATATTGAAGCATTATGCTGTACCCCTGAAATGAATATAATGTTATATGTCCTTTATATCTCAATAAAAACAAAAGAAAAAATAAGGGCTCTACGGGTACATAACACACATTATCATAGTAGAATAATAATTACTAAAGAAAAACAAACCCACTAAAAATTCTTTAGAAACTTTCTTCCTTTAAAAAAATATAAGGAGGAAGGGAATGGAGAAAAATCTCACAAATTTAATTTGGAGCTGAAAGCTGCATATTTCAGTCAGCAGTTGGAATCTTCGAACAGGCCTATTTACTTATTCATAAAAAACCAAGTTGGAATATTTGCTTATGTCAGATTAGGGGTTAAATCCTCTTCCTTGCTGTGGGCTCTTTAAATGCTACTCCTTAAAAAAATAAATAAATGCTACTCCTTGGTTACATTATCTACAAACAAGGGACAATTGTTCTTAATTCACAGGATTATTAGGAGACCAAAATAATTTGTATGAAGTGTTTAACAGTGCTCAGCACATATGATAGTAAGTGCTTCATAAATGATTATTACTACAATGTAGATCACAGTATTATATTTAATAAAGAAAAGTAGGTTGGAAACAATTTAAATCTCCAACAATAGGGTAACTGTTGAGCAACTCCTTCAATGAAATGTTGCACAATAGAAATCTTGTCACTGAAGAGGGGTGCCTGGGTGGCTCAGTCGGTTAGTCCTCGGACTTTTGGTTTCGACTCAGGCCATGATCTCCCGTTTCATGAGTTCAAGCCCTGTGTTGGGCCCTGCACTTGTCAGAAGCATGAAGCCTGCGTGGGATTCTCTCTCTTCTGCTCATGCTCTCTGTCTCTCAAAATAAATAAACATTAAAAAGAAAAAGAAATTTTGTTAATGAAGAATATCTAGTTTCTGGGAATTCTCCCTATATAAAGCTCTATATAGTGTCCTGTGAAAAAAGCAGGACACTAAATTATATATATTATATATGTGTTATATTATACAATATGCACCCAAAGCATGAATATAGATTATTTTAATTTGCTCCTTTATACTGTTCTGGTTTTCTGAACTTCTACCATTAACACTGATTACTTCTGTGAAAACTCATTCAGAAGCAGAGTCACCCAAGAATTTTACTACCTTTAGAAAAACATTAGCCAAAATATCAATCTTTAAGCTAATTCAAAACAGAATGCTTTTTGACCAAATATCCAAATTACTAATGTAATAGTCTTATAGAGTGTTCAGATAGAATGGATCTTTGAAATCTCTTTAGAATTTGCTACCTGATATTATTTATCTCTACATATGCTCTAGCCCTACCGGTGGGTTCAAGACCCTTATAAGGCCTGCAGTCATTTCATGTACGTCTTGGTTTCCCCAGAACTCTGGAGCACATGCTGTGTGTAGTAGAAACTTCATGTTTATCAATAACAAAACTGCAAAATCATCAATGACCCAAAACAAAGGAAATGTGTTATGTATTTATTCATTATTTACTCCCCACTACGCCCAGAAGAGGATCTGAGATAACTTACAGTAAAAGACTTACAGAAATATTTTTCTTTTAGTGGAAAAAGCAAATATGCCCCCAGGGTAAGCCTGTGTGTTAAGATTGAGTTTCATTTAACATTTAATCTGTGCCTTGTGGAAACCAACACAGAAAGGAAAATGACTTTTATGATTATTATTATTTGAGTTTAAAAATACACATACCACTTCTTTGAACAGAAACACGTTTTCCTGGTACCAATTCCAAGATATGCTTATCCTTTTCCAAAGAGCCTAGAACAATACAGATGATGGTGTCTTTCATACCCCCCCCCCCCACTTTTTAAAGAAAATACAGAAGCAGTCTTGCTATGAATGTTTCTTGCGGTCACCTTTCTTTGATCAATGCCAAGGGGGTAATGCTAGAACACATGTCATCATAGAGAGCGCCAAGCAATTGACATCCCATTTCTTAGCTCTCCAGTGATGTTCCTTGATACACACTTGGAACTTCCATACCCGTAAGAATAAGTGGACATCCTCATAAGTGCCCTTAATAATGATCCCCTCCAGAGAGCTTTTGATGGGCACTGGATAGCAATCTAAGAGAGAACTAGAGCCTAGAGTGCAAATAGTCCATGTTGCTAATGAAAGAACAGTCCATATGTTTCATATTACAAGGATGCAGACAATAAGGGTGAGATTCTTTGTTTAAAACCTACTTTTTTATACATATGGAAGAACTATCAGATTAGTAAAGGCTCTATTTAAACAACACTTTGATGCTCTAATTTTGTCCCAATTTGATTATTTTAGGATATTATCAACTAGGCAATTATTTGGAGAGAAAAATGAAAATCAGGCTTTTCTTTTGTGGTACACTATCCAGTATCTTGAAGAAGTTGAAAGAACAATAAACTTGGAACATAACGGACATTCTTGCTTTATCTCACCCTCTGCCAAGTAGTAAGTTTTCTTGTCACTTTACCTAAGTCTTTAATCTCTCTGAGCCCCATTTTTTTTCAAATCTACATACTGAAAAACATGGACTGGACCAGCTCTAAGATCTCTTGAAGTTCTGACATTCTTTAGTGCTGGTTGTTCTGTTTGTTTCTTTTAACATACTGGTTATGGTTCAAATTGAGCAAATCTCACCCTTTATTCCAATTTTTGGTTCACAAATTCAGTTTGGGTCAAGCCTTGATTCTGAGAGCATTTAGTCACCAAAAGTTGAGCATTTTTCTTGAGTACAGTTTATTCTGCAGGCTTGCTGGAATAACTAATATACCTAACCTCCAGGAAATAAACACTGGGTTTCTCTATAGTTGCACTTTTAATAAATTTAAACCCAACTGAAACTGACAAAATCTTCCTAACTCCTCCCCCCACCCCAAGTCTCTCAGAGCTCATCCAGCTCTTCTTCATGCTTTCTTTCTTTTACTTGTGGACATGCTGGTACCGTTGCAATTCTCACACTGTTCTAAACTTACTTGTCTGACTCCTGTATAGCTTGTGAGTTGTTGTTTTTTTTGTTTTGTTTTTGTTTTTGGAGAAAAAAACAGAGCAAGAGCGGGGGAGAGGCAGAGGGAGAGGGAGACACAGAATCCGAAGCAGGCTCCAGGCTCTGAGCTGTCAGCACAGAGCCCCAGGTGGGGTTTGAACTCATGAACCCTGAGATCATGACCCGAGCCGAAGTCAGACACTCAACCAATAAGTTGGTGAGCTTCTTGAAGAAATGGGATACAGGCTTGTTTAGGTTTTCCTCAGCACAGCAACAGACACATTCTAGGCCCTCTCTAAAAGTCTGTCGAGCTGAATTGTTAATAAAAAGTGAAAGAAAGAAAGAGAACGAAAGGGAGAGAAAGAAAAAGAGAAAGAGAAAAAGAAGGGAGAGAGAGGGAGGGAGGGAGGAGACGATTGGCTGCTCTATATCTGATGTCATAATCCTGTTGAAGCAAAAGAAAGCAAAGTTAATTGCCAGTTGGTTGCTTTTATGGCATAAGTCTACCACCCAGCCAGGAACCATTTGTTCTAGACAAGTGTCAAGTAATAAACGTCTGGATGGAACAGGCTTTCCTTTTTTATTTTTTTATTTTTTTAATGTTTTATTTTTGAGAGACAGAGAGAGAGAGAGACAGCGTGAGCAGGGGAGGGTCAGAGAGAGAGGGAGACACAGAATCCAAAGACAGGCTCCAGGCTCTGAGCTGTCAGCACAAAGCCCGACGCGGGGCTCGAACCCACGAACCATGAGATCATGACCTGAGCCGAAGCTGGATGCTCAGCCGACTGAGCCACCCAGGCGCCCCTGGAACAGGCTTTCTAAAAGTCCTACATTTGGTCCACTCTAAATTTTGCCTGCATCGGTCAGCTGGGCAGATTTTTAATCTGGGATTTTAAGAAGCCAACCAAAGATTAACTGAAGCCACTCAGTGTAGTGAGAAGCATGTATGTAGTTCCATGATACACTAAATATAAATACATTACAAGGATATACAGTGGGTTCCTCATCATAAGTTCCAGTTCCGCCTCACTGAGGAGAGTCGCGCGCCCTTTAGTGTGGCTAAAAGAATACTCTGTTCTGCTCTGGCCTGGATGGTTTTACAGGCGCCTCTGCTCCCCTTCTGTGCGCCATGCTATAGACACTTCTCCAAAGAAGACATCCAGATGGCCAACAGGCACATGAAACGATGCTCAGCATCACTCATCATCAGGGAAATACAAATCAAAACCACACTGAGATACCACCTCACGCCAGTCAGAGTGGCTAAAATGAACAAATCAAGAGACTACAGATGCTGGCGAGGATGTGGAGAAACGGGCGCCCTCCTACACTGTTGGTGGGAATGTAAACTGGCACAGCCTCTCTGGAAAACAATGTGGAGGTGCCTCAAAAAACTATCAGTAGAACTCCCTATGACCCAGCAATAGCACTGCTGGGGATCTACCCAAGGGATACAGGAGTGCTGATGCATAGGGGCACATGTACCCCAATGTTCATAGTGGCACTTTCAACAATAGCCAAATCATGGAAAGGGCCTAACTGTCCATCAACTGATGAATGGATCAAGAAGATGTGGTTTATCT
>CM053567.1:152331760-152390459 GCA_028646485.1 Cryptoprocta ferox
CGAGGGTGTCATGCTAAGCGAAATAAGTCAGGCAGAGAAGGACAGATACCACATGTTTTCACTCATAGGTCTAACAGGAGAAACTTGATAGGGGACCATGGGAAGGGGAAGGGGGGGAAAGAATTAGGGAGAGGGAGGGAGGCAAATCATGAGAGACTCTTGAATACTGAAAACAAACTGAGGGCTGAAGAGGGAGGGGGAAAGGGGAAGGGGGGTGACGGTCATGGAGAGGGGCACTTGTGGAGAAGAGCACTGGGTGTTACATGGAAACCAACTTGACAATAAACTATAAATTAAAAAAAAACAAAATAAAAAACAAAAAAAAAGAAAAGAAAAAGGAAGGAGGGAGGGAAGGAAGGAAGGAGGAAGGGAAAGGAAGGAAGGAAGGAAGGAAGAAGAAAGGAGGGAAGGAAGGGGAAAGGAAAGGAAAGAAGGAAGGAAGGAGGGAGGGAGGGAGGGAAGGAGGAAGGGAAAAGAAAGGGAGAAAGGAAGGAAGGAAGGAAGACAGATCACCCTATAAATAGTGTAGAATGACTTTGAATGTTTCTGAGTAGATGGCAGTACCACTCACTAAGGAATTCACAAAGAGCAGATGGAGGGAAAAGATTTTCAGCTCAGGTTTTGAATGTGTTGAGCTTGAAGTGTGTGTTAGTTTCCTAAGGGCTACTGTAACACATTACCACAAATTTGATGGCTTCAAACAACAGAACTTTATTTCCTCACAGTTCTGAAGGCTAGAGTTCAGAAAATCAGGAGGGTTGTTTCCTTCTGAAAGCTCCCCGGGGCGGGGGGGAAATCTGTTCCATGGCCTCTCTCCTAGCTTCTGGTGACAAGTCTTAACATGTCTTGCCTTGTAGAAACATTACCCCTCCAATCTCTGCCTCTGTTTTCCCATCATCTTCTCCTCTGTGTTTTTGTCCTCTCCTCCTTTAAGGACACCAGTCATGAGATTTAGAGCCCCACCTAAATCCAGGGTAATCCCATTTTGAGACCCTTAAAATTAATTATATCGGCAAAGACCCTATTTCCAAATAACATCACAGTTGCAGGTACCGTAGATTAAGACTTGGATATATCTTTGTAGGACGGCACTATTCAATACATTATAAAGTGAATGAAAGGATAACTGACTTCCACACGCAAAAGGAAATGCGGAATTAAAGACTGTGTTATGTGGTAGAAAGATCAAAGACTTTAGATCAGATTGACCTAAGTTCAGTCCAGGCTCTGTATTAGTTGAAAACTTGGTAGGCTTTTAACCTCTATGAGTCTTGATTTCTTCATTTGTAAAATGGGGATAATATGATCTAAACATAAAATTCTGAGGGTAATTGGAGAGGCATCCCCAGGTATATGGTAGACTCTAGATGTTGTTTACAAAAAAAATTTTTTTTGAAGATAACACATTTGGGAATGACCCATATTGACGATGGGGTCATGTGAGTGCACGGGATCTCTTTAAAGACTATAGCAATTGACATCAAGAAGAATTGTGAGGTGTCCTGTCAGAGAGATGGAGATCAGAAGTGAGGACTCCAGGAGAAGGTGGTTTTTCAGATAGTCAAAGGGGCATTTGGCATCAAGAAAATTAGTTCTCATGCATCTCACCCTCTAAGTAGAAGAGGAGTTGGCAAAATAAAGCCAGGGCTTCTGGTCTTAGAAACTGGGGTATCGGGCAGATTTCTAAGACATTTATGAAGTTCTTCACTATGCTAGGCATTGCAAGGAAAAGGATAAGACATGAACCTTCCAGATAGAGCTCCCCATCTTTCAGATGACATCAGACAGGTAAACAAGATAAAATACAGTGCAACATAAAGTGCTACAAAGGACAGAGCAGTTAATTAAGGGACAGCCCAGCTAAAAACCGCCTGTGGGAGGCTGGGGAGGCTTTAGAGAGAATGCGACATTTTAATGGATTCTTGGAGAATGAATAACAGTGTGCTTGCCAGAGAAAAAAAGAAAAGCTCTCTCCAAGGAGAGGAAAAAGAGGTGAAGTGTAGGATGTGAGGACTGTGGTGCCAGAACTGGAGACAGGAACTGAGAATCAGCTAAGAGCCCAGTTATCTGCATTGATAACTCAGCTCTGGGACCAGAGCCAGAGTATTAAAGACTTACTGCTGACTCTCAAAGCTTCGGACTGTAATTTACAGTCGTCCTGGTTAAGATGCAGGTGTCTTCTAGAGATCCCGGCAGGACTGAGCGAACCTAGAGATGTAATTCAGCGGTTTTAGTATTCGGGAAAGAAGATATACAGAGATTGATGACCAGTGAGCTACTGACATCAGCCAAAATCAGGAGAGAAGGGAAAAGTTTATGAGGGATTTATTAGGCCACAGATTATCTAATTTAAACTTCACAGCAATGTTCTCATGTATAGCAAGCAGTGCAGTGAAATAACAGCTCCCGTCATCAAAAAGCAAAACTGACCTAGTTCCTAGAAAAAGAAAGCTTTTGCCAGCTGGTCTCTTTGCTGTTTCCTGCTGACTTAGGCAGCCCTGGGGCCCAAAGGTGCTTTCTGAAGTGTGTTTCAGCTACCTGAGCAACAGTTCTTACCCCTTGGCTGCTACTGTCCTCGCTGCATTTTAAAAAAGCAACCTGGGGCACCTGGGTGGCTCAGTCGGTTAAGCTTCGGACTTCGGCTCAGGTCATGATCTAGTGGTCCATGAGTTTGAGCCCCGCGTGGGGCTCTGTGCTGAGAGCTCAGAGCCTGGAGCCTGCTTCTGATTCTGTGTCTCCCTCTCTCTCTGCCCCTCACCCACTGATGCTCTGTCTCTCTCTGTCTCTCAAAAATAAATAAACGTTAAAAAAATGTTTTTAAATTAAAAAAGAAGCAACCAAACAAAAAAAAAAACAAACAAAAACTACAACAGCAGCAAACTACGAGAAGTGTTGGATTACACTGACAAGGAACAAGGAATGTATACTCAAATTACTTGTACATTTGGGTGGCACGTTCCGGGTGTGCAGTCAATATCCGTTAACCTAGGTTCTCCAGACGTATCTCGACAACACTGTCTCCATTACTGAATGGGAAATCCACCCCCAATACCCCAGAAGAAAGTGTCAGACTTCATAGACTCTCTGAAATTAAGAAGCATCCCTGAGGCGATTTTCTGTCCTCCTTCAAGACCCTCCGTTTCCAAGATTTTAGTTGGCTAATTGGCAACTTGTTAACTTCCATGCATACGGTCACCACCCCCCGAGCCCGTGTGCTCTCCAAAACACCCCTTCCCAACCCGGCCAGGGAGACCCCGGGCCATCAGTCAAGGAAGACGACCCCAGCTCTTCGCGATGGCAACGGAGGGAGAAGGGAGAGGCGCCCTCCTCTCTTGAAGCGCCCTTTGGGTCGAATCCAGAAGGGGCCCGGGATCGCGTGAACACCGGTGCACGGGAAGGTGCGCCCCGGGGCCACAGCCCTGAGAGAGGGTGGCGGACCGCGACCGCAGCCCCGGGACTCCAAACTTCCCTCCGAGGGGCGGGGCTGGGGGGCGGCGGCAAGCGGCGGCTCCCCCCCCCCCCCCCGCCAAGGCGCAGGCGCAGGCGCGCGGGGTGCGGCCGCGGCGCGGAGAGCGGCGGCGCCGGGCCCGGGAAGATGGCGGCAGCTGCGGCGGCGGCGGCGGCCGAGCAGGTCTGGGAGCCCCGCCGCGGCCGGGGGTCGGAGGGGCAGGGGAGGACGGGGTCCTGCCGGTGCGGCCCGCCGCGGGGCTGGCTGCGGGGAGCCGGGACGCGAGGGCGCGCCGGGGCCGGGGGCCGGGCTCCAGGGGGCGGAGCGGGCGGGAGGAGCTGTCCGCAGCCCGGGATGCTGGCGAGGGTCGGGTGGGACCGCCGGGCTGGGGCTCCGGGCCGAGGAAGGGGAGTAAGCGGCGGCCCTCGGCCAGGCCTGCTGCCCCTCGGCCGAGCTGGGGAGGGGTCGCCGCCTGAGGGGCGGGGAGGCGGCAGTGGCAGGCGCGAGGCTGCGCCAGGACGTGCCGGAGACGTGCCCGGCCCGGTGGCCAACGAAGATGCGGGTAAAAATAGCCTCAGCCCGGAGCGGAGCCCAGACACCAGCCAAGAAACAGTCAGCTGTCGCCTGGGTGCCGGCTTGCGGCCACTTCTTGTGTCTGCCATCCCCGAGGTGTAGACATCAGGTTTCTCCTCCCGTTTTGGTTTTAGAGATTTAGTCACCAGTTTAAAACTGCCTCCTGTCCAGTCGGTTTAAGATTTTGTTTTTTTAATGCTTTATCAGGTATTTCCTGATCTGCATTGTAAGCTTGTAACTTAGAGTAGTTTAAAAGGCTGTTTTCCTTCCCCAAACAAGCTCTACATATGCATAAACCTACGTGCAGGCCTGCGTTACATATACATACCTATCATTGCTAGGGTATTTTGTTATAATAAAAATAATTTTCATAGTCACTTTTCTCCTAAACTGTTATTTCCTTTACAAAATTAGGATACGATAGTTTCCTTTGAAAAAGCCTCATTCTTCAACATTGTTGGAAGAAATAAATGCGAGTCAAGTTGCCAGGATTCTGGCCCCAGAAAAGACCTTCTTGGAGCGCCTGGGTGGCTCATTTGGTTAAGCGTCCGTCTTCGGCTCAGGTCATGATCTCACGGTTGGCGAGTTCGAGCCCTGCATCGGGCTCTGTGCTGACAGCTCAGAGCCTGGAGCCTGCTTCAGATTCTGTGTCTCCCTCTGTCTCTGCCCCTCTCCTGCTCATGCTCTCTGTCTTTCAAAAATAAATAAACACTAAAAAAAATAAAAAGAAAGAAAAGACCTTCTTAACTAATTGACCGCGTTTTGAGACCTGTTAGATACGTATAACCAGAACAGTCATAGAATGTAGAAGACATGAAATCTGCCTTCAAGGGGGCTTAAAGTCAGACTGCCATGTAAGTGCAGAAAAATCAGCTAAAGGGGCAAGCTACGGATCTAACAGTATAAAATCTAAAGGAATGAGTGAAAGTAAACGGAGACAAAGGTTCCTTGGCTTTCCTGATTTCCCTCCTGATTTATCAGCTCTTGTTTCAGACTGTTCCTTTTTCATCTGCATCACTTATTAACGGTCTAGAGTTTCCACCAAGGTTCTAGTCTTGCTTTACCCACAAACTGGGCAATCTGGCTCATTCTTTAGTCTCACTTCAGAGTTAAACATTTATGTCTCCAGCATGAACTGAATTTTCCACAGGAAATGTGCAAAACTGGATTTCATCATATTTACCATTAAAAGGGCTACAGGGGCACCTGGGAGGCTCAGTGGGTTAAGGGTCCAACTCTTGGTTTCAGCTCAGGTCATGATCTCACAGTTCACGAGTTCAAGCCCCGCATTGGGCTCTGCTCTGACGGCACAGAGCCTGCTTGGGATTTTCTGTCTTCCTCTCTGTCTGCTCCTTCTCTCTCTCTCTCTCTCTCTCTCTCTCTCTCTCTCTCAAAAATAAATACATAATAATTTTTAAAAAGGGCTACAACCATCCATTCACTTGGTTAACCTAGCTAGAAACTTGAGAGCAGGACCAGTTTAAGGGAGCTCAGAAAGGACCCACACTTGGTTTAATGCTCTGCTATCCCAGGTGGGATATTTGAACAAATTTCACATTTTCGTTTTTCCTCTGGATTCCACAGCTTATGTAACAGGTCTTACATGGGAGTCACCTTAGATACTTCTGTGTCACACACAGCCAGTCAGTCACCAGGTTCTGTAGTTCTTGGTCTTTTTTTTTTTTTTAATGTTTCTTATTTTGAGAGAGAGACGAAGAGCATGAGTGGGGGAAGGGCAGAGAGAGTGAGAATCTGCACTGTCAGCGCAGAACCCACCATGGGGCTTGATCTCACAAACTGTGAGATCATGACCTGAGCTGAAATCAAGTGTCAGAAGCTTAATTACTGAGCCACCCAGGTGCCTCTGTCATTCATCATCTCTTCCCCTAAAGCTCAGTCAAGCCCTCCTTTGGACTGTTAGAAAAACCTGCTGATATCCTCATCTCTAAACTCTTCTGTTGCAGTCCATCTCTTTTTGGCACATGAATTTGATTTTGTTGTGATGCAAATCTGGCTATATCACTAACCTATTTTAAATCTTCTGTAGTTCCCCATAACCTTCAGGATAAAGTCCATTGTTCTTGACATGGTAACTTATGTCCACTCATTTACTGGCCCCTACTCACACATCTCTCACAATTTTTATGCCCCATTTCTGTATTCATCCTTTTCACCGTTGCCCCTCCTGTGTCTGTGAAAATTAGAAGAAAGCACACCTTCCTTAAGGTATTCTGTCCTTCAGCCCAAATACTTCCAAAATGCACACTCAGCTCTAAGATGTCTGCAGCGTCAGTGTGCCCTCCTAGATGTTGTACCTCATCCGGACACACAACTACACAACGATGCTTGGCAACCTGTCTTGTTAAAAAAAATCCGGTAGTAGATTGAGTCATCCTCTATAGAGCCTTCCTTACCCCTTTGTGGGATTAAAATAAAAATTTACACGCCACATTACTCACAATGATTATTCCCATTTTCCACAAGCCCTTACCCAGCCTGCTGCCTCGGCCACCACGATAAGATTCCTGTAGCCGTCTCCACTCTTTCTTGGCAGATGGCCTTGCGTTTTCCATCCTGGAAGAAGAAGGTGTGTTCTCTTCTGGGTGTGAACTGTTTCACTGAAGCCTATTCCTCTGCAATGGTTTCTTTCCTACCTCCTGAGGGGTCTCATTTCCTACATTATCCTGCCCTACTCTGAGACCTTTGGTCTTTGCCCCTCCTGGTATCTTTCCCTGTGCCATCAGATAGAAGGTCTTTCTCCAGATTGCATGGGGGGGGGGGGGTCAGGGGAAGAAGACACAGCAACAAGGAAAGCACAGTTTTTCTCTGACAGTACACAGTTCCTTAGCTGCGGTCTTTCTCTTTTCTCTTTCTGGACTCAAAAATAGATGTATACATGTGGCATCTTTTCAGACTATTTCCTGCTTACCCATTTACTACTCAGAATTCATCTTTGAAAGTCACAGAAGCACTTCTTGATAAAGCAAGTTCAGCAACAGTGCACATGCTTGGTTCTCTTAGCATTCATTGTAGTCCTCATTTTCCACTGTAGCTGCACATTTAAATTGTTCCAAGACTGTGTCCTCGGCCCTTTGTTCTCTTTCCTATATACTGTTTTTCACAGTAAGCTGATGCATTCTTGGGTTTAATTTACCTCGAGGCTAAGGATCTCAAATCTCTGTCTCTAGCCCTGACTGACCTAATACCCGCTCTCACCCTTCCCCTTGCCTTCGAGTCATGTGGTTATTCCTCATTCAGTTTAAGTGCAACATAATGTAGAATCTTCTCCCTCCTTCATCCCCCATATTTCCCTAGTCACCATTCAGTAAACATGGGTTTTTTTGAAGCTGGCTGCAAATTCAGTTAACTCTTCTCATGAGGTATGTTTTTATTTTTTATTTTATTTATTTTTTTTTTTTGTATCTTTTTAATCTGTCCTTTTCCATCCCACCTTAGTTCAGGCCTTCATTACCTCTAACCTCCATTATGACAACATCCCCCAACAACCTGCCTCACTGGTCTGCCTGTTTCCTGTCTCTCCTACCAACACCCACACATTTAGGATCCTGAAATGTATGTCATTTATGTTCATAAACCTCCAGTGACTCCCAGTTAAACAGAGAGAAAAACTGGAATTTGTACCCAACAGTCCGGGAACTTTCCCAACCTGCCCTACTTGGCAACTTTCTTCTCCCTACATTGCCAGCTCTGACCATCTACTTCCTGTTTCCCTGAAACAAACTCCGAGCCCTCCTGTGTCCTCCTCTCATTGGACTCCATGGCATGTGTTGCCCATAGTATTGATTTTGTCACCTGAACATACAGGATACAGATGCATCACTAACTGTTTTATGTACCCAAATAACATTTGTAATATCTAGAGGATAAGGATCCTGTTCTATATTTCTTTTGTATTCCTATTTGTGGTATTAGTGTTTAAGCATAAAATGTTTAATAAATGCCTGTTCAATAAAATAAATTGTCTCAGAGCTCTAAAATATACGTAAATTGGGCAGTATCCGTTTCTATCCATTTTGTTAGAGGCTCTCAAACTTTCTGGTCTCAGGTTACTTGTATGCCCTGAAAAGCTACTGAGGATCCCAAAGAACTTTTGTTTATGTGGGTTACATCCGTCGATATGCATAATATTAGAAATTAAACCTGTGAAAATTTGAAAACACAGGAATACACAAGCATGCATTCCATTGGCTGTTAGAGCAATGATGTCATCACATATCGTTTAGCCTCTGGAAATCTCCAATGAACATTCATGAAAGAAGGAGAGTGAAAAAGGTAAATAACATCTTGGCGTTATTTTGAAAAGAGTTTTTACCCTCCAGGCTCCTGAAAGAGTTCAAGGGGCTCCTCCAGGCCCCCGACCCCCACCCCGGGCCCATACTTCGAAAACTACTGATCTAAGATAATATTATCTTTAGCTAATTGGGGTCATAAATAGCAAAGTGTGGCAGACTTTCCAAATTCTTTTCCTATAAGTGAAAAAATATATATAATGAAACAAATCCTTATAAGTCATTAATTAAAAAAAAAAAAAGATTACCCACTGTGGAATGTCTGTGTCACCTCTTCCCCCAAATGACCTAGGTATGTGCTTTGGTGACAATAGGACTATTCAGAGCAGAGAGCGGAAGTGTGTTATCAAGTAGTCACACTAACAGTTCTTCTCTACTAGCCCTCCAAGCAAAGTAATGTCCTGAGTTGGAGCCTGCAACTCAACACTTCAAAGTTTATTTATGGACCGTGTATCACTAACCAGCTCGCTTTCTTTAGGTAGGAACCTGCACTTCATACATCAGTGTGTTGTCAAAGGGAGCGGGTAGGGCCATTGCATCGTGTTGTATTTTGTTTTCAGCAAAGTTCCAACGGTCCCGTAAAGAAGTCCATGCGTGAGAAGGCTGTCGAGAGGAGGAATGTTAATAAGGAGCACAACAGCAATTTTAAAGCTGGATATATTCCTATCGATGAAGATCGCCTCCACAAAACGGGCTTGAGAGGTAGAAAGGGCAATTTAGCCATCTGTGTGATTATCCTCTTGTTTATCCTGGCCGTCATCAATTTAATTGTAAGTATATGCTGAGGAATTGTCTTGTGTGAATTACCATGGGGAACTTGTCAGCGAAATAATGGACTTTGTTTGTATAATTTCTTGTTGAAGCCCTCTTACTTTTCTGCTTTTCTATACATGTTTTATCTCCTAAGGGTTTTTAAAGGTGCCCCATTACCCTTTACAGTTTTTACAGAGAGCCTCAGGTTTGCTTACTCTCCAAAATATTATATAACAGAATCCCGTCTTCCTGACTTCCCAACCAAGAGCTTGTTTTATCAGATGTGTCTTCTTCTGACGTATACTTTGAAAGACAACAGGAGAGTCCGTCTTTTAAATACTTTTAGGAAAGACCCACTGGCCTTTTCTTTTTTTATTTATTACCAAAATGTAGTTAGCATACAGTGTTTTATTAGGATCAGATGTACAACGTGGGGGTTTGACAGTTCCGTACATTACTCAGGGCTCACCGTAGGTGTGGTCACCATCTGTCACCTCACAACGGTATCCCTCATGCTGTGCTTCTCATCTCTGTGACTTATTTTATAACTGTAAGTTTGTACTTCTTCTTACTGAGTTGTCATAAATGTTACCTAGTATGCTAATATTGCCATGTATTAATTTTATTTAGAAGAAAATGTTCATGGAGTATTTTAAGGGACTTAACTTTTGAAAGGGTAAAGTCAACTCGGTAGAAGAGACCTTTGCCACCATGACTTTACTGCCTTCATCTCTCCTAAAAAATAATAATCCTTTCTGATTTCATTCAGCTTTTCCGACATGAAGTCCTACCTCCTCAACTAGATTTCAAAATTATAAACCCTTGTTTGACAGTAAAGGGTTATATTTTATCATCTTAAGTCTCTGTTGTCAAAGAACGAAAGGATGTGGTAGGCCAGTTTACTCTGAGGACCTAGTATGTTGCCTCTTCCTAAGACCCTGGCTTTTTTAAAGAAGACTTAATCCAAGGTTTTAACTATCTAAGGGTTAAACTTGAAACCCTCTGGCGTGTATGTAGATGACATTTTCAGAGGGTGGTTTTTGGTATACCTAAACCGCTGGTCATGAACATGGGCTGTAGCCATTCTAAAGTCACTCCAGTTACTTTATTTTTGACTTCCAGTACTTTTAAGCCAGCCTGTTCTCTTTTATGTATATCCAAACCATTTGTGTCTAATTCTTCCCTTACATTGAAAAGAGCTGGTATTATAAATATCTTTACTAAGAGCACATATTCTGAAATTATTTTATTTTATAAATTTATTTTATTGGAAACTCCTGGTTAAGATGGCAGAATGAACACTCTTTTTATTCCCATCCCCTTTAAAAACCTCATCCTACAATGACAATGTCAAGAAACAGAAATATCTGGAAAGAAAGTGAGAAGCAACTGAAATCTAAACCATAATATATAAAGACATAAAAGCAGGAGGAGAAATGGCAAATAACTTATCAGAGAAGAGAAACTGCTTGTGTGTTGAGGAGGGTGCTGCAGGGTGTGGCCGTGGAAGTGCCTTGCAGAATCATCGGGGTTGCCCCAGGAATTGGAAATACAAGTACCTTGAAAAGCAGAAGTGAGGCAGAAACTGAAAACAGCTTGTTTGAAAAACCTGTAGAAGGAGCCATGAGATCCCTGGCCTTCCTCACCCTCCCAGCCAGCAGTTAGGCCACTGTGCCTCCTAACCCCACACGGTACATTATGGAAGGGACGGGACTCTCCCTGCCTGAGGATTCTGTTGTGCAGAAGAGGGTAGGGATGGTTTTCCATTCCGGAAGCAAGGAAGTCTGAATCCTGAGCGCTGAGACTGTTTCCCAGCTCCCTCTGTCTCCTATCTCTATCCTCTATCTCAAGCTCCCTGGCACCGGGCTCATGTCCCCTAGGCACGAGATGAAACAGCCCTCTGGAGAAACTGAAACATCTGGAGAAAAGACCTGTAGATATTGACACTTGGTAGGTCCCAGTGAAAAAGCCACCTCATCTCGTACTGTGAAGCCTGTCTCCCACAGGCCCACCCCACACAGAGAGAACTTTCTATGCACTTTCTTAAACCTCACTGTTAAATATGAACACTGAGCCACCAGGGATCAATAGATTTTTTGGAAAGCTCCCAGAACTGAAAAATGATGGAGACTAAAAACACCCAAACCACAGAGAAAATAGGAATTCAGGGAGATAGAGAAAATGCAATGAATGACAGAAAACCTAAAAAACTAAACTCAGTGTCTTCAGAGAAAGAAGACTATATTGCATCCTTAGAACAAGAATAACATGCCATTAAAAAGGAGTGATTCAAGAATAAGGAAGAACTTGTAGAAATACGCAGGGATGGATGGATGAGTGGATGGAGAGAGAAAGAGAAAGATTGAAAGGTAAAAGGAACCCTTCCAGAAAGTTCAACAAAATTAAAGAATCAATCCAGGAAGTGTAACATTCTGTTAATAGGAGTTTCAGAAAGAGAGAAGAAACAACACTGGGGAGAAAGTTATCAAATAAATAAACAAGAAAATTTCCTAGAACAGAATGAAAACTACCATTCTGGGTCCACTGTCATGCATAAAAAAGACTCACACCAATGCCATTACTATAACATTTAAGAACACCAGGGATAAAGAGAAGATCCTAAAATATTCCACAAGATTCCACTGGAATCTAAAATATTCCAGATTGGAGCAAGAAGATAAGAGTTCCAGCAAGATTTCCTGACACAGAAAACTAGAACCAATAGAATAAACTGTCTGAGAGGTTTGGGCTTTCATAACATTTTACTGAGTGACATTTTACAGAAACATCAGAGGTTTTGAGAAGATTCAGTCAGGCTTTCAAAGAAACTCAGCAAGCCTGGTCCGATGCTAAAGAAAGACAAATATGAAACTCAAGGAGACAGAGTACAAGAAAGGAACTGCTCTGTTAGTTACAGTATTTGGCTTAGGACTGAAAAATACTTATATGCTCGTAATACTGAAAATTCTGAAATGGATCTATCCAAAACTTGAGACTGGGGTTGAGGGAGAAGAAATGAAATAAATTCTCATCTCATAAACTAGGAAATTAATAGATAAAACCTAAAATTGATGAGTAAAGAAATAACATGTTCCTATTACTTAAAACATGGAATAAATTCTAGATGAAATACCTAAAATTGTTGAAAATGGTTGTCCCTGGATGAGAAGCGGAGGGAGCCGAAGAAATCAGAAACTGTTCTTTCAGCACTTTTTTTTTTGACTCTTAGCAGTTTGCCTTGATAAAAATAAAATTGGTTTCATTGATAAGTGGAAAACCAATTGATGTGTTCATATCACTGATGAGACATTTTGGAAATTATCTGTTCTGTTTTTTGCCAGTTATGTTAAATGTATCTGACCTATTCACAGGGGGCCTGTTTCCTTTTTTAGATAACACTTGTTATCTGGGCTGTGATCCGCATCGGACCAAATGGCTGTGACAGCATGGAGTTCCATGAAAGTGGCCTGCTTCGGTTTAAGCAAGTATCTGACATGGGAGTTATACATCCTCTTTATAAGAGCACAGTAGGAGGAAGGCGAAATGAAAATCTGGTCATCACTGGCAACAACCAGCCTGTAAGTTACCGCATCGGTTGAGGGACATTAGAGAAAAATTCTTTGTAAAAAACCCAGTGTTGATTATTGGAAATGGATGTTTTCCTTGAGAGACTATCCATATGCATATTTAATGATATTGTTGGTCTCAGAATCTGTCAGTGTAACGTGCTTTCTTAATATCTTAATGTGGTAGCATTTTCTGTGGTAGATTAATTACTATGAGAACACAGAGCATACTCTGTCTCCTCCACACAAAGTAACCAGCAAACGAAGCACTTTCCCAGGTCGGAATACCCTCTACTTTCTGGGAGGCTGGAAGAGAATATGCCAGTCTAGTCCGTGGCAGCCTGTGCCAAGTGGCTGCTACAACATGGGTTTTCGATGGAACAGAACCTCACGGAGGTGTTCTTACCACCCCCTGCCCACCTTAGGCCTAGGTCTCTATGCCCGGTGACCCATGGATTTGTGCAGAGCAGTGTCAGCAAAAGAGCATAGAAGCTGTCATTCTAAAGACCTCTTTTCCCAAGTGAACGGAGAGGGGACAGAGATGCAGTTAAAATTATTTGAAGTTAGGCTGTTATAATAAAGTGTTTTTGATAATGTTCTTGATGAATTTTGGATGCGGTCTCCTTTGAAAGCATACTCATGATAAAGTGTTTTTCTGAAGATTGTTTTTCAGCAAGGGGCAACAAAGCTCAGTGTAGAAAAGAACAAAACTTCTATTACGAGTGACATCGGTATGCAGTTTTTTGACCCGAGGACTCAGAATATCTTATTCAGCACAGACTATGAAACTCATGAGTTTCATTTGCCAAGTGGAGTGAAAAGTTTGAATGTTCAAAAAGCATCTACTGAAAGGGTATGATTTCTTTTGTTCTCTTAAGTGGAAGAGAATTACTGTCTACATTTACAAAGCGGGAGGGGAGTTTTGCTGTTTTATAGTGATGTGCGAGGATAAATTCTGGAACGGTGGGAAGGGTTGATTCGTTCTAGATTTGTCATCTGATCATTATCAAGTCACGTCTCTCTACCTCAGCACCTATAACACGTGACCAGAAACCCTGGCCTTTCATAGTCCATGGTTGAAACTCCTGTTCCTCTGTCTCTGATAATAATTCTCACCTTAATTTAGAAATGCTTTTTATTGCTTTCTTTTTTTAATTTTCAGATTACCAGCAATGCTACCAGTGATTTAAATATAAAAGTTGACGGGCGTGCTATCGTGCGTGGAAATGAAGGTGTATTCATTATGGGAAAAACCATTGAATTTCACATGGGTGGTAATATGGAGCTAAAGGCAGTGAGTATCCCTTAAGAGTTTTAGAGAATTATTAGATTCTTGGGTACATAAATCCACATGTGAAACAGTATACAATTATTAAAAACAGTAATGCAGTTGTTTATTTTTGATATGGAAAGATGTTCAAATTGGACTTGGAAGTGAAAGAGAGTTACAATTTGTGAAATATCTCATTTTTATTTTTCAAAACATATATGCGTTTATAAAAACCTGGAAAGGTCTGCCAGAATGTCAGCAGTGGCTGGCTATGGGTAGCAGGCTAACAGATAACTTTAATTTTATTTTTCTTTCTGCCTGCCTATTGTCTTCTGAAAAAATTTTTTTACATAATGATACCTTGTATATTTTAAAAGGCAAAAATAAATAATTTTTTAAAATTCTGAAAGATCTCAAAGTAGGAATTCTCAGAGTGTCCATTCCCTGAAGTTGTTGGGTTTTTACTTTTTAGTTAAAGATTTTTCACCTTCTTCCATGAGCTTTATATCCAGTGATGTGAAAATCAATTAGCAAATGGACAAAATGTATTTTATTCACCCATCTATTATTAACTGTAAAGGAAAAAGATTTTGCCTTTATTACAGCTACTGAAATTTTGTGCTTCACAGACTATATCTAAACTTCAGTAAGTAACATATCTCGTAAGGGAGCCAGAAGTCCAAAAATGGTTTACCTGCTCACGGTTCTGGTCAAAGCATATTTATTCATTTATTCATATTTATTCAGATGTCTTTGCCCACCTGCTATATGCAACTTAACTAAAACTAATTAATTTTACCAAGCATAGAATATGACAAAAGTGAGCTTGAACCTAAGGACTTATAAAATAATTATTTCCTTTTATTTACATTTAATTTCATAGTTCTAGAAAAAATAAGCTTTGAAAAATTAAGTTCTTCCATTTTCATAAATAGCTTTTCTCCCCTAAAGCACATATTCCAATTTCTAAATAATAAAGATGAACATAAAATGTGTTTCTTGTCAGGAACTCAATAGCGATACTGAGTATTTTTTGAATGTATTGTAGTAGAAGCCATTCCTCTAAGAGAGTAGTGTTGAAGAATGGTCACAGGGAGCTATTGTGTCCAGCACTGGAAACTCAAAGAAGCAAGAGGTGTGAGAGATATGTATGTAGCCATAAGCAAGTTACCTAAATCTTTTCTTGTTTCCTATCTGAAAATTCTAACTGTTGTTAGTATGAGAAATATTAAAACACTTTGAAACGCTCATAAACACGTATGTTTCTCCACAGTTAAATAAAAACAAGCCAGTATTGAAAAGATAATTAGCTTTATAATTCAGTTAACATCAGTGATTAGTTTTTGAGTGTATCGCTAATTATAAAAAAGAAAGCAGTTTATCAAAACAAAAAAGTTATCAAACTGTTTTTAAAGAAGTCACTGCTTTAGCAGTTAAAGTAAATTAAATGACCACAAGATGGCAACATTGGAACAAAATTTCAAAATTCATCACATAACAGATTGTATTTATACCAGGTGCATACTGTCGCTAGTCGATTAGCCATTTCCATTACTTCATAACCAACCTTGTCTTACTGCTTTAAATACCTTCTGTAACCTGATGACTCTCACGCTTGGACCTCCTGCGCTAATCTCTCCTCTGAACCTTACACTCACACACCCACCAGCTGCCTTCTTACCTCACCACTCCAGTCCATAATAGGCATCTCAGATCCAACAAGTCTAAAATCTTCATATCCCCCCGCCTTCCCCAAACATGCCTTTCTTTCATTGCCCCCGTCTTGTTAAATGGCCATCAGCAAAGCCTCCTGGCTCTACCTTCAAAAGATAGAGTCTGGCTGCTTCTCACCACCTCCACCACCACCACCAGCAACAACACCCCTCATGGTGTAAACCACCCCCGCTTCCTGCTGCGTGTTGGCTGCTTCCACTTTCGCCCCTGTAGTCTGTTCTCTATATAGCACCAGAAGGACCCTTTCTCAGAGGTCACATCACTTCCATATTCAGATCCCTCCAAAAGCTTCTCATATAAATTTCAGGATAAAAGTCAAAGTCCTTTCCCTTTCCTAACATGTCTGGCCCCTGGTTACAGTCGACTCCCTCATGCTCTCTGCTTCAGCCACACTCACTGGCTTCCACCTCACGCCGGGGCCTTTGCATGTATTGTTTCCTCTGCCTGAAGTGCCCTTCCCCAGTTGCTCACCTGGCTTTCTCCCTCACATCACCCAGTTTCCACTGCACTGTGACCTTAGCAGAGAGGCCTTTCCTGACCTTCCTGTATAAACACAGCCCCTGCCTGGGCACTCTCTCTCTGCTTACCTGAGTTAGTTTTCTCCACTGATATTTTGTTTTACCTGTTCATGTATTTATTGTCTGCCCCTCCCCCATTAAAAGGTCAACTGTATGAGAACTTGGACTTGCCTGTCTCTTCACTGCTGTATACAGCATCTAGAATGGTGTCTATACCATATACCATAGCAGACATTTAATAATTATGTGCTGAGTGAATGAAAAGAAGAAAAAGGGAAGAAGGGAGGGAGAGGCTTAGGAGTTCCCAAAAAGAAAAGGCCTAAATGTTCCTGAAACAGTGAGCCTGAAGAAGAGAACCTCCGGGCAGTTTTCTTTGAGTGCCTGGTCTTAAATTATCTGCTTTGAATCTTCATTTGTGGCATTGCAAAAACATGAGAAATCAAAATTAATTTTCTATAAGAGAAAAGCAAGTCTTTTTCTTCTAATCATCAGAAACATGCCAATCATTAGTAACTCTGTAAAACTCTCTTAGGAAGTAACAAATGAAAATGATCTGAGACTTTATCAGTATCGGTCTCATGCACTTAGGAATTTTGATGTAATTTTAAGAAAGCGTTATAACCATATTGATCTACATTATGAACTGTTACTAAGAGGTCACTCGTTGAATCTTGACATTGGTTTTGTTTTCTTTGGTTCTTGTTTTGGTCACAACTTTATTGTTTTCTACCTACTTTTCTTGTTAATATTCTAAGTTTTGTTTATTAACTTTGTTCTATCACCACTTGTGGAGGTAAACAAATTGTATTATTATTATTCTACTCCTAGGAGAACAGCATCATCCTGAATGGGACCGTGATGGTTAGCACAACTCGCCTACCTAGTTCCTCCAGTGGAGACCAGTTTGGTACTGGTGACTGGGTGCGCTACAAGCTGTGTATGTGTGCGGACGGAACTCTCTTCAAAGTACAAGTTACAGGCCAGAACATGGGCTGCCAGATCTCAGACAATCCCTGTGGAAACACTCATTAGAGGAACCCGAGAGGCCACCAATATGTTCCTATCTTGACCTTTTTTTAAGAGTGTGCATGCAAATCATGTTTTCAGAGAGTTTGCGGTAACTCTTATTTTATCTCAGAGCACTACTGTATCTATCATATGACCTCCATATTGAAAATATTCTCAGAGAGCCTAAATTTTAACACATTTCATTAAGTTGCACTGATCTTCAAGTGACAGTCTTTAATTATGAGAAGTGTATAAAAGCAAAATTAATCTCTAAAGACGTGTTTTTAAAAATCCACTGTTCCTTGTCTAAAGGATAAAGGGCTGAAGCAACTGTTTAGACTACTCACTATAAATAAACTTTTGGTAACTAATGGGGATACACCCACTTAAGATGTTTGAAAGGAACACTATTAATAAATGTCACATGCTCTGTCTTTTGGCTTCTAAGAGAAAAGACAGATTTTTGGTGCATTAACTTTCAGCTGTATTCTCAATGCAAGTGAAGCCATTAAAGAACTTCGCATATGTGACCTGGCATGAAACTATGGTTCCTTAGTTTTGTACTAGGATGAAAATACTCTGTACTAGAACGTTTACTCGTTAAATATTGATAAGTATGACATGTTCACAGTGTGGTAGACATTGAAACGCCGTCTCAGCTTTAACTAGCAAACGATGCTAGCTGTCATTTCCTGTGCATCTTACACATCTGAGGCACTGTCCCAGGCATCGTGTGTGTGAAATCTCTACTTCTCACCACAGCTCTGCATGTAGGTGTTACCATTCCGTTTTTACTGGTTAGGAAACTGAGGATCAGAACAGTTAAGAAACTTGCCAAAGTCACATAGGAAAGAGCGGGGTTGGGATTGGAATTCACATGTGATTCAAACCTAAATACGCCTGCTTCCAACTCCTGTGTTCTTTTCACTATCTGCACTGAAGTCTTAATTATTTTAAACCCTAGAAAAGTGAACGAAGACTAACTCAAACTTAACCTAAGCAGATAAGAATCAAACAAAACAGTCATGCTTACTCTGGTTTAAAAATAAAATGGCCAACAGCTACCAGGTTTTAAACTAGCTTAAGCCAATCCCAAAATGTTATACTATAGAGAAGTCAGGTTAGCATAGGTGTGGATTACCCCAGTTTCCTAACTGATGGGCCTTGGCACTTTGGGGTCCCTGAATTGGGTAAAAAGTTTGCTAAGATACTTAGACCTTCAGCCCACAGGGCAGTGAAGTGAACAGGGAGAGGCCGTGGCCCCAGGCAAGTCCTGGCAGCTGGGGATGGCTGGGCAGTGTGAACCGGGCCTGGAACAAAGTTGGGAGCACTGGAGTAAAGGGTACTGATACAGGAAATAACTTTTAAGCAATTTTTGAGTAAGTATGAGACTTGATCTCTGCTCCTCATTATTACAATCCCATTGTAATGACCTACAACCCTCAAGCCGGTTGATTCTTAAGGTATTTTATATTTGACTTAAAAGGAACTCTCTGGGATTCGTCACACACACACAACATCAAGGACAGAGTTTTCAAAACAGTTTGCTGTAAAATCAGCAGTAGAGATGAATCATAAGCCCCACTTTGCATTCAAGTACAACAGTATTCGGTCATGGTCTCTTTGAACTATGTAGATAAGAAAATCAATACAAAAAAATTTGCATTCAATATAATCCAGTTCTCTCCGGTAGGACAACCAAATGCCTTAGAGATTATGAATAGTCATTAAAGTATTTAAAATAGATTGACTTACTATGTAATACTGAGTGTAGTTTTTAAATGAAGGAAAAAAATTGACCTTTATGACCTCTGAGTGTTACTGTTATGATTTTCAAATCCTATTTGAATATATTCAGTGTCGTTTAATATTTGAGTGATACTTAGAAAAATCCATTGGAATTTTCATTCAGATGCTCAGTGTATTTTTAATTTTACATTCTTGTCTGCTTTATTTAGGTTTTGAAAGTTTCTTTAACTATTTTTATGAAAACCACAAAACACTACATTACATAGTATTATTTATTGAATATAATTCATGAAACCATCTTTATTTTTATTCCTCTTTGAGAAATACTTGTGTTTTTGATACATCTCCATTAAGTGCTTTTGACGAGAGGATATTTTGATGTTTTTATAGAAGTGATTGTTAAGGCAACAGGTATCCTATTTTTAGGATATTTTGCCAGTGACCCCTGCCTTTTCATTGAGATGTAGACCTGGAAAACTCACCGGAAAGGAAATCAGGAACAAACCGTCCATTTCACCTGTGATCTGTTTTGCACAAGGGCACAGCTTTAACTCCTCATTCTCACCACCAGATGGTATTTTCCTGTAAACCGAAATGTTAGCTTTGCCACTTTCTGCTGGTTGCACCTCCGCTGCACTGAGCACCCATGTGACAGGCAGCAGACTCGGACAAGGTAGAGACACAAAGACAGGCCCCCAGGTGAGGGGGTGGACCCATGCTCTCTGTACTGCAGAGAGAGGTTACAGTGACAACAGGGACAGATGAAATGAAAGCAAAGTACTTCAGAAACCGGCCAGAGGGCGGATAGGAGAATGCCAAACAACACAAGGGCGGACTGCCTATACATGGTCGGCAAGATTTAAAAATAAACTTACTTGTATTCTTTTTGCATTATGAAAAAGCAAATTTTGTGTGATAGTTTTGATGGCGAAAGGTGGAAGTTCTACCTAGTTTTGAATGAGTGTTTTTTAAGAGGATGAGAATGTTACGGTGCTAACCTTGACAAAAAAGAAACCATTGAAATGCTGAGAATTTTAGCAGGCTTTTAAAAAGTGTTGAGGGGACAAAGACTACAAATTATGCCATACAAAAATAAACCTATAACTCTGTTTTGGATTGCTAACCTGAGTTGCAGTTAATTCAGTTTGTAATAACTATTAATGATCTCTGTTTACAATAAAGATTCTGTAAATTGTTTGCTCTTGATTTTTTAATGGTTAAAATTAAGGTTTCTATTTAGTCATACAAACATGACGGATTTAAGTATAGCTTGATAATACTGAAATACATTGACATTTATGTAATCTCTCTGCAATCCTGGAGCTCATAGTTCGAAGCCGTACAGTTCCTGTCTGGAGAGCCCTGCCCTGTGTGCATTGCAGAACGTCTCTCTAGTGGCTCCTCCCTCGGTGCCCCAGGGGAATGTACTGTCCCTGTGGCAAGTGGCCAGAGCCTGGACGATGAAAGGGCGAAGGTTTGCCATGGGGTGGGCAGGCAGGCTCCAAGGGCTGGGTGGAGCCTCAGAGGCTCAGGTCGAACTCCCTACCTGGCTAGACCCAGGGAGAGGACTGTTTGAAACCTACGGAAGAAACAGAAGGTATGCCTGAGAAACAGCTACTGTTGTCTTCTTTCTACATCTTATCAAACATACCTTCTTCTGCTTTTGTCTTCTAATTGTTTTAACTTCCTTCTTCTATAGAAGAATGGCCTCTTCAGTTTCTGTTGTACTTTGTTTTTTTTCTACTGTCCTCTCTCACTCACTCTCTGACACACACACACACACACACTCTCTAATTGCTTCCTCATACTTAGCCTTGAATGTGTCCATTTAAAGACTGACATTTTACCTAATTGTTTTCAATTTCCTCGGTAAGTTTTTCTGGAGTTCCCTGTGGTTCCTTACCTAATGCATATACATTTGTATGTAGTATATATAATTTTTTTTTACAAATTAGCATCTTTCACTTTAAGACCTAAAATTATCCTTAATCTACCTTTTTTGAACTAAAATCTATTAGTTAATATATATCTCTTCAACTTAGAACCAGATCAATGAAAATCTAACTTCCGCCCCTTAAGTATTTTTCAATCATATGTTTCTCTAATACTGCAAAGTAATGTGCCTGTGAATGATGACTATATTTTTTGATTGTTCATATTTGTTACATTAACTTGGTATACAGTTGTATTTACAATGACTGCAGCTTCAAATATATAAAAATATCTTTCTGACTACAAAATTCAAGTTCTGGTATCGTCTGAGAGGCACACTATAAAAATAAACCACTCCTCCATGCGGTAGGGCACCTTTACGCTTCATGGCCATGTGTCCCTGGTTTTAGGTGCCCTTCAAAAGGTGGGAGAATTGACCTTGTATGAAACCAAAGTTTAAAAGTTAGGTGTTAAATTTCATTCACTCCATGTACTTACTCATCCAAACAGCATAGTGACAGACTACAGACTATTGAAAATATAAAGCGGGGGGGGGGGGTCCGGGGGAGAGTTTTTTTGTGAATTGAGAGAGAGAGAGAGAGAGAGAAACGCCCTTCTGGGAGCTTACTGTCTTTGAAGGAGTTAACTATCCCATTTTCTTTTAAAAAATTTTTGTATATACATTTAGCCACTGTAATTTGTAGAGGCTTATTTTGAAATTCTGTTTCTTCTCAATCTTTGGTGAAAAAGATACTTGATGTTTCTATATCATTACATCTTCGTGGTTCTGATGCAGAACGTACGTTTTATAACCCATTTTGTTTATGTTGCATCTAAATAATTTCAAAAGAATTTGAAAAGTCACAAAAAATTTAATTTCACTTTAAAAAATCAAGAGTCTCCTTTGTGAGTTGAACTTTCCAACCATACAGTTCATAGTTTCGTGTAACTGGATGGCTTGTTACTCACATAATAAACCATGTAGATTATAGGTTGTAGATAAGCGTAATAGACTTTGCTCAGTACTAATGGCCAGCAAGAAAACACAAATCTTGAATCTTGGTAGGTTTCCCTCACTCCAAAGAAAACTGCAGACTGAATGTTCCTGGAAAAGCAGACACAGAGGTAAGGCCCAAGTGAATATGTATTTTCTGAAAAATCAGAGGAGTTCCTTCTTTAAAATGTCACATAAATGTAATTGTAGACTAATACTATTAGCTATCTTTTTAGAGTCCCAGTTTCTCAGAAATCAAACATCCACTTAAGTTGGCAATCAAGGCAAGATAATTTTCCTAAATCTTAAATTGAAAATGGAATTTTCTGTTTATTCACTGTTAATTTTTACATACGTTATTTTGAATAAGTCAATTCATTTTCCTTCCTCTAGGCATTATGAAAAACCTACATTTCAGAGTCATAACAATGCTAATAGGTCTTTATTTTACTGGAACAATGACGAACCCATCAAGAAAAAGCAATATTTCATTCAATTCTGAGTGCCAACAGAAGGGGTATCTCCTGACAAATTGTTCTTTTACTGGAAAGCATGATAAACCTGTGGACAGACCACAGCCAGCAGCCACAGTGGACACAAGTGCTCATTTCTTTAGGGCTCTCTTACAGTCTCGCATGAAAAAAGAAGACTGCAGTATAAAACAACTGGACCTCAGTAACAATCTCATCTCAAAAATAACGTTAAGCCCCCTTGCACACTTCCATGCTTTGGAAATACTAAACCTCAGCAACAATTCCATCAGCTCTGTCTTGCTGGATCTACCCAGTCCTAGGTCACCAGGGCAGAAACGTCACAGAAGCAGCTTGAGACATGGGCTTCCATTTCTAAAGTTGTTAATTCTTCAAGGAAACAAGCTCAGTGACATTCCCAAGGGTAAGTACCACCTTAAAGATGGACTAGACCAAGAAACCATGAGCATGTGGAGAGTTAATGTTTTATGCCCATTAGAATTCCATGTTTGTTTTTGGTTTTGAGGAAATAGCTGAAAGGAAACCAATTTTATCAGAACAAATACGTGAGTTCCTTAGTGGAATTTCAAGTCATCATATGTGGAATTCGTAGTCCATGCAATTTAGTCCCCCATTATTATAACTTACATTAATGTAATGTAGATTTGTTGAAAGACACTAGGAAATATGTAAGTGCTACATAATAATGCATGATTTTTAATTACTTTGGTTATCATATATTTGTTACTAAATATAGAAAAGGACTAAGAAATAACTAGTTCATATACTTTCAATATGTAGCACAATTCAAATTAAGTATGTTGCCATATTTGTAATTTTCCTTTTCTTAGAATACATTTTGTATCTCCTTGTCTAGTTGCCCTCCAAATGTAGACTAGAAATATGCTAATGTTATATAATCAATATATAAACTTTCATATTATCAAATCAAAATCAGAATTTTTAAAATGTTTTTTTAATGTTTATTTGTTCCTGAGAGATAGAGAGAGACAGCGTGAGCAGGGGAGGGACAGAGAGAGAGGGAGACACAGAACCTGAATCAGGCTCCGGGCTCTGAACTGTCAACACAGAGCCCAATGCGGGGCTCAAACTCATGAACTGTGAGGTCATGACCTGAGCCAAGTTGGACACTTAACCGACTGAGCCACCCAGGTGCCCCCCAAAAATCAGAATTCTTTATCCTGGTTTCTAACAAGATAACTCCACATATCCAGCTGTTATAATAAATTTTCATCCATTCTGACATTCAGTAGTCTACACGTTGGAGCTCTTTAAGTAATCACCAATGCTTTAATAAGAAAATGTGTTGGATTCATAATCCCTAGCTTCCTTTGCGATTTTTTTATATTCAGGAGTGCTACACAATTTCCTTTCCTTGTTTGTTTTTAGTCTTGGTCACTGTTTGCTGAGTACTTTATATGAGACACTATACTAAAAAAGAAAGTGTAAGAATATTGCCATTTTTTTCCTCCATCCCAAATTAGGCATATTTAGTTTCTCTTATTTTCAGTTATTTCATATTTTTAGTGTTTTGCTCTTGGCTTCTGGTCTGTTTTAAACATCATTTTGACAATAATAGCCTGGCAGGTGAAGGAATGATTATCCCAGCCACCATATCAACAGAATTGTGTGAGAAAGGGGAGGAGTCTTCTTTCCCTGAGCTTTTCCATAAAAGCAATGGGCAGGATTTGCAGTGTAAAGCATAAATGAATTGCATCTTATTTTATAATTTTTTGTATTATTATTTTTAAAAACCTATTATTTGTAGAGCATTAGGAATTAAAAATTTTTTAAATTGAAGACCCTCATGTAATACAGTTGATCCTTGAACATTGCCGTTTGAACTATACACAGGTCCACTTATACATGGATTTTGTTATATATAAATACAGTAGAGTCCTGTAAATATATTTTTTTCTTTATGGTTTTCTTAATAACATTTTCTTTTCTCTAGATTACTTTATTATAGGAATATAGTATATAATACATATAACATACAAAATATTTAATTGACTTTCTTTTATGGGTAAGGCTTCCAGTCAACAATAGGCTTTTAGTAGTTTTGGGAGAGTCAAAATTATATATAAACTTTTTACTGTGCGAGGGAGGGGGTCAGCACCCCTAAATCCTATGTTGTTCAAGGGTCAACTGTATATATTCTTTCAGTTTTTTCTTTACATCTATGTACATATTTTTCTTTCAAAGTTGGATCATACTTTGCATATTTCATAATTCATGTTTTCATATCACAGTATATTTTGAACATCTTTATATAATTAAGAAATCTCATAAATAATATTTTAAATAACTGAATAGCCTTTATATGTACATATGTTATAATTGGATTAATCAAGTGATATTTTTTCCATTTTGTTTGCTATAACTCTTTGATGATCATCATTATAGCTACACATATCCATATGATATAGCATATTTTTTAAATAGTATGGTACATGCAAATTTCAACCCCACTTCAAGCGTACTAACCTTTTATTGTATGTAAGTCAACATAATTTCTGATTCTGAGCCCCCATTCAGTTGGGGATGGGATATGGAGATACTTGTACTTGATATCAGTCTTTCATGGGCTCTCTTCTGCCTTTCTCCAAATTGGTACCACAGCTCTATCTAGAATCTTATACCTTGACAAGTCATCAAACTATACGTGTGTGTGTGTGTGTGTGTGTGTGTGTGTGTGCGTGTATCCCTTACTCCTGTCAGCCAGAGAACATTACTTTTAATTTTTTCAGTTTGGAGAAAATTCTTCGCACTTTTTATTTTTTTAAACCCTCTGTCTAGGGGCACCTGGGTGGCTCAGTCGGTTGAGTGTCCACCTCTTGATTTTGGCTCAGGTCATGATCTCACAGTTCATGAGTTCAAGCCCTGTGTCAGGCTCTGCACTGACAGCGTGGAGCCTGCTTGGGAATCTTTGTCTCCCTCTCTGCCCCTCCCCGGCTCTTGCTCTATAAATGAATGAATGAATGAATGAATAAATAAATAAATAAATAAATCAGCAAACTCTAAAGAGAAACAGAATGACCTCTATCTAGATCTAGAAATTCTTTTCCTCTAAAGATTTAGGCCTTTAGAAAACAAAAACCAGAAAAACCTGTAGACTCCTCTGCTTTCTGCCTCCCACTATGACTCCCTGGGGTAATTAACACAGAACCTTCTTTCTGCTTGAATGGGGAGAAATGGAAAGAGAGAAATGGAGATAAAAGATTAATATGTGAAAATATTATCCCACTACAGAACATATCTCCTTAAGGCAAATGAATTCCCCAGAGCTAATTGGAGGTTGGAGGGAATATAATTCCATTTAGGACCAAACACCCCTATAAAATGCACATACAGCCCCATCTTCCTTTTCCAAGGTGAACTCCTGCCTCCCAAAATACCAGGAAAAATATTAAACTTGAAAAGGAGGGAAAAAACATGAAATGAGCAAATCCTGTATCTGAGTTTCTATTAGAATTCTAGCAACTGAAACCATGGACAGATTAATGAAACCAATTGATGACGAATTAATTGATGACGAATCAATTGACATTGGTCAATGATGACCAATGTAAGCCCTGAATCTAACTGGATATAATTCGGAGTTCTTTTATTAACCATACCATTTTGCGATTTGAATTATTTTCCCATCATCATCATACATTTCAGTTGAGTCCCCTGTAACATCCTTTTGCTGTTCTAGGATTCTGTAATGGTGGTTTAGTCACTCTGTCTTTGAAATCCTATTTTGGGGAGAAAAAGCTGGTAAATGAGAGGTGCTGCCTGGAGTACCATTCTATTTCTGACCTTCCTTTTGTTCTTTTTTGATTCCTTCATTCTAGCCCTGTTTAAAGGTAACATTTGGGAGTGCCTGGCTGACTGAGTCAGTAGACCATGCCACTCTTGATCTTGGGGTTGTAAGTTTGAGCCCTACACTGGGGACAGAGTTTACTTAACAACATTTTTTAAGGTAACATCTGGATAATGTAATGTTTACTCATAGAACTGTTGTGAGGACTAAAGGAAAAAATGTATTTCCAGAACCTAACTTAACATGGTATTTGGCATCATAAATGGTAGCTATTAAAATATGTGAAAAGTACTTTGTATACTTGTAAAGTACTTTGCAAATATTAGTTATTTTTACTCTCTTGGCACAAGTTGAGAATAGCAGTCTATTTAGAAACAAATTGTAATTAAAAATTCTGTTTTGTCTAAATTGCAAGCTATCTTTTAAAATGCTAAATAACTATTGTAGTAGATGGAACTTCTAGCCCACTATAATTCACAAGCAGAGAATCATTTGTGTTTAACTATTTATGTAAGTGCTTGCACTCATCTAAAACAATAATAAATTAGAGGTTCTCAGAAAGTAGCAATCAAGCAACTGGCCATGTACCACATGCATACTTTTATAAATCATGTCCCACGACTTAAAATGGTGAGAGTGTATAGAACGGACAAAAAGTTGCTTTCAGAAATGCCCACCTTTGTAGGAGTGACAGATCACACTGATTAACCCAGTGTCAACCGATCCCCTATCTTCAGACTCAGCTGTGATGTCGCCAACAAGCTTCACGCTGGGAAAACACCCAGAGGAGGTGCCAGCCAATGCAATTTACAAAACAGTAGCTAGCCATGACTTTAACCTTACTAATGATGCCACCATCCTCCCACAGAAAAATCAGTTTTAAAACATTTACGACAATGGAATCAGTCTCCAGTTATACTACCCCACCTTCATCAAGTGACTGGAGTGCCTGGAAAAGGCTAAGGGCCAACATCTTACTGGAATTCCAACTAGGTTAACAGGCCAGATTTGACAGCCTGACATTAACACACTAAATTCCAGAACCCAAGAGATAGATGTTACAAATGAGATGAAAGAATACCTGACTTTTGATACTGGTGGAAGAAAAACAAACAAACAAACAAACAAACATAACCAGTGTACGGTAAAAACAAAAGTATGTTGTATTCTTTTAATTTTTTTTTAAAGTTTGTTTATTTTTGAGAGACAGCGAGACAGAGTATGAGCGGGGGAGGGGCAGAGAGAGAGGGAGACACAGAATCCGAAGCAGGCTCCAGGCTCTGAGCTGTCAGCACAGAGCCCGACGTGGGGCTTGAACTCATGAATCATGAATCGTGAGATCCTAACCTGAGCTGAAGTCATACGTTTAACCAACTGAGCCACCCAAGCACCCCTTGTATTCTTTTAATTTTTAAGGAATTCAATATTTCCTCCTGATTGCTATTGGATTTTGGAAATACCAATGACCTGTATTCTCAAAACCAAGTCAGGTTCTAAAATAACAAAATGAAATGTATGTCATTAAGCTTAGAGGGCAAGGTCTTTGGCGCATGTATATAAAATAGACGACATTGAGGGCTGAACTTATGAAACAGTATCTTGTCTAGGATCATTCCAGATTCTTCCAATTCTTAATACTCTTTGAGCTTGAAGCCATAAGCCCTGAATATCATTGTTCTGTGTTATCAGGTTATCACTCTTAGGAGAGCATTTAAGAAGTTCATAGTCCAAAGGAATGTTTCTAAGGCAATTTAATGTCTGGGCGTACCCTCTGTGGTCTTTCTTCTAATAGACACTGAAATAATTTCTTGGAAATAATAAAACACCTCTGGCTTCTTAAATGCAAAGGCTAATCAGATTCCTGCCTCCCATGGTTCATGTATCATCAGAAAGCAGTTCAATAAGTAATTCCATCCCCACAAAAATGCCTCCATATTCTCCTCCCAGTGTTTGACTCTAGCCTCTTGAAACATGGAATCTCCCCTCTGATGTCCAAGCCCCACCCATGAATGTACTTCTTAGCCTCTTTCCTTCACCTGAGCATCCCCTGAACTCAGGTTGAACGTTGATTCACCATGCAATATTTTTAAAAGAACGTATTTTCCCCCATTGAGAAACACAGCCAAGTATCATAGAAAGAGTTTACTCAAATTTCCCAACTCTATCCTGAGAGACCCTCAACAAACAAAGTCATTTATAGGACCCTCACCAGCTCTCCCCATAAAATTAAACCTGGGGCACCTGGGTGGCTCAGTCCATTAAGCGTCTGACTTCAGCTCAGATCACGATCCCACTCATGCTTGCTCGCGCTATCTCTCTCTCTCTCTCTCTCTCTCTCAAAAATAAACGTTAAAATTTTTAAAAAAATTAAACCTTAATTCTCTAAAATTGGAAGTAGATGGGAATTCTTCACATAAGAGGCATAACTGAACTCAATAGTCTTAATTCCCGTCTGCAGAAGTTTTCCTTCCGCTTGGGGATCTTAGCTTGATATTATGAAGGGAGCAAATAAGGGGCCATCCTTGTAACTCTCTGCCTTCAAAATCCCCACCCCGCCATGTTTAGGATGTCCTGGTCCCACTCTTCTTATTTACTCTTATACTCTTCTTCTATGCTTCTATACTTCTTGTATTAATTAACAGAAGTCTTAAACTTCTGTTAATTGACCTTAAACAAGTCACTTAAGTTATAAAAAAAAAAAAAAACCTTCCCGGTTCTTATTTTTAACTGAAGATTATGGCATATGCAGGGAGGATGTAAGGGTTAGACATGGTGTTTGTACAAACTTGAACACAGAGTGATGATATATGTAAAACATGTCTCACAGTCCCTGGCACATAATAGGTACTCAAAAATGGCAGTTCCCCTCTAGTGCCTTTTGATCACCTTGAGTCTCTAATTCTGTTTCCCATCCCAATCTTCGCTATGATGGTCACTTCTCTGATTTCAAGCACAATGGGTAACTGAAGTGATTTCCATTCTCTTTCTGCAAAAGTTCAGAATTTATATGAAGTTCAGAGTACTCGTCAACAATCTTGTTCCTATTTCTCAGGCTTCTGTAAGTCTAGACATTGTTGGAGCCTCCTGCTTCTCCATGTTCTGAGCACTCTTTTGATCTGTCCTCTGACTTTCTGAACCACCCTGACCAGTGAGACCATCACCACTATCAATATAATGAATTATACATCACCCCCAAAAGTTTCCTTAGGTCTCTTTGTAATCTATCTTTCCCACCCATCCTCTCTCCTCTGCCCACGTAACCACTGATCTCCTTTCTCACACTATAGATTTGTTTACATTTTCTAGAAGTTTATCTTCATGCAATCATGTGATGTGTACTTTTATGTTTGGTATAGCTTCTTGCATTCAGCATAATTATTTTGAGATTCATCCATGGTGTTGTATGTATTAAAAGTTCACTCTTTTTTCATTGCCGGAATTCCATTGTGTGGATATGCATTTACCAGTCAGTGATCAGCCAGGCTCTCTTTGTTAGCTATTATAAATAAAGCTGCTGCTAAAGGGATGGAGAAAGATAAAGCATTAGATAAACACTAGTCAAAAGAAAAGTGGAGTAGGTATATTAATTTCAGACAAAGGAGACTTTCGAATAAGGAAAATTATCAGGGATAAAGCACTACATAAAGGGGATAAAGGGGCCAGTTCTTGAAGAAGACATAATCACTTTAAACGTGAATGCACCTAACAGAGCGTCAAATATGTGAGGAAAAAACTGACAACTGAAAAGAGAAATAGACTAATGCACTGTACTGGAGACTTTCAACACTCACCTGTCAATTGATAGATTAAGCAGGCAAGTAACCAATAAGGATGCAGTTGACTTGAATATCACTACCAATCAACTTAATCTAATTGACATGTATACAGTGCTCCCTCCAACAACAGTAGAATACACATTTTTTTCCAAGCCTCTATGAAACAGTTACCAAGACAGACCATATTCTGGTCCATAAAACACATCTTAACAAACTCGAATAAACAGAAATCACGCTTCTTAAATTCCACATATGAGTGAAGTCATATGGTATTTGTCTTTCTCTGACTGACTTATTTTGCTTAGCATAATACACTCTAGTTCCATCCATGACATTAAAAATGGCAAGATCTCATTCTTTTTGATGTCTCAATAATAGTCCATTGTATATGTGTGTATACACACACACACACACACATACATATACCATATCTTCTTTGCAAAGTATGCTCTCAGATTACAATGGAATTAAACTGAAAATCAGTAACAGCTGCAAAACCTTCAATCTCTGGAAACTAAACAACATACTTCTAGATAAGACATGTATCGCAGAAGAAGTCTCAAGAGGGATTTGAAAATATTTTAAGCTAAGCGAAAATGAAAATGCACTTACCAAAATATGTGGGATGTGGCAAAAGCAGTGGTTAGAGGGAAATGTATAGCATTAAAAGCATCCATTGGAAGAAGAGTCTAAAATCAATAATATAAGTTTCCACCTAGGGAAATCAAAGAAAGAAGAGCATTGTAGGCCTAAAGCAAGCAGAAGAAAAGAAATAATAGAAATTGCAGCAGAAATCAATGAAATTTAAAACAGGAAAAACAATAGATAAAATCAACAAAACCAAAATGTGTTTCTTTGAAAAGAAAAATAAAATTGATAATCCTCTAGCCACACTAACCAAGAAAAAAAATGAGACACAAATGGCCAGTCTCAGAGATAAAAGAGGAATCATCACTACTTTTCCTATTGACATTAATAATGAAACGAAGTCTCTGTGGCAATATATGCTTTCATGTCTCTTGGGAAAATAACCTAGGCATAGAATGGCTGAGTTGTATGTTAAGTCGATGTTTAACTTTTGAAGAAATTGCCAGTGTTGTGTGAAGTGATAGTATCATTTTAAATTCCCACTAGCATTATTTAAGAATTTCAGTTGTCCTACATCCATACCCACCCCCAGTTATGGTCAATCTTTTTAATTTTAGCTGTACTAACTGATGTATAGTGGTATATCATTGTGGTTTTAATTTGGATTTCCCTAATGATTAATGACATTAGATATCTTTCTGTACACTTGTCATCTGTGTCTCTTTGATGATCTCTATAAATCTTTGGCCAATTTCTAAAATTTTTTTAACTATTGAGTTTTGTGTGTTCTTTATATATACTGGACACAAGATTTTTTCACAGATATGTGATTTGTAAATATTTTCTCCCAGTCTGTGGCTTGAGTATTTATTATTTTACCAGTGTCTTTCAAAGAGCAGAATTTTTAATTTTTGTGAAGTACAGTTCATCTGTTGGTGTATAAATTGTGTTTTGGTGTCATATCTAAGATATCTTTGCCTAATCCAAAGTCACAAAGATATTTCTCCTATATTTTCTTCTAGTAGTCTTATAACTTTCCTTTTTTACATTTTAGGTTGATGATCTATTTACATGTAGGTTTAAATATAGGTTTCACAGTTAGGTTTATGATAGTTTTAAAATAGTTTGGGTTAATCTTTGTACATAAGTATGAATAGCACATGGAAGTTTAAAGATATGCAATTATTCCAGCACCATTTGTAGAAAAGACTATTTTTTCCATCCTTTAACATGTATCCTATTCATGTTTTTATAGTTAAAATGGGTTTCTTATAGGAACTATATAGTTGACCCTTGAATTTTTATCCAAACTAAGTATCTCTGCCTTTTAATTGGTGGTTTTAGACTATTATTTATACCTATCATCTTGATATTTTTTTCCATTTGTTCCTTCTATTTTTAGTTCCCCCTTTTCTCTTTGCCTTTTTCACATTAATGGTGTATTTTTTTAATTAATCCTCTTTATCTCCTTTGTAGGCTTACTACCCATAATTCTTTGCTGTTGCCGTGGTGTTTTAGGGGTTGCATTGGGAGTTTCCGACACACATCCTAACATCATAGTCTGTTTTTTATGTGGTATCATACTACTTACCTATAACACAAGAAACTTACAACAGTATTCTTCCATTTCAATTCCCCTGGTCTCTGTGCTAGTATTGTCGTCCATTTTACCACTACATATGTTATACTATTTTTGCTTTAAACATGGGCCAGCCCATGCTTTTTTTTTTTCCTTTTTGTACGATATGTCCATGGTTAAACAGTAATGGTTAAGAGATCTGAGTTTCAATCCTAGCTCCAGAGCTCCACCTACTATGACATTGGGCAAGTTCCCAACTTCACCAGACCTAGGTTTTGTCATTTACAAGATGGTAACAACTCCCAGGGCTTTATGAGGCTTAAAAGGAGAGGTCTGTGACATGCTTAGAGCATAAAGAGAGTATACAATTAAATAGTAGTCTTAAAATAATTTCTTCCCTCCACTGAACTCCTAGGGTTCATGTTCAATTCAGTTAGGCAGTGAGACATTATAGGGAACTATGAGCTTACATCCATATATAGGCCAGGTAAGGGTCATGACAATGTTAGGGAAACGTTAGGCAGTGAGACATTATAGGGAACTATGAGCTTACATCCATATATAGGGTATGGGTCATGGCCAGGTAAGGGTCATGACAATGTTAGGGAAACTATAGCTCCTTTCAGATTGGTGCCTTATGCTGTTTTTTTCCCTCACAGACCCATATGTTTGCAAATGAAAATGTGTAGAAATATTCTCCACCCCACAAAGAAACATATTTTCTCTAGGGGTTATATATTCAAAATATTTAACAACTGGACTGTAGCCTGGGCTTTCTAGTTGCACACCTCCTGGCTGTCGTGATGGAGTGGAGTCCTGCTTTGGGGATGGGGATTGGGGTGGGGGGCGGTTCACTGAAGTACCTAGAGCAATGCAGCATCCCAGGAGAGCTCTGCAATGGTTATTTACAAACCAATATGGAAGCATTTCTGACTAGCATCTACCAGCTGAATATCAGGCTTGCTTCTCTCCCTTTTTTTTTTTAAACAGGGAGTTTCTTGGCCTATCCTTTGTTTTCCTGGGTTTAACAGAGGCATGAGTACAAAGAAATCACCTTCTCTAAGTGTCTGCCCCATCTAAAGCAGGCAGCCCTCATTCGGCTCTAACCAACCAGTGTCTTGTGCCAGTTGGAGCTTCTCATTTTTCAAGAGAAGCTAGAAATGCAGAGTTTTGTATTGCATCTTTAGTGTTCGTTCAATAATTTTTAAATCTGTGAAGGTCAAACACCGTGACCTCTGGCTTATTGAATATATAGTATATTCCAGGCATTGCCCGAGTTCCCAAAGATGTGAATTCTGCCCTGAAGGGACTGATCATCTAATGGAGAGGCTGACAGACAAACAAGTTAGTTTGACTGTAGGGTGGTGGGGACGTAACTGCTTGTAAAGCTGGTAACTTTTCCTTGTGTGTGTGTCTTATCACCCAGTCAGTCACGAGGACTCTATGCTCTATTTTCCCTCAGCACTAAGTGCCTTGCTCATAATGTTTTGATTGTGTTGTCCTACTGATTTCTTACTCCATGTGTTTGGCTGATGTGAACACACAATAACATAGGTGTACAGCTATTTGAAGTAAGTCATCCTCTCTCTGCATGGTCAGTCTGACAACGAGGACCTTGCAGACAGTAGAGAGGAACAAACCCTTCTGGAATTGAACCAACCTGCTCTGTTAGCTAGTAGTTGGTCA
Organism: Cryptoprocta ferox; assembly: GCA_028646485.1. Classification (NCBI taxonomy): domain Eukaryota; kingdom Metazoa; phylum Chordata; class Mammalia; order Carnivora; family Eupleridae; genus Cryptoprocta; species Cryptoprocta ferox. Next base: position 152,365,544 of record CM053567.1, read on the forward strand.
AAGTCTCAAAGTACATGTGAGAACAGAGCGGAAGGAAATGTAAAAATGCAGGGTTTTCTTGGGAGACTCAGATGGGTATTCAGATTTGGAAGTCTACTAGGACTGGCGCCTCCTTCTCAGCCTTTATTTTCTGTGCCAAAATGGGCCTCCTGGTTACTCTCTGGAGTCAAGTGAAACACAAAGACAGAGACCAAAACCCAGTTAGATTGTTTTGTCATAAAGTAAACTCTAGCTACAACATATTACCTCTGAAACATACGTGAATGCCTAGAAATGTTTATACTATCGATACCTCTGGAGTATTCCGACTACTGATGGTTCGGTTCATCTCCTTCCTGGCCTTTTTCTCTGCTTGCTCAAAACATATGCATCTGTTTGCATGTGGCTTTTTCCCCAAGAACGTTGGAACCCTACACTCCGCTCTTCTGCAACTTGACCTTTCCCCTGTGCTCCATCGGGTCCTCGCTTCTCTTTCAGACAGCGCAATATTTTGCGCTACAGCTGTACCATACCTTGTCTAGCCACCTCTCCGCTGAGAACCACGTAGGGTGACACCATGTTTTCACCATATAAACAATGTGACAGTACATATCACCCATTTATGTTTTATTTTGCTTTTTATTTTTAACAGGACTGTGGAAACTGAAGTCATTACAGAGTTTGGATCTGTCGTTCAATGGGATATCGCAGATCGGTTTGTCTGATTTTCGTAAGTGCTCGCAGCTGGAGAACCTCAACCTAAAGAGCAACAAGATATTCAGAATTCATCCAGGAGCCTTCAAGGACCTCAAGACGTTACAGGTTATGAAACAACTTTTAGAGTATTTCCAATGCGCAGACATACGGGCAATGATATTAGAAGAATATTTCTATTGAACAGTTTCTCTGTGCCCAGGAGTACTGGCTATTAGTCAAAAAAGATAAGTCTATTTTAAGACTCTGCTAAAATTGCTGGAGTCTCTCTCTTGCCTCAAAAAATCAAATGTCTCAGTCACAGACATGAAGTTCACTCAGACAAAATACTCAGCACCAAGAATTGGCACATTATTTTTCTAAATCAAACTAAACCCAGCTCCGAGTTTCCGCTTACCAGTTGGCAAGAAATTAAATCGGAGTTATAATGGAGGTCCCCTCCCTGAGCTGCAAGGCAGGTCAAAGGTCCCTGGGGTCTTGTGCCATTTGGAGCCCTTGGGGGGAGGGGGTTCTCCTGAGCCACCCTGTTCAACGCTGAGATGTCAGCAACCCAGGATGATATGGGGCCCTGAAGGCCTGCGACACTGTTGCTTCCAAACCCAAACTGGGCACTAACTAATAAAAATGATAATAATAACAGCTCATACTTGTACAGTACTTACCACATGCCACACACTCTTCTGAACATCGGACCCATCCTGGGGGCTCTATGTCACATTTTGGAGCCAGAACACCTGTCTCTCAGGCACCCGGCAATGACTCTCACTGAAGAACTGACAGCTGTGAGGGGGAAGAACCCCAAAGCCCTGCTCTGGGCTTGGCAGCCTCTGCCCCTTGTCCCCCACCTCCTTCTTCTTTGGGGGATATTGTAAAATCTCCCCACGGTACTCCTTTAGAGAGGCCAAGGGGCCTCCAGCATGACATCCAGCGAGGTGTCAGGAAGAGACTTAGTCTCCCATATCCTCCATCGCACACCCCCACTCTTCACGTAGGCCAGCGTCGTTCCAGAGAAACGCATTGTGAGCCATATATACAGTTTTAGAGGCTCTCGTAACTGGATTCAGAAAGTAAAAATAAGTCAGTGGATTTCGTTTAGTAATATATTTTTTTAACCCGGTATACTCAAGTATTATTTTTACAAATATAAAATTATGTAATCAATATAAAAATTATTACTGAGCTATTAATCCACATTGTTTTTCATGCCAAGCCTTCAAACCCTGGTGTATATTATACATACCCACATCCCAATTTAACTAGTCACATGTCAGTGCTCTAAAGCCACATGTGGCTAGTAGCCGTTGGATTAGACAGCATGACCATCGCTGATTTTTCCCAACTTTATGAAAACTGTTGCTCAAGTATCACTGCAAGACAAACTTTCAACTTCCCCCTTTCAACCAGGGCCCCCCAAGTCCCTCTGCTATTTAAGGGAGACCAGTGAAGCAATGGCGAGGTGAGTGGACCCTGGGGTCAGCTGCCAGAGTCGAAATCAAGGCTTTCCCACTTTGCAGCCACACAATCTTGGGGAAGTTACCAAATCTCTCTGTGCCCCAGTTTCTCATTTGAAAAAACAGAGATGACTTCATTCCTTTCTCACAGAATTTTGTGAGAATTAAATGGTTTGAATGCACATAAAGTGCTTTGAACAGTATTTGGAATATAACAAGCTCTTTTTTTTAAATGTTTATTTATTTATTTTGAGAGACAGAGAGAGAGAAGGAGAGAGAGAATCCCAAGCAGGCTTTGCAACTGTCAGTGCAGAGCCCGATGCAGGGCTTGACCTCCCGAACCATGAGATCATGACCTGAGCCAAAATCAAGAGTCAGATGCTTAATTGACGGGGCCATCCAGGTACCCCAAGCTCTTTAGAAATGAAGAGTGCATATAGAAATTCTGAAGTGGCCACAGTATCCCACTCATTTAACAGACAAATCTGAATGTACCACTTCTTATTAGAACCCCTACTAAGCTTTCACAACAAGAGCCGGGTCCCTGCCTGCCTCTCCAGCCTTACTGCAAACCACTCTCCCCTTGCTCACTCCACTCCTTCTTCAATCTTCACACCAAGGCCTCCCGACCTGTTGATCCTTTGTCTGGAAGAGCTAACTCTGATGAATCCCTCCAATGTCACTTCCTCAAGGAAGCCTTCCTGGGACCTCCAGATTGCATTAATTGAGCCCTTTTATATACACTTATAATATGCTATGCTTTTTCCTTATTGCATTCATCACAACAGAAATTATTTCGTTTTAGTATGGTTAGTTGTTAATGCCTGTATCCCCATAATCCTCAAGATCTCAGAGGACATACATTGTAATCTGCTTTGTTTCCTAGTGCTTTGCATATGTCTAATTCATAACACATATTTTAAAACACTTGTTGACCAAAGGAATGAATAAGTGGATGATCATGAAAAAGTGCATTAGTTACCTAGTGCTGTGTAACAATTACTACTAATTTAGCAGCCTAAAACCACACATTATCTCATAATTTGGGGGAGGTCAGGAAGCCAGGCAGGATCCTGCATCCTTTGCTAAGGGTATTTCAGGAGGCTGCACTCAAGGTGTCGGCCGGAGTTCGAGACTCACCTGAAGGCCCAGCCGGAGATAGATTCACTTCCAGGCTCATGTGGTTGCTGACAAGACCCAATCCTGTGAGCTGTGGAACAATTCCTTACTGGCTGTCAGCCGAAGCCTGCCCTCTGTTCTGTGCCCCATGGGCCTCTCCACCAAGCAGCTCACAGCATGGCAGCTTGCTTTAGAGCCTGAAGGAGAGAGCCTGCTAGCAAGAAAAACATTACAATCTACTATATGGCAATTGTGGGAGGGACGTCACATTGCTTTTGCCATATTCTGTTGCTCAGAACCAAGTCATGGGCCCTGGCCACACTCGAGGGGAGGAGATTCCTCAAGGGTGTGAATACCAGGAGGCAGGATCACTGGGGACCATCTTTGCCCCAGTAATTATCAGAGCAGACGAGAAAGTGCACTTAACTAACTTGGCAGTGCTGCCCATTCTCCACAAATAGGTTGTCAGATTGCCTAGGAACCTCATTTAACACACTGTGTACTGATTATAATAAGTGTATTTGTGTATGTGATTGCCCTATGTCTGTTTTTATTTCCTGTGCATGTTTACTGTGCTTCGTTAGTGTTCCGTAGCTCACAGGTAATAGATGCTACAGGCCAACTAACACCAGCCCCAGGAAATGTTTTAAATCCTCTGTAATTCTTGCTTCACCTGAAATGCCCAGAATCATACGATCTCTCCTTCTCCATGATCCCTTCTACATGTTCGGCAAGAACTCTAAAAAAACAAACAAACTGGTTTTGGAACTCGATGGACATATTTGGTACCAGAAAGCTGAATATTAAAATAGATGTCTTCTTCTTTTTCAGGAGATGTATTTAATACTTGCGCTATGCTGTGTGTTTTCCCATGTGGGAATCTTTCCAGAAGCCAGATCGATTTTTCAAAGCATAAATTCATCATCGTGTTTAGATAGAATGAGATCTGTGTAAACTGACATTTCAGATTAGCATTCTGTATCTTTCCCATTCTTCCTAGATGAAGTGATTTGCGGAGCTATATTAGCTGCCTCCCTAATCTTTCTGTAATGTTCACCCTTTCAAATGATGGTGGATGGCTTCTTTCTTTAGTCAGATTGGACTGTTCTGCTTTCATCCTTTCTCAGAAATTATTCCTCCTGAATCATTTTATTAGTTTTCTGTCCTGGCATCAGTGTTGTTTTCAGTCCCGTGATTTGTAATATAATAAGATGCTAGGGTGACAAAAATGTAGATATGCACTAAAAAGAAAAAGAAAGTAACTACCTGAAAACCATCGGAGGATTTCACTCTGTGGCTGAGGAGAGGTACATAAGAACGCTATCCATCCCAGGCCAGGCCAGTCCAAGCAAAGTGGTTGTATTGTCCCCCCCATCCCCCTCCCAATCTCCTACTTCCTGTATTTGACACCCTTCCCTTGGGAGTCAAGACTGCTTGGTTACACTGGAAATGTTGCCCTTACTACCTAAGTTCAGGGAAAATTCTGCTTCTACATGTAGCGGTCTTGGTCATGGCACTATTGTTTGAATCTGCTCTTCTTAGGAATTTATATAACCCAAGATACCAGCGCTGTTTTTTTATAAAACAATTGACCTGGATAATATTCAGTCTCTCTGGCTTTCATCCATGGCCCACTTTCCCTTTTCTTTTTTTTTTTTTTTTGCTTCTTCCAGCAAGGTTTGCATTTTCTTTTTTATGATTTTCTGTTCTTCTAATTATTACCTGCCCCATGACCCCACCTCTGCCTCCCGCTGCTTCCCTCCCCCACCCCCACCTACCCCTGCACTCCAGTGCAGTGGGAGATCAGGCTCTGAGAGCGGAAGGCACACAGCTATGGGGCTAGATCAGCTCTCAACTCTGCCATTTCATTCATTCATTCCTTCCTCCATTATTTACTGAGCACCTGCCGTGTACCAGACTCTGGCAGTAGGGGCTCTGTGGTACGTACTGTGTGACCTAGCCCAGTTTCCTCCTCTGAGGAAGCTTTGGGGAAGACTGGGGATAGTGTATGTGAAGCACCTGATACAAGGTCTGGTACACAGCAGCACTCCGCAAATAGTAGCTAGAGCTACACCCACTGCTCTTCCTGCCGTATCACACCACGGTCATATCCAACCTCAGCAGATCCTGCTCTGTGTTTAGAGCCACTGAATCCTTTCTGTTTCCCAGGTTCCCCTTCATTTCTTTGTTTTTATGTTTATTTATTTTGAGAGTATACATGAGCAGGGGAAGGACAGAGAGATAGGGAGAGAGAGGATCCCAAGCAGGCTCTATGCTGACAGCCCAGGGCCCAACATGGGGCTCCATCTCACACACTGTGAGATCATGACCTGAGCCGAAATCAAGAGTTGGATGCTCAACTGACTGAGCCATCCAGGCGTCCCTCCCCTTCATTTCTGATCAAAATAGAAAAATTAGTCATCTTGTGTACTAGGCATCCATGGATGCAGGGAAATGTACTACTATCCTTGATATAATAGTTGATACAAAAGATCTGCTTGCTACTTCTCGTCAACCAGAGTTCTTCTGTGCTCGATGTTCTCATCATCCAGCATCTTCTGCCACTTTCAAGATCACAGTGCTTCTAGAAATTCTAGACCTGGTATCTAATTCTAGACCTTGATAACAACAGACCTTTTATCTAACAGTTCAAATTACAACTCATAGGAAAGAAGGAAGGGAAAATGATTGGGCCTCTAAAAGAGGTAGGCACCATACTTAAAGCTTTCACATACATTTAATCCTTAAAACAACCCTAGGGGGTAGGCTCCTAAAAAGTGAACAGTTTGCTGAGGCTCGTAGGCTTGCTAGGGGCAGAGCAGAAATTTAAACCCAGTATTCTCGAATGCCCAAATCAGTGCAAAATTCCTATTGTCTCCATAGCAATGTCAGCAATATCTGTAACTATTGTTTATTTCGTCTCTAAATGTCTTTATTCATGGACTGTCCTAAATTTGTTCCTTCTCAAGCAGGCTGTAGACCTCAGCAACAATGTTCTGACCACCATCCTACCAATGATGATCATTGCTCTAGAACTTCCCCATCTGGAGGTGGACTTGGCTGGTAATCGATGGCAGTGTGACAATAGCGTGGCAGCCTTCCAAAATTTCATTTCTGAATCCTGGAGGAGAATATGGAATGTAATTTGCAGCAAGTCTATAGGTAAGTCAGGGGTGCTTCTTTTTTTTTCTGAAATGTTCCATCTGAACGGAAAAAAAAGAAAAATCCCATGAAAAATTTAGTCTCATTTGAAATGGTGACAGTCCCTGAAAGCAAGAATGTTGATTATGGCATTAAGTCAGCTACACACTGTGTCACAGAATAATTACTGGCACCTAACTATTTCTCTCACTTCATGAATCATTTTCTTCCCATGCTCAAAGAAACCTAGTTTAAATAACTCAGAAACAATTAGGTTTGGTCAAAAACAGAAATTTCACAGGGAGAGAAAGCCCAGTCTGTCACATTTCTATCCCAATTCTTAACAAATATTTGATCAAAGAAAGAACTTTCACAATGTGAAAAATGACTATGTAAAGTGCTTGCCCCTGAAAATAACACCGCATGTTAACTATACTGGAATTAAAATAAAATAAAATGCTTACTAACCCTCTGAACAGATAGAAATGGAACATACGTATTTCAAAAGTATACTTTGATTTGTTCCCTGACACTTTCCCCCAATGCTAGACTATGTTACTAGAGTTGAACATTCTGAAAAAATGCTTTTTTTTTTTTTGCCATTAACTATCTTAGCTAAAAATCTCAAACCCCCACCTGGATGTGGGGTGGGAAGTGTGTTTTAATGAGCCCTGGATTCTGTTCTGGTCACACCCGCACTAGAGAAGAAGCATGGCCACACTTTAGAAGGTTTAGAAGAAGTCCATGAAGATCAGAGAGAAGTCTTAATGTCAGCCACCCTCTTTCATTCCTCTGTTAACAGCCACAAATGGCGTTCTGGGTATGGAAGGCAGAAGCATCAGGAACTAGCAAGAAACCTGAATGTTTTTGCTATTTCCCAGCACTGGGGTGTGGTGAGGAAATGATATTGTGCATGTGGGCAGAGCCAGGGCAGACCTTGCAGGGGCCTGATGGAAAGTTCTTGGAAATGTGCGTTAAGTGAGGATGTGGAGGAAGGAGAAGCGACGTGGCTGTCTCCTGCAGTCTGGCTTCTTTCCTCCCCTGGGCACCAGTCGGGCAAGAAGCCTAGGAAACATGCAACCTCCTGGGCCTGTGAGTAGCAGATCTAAGCCTGACGGCCACGCACACAGGTGCAGGAAGCCGCAGACATACCATTGACCTTGGACAATCAACTGATCCATCAGTAAAGCTGCTGATACACTTTCGATAGAGTTAGATGAGGACTGAGGAGGCCTCACGCAAGCTTTTGAAGCCACCAGAACCTACCTTCAGTGTCCACTCACCGTGTGTTTCCCCCACCCCTCTTTTAGGGAACGAGGAGGCACCCCGCAGGACTCCCCAAAGCAGGATTTCCAGGGAGACCCACCTTCCTCTGATGACTATGAATCCTATGAAAAGCCTCATAGCAGGCAAAGCCGAGAGGATCCAGGAGGGACGCTCTGAGCACTTTTCCAGCCCGGGGAGGAAGGACCATGCCGGCACCCACCCCAGCGGGAAGCGGAGCCGGCTGCCAAGATGGGCTCGGAGCCCTGTCAAGGGGGAGGCCCCCCAGGACCTGGCCCTGGCGGTGTGCCTGGCCGTGGTCATCACGTTCTTCGTGGCTTTCTGCCTGGGGGCTTTTGCAAGGCCTTTCCTGGACAGACTGTGGCAACAGAGGTGCAGACACAAAAGGCCCGGTTCGGGTAATGCATATTCCAATGAGGGCTTCTGTGACGACACAGAAGCTGTAGACAGCACCCAGCACCCAAGGGCGGACCTGTCCTTCCTTGACAAGCAGGCTCCTGTCGGTCCCGATGCTGCCGCCGGCCCTGATGTCACTCCAGGAAAGGGCAGAAGCGAGCCTGGTGGCCACCAGAGCAGGGGACGATGCAGGGACCACAGCAGCCCAGGGACTGGAAAGGATGACGTGCTTCTGAGTGACAGCAAGGAGGCCCGGTCCATTCTCCGAGCACAGCTGAATGCTGGTCATGTGGACCTAACTCCCGCAGGACAGGTTCACATCTGCGAGAAAGACATTCGTGGAGAAATAAATTATGCAACTGGGGTCCAGGAAGATTCTCCTGGCCAGGCTTCAGTGGGTGTCCCTGCAACAGCTGGCAGACTGCTGAGTGTCTCTGGCTCAATTCATAGTGATTCAGATGAATTAAACGTGCTTCTCTCAAGAGAAATGACAACTTCGCTCTCTGAAATGCAAACGTGTACGAAAGCACAGAGGACCACAGAGAATGAGAAAAGAGGGGACACCACGCGCTTACCTTCAGAGTTTTCAGAGGAAATGCAAGCAAGTCCTTGCACGAATTTGCTGGACACGCAGCAGCAAAGGCTCATGGGGGCCAGTGCTGGGGAAGGGTTTCCGGCCTGCCTCAGGGAGGTCACGCTCGGTGACCCAGGAGAGATGAACCCATCCCCACCAGTCCTTCCTCCGGGATGGGGCCGTGACCTGCATGTCACTTTCACTACCACAGAACCAGAACAGAAACATGGTCCTTCTGACCCTCTGTATGAGCTGGACAGCAACTACGATTCCGATGAAGGGTCTTTATTTACCCTCAGTTCAACAAGTTCGGACAATGCAAGAAATGCGGCTGAAGAAGAGGCATATGGCGAGGAGAGCCACAGAGCCAGCGAGCCCCCGGAGGATGAGGACTCAGGCGTGAGGAAGGACAATGTTACGTCGGTAGAGGACCCTGAGGACTGCATCACCTTCCAGAAGATTCTGAGGAAATGTGAGAATCAGGCAGATCGTTTTGAAGAACCTCTCATTTCTGCTCCAGACTCTGGTTCATATGAGACGCATCTGGAAAGTGCCTCTAACACTCATACAGTTGAGGATGCATTGACCTTGCCTGGATCGCCGGACAATAGTCCCTTCAGTGATGAGATCCCAGGGAAGGTCACTTATGATTATGCCAGGGCCCTCCAACCTGAGGCAGTGGAGTGGCAGTGCTCACTTAAAGACTTAGAATTTTTCACTGTAGATGTTGTACCACAAACAGCACCATGTTCTTCTGAAGCTCCCTCAGATTCTGATACGATTGACTATCATGGAAGAGACTTAGACATTTATACATCTGACCCTTACATTCAGGGAAGAAACGCAGCTCAAAATGATATTCCTCTCAAGGTCACCGCAGGTGAGAATTTAAGACTCTCACAACAAAATTCTGAAGGGGGCCACATGAATTCCCACCTGACAGACACTGATGCAAATGAGGGGTTTGTATGTCCTCCTGACGACTGTGATTCCAGAACGGTCATAAGCCAAACTCAACAGTCCTGTGGTGATGAACCAGCTCGTCAGTGTGAGCGAGGAGAGAGGGATTATGCTGAAAACAGTTCCAAGAGCCAGGGGCCATTGTTACAAGAGCCTCCAAATAACACCAGGTCAGTAGGAACACAGGAGCCCTTCGGTGATAGAGACTGGGATACATATTCACAGGAGGGTGTGTCACAGTCAGAAACGGAGGACTCTAAGTTCTATACTCAAATCCAGACCCAGAACAACCTGTTGGGAGCTGGCTGTCTAGATGAGGACCAGCTCTATTACGACAAAGACCAGGACATGGAACTTGAAAGTCAAATGGAATTCAAATAACATTTTACTACAGACCAAAGCACTGGACAGAGCTGTTGAATACATTTTAACAAATTCTGCACAAAGGACAGCACAGCTCTCGGGAGGTCAATCATGAAACTACAAAGTTGGGGGGAATTCAGAGCAACTCTAAATAGTTTTTGTCCTCATAAGTTACGTTAAAAGAGGGGCCATTTTGTAGACCAAACAGTAAATTAAAAATCAGTCTTCAAGAAGACAAGTGATACATTTTGTACAAGGACAAGATACCCTGCCATTATCCTTGATTGTCCTTCCTTAGTGTGACCCTCCAATCTGGGCTGTCAGGAGCTGTGGTTGGCTGTTCATCCTCCCACTTCTCTGGCATTTTCTCCTTTTTCTTCCCGACACTCCTCCCCCACCTCTGCTTGCCCTCTCAAAGAGCATTCCTCAAGGATCTCTTCCAAGTGTTTCTTACACACCACTCTCCTTGGACCCCACTGTTTCACAACCAGATCCATACAGATGGTGCCCGCATCTGCGGGACAAGGCACAGCCCCACCTCCCATGCCTCGGACCCATGTTCTCAACCCCAATTGCCCAAATCCACATAGACCTGGGGACCTAAAATCCGTCATTTTCCTTCACAAACATGATCTCCCACATTCTCTTTCTTGGTCAATAGTATCATGACATCCACCCAGAAAAGCCAGTTAACACTTCTGACTTGTCTCGGACTCTCCATCTTTTATTTCCTAGATCTGAGTAGCCCCTAAGCTCTCTGCAGTGGAAGTTCCTGTATGTCTATATAAGGAGACGTTTAAGTGTGACAGTCTGGATAGGGCTACACAGTTTATGTCAAACCAGTATTTGCATAGAAAGCACCCTGTTTTTACTTAGAGTGTATATTTAGGATGGATTAGGATGAGAGGTGATTGAGTTTGGGGAAATGAACTAACCAGCCCTTAATCCACCTCTTGGCATCATCACTAGTCTTATAGGATCTAACTCCTCAGTGACTCTTAAGTTTGTAATATCTACTCTCAACTCCCAAATAAGGTACATCCCTATCTATCACCTAGATTATTTTAAGGCCTTTTTGTGACCATTAGTCCTTCTCCTTGCCCCCACTCACCCCCCAAAAGTCTTATGTTCTCTTCATCTCTCCATTACTCAAAAATCTTTGATTTTTGGCTCAGTCAATAGAGTATTTGACTCTTGATCTCAGGGCTGTGAGTTCAGCCCCACATTAGATGTAGAGATTACTAAAACAAAAACAAAAACAAAAAAAAACCTTCTCATGCTCCCCTCTACCTATATAAACACCAAATGCCTTAATGTGGATACTTCCGAACTTTCCAACTTTATCTCATGACATTATCACTTCATCCTGCATTCAGGTTTACATCATTTAAACCAATCATTTATTCATTTATCTTAGCAAACTTTTGAGGTCTTCATTGGTCCCGGATCAATTTCTCCCCTGTTGTTCACAATTGCTATTTTGAAATTTCCCTGTCCTTGAACTTTCACTGAGAAAATTTAGGGTGTCAAGAAGAAACTTCCTCATTCCTTACCCGATAGCAGTACCCATTTACTATCCATATTCACACTCACTCCTTGGTCCCAAGTCGAAGAAGTCAGCATTCTGTGGTCAAGGTTAATCCCTGTGATTAGCTCCTGCTCCAGTCCTGGGCATGGATCCATTCATGTTTCCCATTCTTTCACTTCCAACCTTTCCCAATCTAATGGCTCCTTCCCCAAGGAGCATGCCCTAGTCCCTTCAACATTAAAGTAAAAGGAAGAAAACACTATCTTACGGCTCCCTCAAAATACCACCTTCTTCTCTTTTCATAGCTAGATTCCTCAGAGGAGTTTTCAATGGCTCTCCATTGACTCCTCAGTGCACTGCAATCAGGCTTCAGCTCACCATGCCCTTGACCTGTGCCAGTAGAGGTGACAACACCCTCCAGCTGCTACATACCAGGGACTCCACAGTCTTCCTCAAACAAGGTCTCTGCAGCATTTGACACTGTAGACCGCCCCCAGCTTGAAACTCATCCTGTGGTTCTGTGCTAGCTCCCCGCAAAGGTGAGGATCCCAGCAGGACACAGATGGGGAGAAACATGGAGACTGGAGAGAGTCTAATGAAGGAACCATTTGAAAGATCTAGACGGGATTAAGAGTGACTGGCAAAGGAAGGTGAAGGACCTAAGGACTAGCAACAGGGGATGCCTTTCCCACCCTGAGGCCTGCAGAGGCGAAGAACTGCAGCCACGCATGCACAACAGGAGTGTGGACTTTGGTTGAGGAGCACACCCACTAACAATGCACAATGTAGCAGGAAAAATCACCCAGCTTCCCTCTCTTCTGGCCTTCCCTTCTCCTGTCCGTGCCTCCCAGCAGCTGACCTCTGGAAGCCAGGGAGTAAGAGAGCAGGCAGTTGTGGTCCAAACAGGTCAGCCTTCCAGGCCACAAAGCAGGACGAAGAAGGAAGGGAAGAGAGTAGATTTGGAGGGGCAAATGGAGAATATCCAGTATACACTTTCCTCTGATTCTTCTACTCGCTGGTCATTCTTCCTCAGGCTCCTTTCTACTTCTTGTTTCTATGCTCACCTGTTAAATACCCATGTTGCCCAGGGTGTGGTCCTGGGAACTCCTGTCTGCTCACTCAATCCACTTTCCGTGTATGAACTGTCAATTCCACCACCACCTTTTGTTGGTGTAACTCCAGCTTTGAAATCTTCCTGGAACTTCACACTCACATCTAGCTGCCATTTGGATATTTCTATATATCCACTTCCGACCAAGTGTATCCAAAATGATGCTCATTAGCTCCGCTTAATCCTCTCCACCCACCATGTCTGATCCTCTGTGCTCCGTTTTGCCATCTACTCAGTTGCTTTGACTTCCTCCTCCTCACTTCCCACATCTAATTCATTGGTCATCACGAACAGCCCATTGTAGCCCCTAAATATCTACCAAATCTATCCCATCCTCTGTGTCCACACTGTCAGCTTTTGCTCTCACCTTCACCTTCCCGTCAGATCTAAGATAACAGCACACTAACAGGTTTCTTTACCTCCAGTCCTATATGCTTTTATTATTTCCCACAGTACAGCTAGGGGGCGCTCTCTAAAATGCAAATATGATCATGTGGCTCCCCTGATTAGAGTCCATCCGTAGCCTTTTCTGTTTCTCTACATCCCCACATAGCTTCCTATTGCCCCTGTCACATCTGTCCTCAATGTTCTTCCCAATCCCACCCAACAAACCCCACCCAAACAAGCCCTCCTCTGCTCAGTAGCCCCCACTCTATTCTCAGGTTCATGGTCACTTCCTCAGGGAAGTCTTCTTGGACCCCCTGAGCAAGTTAGATTTTTCCATTACAAACTCTCATTACATAAGCATTGTCCTTCACAGATGAGAGCTTATCACAAGTAAAATTAAATAGGTATATTTGTATTTATTGATTTAATGCCCCTTTTATATTATAACCTCCATGAGAACAACAATAACAAAATGCATCTTGTCTCCCCAGGGCCTTGTCATTTCAGTTTTCAATACAACAATGTATTAAATAAATGAATGAAAACAAACTCTTGAGTACAATGTACAAAGATGTCCATGATCTGGCCCAGCTTTCCAGGCAGTTTTCCATCCAGTATTTATTTGTTGTGCCCTACCTCATTCCTGACCTCCAAAAGGACAAACACACTAGACCATGTCACCCCACCACACCTTAGCCCACACTGCTCCCACTTTCCAGGCTGTGTCTATAAGCTTTCCACTAAGCCCTGCCTCCTCTGCCTGGCAAACATCTACTCTTCTAACATACAGTTTAAGGATCATCTCCTCTATAAGTCTCCCTCACTCCCTTCCACCCAAGTAGAGGGGACCACTTCCTTCCTCCTGGGGCTCCCACTACACTGCTGGGTATTGTGGAAGAAACCAGGCTTCACACGGTATGACTGAGACCTTCTAGAGATCTGTGGGCCAACTTCCAATTGTTAGGTGAAATTCAGTTCTGACTAAAGTCTATGAAGCTGAAAATCATCTCAGGATAGGCGGTTATTTTACAAAGTGAAAAATTACCTTCTATTCCAGCATCATAGAGCAAAGGTATCCACAATTTTGACTATTTTTGTTTGTGTTTCTTCATCCTCCCCCCAAAAAACAGCTTCTGGTAATGGGGAATAAACATCACAGGCATTCTACATAGGTAGATCTATTTCTCAGCAAGTGCTTATAAAAACAAATTTTCAAAGCCCCTCTCCACGAGCCTGCTGTAAGCATGGCTGACATCACTCGATGTGAGTGAGATGTGAGGCCTGTGACTTCCAGATTTCCAAAATGGCTCACCTTTGGGGTCTGCCCACAAACTGCCTCAAACCGGAAACCACCTAAGTTCCATAGAGCTTTTTTTTTTTTAAAGATTTTATTTATTTTTTATTTTTTCAACATTTATTCATTTTTAAGAGACAAAGAATGTGAGTGGGGGAGGGGCAGAGAGAGAGGGAGATACAGAATCCGAAGCAGGCTCCATGCTCTGAGCTGTCAGCACAGAGCCCGACGTGGGGCTCAAACTCACAGACTGCAAGATCATGACCTGGACTAAAGTCAGATGCTCAACCAACTGAGCCACCCAGGTGCCCCTAAAGATTTTATTTTTAAGCAATCTCTACACCTCGAACTCACAACCCTGAGATCAAGAGTCACATGCTCTGCCAAATCAGCCAGCCAGGCACCCCACCCCCACCCCCACCAGATCTTCTTACTTCAATTTTCCCTCTGTTTCAGTTTCACTTATTTTTATTATGTCTCTAGTTCTATGATTACATAAATGGCCTTTACAACCTGCCTTACTTTTCATTAACATAAATCTTTTTGCATTTTTTCTAGCAGAGTATCTCAAATTTTTATCACCCTAATGATTCCATAATAAAGCATATTTTCGTCTAAGGAATTTTTTAAAAATCCCTTGGATAATCTACCTTTATGTGCTTCTAAACCTATTACATAAATCTTAGACCAATGACTGTAAACCCAAAATATGAAATATTAAAATCTCAGTCTTCTTAAATCAAGTCATTATGCTATAGACCTTAAATTTACACAGTGCTATACATCAATTAAAGCTCAATAAAACTGGGGGGAATATCATTCTTCTTGAAGAGAAGCCAGTGCCATAAATGAATTGCCTTTTTTAAAAAAATTATTTATTGATGAGGGGGGTGGAGAGAGAGAGGGGGGGGAGGAGGGAGGGAGAGAGTGAGCAGGGGAGAGGCAGAGGGAAAGGGAAAGAATCCCAAGCAGGCTCCACCCTGAGAGTGCAGGCTTGGGGCTCAATCTCAACAACTGTGAGATGATGACCTGAGCCTAAATCAAGAGTCAGGGGGCACCTGTGTGGCTCAGTCAGTTAAGTGTCCGACTCTTGGTTTCAGCCCAGGTCACAATCTCAGAGTTCATGGGTTCGGGCCCCACATTGGGCTCTGCACTGACAGCATCGAAGCTGCTTGCAATTCTCTCTCTCCCTCCCTTTCTACCCATCCTCTGTTCTCTCTCTCTCTCTCAATAAATAAATAAAATTAAAATAAAAAGAGTCAGACACTTAACCGACTAAGTCACCCAGATGCCCCATGACCCAATATATTTAATTAACCATAATTTTTGTTTTTGTTTTTGTTTCGATACTCAATGTGTGGTAATCTGGCCACTGGATCCACCTTTAACCTGGTTTCTGTTGTCCTTCTCCAGAATTTCTAAAGCATGATTGCTTTTCTGGCAATAAATTTTTCACACCGGGCTAGAACATTACCCCAAGAATGGCCTCAGCTTCTCTCCAAAGATTCCTGCTTTCTCTCAACAGAGAATAAATAGTTGAAGGTTTTCTGGTATAATATGAAACTTGTGTATCTGAAAAACCTCACACTCTGTAGAGTCACACATTAAAAGCCATGGGACTTTGGGACAAATCGAACCGGGGAGACCACTCAAAAGCTAGGCAACCTAGTAGCCAGAGGGCTAAGGAAAACAGGCATTGGTACTTGACAGTCACCAAGGATGTCCCAGGCAGGCAGGTAGGCATAGCTGGAGGCTAACAATGGTAGATGTGAAGAATGCACATGGCCTCTTGAGTGGAAATGCTGGCCACAGTTCAGAGCTGGGGATGCTGGGACAATGTAGGCTGAGCAAAACCTAAGCCTGGAGCTTCCCAGGCACAGCGGCCAAGAGGGGCTCAAGACCAGGATGCACTGAGGAGCATGGGTGGCTCAGTCTGTTAAGCATCTGACTTCAGCTCAGGTCTCTGGTGGTTCACCAGTGCGGCCCCACATCAGGCTCTGTGCTGACAGCTCAGAGCCTGGAACCTGCTTCCAATTCTGTCTTCCTCTCTCTCTCTGCTCCTCCCCCGCTCATACTCTGTCTCTCTCTCAAAAATAAAATAAAATACATTTTTAAAAATTAAAAGAAAAAAGACCAGGATGCACCAATCTGGGCTTCCCCGGAGAGCCTGGTACACATGCTCATTTTTCATTTCCGTAAAACACAACCAAAGAAATCCTACTTCCAGGATAGCAGCTGAGTGTGTGGGATTTTTTTTTTTCTTTCCCACTGGAGGTTCTAATTCTACTCTTGCTCTGCGGCCTCCCCTTGCACAGAAAAAAATCTGGTATGATCGAACTGGAGTTCTAGGTTAGACTGACATTTTTAATCACATGTGAACTAATTCACATTGTAGAAACATGCTTCTGAAACCATCCATTCTTCCCTCTTGTGCACATGCAGGGCACATTGAGGGGTGGAGGTTATCCTTCCCCCTCCTCGAATCAGAGCTGATTTGTGACTGTTTTAACCATTGGGGAGTCAGTGGGGATGCATTGCAGGACTTTGGAGACTGGCTTAAGGGGTTTTACAGCTTCCGCAGGCAGGGTATTGGAAGCTTGTTCTGGATGAAGCCAGCTACCTCAGAGGAAGTCCGATTACCCTAAGACCATCGTAGCATAAGAAAGCCCAAGCTAGCCCTGTGGAGAAGACACATGGAGAGACAGATGCCCAACCAGCTCCCAAATTCTTCCAGACCTCCTGGCCTACATGCCCAGACATTCTGAATAAAGCCAGGGACTTCAGCAACAGCCACCAGCTGGTTGCAACCCTGTAAGATCCACAGCACTAACAACTCAGCTGAACTCCTCACCCTCCCCAACTATGAGAGATAATAGAAAAATGCTGTTTAATGCCACTACGTTTTAGAGTGGTTTGTTTGCACATTGTTATCTGAACATAGAGGAATACATTGTACTGGCGTGTAAAACTTAGGCATGGGAATGCAGACTAGATTATTTCTACTGAGTGTGAGGCACAGCAGGGACTGGTGTCGGTCCCCTCAACCCTAACCACAAAATCTAGCATTCCTGGATAGCTGAAACCCTTATGCCCCTTGAGTAGCATTTCTTGCAGAAACGCGGAACCAGGATGCCTGCCTAAAGGAGGGACTCAACTACAAGGCTGAAGACCTAACCAAACCTGTCTGCGCCAAGATGGACCCCAGCACTGACTGTTCACTGGCTTTCTCCCTCTTTGTAATATGGAAAATGATGCCCAGAGGTGGAGATTTAACATGCTGCATGTTCTGGGAACTGCGCCTGCGCCTAACTTCCTGTCTCTCTCCCTGCCCCAAAGGTCTCGGCGGTCACTCCTTTCCCCACTTGCGTCCCTTTAAAAACTTGCCCCGGCCTTTGTAGGGGGAGCTAGCCTGAAGGTCCCTTAACTTTCTGGGTGGGCTCCCTTCTGCTGGAGCACAACCCCCTGTAAAAGCCTGACCTGGAACTCCCATTTGGCCTCTAGTCCATTTCTGTCGTTTAGCGAATCCAAGGCCCCAAGACACTAACAAGTGTAGTGTTGGGGTAACTGCAGGTGGGCTATTTCGAGGGGGAGCTAGAAGAGATCTCCTTTGTGTACAAGAGTTCACATTCATACTGTTCAGTTGCCTTTTAGATTTGCTCTATGCTATACCTACTGAAATTCCAACTTAACCGATTTTCTTTCATAATTTGTCAAGCCACAGAATTATTTATAACTTCAAATCAAATAATATACACCACACCTTGTTTATCCATTCACCAGTAGATGGATATTTGGGCTGCTTCCATAATTTGGCTATTGTAGTTAATGCTGCCCTAAACACCCAGACACATATATCCCTTTGAACTGATGTTTGAGAGAGAGAGAGAGAGAGAGAGCAAGGACGCGTACCTAAGTTGGGGAGGGGCAGAGAGAATCCCAAGCAGACTCCACGCTCAGCTCAGCACTGAACCAACTCGGGGCTCCATCTTGCCACCCGGAGATCAT
The DNA here is from genome assembly GCA_028646485.1 of Cryptoprocta ferox. Classification (NCBI taxonomy): domain Eukaryota; kingdom Metazoa; phylum Chordata; class Mammalia; order Carnivora; family Eupleridae; genus Cryptoprocta; species Cryptoprocta ferox. The sequence goes on from CM053567.1 coordinate 152,383,850, forward strand.
GACCTGAGCAGAAATCAACAGTCAGAGCTTAATCTACTGAGCCTCGCAGGCACCATACCTCACTCTGCTTTGAGCCACATTAGTTTTCTGACACAGCGGTGTCTAAGAAGAAGTCCCTGGATCATCTCCTTTGGGAGCTTACCCCTTCCCCAAAACACCATGCTTTCTGGAGTCATCAGACTGTCCTCCCAACGTATTAAGACAAAAAACCGGCTGGTGAAACTTCACTGCTAAATAGCAGCTTAAATTCAGGGCCCAATATTGTGCTTGAAATGTAAGCGTGGGTCTCACTTTTTTGCCATTTTTTTTTATGCGATTCATAGGCTGTTGTACCAGCACAGTCCAGGCCCTTAAAGCTGGCCTTCCTTGATGTGGGTCAGGACAACACCACTGACCCCATAAAAAGAGAGGGCCCTCTGACTTTTCCTGCAGGTCCTCATAGGCAACAGGATGTTCTCTGGGAGGGGCATGGGGTACAGCTTGGAGCCTCTGGACTATCAGAACAACCCCTCCTTCCTTCCCTTCACTGACAGTGTTCCACGCTCTATCCAGAAGGGCTGGAGATGGCACTGAAGCTCACTGGGGTTTTGCTCAGACCTCGTGGGGCTGCATAAAGATCCTCTCCTTTAGAGAAAAAGAACCCGCCTCCAGTTCCGTTCCATTTAACCAGAATGTCAGTCCTGAAGCAACCTGTGTCCTCCTGTAGCATCCGGACCATCCGCTCATTGAGTAAGTATCGTGTTTGATACATAACTCCCACCCCTGACATTCCAGGATCAAATATTGAATGGAACTTAAGGTGAAGTCAAATTTCAAATAATTCTTACTTGGTGAATTATCTCATGGAAAGAAAATAAACAGAGCTGACTCTCCAGTTTTAATGAAAAGTGGTTAGGTGTAGCTGATAAAGGAGGAGATTTAGCACAGCTTTAACCAATTGTGCTGGAAAGCATGAGCCCATGAGTTCCCGTAATTTTTACCCAGGATCTGGTGCAGAAATTAGAAATGCTTTTCAAATCAAATGTCAAGTTCCAAAAGGAACAAAAATGAAAAATCATCCCTCACTGTCTATTTTTGGAAAAGAGAATGTTTTATTAATACTAGATATTTCCTATCAATTCTTTGCACGCATAGAAAGTTAAGTCTTTCTCTGTACTTAATGTCTTTAATAACTAGTGCAAATATTACAGTCATTTCTTATATCTCATTGATTTGAAAGCTCATTTTCCATTCAAGTGCAATGCTTTGTATAAAGAGCAGCTACCTGAATACAGCTGTGAAAAATCTAGAGTTACATATACCTTCATTGACTATTTTTAGATTCACTAATTAAAATTTTGCCGTATTTGCTTTCTCTGTCTTGAATGTATATGCACCATGAATATATATATGTGTGTGTATATATATATATATATATATATGTGTGTGTTTGTATATATATATATTCCAGAAACATAAGTGAATATACTTATGCTCTACCCAGAAGGCCTCTGTTGTTACAAATATCTTCAAACTGAAAAAAAGGAAAATGGTATTATCTATGTTTCCAGACTCTCTGGACACCTTGCAAATACCAAAATCACTATAAATACATTCTTGTTTGGCCTTAGCAACAGTTTATGCTGATCACATTCCCTGAGTGATATCCCACACCGTTCAGCAAGGAGGCAGAACTGCTGATTCAGGTGGATGATGAGAAAGAATGTTGATAATTATGCAGGAAATAACAAATCATTTCCTCTCCTTCCCCCCCTCCCAATTTGCCATTCTATTCTTTCTTACAGATGATAAGGGTAACTGAACTGCCTCTAGGGAAGCATTGTTCCAATTTGAAGCAGTTTCAGGGTGAATAATGAGATCAGAGTACCACCAGGTACTCCAGCCTGATTCTGTGGCTGAGGAGACTGCAGAGCAGAGAAGTAAACTTATGTGACCAAGGTCACTTGGCGAGTTCACGTGTCCAACCGGAACTCACTTCGGACATCCCGCGTCCAAGCGGACAGCCCTCGCCTTGGGTCTGCCGCTCCTGCTGGGTATGGAAAGAAAACATTCTTTATAGAAGGGCACAGCATCTTCTAGACACTCCCTCCCAAGAAAACCATCCGTCTGCTGCGGCAAACGCCTGCCTGTGTCCTCAGTGCTCTACTCACTGGGAAGGGGGTGGGCCCCCGCAGCTGGGTGTAGCCCTGTGCTTTCCACCCTTCCTGCGGAAACGTCACCTGCTTGCCATCTGGGCTCCACACACCATCTTCCAGGGTCCTTCCACGACCTCGCTCTCCATCACTCCCTCTGCATGTGGGGGAAGCCCCGCAGCTCCCCCTCTCCCCACCCTCCACCCCCACAAGGCCTTTTCCCTGAGTGGGCGGGGCCGCAGGGACCTCTCTAGTAACAGTGCTAACTGCTAAAACTGCCTGCAATTGGCCCCCATCCTTTTTTTTTTTTTTTTAATTTAAGTAATGCTGGAGCCGTTCCTGCTACGGCAGCCCTTACCCAGCTGGCAGAGGCCCATCTGCTCGGAGACCAGCCTCCCTGCCTCCTTCCAGCGCCACACCATGGCTGCGCGCTGAGGGCCCCGCTCCCCTCGCATGGAAAGACTGAGCACAGCAGAAGACCTTGAACAGACGAGAAATGCTCCGTCCCATTTCTCCCTATTTACGGTGCCTGCCATGCTGGCCGCCACCGTGATTTTAATCAGGGCTGCCAGACTTAGGAAATAGAAATACAGAACGCCCAGTTGAGTTTGCCTTTCAGGTAAACAACAAATACTTTTTAAATATTTAAGTATCTCCCATGCGATACTGGGGACCTACTTATACTAAAATATTATTTGTCTGAAATTCAGATCCAACGGGGTGACCTGTAGTTTACCTGGCAACCCCATTTTAACATTCCACCAAAGTGAACGGAAAAATTTCCCTTGCAAGATAGGGTCTGCAGTTCCAGCCAGCGTGGAGGAAAGCAAATATTGCTGAGATGCATTTGCCGCAGCAAAGAAGTGATTAGCGGTCTGGTATGTTCTGCATTAGGCATTAAGCACATGCCACCCATGCCTACCACAGTGCCTCCTTCAAAGCCTGGGCAATGATTTACAAAGCAGTAAAAATGGAAATTCACTCACACCCAAATCCAGCCGGGGAGAAAACCCAAGAACATCAAGTCCTGCCTGCAGTTACCAAGGAAAAAGGGAAACAGACTGTGACAAAAGCAAATCATTGCAAAAGTGTTTCCTCGCGCAGAAGCCGAGCACTCGTAACAGGAGAGTGGATTATGTAAAAGCTTTGCCATCTCAAAACGGAGAGCCTTCCTGGGATCCTTCCATTTTGGAGGTGCTAATACTTGTGGCCACACCACTCACACACATTCTCCACCTACTCCCCCCTCACGGCTTCAAAATGCATCAGCTTTGACTTGGGCTGACTCAGCAGTCTGGTATGAACTGCTTCCAGTTAACTCTGTGGTTCACTTAAAATACCATAAGCTCTACTTTGACTCATGCGCAGAAACAGTCTTGTATGTATCCTACAATTCACCGGAATGCCTCTGATATGCAAAGTGCTGCCCAAGCCAGCGCAGGAGGGTGGCCTGTGGGGTGTGAGGGAGGTTGGGGTGGGACAGGACCAACACAGTCCTGCCCTCGGAGAGCTTAGAATCCAGAGCAAAAGACTCACAAAGACATGCTTCCTACGCCAGAAGTACAAACTTGTGCAGTCCAGAAAAATCAATTCCATATTTGGGAAGAAAGAGGTGGAGACAAGGGGGTAGGAATGAGAAGCTAGGGAGGTAGGAAATATGTATGCTGGTCTCTTGTCCATATTATAAAGTGATGTATGCATGCATGCAGGAAGAATCTCAGTGTACTGTCTAAAGCACATATTCGGGGCGCCTGGGCGGCTCAGTCAGTTAAGCATCCGTCGGCTCAAGTCATGATCTCACGGTTCGTGGGTTCAAGCCCCTGATCGGGCTCTGCACTGACACCTCAGAGCCTGGAGCCTACTTTGGATACTGTGTTTCCCTCTCTCTCTCTGCCCCTCCCCTGCTTGTGCCTCTCTCTCTCTCTCTCTCTCTCTTAAAAAGAAACATTTTAAAGCACATATCCAAATAAATAATGTTAAACTGAATTCAAAAGTACTAAAATGTAATGGGCTACAGCCTTACTTCTGTAAGTAGAAAACAAATCCATTTATAAATCCATGAACAAGATTCAATTTACGTTTTAGTTATGAAGCCCCAGCCATTTAGGATGGTCTAAATTTAAAGATGGAAGCCTGTGGAAATTTTGTCTTCGAGTACATAACGTCACGAACCGCAATATGTGAACACAATTCAGAACATCAGGAAATGCTAACGTACACCTCTCTGTCTAGGAGGAAGATTACCACTAAACAAAACACGAAATACTTCTTGTTTAAAAAATATCAATCCTGACCCACAAGGGAATGTCCAAACTGCCCCTTTGTTATTTTCCAATGAACATATAGCCCGGACAGGCATAGTTTCCATGCAGCCCTCGGGCTGTATCACTGTCCTATAAAACCTTCCAGGTCCCTCCTTCCTTGGCCCACAGCACCCACCCCCCGTGTCACCTTTGCTGCCTGCTTGCCCCCCAAGCCCACCACCGGCCACTCTCTTGCACCTCTTTGGCCACGCTGGCTTCTCTCGGATCCCAGAACACGCCCAGTGTGGCTCCAGTGCAAGGCCTTCCTGCTGGCTGTTTCCTGGGCACGGAGTGTGCTGTCTGTGGTTCTTACCATGGGTTCTTACTGTAATGAGGGTCTCAGCTCACAGCTCGCCTTCACAGCTAGGCCTTCCCATCCCATCCTGTCTAACGTAGCATACCCCATACAAAGCATTCTTTATCACAGTTTACTGTTGTCATCACACCTCCTGGGATTATCTACAAAATTATTATTTCAGGGTCTGTCTTCCCAATAAGGGCAAAAATCTTATTTGCCTTCGTCACTATAGCATCCTTTGGGCCAGGGACAGTACTTGGCACAGTATAGGTGCGCAACAAACATTTGTTGATTGAACAAATACATTTCAACTCCAGAGAGGTGAACTTACTTACCTTAGAAAGGACGCACATACTCACGATGGAAACCAGGCCCCAGACTACTAACTTGCAGAAATGCCCAAAGGAAAATGCATCCAATTTCCCCTAATAACGACCATATGTGATTTATTGGGAAGAATTCCAGTGTTCTAGAAAATTTTAAAATTAAGAGAATGTTTACTATTCCTGACTTTCGGTCTTTTTCTTCACCTAAAACATTTTGGGGGCACCTGGGTGGCTCAGTTGGTTGAGCGTCCAATGCTTAATTTCATCTCAGGTCATGATCTCATGGTTTATGAGTTTGAGCCCGACATCAGGCTCTGTGCTGATAGCGCAGAGCCTGCTTGGGATTCTCTCTCTTTCCCTCTCTCTGTGCCCCTCCTCTGCTCTCTCTTTCAAAATATAAACTAAAAGAAAAAAGGTTTTAATAAAAAATTAAAACATTTTCATAATTTCAATAGTGAGAGGCACCTGGGTGGCTCAGTCAGTTAAGCATCCCACTTTGGCTCAGGTCATGATTTCACGGTTCGTGAGTTCAAGCCCCGCATCATGCTCTGTGCTGACAGCTACAGAGGGTCTACCAATCACTACAGGGTGAGGTCTACCAATCACTGACTCTCTGACAATTTTCATCATTGAAAGATGGTTGCTTTTACCCCACTTTTATAGGCTTTGGAGAAAGAAAACCTACCTCTAAGTGTATCTTCAAAGGGGCTAGGTAAGGATTCCTTTGGCTTCAAGGTCCCTGGTGGTATCTACACTCGTCTTTCATCCCTTGAATTTGGCATATTTCCTCGGCCTATTTTAGCACATTAGCCAAAGTCCAGTACTGGGCCTGGCTTCCCACCCATGCTTGGACCCCACCTCAATTTCCATTTGGCCCGCATGCCTAAGTGACAGTCATCAATGGAAGCCTTTTATCATAATCCTCGGTGCTCCCATCAGCAAGAGTATCTTGAGATTTAACTCTCTTCAAGGCCAAGGACCAGGTTGGTAGAATTCTCTCAGTACTACCTCAGTCTACAGGACGGGGAGGGGTGAGTAGAGTCAGCAGCACTGAGGGCCTCCCTGCATCTCATTATGTGATTTTTGTTATCTCTCTTGTTGCCATAAATTTTTTGTAGGGTTTGCACACAACACTGGAATAAGTGAATGATCTTGGAAAAAAAGCAGGGACAGCTAATAGTTTCATGTTCCTCCCACTACTCTGTTGAAGCTCTTATCAAATCAGAAATTAGATTATCTGGAGCCAGGAAGGCAATAAATAGCTGCTTGTTTCTGGAAACGGTTAGCCGCCTGGCTTTGTACATGTTCAGGCTTCGCAGCAGTCATGGATTCAAGAGGAAAATGCTACAAAAAACCACCCCTCCCCACCTCCAGATTCTTCACCAGGCCTTGCTTGATGCTCACCGGAAAGGCTGGGGACAGGGTGGTGAGGACCATGTGTGCCAATAGCCAATGAACACTGAGTTTAGGGAAGCACCTCTTACAGAGCAAGCCTGCTCTTTGGGGGAAGAGGTTACCTCGTCCCTCAGGCTGCCCCCTACAAACACAACC
>CM053567.1:152390959-152480201 GCA_028646485.1 Cryptoprocta ferox
CAATCCGCCATGTGGGTGCCTGCAAGTTCTTACTGGGTGTGAATGCAAGCAAGGCTCTCACCCCTTCTCCTGGCCACTCCTCAGGGTTGTGTTTGTAGGGGGCAGCCTGAGGGACGAGGTAACCTCTTCCCCCAAAGAGCAGGCTTGCTCTGTAAGAGGTGCTTCCCTAAACTCAGTGTTCATTGGCTATTGGCACACACCGTCCTCACCACCCTGTCCCCAGCCTTCCCAGTGAGCACAGGGGAGTCTAATGAATAACGTGCAAATGGGAACAAGTATTGTTGCTCCCATGGGTTCTATATTCTTACATTAGCCACACTCAGCCTTTAGCAACTCATTAAGTATCTTAGTGAAATCCTTGTTACCAGCTTCTATCCATCCAGTAGCATCTGTTCTGGCCAAGCAGGTGCTCATGGCTCAGTCCTCCTTGGAGGTGCCCGTCTTCCCTTAGATTTCAAGTTTGTTGGTCGACCTACAACCTCAGCTCTCTGAAAGGTTCAAGAAAAGTTGTGAATTTATAGATTTTTTGGCAGACCATCTCTGAATTGATTAAGGCCTAAAACACTGAAGAGAAAGATCATGATAAACCAACTGAATGAAATGATTCAGCAGTAAATAGACAAATTAGAGAACAAACCATTGAGCAACAAGAGAAATCTCTTGGATATGAAAAACATAACAAGGAGTGAACTGAGCTGAAAATGAGTGGTACAGATGACTTGGTTTTCATTAGAATCCTTCCTGAATTATACAATCCACAACCATGTTCATATATTACTTTGATAAAAAGGGTTTTAAAGTTATGGAAGGACACAAAATCTTATTAATCACAAAGTCAGAAAAATAAACAAAGCACTCCAGTCCTCTGTGGTTGGTTGGTGCCGCAGTGTGGGAATATAACAGCAAAACAACAGAACCCAAATCTGTCTCACAGAGAGAATTTGAACCGGCTCCTCTCCAAGAAACAGAAACTAGAAGTCCAGGAAGTGCTGGCCATTGTAAACTTGGCATTTCTATGCCTCTCCTTTACCTAGTCAACGACTGACATTAAAAAAAAAAAATGAGTTTCAGTGGCACCAAGTCAGCATCTAAGAGCATCCTTAAAATTTATATTCATATAATTAAGTTGCATGAGATGAGACGAGCCATTTGCAGCAGGCTTCACATGCTGAGATTGCTGTCCGGACAAGGAGAAACACTGCAGTGGTTACGACAATTCATGTTGGCTTCAGTCAAGTTTCGTTCCAGCAAAGAAACGCTTTGCCATCTGCTGACACCCAGTAGTTACCTGGGTTGGAATCAGAGTTCCCAGACAGCCTGGCACCCCTAAACCGTCTAAGCCGTGTTAGGGTTCTACTTGTCTCCAATCACTTTCTTTAGTCAAGCGTTTTCAGAAACACGTTTACAGGAAGACATGAGTCATAATGATATGATATGTAATATTTTAGCTGTTAGTGAATTCCTTGGACACTTTCCATTTTCTTGCTTAGAACTTAATTTGAAGAAGTAACTAGCTTTTACTTACTATAAGATGAAGTCAGATCAAGCAGAAATTTGAAACTTTGGAAATGTCGAACACTCTTAACAGCTTAAAGGAAAGGGGAGGGTGTCAAAATGTGGATTGCTGGGTCCCACATTGGCCCAGGTGCTCTTCGGGAAAACAAAAAACCAAATTCCTATAATCTCATGTGTCTTCACATAAACAGATAAATAAAAACCAAGAGCCTCTAACAAAAAATATACTGAATGGAATCTCACCGAGAAAAGTCTGATGTTACAAAATGATAGGCAGTCTATAATCTCCCTTCTTCCTAGGGAATTAGGGTGTTTGAAACAGACATGGTCTTGAGCAGAATAGAGCTTGCAAAGAGAGGATTCCTGCTGCTTCCAAAAATAGATAGTGTTACTTATAGTCACAGCCAAGTTTTCCCGAGGTCAGAAGTTTCTCGTTGGTCAGCAGCCTCCCCTAATTCCAAGCCTCCTGCTTTACTAGGCAGAAGGAAGAGTTTTTTATTGCAAAGCTGCCAAAGCAAGGGCTTTTCACACAGATGAGTTTTTAACCGCAACCAGCAGAGGAAAAAATATTTTTTCTTAGGGTGGGAAGAACATTCTTCCAGTGAATAAAAAGTTGTATTTTTACAAAAAATACAAAAAAGTTGTATTTCCTTCTGTATTGTTACTGAGCATATATGCCAGAGCAGTTTGTGAAGCCATTAATTAGCCTGGAGGAGGTGTGTGGTTAGCAGTTAAGAGTATGGGCTCTGTGGCCATTGCTTGGTTCAAGTCTTGTCTCTTCACGTCTCTGTGACCTTGGAGAAACTGTTACACCAGTCTGTGCCTCTGATCATTTCATCTGTGTAATGAGAACAATAAGGCTGTAGTGAGGACTAGGTGAGTTACTGCCTACAAAATGCTTAGGACAGAGCCCGGGTCGTAGAAAGCACTTAGCAGATGTTACCCACGATTACTTTGGTGGCAAACTTTTCACATCTCAATTGCTTGTGATCCACAAAGCATCCTCTACTGGCCAGCAGAGGAGAAACATGAGAGTTCCCAATGGGTATTTGTTAACTGAGCCTTCTCCTAAAGCCCTGCCCCATAAAGGATTTTCCTAAATCATCTTCTGGTCCTTGAGGTCACTGGCAGCTGAGGAGTTTATATGGATGCTTTACAGATCACATCTATAGCTATGTTAGGGTTTATACACTCATAGGATAAATTATTGCTGTCTTTCAGAACAAGAGCCAGGACACTATTTGTATGTCAATTCAAAGATTCTGGAACTTCCACAAAATGGATCGTTTTCCTATGTTATCACGTTAATGTAAGTTCTTTTGTTGAAGTAGAATACATATACCAAAAAAAGGGTATAAATATTAAGTGTACTGCTTCATAAGTTATCACAGGGTGTAGAAACCTGTATAATCATCATCCTAAAACAAGTCATGGCGAGAACCTTAAAACTTCACCTTCCACCCATTCTCTCTCCAAATGATCACTCCTTCCCTCTCACTCAGAGGTAACCACTGTCCTGGCTTATAACACTCTAAATGAGCTTTTCTGTTTTTGAAACGTATGTAAGTAGAATAACTCATTTCTTTCTTTTTACATTAGAATTATAAAATCACGTATGCTGTTGCATGTAGTGTGCCCGAAACATTGATTTCTATGTCCTTTGGTGCCCTTATGCAAGCATTTCTGATGAGTATATGCCTAGTGGGGAAACGTCAATCACTGGGTATGTGTATGTTCAACTTTAGTAGATAACACCAACCAACTTCCACAGTATTTGTACCAAAGTGCACTCGTGTTAGCCATGCGTGAGTTTCAGGCTATTAACCTGCTAATAACCACAACTGGCTATTGTCAGTCATTTGATTTTTCACGTTAGCCATTTTAGGGTGAGAATGGAAATGTCTCCCTGGGATTCTAATGTGCACTTCTTGGATGATTCACTGTACGAATCATCAGATGCTCAATTAATGAATCTCAGATGCTTAGTTGTATGAAATCCTTTATCTATTAAGATTATTATATGTATTATATGATTTTTTCTTATTGGCAGATTGCATTGATTGATTTTCAAAAGTGACAGTAACTTTTCATTCCAGGAATAAACCCAATTTGATGATCTTCATAGTTTTTTGCTCAATTCAATTTGATCATTTAGGATTTTGCACTTATGTCGTACAAAGGACTTTTCCTTTAAATTTCCTAGGTTATACCGATATTATAAAATAAGATTCAAAGTGTTAGTGTTACCTGTTCCTTCAATGTTTGGAAGAACTCATCGGTAGGGACATCTAGGCTTGAAGTTTTGCTTTATTTTGCTTTATAGGAAGGCTGTTGTTCTTAACTCCTTAAGCAGAACCTTAGGAAAGTGCACATAAGTATACTGCAGTACATTTGCACAAAGTGAGTAATGGCCATGTGGCCAGCACCCAGATTGAGAAACATAATCAGCACATAATCAGCACATAATCAGCATTCCAGATGCCTGTTTCCTGTCTTCTTCCAGCCATTTATCCTCCTTCCCAAGGGTAATTGCTATCCTGAATTCTGAGACCATTACAGTAAAACTTTGGATCATAACTTGTTCTTAGCGTGTTCTCCAAGATGAGCAAACATTTCTAATAAATTTTAACTTGATAAATGAGCAATGTCTTGCAGTTCGAATAGTACGTAATGCCAAATGTCACATGATCACAACTGAGCCAGTGACTCTTCTCTCTCTTTCTTTCTCTCTCCCTCTCTCTCTCTGTGGGATTGTGCGTGATCATCTCCCACATTCAGATGCTCAATCTCAGGCAGTGTGCGTGATCATCTCCCACATTCAGATGCTCAATCTCTGCCACAGTGTTTGGCAGAAATCAGCGATTTTTCAGAATGTTGGAAGGTGACCACAACCAGCACTGATGTATTTTTATCACTTCAAAGCACCTATGGGCAATCCTCTGCTTTTCCATACAAGAGTAAGCTTAGGAATGCTTTGCTTCCTTCCAGGTCCCGCTGCCTGCAGATATAGACCCTTTTCTCTGTGGCCTTATTGCCAGTTACATTAGATACAGTATATGACAAGAGTTTATTAATACTGTACTGTAGTCAACATCCGTGCAAGCGTATACAATGGCCCCCATGCAGAAAAAGATTCCAGTGAGCAAATAGATAGCAGTGATTCCGTTAGTGAAAGTCATCATACATAATAACCCTCCTCTCTCTTGTCTTCTTCACACCAGTCATGAAGGGTTTCAAAGTTAAGTGCAGGTTAATTTATTTTCTTTATATTTTGTATTTTCTTGATTATTTTGTATTATATTACAGTATTGTAATCATTTTTATATAAATACATAACGAATCATCTGAGTTTCCTTTATTTCTTATGGGGCGCTTTGATGTACAAGTGCTTTGGATTACAAGCATGTTTCTGGAACAAATTATGCTCGTATTTAGTTTTGCTGTTTTGGTACTTTATTGGAAATCTATTAGGACTTATTTATTGAACCGGTATATGGTTACTTTTGGTATTGTTTTGTGTACACTTAAAAAAATTGCCTGTTTTGAAGTTGTTGAAAGCAGTGTGCTATAGAAGTCAATTAGGTCAAGTTTGATAATTGTGTTGTTCACATGTTGATACCTTTAATGTCTATTTGTCAGCTTTGTTCTATCAGTTAGTGAGAGAGGTGGGATAAAATCTCCAACTGTGTAGTTTTGTCAATTACTCATTTTGGTTCTGTCACTTTTGGCTTCTTACATTTTGAAGCCATCTTATTAGGTTCATAGATTTAGAGTTGTTATATTTTCTTGATGGATTGAACACTTTATAGTTATGAGAGATCCCACTTTATCTTCAGTAACATGGATTGCCTTGAAATCCACTTTGTCTGATGTTAGAATTGCTTTGTCAGCCTTCTCTTTATTAATGTTTGACCTATCTTTATCTACCCTATTTAAATATTTTGGTATTTAAGATTTGCCTCTTGTAGGCAGCATATAGTTAGGGGGTGGTGTTGTTCTAAAGATCTTGGCCTTTTAAGAGGTGTAATTAATGCATTTACAATGAATCTAAATTACTGATATATGTGGGTTTCCATGTACCATCTTACTATTTATAGTTATGTTATATATACTACGTTTGCTTATTTCTTATTTTCACTCATTAGATTACTCCATTGCTTCCCTTTTATTAACTTGTCCTAGGTTCTTTACCATTTATATCTGATAGGATTTCAATTTAGCCTGAACAATTTCCTTTAATATTTCTCAGGCTGCAACACTGCTGGGAACACATTCTCTTGATTTTCAGTCATCTGAAATGATCTTTGCCTCTATTTTTGAAGGATATTTTCACTGGGTATAGAAATTCTGGGTTAACAACCTTATTATAAATTTATAGCCCACAAGGTAGTGGTCCAAGGTCTTCTCAACTTCATTGTGTCTGATGAGGAGAGATGGTTGCTGAAAGGGCTATTCTCCTATCTACAGTGTTTTGCTTTTAACCCTGCTACTTTTGTGATTTTCTCATTTTCTTTAGTTTTCAGCAGTTTGACTATTATGTGCCTAGGCATGGTTTTATTCATATTTATCTTGTTTTGGGTCTCCTGAACTTCTTAAATCTGTAAATGTATGTGTTGCAATAAATTTGGGGAAATTCTAGTCTTTGGTTAGATCTTTGCTGTTGTCCCATAGATGCATGAGCTTCTATTCATTTTTTAGATTTTTCCCCCTCTTCTTCATATGGGACTAATATTCATTCATCTTTCCCCATGAATTTTTAATATTCAGGTATTGTATTTTTTTACTCCTAGAATTCCCATTTGGTTGTATTTTACAGTTCTTATTTCTCTCTTGAGATCTCCCATCTTTTCTCTTATAATGACTGTTTTCCCTTATGTTATTTGAGCCAGTTATAATGTCCACTTTAAAATTCTTATCTACGAAGCCTAATGGCTGGATCACCTGAGGACCAGTCTCTGCTGATAGTTTTAACTTTTGAGATTTGGTTATATTTTCTGGGGTCTTCACTGTGCTAAGTACGTTGGGGTAGTATCCTGGATATTCTGATTGTTTTGTTGTGGAAACTCTGGGTTCTGTTAAATTCCTCCAAAGAGTTTTGGTTAATTTGCTTAGATTCTAATAGCAAACTCTGTCTATTGTGTGGCACCTCAAAATTCATTTCAGTAGTTTTAGCTTCAGCTGTGCTACTTGCAAACTGTCCTGCATATGCAAGGTTTAGGGATTAGTTGAAGATTTAGGCAGAGTTAATACTCAGAATTTGGGATTTCTCCTTTCTGGCTCTGTTTCTGGGATTCCTCCTCACTTTCTAGAGGCTTGGGTTGTCCTGAAATCTGTGTTCTGGTTACTTGAAAGACTGCAGGGTTTCTATGAAAGTTTTACTCACTCCATGTGGTGCAGACTGTAGCAATAACTAAAGCTAAAAAGCTAAACTAAACTAAAAACTATAAAAAATGGAAAACTTTTTCGGTGCTATTCTCTTAATCCAAGTGTCAACTTACCTTCAGATTCTGCCTGTTTTTGCTTACTCTCCAGTGCCTTCAGGTTATTATTTGTTTTTAATTTATTTACAGCACTTTATATTTCTACTTGTACATGTGGCTGCTTTTTAAGATTTTCTGTCATCGTTTTTTCAGAGGTTTTACTTGCATGTTGTTTCTGTTTGTTCTCTTTATGTGTTTGCAGCATTCTTGAATTGGGGCTTCTTGTCTTTCACTAGTTTAGGAAAATTCTTGAACACTGTTTTAAAATATTGCTTCTGCCACTTTCTCCATCCTCTTTCTCCAGGACTAATATTATTTGTATTTTAGACCTATTCACTGACTATCTCTGACTTGTTCCTCTCTGTATTTTCCACTTTTTTTTAGTTTCTCTTTGCTTCTGTCTAGATTTTTTTCTGACGTATCTTTTATTCATTAACTCTGTCTTTGTTGGGTTTAATCTTCTGTTAAATCCAATCCGCTGAGTTATTTATTTCATCTATTAAATTTTTCAGTTCCAGAATTTCCACTTGATTCTTTTTTTATAGTTTCCAGTTCTCTGCTGAAGTTCTCTCATAAATATAATTTATAGTTATTTAAAGTCCATGTTAGATAACCCTAATATCTCAATTTCCTATGGGCCTTTTTTCTATTGGTTTCTCTCCTTTAAAAAAAAAAAAAAAGTCTTGTCCTTGGGGCACCTGAGTGGCTCAGTGGGTTAAGTGTCTGACTCTTAATTTCAGCTTAGGTCATGCTCTTGAGGTGTGTGGGATTGGTTGGACCCTGCATCAGGCTCTGCACTATAGTACAGTACAGTGAAGTGCTTGGGATTCTTTCTCTCCTCCTTTCTCCTTGCCCCTCCTCCGCTTGTGTGCTCTCTCTCTCTCTCTCTCTCTCAAAAATAAATAATGAATATGGGACACTTGGGTGGCTCAGTCGGTTGGGCGTCTGACTTTGGCTCAGGTCATGATCTCGTTTGTGGGTTTGAGTCCCATGTGGGGCTCTGCGCTGACAGCTCAGAACCTGGAGCCTGCTTTGGATTCTGTCTCCCTCACTCTCTGCCTCTCCCCTACTTGTGCTCTCTTTCTCTCTCAAAAATAAATAAACATTAAAAAAATAAGTAACATTAAAGAAGTCTTGTCCTTTTTGTTATTTTTGAATGATTAACATTAATGAACATTGTGTATAAGAAGTTATAGACATAAAGTTCTGTATGATATTTCTTTTTTTTTTAATTTTGTTAACATTTATTCATTTTTCAGAGACAGAGAGAGACAGAGGTGATGGGGGGAGGTGCAGAGAGAGAGGGAGACACAGAATCTGTAGCAGGCTCCAGGCTCTGAGCTGTCAGCACGGGGCCCGACATGGGGCTTGAACTCACAGACCACCACGAGATCATGACCTGAGCTGAAGTCGGAGGCTTAACCCACTGAGTCACCCAAGCGCCCCCCTGTATGATATTTCTTTAATAAAGGAAAGATTATTACAAGGTTTCAAGAGTCTTAAAGGTACCTAAATGTAGGCATCAAAAAGTGGGGCAAAGACAGCTGGGAAAATGGGTTCTGGTCTTAGAACTTTGGGGACTAAAGCCACTCCATCTATCTCTTAGGGAACAACACATCTCAAAGCGGCTTCTTACTGCTGTTCTGTGTTAATCAGCTTCTACTTCTGACTTACTGACATATAAACCATGTAAAATGACAATCTACCTCAAATCTTCATGACATTGTAGATCTCATTCCCATCTATTTCCTCCTGACTGATTCAGTATATTTTAGTTCAAATTCCTGAAGAAGAGAATATGAGAGGCTCAGCCAATGGACTGGTACCCATTGGGAATGGTATGTATTCCTGGTATAGTCAGTCACAGCCATAACCATAGGTGTGAACTCACAGATTCAAAAAGGGCAGCAAGATCAGGCTTAGAATTAAGTCTCAGCAGAACCAAGGATAATCATATCTAGTATAGCCTGAAAGCATTTATGACAGCATCGTTAAATTTTATGTTATTTTCTTCATCTATTAGCTTTACTGAAGATAAATTACCTCATCGTTTTAAATTTGAATTCCGTTTTTTGTGAGTGAATAGAATTTTACTTCACATATGAATAACCTGTGGATTATATATATATATATATATATATATATATATATATATATATATCGGATTGAGTTGATTCAGAACTGAGCTCAGGTCCTTTGAGTACTATTGAGTACTTTGAGTACTATTTCTAGCTCACCCTTACTTGTAAACTTCTCTAGCTTCTCAGAGTCCGAATCTTAAGTCTGGGGGGTTTACCAAAGCCCATCCTCCTCAGCAGACTCTGAACTCGAATTTTATCACCTCATATCAGTGAGTCCTTCAAACAACTCCATGAGTCATATCAGTGAGCCCTCAGACTCTGCTTTCACTTTCAGAATGGACTATTTTCTCAAGGGAAAAAGTGACCTCAAATACTAGCTCATATCTTTTGGCTTCTTTCTTCTTATAGATCTTTGCCCAACAAATGTTCACTTCCTTAGTAGCCCTTCAATTCCTTCAAATGGATTCTAAAAATATTTCACCTTACTTTTTAAGCTACCCTTATGAGGAACTTGTCCAAGACAGCCGCTGTAGGAAGCAAACTTCATATGCCATCTACATACTTCCCAAGAATGTCACCAATTTAGAATAAGAATTGGTCTTATTTCCCAGGACCTTTGGTCCTTCCACATTATAAAAGATTTTACAGCTAACTTTTACATTAGTTGTTGCACCTGATGGTTTTTGTCGAGGCCATTATAGCACATTCTCTGTTCTAGCCCCATTGCCTCAGACAAACCCCAAGTTCGGCCCAAGCAACTCATGAAGGTGGAAAAGGTTATCTACTGTGATATATATATGTCCTCCTCGACTCCAGCCATCACTTTTTAAATATATTTATTTATTTTTGAGATGGAGTGTGTGTGTGAGTGGGGGAGGGGAAGAAAGAGCCAGGGACAGAGGATCTGAAGCAGGCTCTGCACTGACAGCAGCAAGCTTAATATGGGGCTTGAACTCACAAATCGTGAGACCCGTGGTATCATGACCTGAGCCAAAGTTGGATGCTCAACTGACTGAACCACCCAGGCACCCCACTTTTTTGTTTTTGATGAGTGTTGTGATTTCTTCCACTTTGCCTGGCATATGGGTAATGACAAGTTTTAAGCTAATGGGATAGTTGGGGCAAAGTGAGACATTTGAGAAGACCCTATTTACCACCATGAGATGGACCTTTCCACGAAAAAAATAACAACTATCACCTCTCCTCTCGTTTCCTAATATGCCCACAGAACATTCTGGCTGGTCTTATACAGTCACAACCACCAATGGCCAGGCTTCTCAAGGACTCTCCAACTCTTATGTGAGGTGTCCCTCAAGCTCTCTCACCAAACAAGAGACACATTTGGAAAGTGACAGGGGTTACCCAGCTATCATTTGATTTCTCATATCGAGGGAACCTTCAGAATATGTTTTCCAACCCCTCCACTTGACTATCACATTGAAAATATAGCCTCCCATATTCTGAGGGACCTGATATTAGGACTCCTTGGTCCATGGTATTCCAGTTAGTCTCCAAAAGCTTGGGTTTGGGGAGTACAGGGTTGGATAATAATGGGACAAGTCAACCTCTGATTCTTCTTTCTGTATTAAATGTGTTCCCATGTCAACAACGTCACAGTCCTAGGGGCGAAGGCCCACCCAGATCCATTCTTCAGCTTCCTCCCCTTACGATCAGTTCCATTTCTAGATTGCTCCCCACAGGAGTGGTTGTCTCTTATCTAGTTAGACTCTTGGTCTTCTACACTTCTATCCTTCAGAACAGCCTTCAAGGTCTCCTGTTTGTCAAGTGGGACTCTAGCCCTGGAGATGGCCCACAGGAAGAAACTAGAGCACCACTGGGTGAGTCCTCTTTACCTAAGTAGTCATAAAGTGTCTTTCTACCTTAGCATCTCACTCTCTGTAGGGCTTACTGTATTCTTGGAAAACTCTGGCCTCCTCTGATGGTTGTTCCAAATTAGTAAGGGTAGTCTGGTGTTCCTCATATTGTGACTCTGAGGCAGAGCAAGCCCTCTCATCCCACTTTTGCTTTTAATCTACCAGATGACCCATGCCAGTATCACAAAATAATCACACAAATGTCATCATCTATTGTGCCTGCACTTGAAAGGCACAGAAAGCCACTGGCTGGATGGCACCACTCCAGTAACTTAGGAAGTTTCTCATGCTGTCCTTAGTCTTTCTCTACTACCTTCTTACATCTGAGGGCTTTCTGCCCAAGTGTGTTAACTATTCACAGGGATTGACCACAGGGCTGGTATGGATTTGAAGACGAGTAGTAAGGATTTGAGACTTCCACTTTGTTTCACCACCCCTTCACCTAGAGAACTATGCAAAGTATAGGCAAGCATTCGAGGATATGTGGTAGTTCAAACCAGTGGACATGGCGTCACTGGGTTTCCCTTATTTTTATTTCTCTCGGTGCAATGAGACCTATTCCTTAAGCATCATTTCTCATTCTCCTAAGGGGCTCTTCCATACTTCCATCTCTTTCCTTGAACCTCCTAGCTTTCCCTTCTCTCTCTCAGTAGAAATCTTTGAATCAGTCGCTGAGATCAGGTCTCATAAGGGGAGACCTCCTACTCATTTACACATTTCCCCTCTTGTCTAAGGGGAAAACTAGTGTCTTGCCCTAAGTCTCCACTTGGCTGTAGGGTCCTATCTCCTGCTTCCTCTAGTCCCTCATTCCACCACCATCTCCTTTCTCCCCTTTGATCTTGAAAATAAAAAGTTCCTATACTCCACTTCAAGAAAGGAAGGAAAAGCAGCAGGTTCATTGGCCATAGTAACATGTAAGTAACTACTAGAACTGGTTTTAAACTTGTCCCTGCTGATCAATGACAGCTTTCTATCATCAGTACCCATGTGTGATATTGTGATTAATAACAAGAAATGTATATTTGGTTTTGGTCCCAAATCCTGGCATAGTTCCTAAACCCCATGGAAATTCCCTAAGGATGAGAGGATTGGGATACCTTTTGCAATGTTAGTGAGGTGACTTTTAGAAAGCCCCTAGGTAACCTAAGGATGGGGCTGGCTTCCAGGGAAACTAATCACGTGATTAGAGGGTTGGAACCTTCAGTCCCACTCCCTTGTCCCCAAGTCCATAGAGGGGCTAGAGACTGAGTTTAATTACCAACGACGTATGATTTAATCAATTGTGCCTATATAAGGAGGCCTCCATAAAAACTCTAAAGACAGGGTCCAGAGAGCCTCTTGGTTGGGGAACACATGGAATTTTGGGGAAAGTGGCACACTTGGGGAGCATGAAAACTCCATGCCCCTTCCCACATATGCACCTCTCCATCCAGGTGTTCCTGAGTTACATCCTTTTATAATAAACTTGTAAATGTAAGTAAATGTTTCTCTGAGTTCTATGAGCCACTCTAGCTAGTTAATTGAACCCGAGGAAGGGATGTGGAAACCTCCAATGTATAGGCAGTTGGTGAGAAGCACAGGTGACAAATGCTCTTGCTATTGGTGTCTGAAGTGGGGGGGGGGGGCGGGATGTGGCATGGTCTTGTGGACTAAGCCCTTAAACTGTGGGATCTAACTAGGTAGAAAACTCACACACATCAGACCGTGCCTTTGAAAGCCAGCCCCACACTTCTGAGTTGGCCAATCAGCGATATCCTTACTCCAGTGACCTCAATTCCATGGCTGAAGCACAACCAATCCATAAACATTCCCACTTCTGAAAAACTGGCCAGTCCCTGAATTTCATGTTTTCACAGAACGTGATTTAATTCACGGGAGAAGGTCACCAGTAAGCCCATCAGAGACCCGAGCAGCATGCATAGGGCTCCTTGCCTTGACTCTCCTCCTGACAAACTTTTCTCTACACCACGTGGCCCGCTCAGCAAACTGTTGGAGGCGGACATATCCAAGCTGAATCCTCACTCTCTCCACCTTCCAGCCATGTGACTTAGCACAAGTTATGAAAACGATCTGAACCTCCATCTCTTTCGTATACTTCCCATGACTGTTGAAATGTGTCTCAGGAGATGAGTGTAAAGCACATTGCCTGGCTGGCCGCCTTCTCTTCTGAAAGGAGCTAAATGATGTCAGTAAACCACCAACTGGCCTTCCTGTCTACATCCTTTGAATCCGTCACAGCTTGGTGACAACCACAAACTGCTGTCCTAAAAAGCCCAATCTAATGCTGCCCCTATTGCTATCTTTGCATACACTACTAGACACCCCCTAAGAGTCATCCTTTGCCGAGTCCCCATCTATCCCTATAATGCCCTACTCTTCAGAGGAACTCTAGGTTCCAACTGAGTTGGGTGTCTTTCTGGTCTACCATTTATTTATAAGTGGCTGATGCCTCTTACACCCAATGGGCGCGAGACCCACCACCCACCCCCAGCACTCAGAGGTCCTTACAAATTCTTCAGTCTGTTGATTTTCTATTTATCCCAGTCCCCACTCTGCACACTTACAAATGTTAATGACTGTGTTCCCAATTTCACATAGGAGCTCTGCCTAACATATAAAGTTTGTTGATACAATGATTATACTGAGAATCTGAAAATCAACCTTGATTAGAGCAATAAAGGAGGAATAAGAATGTGAGCATTTATGAGCACACTGAGACATGCAGAATAGGTTGCTAAAAGGCACATATTATTCTATTGGGATTATGTGTGATGGAGTCATAACCTTCGTCCGAGTCCCATTCTCAAGATGGAGGAGGTAGGAGCCCCCACAAGTAATGAAGCCAAAACAAGTAATAAGCAAGTAGACATGAAATGCAGTGGCTCTTAATATACTATTGAAAGTTGGCCAAAACTTTTTGGTGAATTAGTTCACTGGCTGCGAGTACAGCTGCCACTCTCTGTTATCATCACATTTATCCCAAGATTTCTAGAAAACACCAGCTTGAATTTCAGATATTCAAATTTAGGCAATTCTGAGATGTCTCTGGAAAAAAACAAACCCTCCTCAAGCTTACTTTCTTATTGCCCTGGTTCTTCACAGCCCACATACTTCAGGGAGTGATTGCAAAGGACTTTTTTTTCCAAAGGACTGAATACATTTCTCCAGGAGAAGAGATTTACATTTTAAATGATGTTTTAAGACATTTCCATTTAATTACTATAGACAATGTGTTTTTCAGTTTCCAATTATTATTCTCAGCATAGCCTACTTACTCACTCACCATAATTTCTAAGCAAGTACTTGTACACACGGGATGATTTTATTTTTTGTTACGGCAATTGAAGATAAATGTTAGGAACAAATTCAGGGGGAAAAACCCCAACTACTTTTTGCTGAATGGGCCAAAAGTGGCGAGAGTGCTCTATTTTGGATTATCTTCCACCCTACATGCTTAGATAAGTAGACAGGGCCAGAAAGCTTGATGGGTTCTTTCCTTACGTGATAGGTTTGTTTCCTTTCTAGCTGTAACTAAGTTCCACTGCAATTCTTTTCTAAAGGAATCACGAAAGCTTTTCTCTCGTCTTCTGCCTGAAAGTTATTCTTCGCACTAAGATTTCGCAATAACATTCAGACGAGTCATATAGTGCGATGTAATGCATACTGCACCACAGAGAACACATCCGGCCTTACTGTTGGTTCAAATAAATCAAGAAAGGTGCCATCCAGAAGTAGCTCATTCTCTTCCTCACTTTGGTAGCCCTGGGATGGACTCAGTGATCATCCATCTCCTGTGGGTGTTTTTCATTTTTCAGTTCACTTTCCTCTTCATCCCATTATTTCAAAAAGTGGTCTTTAAAAATGGCTTTTCCTTTAGAGCAATATTCTATAAACTTCATTTTTATTTTTTGAAGTTTATTCATTTTTGAGAGAGAGAGAGAAAGAGAATCTGAAGCAGACTCCAGGTTCTGAGCTGTCAGCACAGAGCCTGATGCCTGGCTCAAACTCACGAACTGTGAGATCATGACCTGACCCGAAGTTGGACATTTAACCGAATGAGCTACCCAGGGGTTCCCTGTAATCTTTTTTCCTTCGTAGGTCTACTGAAATGCACCTTGGCTGGGATTTTTGTCTTGAGTAGTCATTAGTGATTTATTCTCTCCCCAGTCTATCCTGTTTGTTACATTGCTGGAGAACTTTATTTCAATTCTTGTGAATTTTTTAAAATGCTTATTTTTGAAAGAGAGAGAGGAGGAGAGGCAGAGAGAGAGAGAGAGAGAGAGAGAGAGAGAGAATCCCAAATAGGCTCCACGCTGCCTGTGCAGAGCCCGATGCAGGGCTCAATCTCACAAAGCATGAGATCACGACCTGAGCCGAAATCGAGAGTCAGACACTTAACCAACTGAGCCACCCAGGTGCCCCTCAAGTCCTGTGAATTTTTATGTAGACTAGTATTGCCCAGAGAAATACATCTCACATTCCTATTTTGTAGCACCGGGTAAAGTGTCTTGTGGTTCTCTGCTGTTTGCTGTAGCCCAGGTTGGGTCCCCTGTCCTAACACTGACCGCCTCCCACTCCCTGCTATCCATATAGAATTACGCTTTTCCCTTCATCCCACCCACCATCTTTGTAGGTGTCTGCAAGAGTATTTTCTTGATTTGATCCTCAGCTTTTGGTCCAAAGTATAGTCGAAAGGCCATTTCAGCACCAGTTTAAAGAGAGTGCGTCTGGATTCTGTGTTTTAGGAATCTGGTCTTCGACCTCCGGTCTTGCTTTCCAGCTTCTAGGTGTCTTATAAAGTCTGGATCAGTCCCTGAGTGTTCTCTAATCTTTATGTGAAGTTTCTCAGGTCCTGGCAATTCTTTGCCAAGTGCAAACGCTGTGACTTGCTTCCTTCTGCATACATTTTCTGGGCACCCACTCTGTGCCAGAGGTCCTGCCATCAGGAAGCTCATATTCTAGTGTGAGACACTCTCAGAGAGCAGTCACCAGGGCTGAGACACACCACAGACTAACTGGATGGTGGCGCTGGAAGTGGTCAACATGGTCATTTCTGCCTGGCTCTGGCACACAGTAAACACTCAGTTATTAACGCGGCGTTTTAAAAATACACAACATACGGTTGTGTATCTTCTTAAATCAGGATTTGGCCTAGGAGCGTTTGTACTGTATCTGGAACCATTCTAGATTAAAAGAGACTAAAGAGGAATGAGAGCTAGACGCAATGCTTTCCCCCCAATTACGAAAATAAAATTGCTATTGAGGCCAATATTGGTACAAATAGATTTTAATCTATGCAATATATTAGGTAATGGTCCTGTATCAATGTTAAATTTCTTGAGTGTGATCATTGTATTGTGGTAAAAGTGTCCCTGTTCCAAAATATGAGGTTTGAAGCTTCATAATGTAATTTACTCTCAGTTGAGAAAAAAGTGTATCTAGCCACAGAGAGAAGTGCGTCCACGCGCGCGCGTACACACACACTCTCACACTCAGGGTGGTACAGAAAAGGTGGCAAAACGTTAACAAGCTGAAAATCTAGGTGACAGGTATATGGATCGGTGTTCATTGCATTCTTGCATTTTTTCTGGAGCTTTGAAATTCTTCAATATAAAGAATTGGGGGGCGGGGTGGAGGGAGGAAATAAAAGATAAAAATATTTTGGAACTACGTTAAATGCTTTTTGAAGCCAAAGCCCAAGAAGCGAAGAAAGAATTCACAAATCCGTTCTGAAACCAAACACAAATACTTTTTTATTTATGGGATATCATTTTACATCAATTCCATTAAAACCTAAAACCAGTTTGCTGTACTCAAGTTAGGTGGCATAACAGTATTTTAGTTAAGCTGGAGTCACAGGACTTGCACGCATTTATGGATGTAATGCAAATACTGACGACATGAAGCATTCACAGTCACAGGTTGGCTGCTGTCCATTTAACAGTAACCCCCAAGGGAAAGGATTTTATGATAAAAAGCAACCCATGTTTTGGTCTCATTTACAGACACCCAACATTTAGTTGGTCAATGAATTCTATACATTTATTATACAACATATGAAAGAATAAAAGATAAGGCTTACAGAGGTATTTTAGCAGTTGTAAGAATAAAAACCAAGGGCACAAACTAACTTGGAAAGCTCTCCGTATAAACTTCAAAAGCACTGTTAAAATGGAGACTGAGAGGCAACAGATGTCTGTCGTTAAATGAGAAATCTAGAGGTCAGTCTAGTCAGATTTTGTAAAAACTTAATTCAGAGTTCATGCTTCAAAAAAGCTGCATGTAACATTACAGTGGGTGTTCCTGGCAAATCGAGTCATGAAATTTCTGACCTGCCAGTGAACACCGAAAAGTTGTATTCCATGACAACAGGGTATTGCAATGTGTAGTTCAAAACACAGTGGAAAGAGAGAAAGGGTGTAGACAGGTAAGAAAGAAAAACCAGAAGAAGGCACCCTAATTTAACATTAGCCACGAAATAAGTGTCTGACGATGGCTCAATTTTATGTAACTTAGGAACATGTTTAAGAGAAAAGTATCTTATTACTCATTTGGCCCCTTTTCCGCTCGCTCCCTAGAAACAACTGCTGACTGTAAAATCGAGAACTACGGGCAAGCACTCCACAGTCACAGAGGCTTAGTTTTCAAGGGAGTTTAAAAATTTTTTGGAGTTTTCTAAATATGCAAGATTATTCATCACTGTGGAACACCTACTTTCACATTCTGCATCACCAACAGTTTTGACTCGGGTTTTCTGCCCATCATCAAAATGTTCCGCGTGGATGAAATGTAACGTCTCCCAACAATCCTTTTGTTTTAGGATGAACTGTGCTTAGTGTTTAAAACGTTCTCCAGTTTCTAACAATAACTTTTACAATAATTTCATCTGTGATTCATGTTTGTTTAAACAAAGCTGTAACTGATCAAATTTAAGAACTGTGGCCGTTAACGTGTGATTTTTTTTTTTTTTTTAACTTTACGGGATACTTTTGGAAACGAATCAAGTTCCTCACCAATTCGAACCTGGCTGTGGCCAGTCGCCACCGGAGTTAACAAGAGCTGTGCCTGCCATCGACATCTTCTCTTCTTTTCAGGTATTAATTTGTGCAAACTGGTATGAATTTGTAAGGTAGAAGTGAGTCTACAATTCCTAAGCAAGGAATGATTAAGTATGCTTAATCATTACAGAGTTTTTCACACTTCTGGTTTATTTCACAGCAAACCAAACATTTCTATTTGGTAGAAAAAGGAAGTCATTTCACTCTACCGTAGCATGATTTTGTATATGCACACACACCGTATATACATACAAAATTTCTGTCTTTGGTGGTTCAGTTAGGGAAAAAAATAATATGAAAATCTGAACACTGTTTGCAAAGAAACTGTGAAATAGTGGTCACGAGTAGCATCGTCTGTGTGCTGTACTCACTGAATGCCATTTAAAGGTTCACATTGACGCCAAAAGGTTTTTTTGGCCAGATTTTGAAATAACCCAAACCAAACCCCTTGCGATCATTATTCAATCATGGACCCTGCTCACATCTATAGGATTCATTTGTTCAAATGCACCATTAGGTTTTTACTTGGTTTGTATCATTAGACTTTTACGTTTTCACAAAACTTTAGGGACTAAATTAGTCATTCAATAGCACCAGGTAGTTGAGGGGAAACATGTTATCTATACATTTTCTCAAGAAGGATAAGGCGAGGGGAAAGAAAAAAAAAAAGACACAGAATACAAACCCCCAAATACCATCCTGTTTACTTGTTTCCTCATCCACATAAATAATGGCTATCACCTTTCTGTACAAATTACCCAGGTAACGAATGACGAGTGGCCCCTCCAGGAAAGGTCCTACTGTGTAAATAAAGTTAGCTCGCTGCTGGTGGTCTCGTGTCCACTGCCTGCAATGGACATTCTGCCAGGAAAAGCCTAGCATGAAAGAAACAAAACAGAACAAAACAAAACCTCTCACTTACAGTAGAGATCTTTTTCCAAACAACTAGAAAATTAGACACCATGAAAGCTTCACGGAAAATCCAAACCACAACTAAAAGTGCTCTGCGGTGACAAACTGCCAGCAAACCATTAGGGTCCACGGAGGAGGCAAAATCAGCGTTACGTCGAACGGCACGGGAAGGCTCAGCAGACCCAACACCGACTAGGAGAATGCGAAAGGACACACAAGAGCCACTAAAGGAGGTTTGCGAGAGTTTCGAGCTCATTTTTAAAAGGTGCAGTTTTAATGTGTTCACGTGTACCTGTATTCAAACGACTCCGGCTTTAACATCAGAGAATAAAACCCCACACCTCGCGCGGTGGAAATGCCTGTGGCGTGGTGCGTGTCTGTATGCTCACGTAAGTAGAACTTCCATCGTTTCAAAAGCACTCATATTTAAGTAAACCAAATTCTGTTTGGCATATGCCTCTGCAAAGTTAGGATTCCCACCTCCTTCCAAAAGTTGGCCTCTTAAACAAGAAGGTTAATTCTGGCGACATTTGCTTATGGTAACGGCTGTTCTCTCTCGTTTTCTGAAATGCTACGTTTGAGACCAAATAAAGTATAATTGGTTTGTTCGAAAAAAGGGACTAGAAATATGCCACAAAAATTATTTTTACAATACAGTTCTGCAGAAATAATCTCTAGGTGAAGCTTTTTCTTTTTATACACATATACAAAATTTAAACAGCAATATACACATCATCACAGTGAGGACGTTGGCAAATTCACCAATCTGTAGTGTAAATACGAACCGCAAAGCAGCCTTCCAAGAGAACAATGCTACACGGCAAGCAGGGCTGACCCGTTCAATAGCAGACACCACAACGTCCCTGCAGGAGGGAGACAGTGCAAGAGAAGCAGCATGCGCGTGGGTACAAACAGCAATTTATGGCTAATGGTTGACATATCTGTGGTGACAGTGACTCTCTCGCTGCTGTGCATAAAGTCCTAGGACATCTGTTTGTCTTTATACCACTCCACAAACTCGTCCAACAAAACTGGCCCTGGAGAGAGAGAGAGAGAGAGAGAGAGAGAAAACAACACGGCTATGAGGCTCTTTCCGGCGAGGGGGAGGGTGTGTGCGAATGCACGGCGACAGGGGTGTGAGGGCGCCCAGCGCCTGTACTTACACGCTCCATCTTCGTCGTAGTTGCTGAGGTCAAGGCTAATTGTCCTGCTAAACTCTAGCACATTGCACCACTGGTCTTTGTTAATAACTTTATATTTTGATTGCTGATGGAGGGAAAAGTAATATGAATTACTGACACTCAGAATTAACAAATGGCACGGTTTCAACTGCTGTATGAATCAACTTAATAAAGTTCGTGAAGGTTAACTCTTCCCACTTGAGGTATGTTAAGCACCAATCTAGGAGAAGGATGAGAGAGAGCAAGAGCAGAACTGAAGACAACAATTTGCATTAGAAAAATATTATGAGGGCTCAACACAAAATGACAAGCA
The DNA here is from genome assembly GCA_028646485.1 of Cryptoprocta ferox. Taxonomy (NCBI): domain Eukaryota; kingdom Metazoa; phylum Chordata; class Mammalia; order Carnivora; family Eupleridae; genus Cryptoprocta; species Cryptoprocta ferox. Next base: position 152,411,374 of record CM053567.1, read on the forward strand.
CATCAAAGAAACAGGATTTTTACCCCTAGAAGGGAAATTTCTAAACTGCAAAAGTCCTTTTGTAAAAAAGAGATAATTAACCTACTTCGTAGAGATACTGCAAGAATTAAAAGAGACAATTTATGTAAAGTACTTGGCATCCAGTGCTTGGCAGAAAGCAGGGGCCAAAGAAAGAGCCGCTCTCATTAATAACCCTGCCCTGATCGGCACGGTTCGCTGTCCGGGGTCAGCACACAGTACACATAGCAGCGACTCACTCTCCGAGAACGTAGTAAGCGCTACCAGCGGTCTCAAAACTAGGTGCTCTATCCAGCCACTGGAGAAAGTTACTGTCCTAACAATTCAAACCTGGAATCTAATCACAGAAGCAATAAATCAGAATACCCATGAAGTGGTTTTTCTATTCCTCTTAGACAAGAAATATGCCGCAGGTGTTATTTTAAAGTACGCGATTCCTGTAGAAAGACTGAAAACTAAAACCCAGATCCAACAGTTTTGGAACCCTAACCACTAACAATCAGGAACACCGGAAAACAATACAAGTACATCAAAAGCAAAGAGAGCTGAGCCAATGGTTTTGAGGATACAAACACAAGAGAAGCTCAAATGAAAGGGTCGCTGTGTCCTTTGAAAAGAAAAAAAGCAAACTAAGGTAAAAGAGAGAACAGAGCAACAGCCTACAAGTTGAACTTTCTGAGCAATGCAGAGCAAACATCGGTCACGGGACAGTTGAAGATGCTTCTGGAATTGTGCAGGCAGACCTGCTTGCGGCAAGGTCTCTCAGCTAAAACGCTCCTCCCACTTGGGCTCAAAGTCTGCTCAACTCCGAGAACAAGGATCTATTTCGACTCATTTTCCAAAGAAGTCTAACATTTCACAGGATGGCCAGAGAAATTAGAACAGACCATTTGGAGACATGAATCACCATGTAAACAGACACTTCTTATAGGAAAACTAGTTTTTAGACCTGTCTTGAGGAGTCCTGGTTAGTAACATTAAAAGCAATTTTTAATAACAGTTCTCAAAGAATGGTCATGAGCTGGAAATGTTTCTGGACCAGTACATACAGTGAGTTGTACGGAACGTTACGGCAGGAGTGAAGCCGGTCAGGGTACGGCCCGAGCCTTCCTCAAGGACTCAGCACTCTCGTCCTTTCAAGCAAAGGGCTTTTTAAGGGGTTTGGGGCTGGAGGGCAAGAAAGATGCCACATATGACAACCCAAGTAGCTCAAACTTGCAGATACTCCCAGGTCCTACAGTATGACACGGCATCAAAAGCAGCTCCAGATAACCAGCAGCTCAGCACATCTGATCGTGAATGCTTAGAGCAAACAAACAACGATGGAGTGAAGTGCTGGTGTTTTTCTAACGCAGATGTGAAGTTGAAACTGAGAGAGATATGCCAGTGCGCCTCACATTCAGATTGGTCTAGGTCCCCAAGTTCCTGGAGAGAAGACAGATCTCTTATCTACCCAGACGAGACTAGATAACAATATATTACAAACTTTTTTTAGTAAGAAGGCAGATGGCTGTTTTTTTTAAACTTTACTTACTAAAAGTGGAAATTCATCCAGAGCCACAAAAGAAAGTGAATCTTTCTCGTACAGAGCAGGATATCCTAATGGAAGTAAAGCTTTCCGAGTGGGGCGAGAGAAAGGGCAAGGACAGAGCTCTAGCGGTCTCAGATGCACCTGCGCCGGGGAGTGATGCGACACATGACCCCACACACAGACACACCCCGAGAAAACGGGTAACTGCTCATGGACAGCAATTACACGTCACCATTATTCCTAAAGGCAGAAAAGTACAACAAACAGAAAATTACGTAAAATGGTTAAATAAAGTATACTTGGTAGTTCTAAGCAAGCAAACATACATTCCATAAAATAACAATTTGGTACCTCTAAGAATTGGTGAAAAACTGGAAAAAGGGGCCAGATTTTTCCTAATAACAGTCCCAACATGCACTTGGCAGTGTTTATGTCTAGGCTGCGCTGGTCCTTTTCCTGTTTAACAAACAAAAACAAGGATGAGCCAGATGCCCCCGGATAATAAATTCCAATAATCCAAATTTCTATTTCACTTCAACACAAAGTTAGTAAACAGCTCATTTACCATACACCATAAAAACCCTGAACCAAGACTAAGGTGGGGGGGAGGGGAGGCAGTCAAATGCAATGGAGGGCTTAATAGTTTCAGTGCTGTATAAATTTACCACGGGAAACTCCTGTCAATGGAGTGATTGCCCTAATGCAAAGGCAATCAGTTTTGTATCACAATACCTATGATTATTTCATGGGATAAATAAAAATCTACAACCCAGTCACTTGCTGTTTGACATTTATGATAATTATCCAAATCATTATTATTGACCCCAAAGCCCATAACTTATCTAAATGGAATTTAAAGGTTTCAGTTTCCACGCTTTGGAATCAGGTTTCCTAAGTAGAAATCCTTTCTTCCAACAATTTTATTTTATCGGTAAATGTTTTTCTTGCACCTAAACATGCTGGAATTAAATTCAACTCATAATAAATGCTGGGGCTCTGGGGATTCTAAGAGGATGAATGCGGCCCCCCCACTCTGGGGGAAAACAGTCTAACCTATTACAGTCCTTACCTTGGATTTATTAGATGTGAAATCTCTTAGCAGAATACTCCTAACTAGTAGCCCAGTGAAAAACAACATTTTGTAAGGAAACCAGAAGAGAAATATTACATAAGCCTGAATATGGGCAGATTAGCTCAAATTCACTTAAGTGTGCAGTGAGGACCCTCCTTTCTCACTGTCACCTTCTGTGCAAGTTTCCATTCCGGAACTACAAGCGGGCACTTTCTAGGTAAAGGGACAAAGGACCTGGGGCCACAAGCGGTAACCTCACACATCCAAAGCTAGCCTCCCTGGGGTGTTTTAACTCCCGTGGCAATTTGCAAAGGTACTTTTCTATAAAGGGAGAAAGTGCCTGGCTATCTCACTCGGGGTGGAATCTAAATGCTCGCCAAAGTAAGGGGTGATGCTGTGACCACCACTGTCGGTCACATATGCAGCCACACGTACCTTCCGAGAAAATAAACTGTTACCCCAAGGACTCTAATGCTGACGTGCTCTTTGGTACATGGAGAATTTCTGGCCATGACACTGGATTTAGAAGTGAAGGACTAAAACAATACAGCAAATGTGAGGGCCTCACTCAACAACAGCAAACAAGGTAGATGCAGATACAGGAAAATGTGCAACAGGTCTGTCTTTTGGTCCCAGTCGTAAAGCGTAACGGCCGTTCTCGTACAGACCAGGTCAGATGGCTCCAAGTCACCCTTCTCTGTCACAGGCCACACAATGAGTCTGATGATGGTGGGGACCCAATTCCACAGTCCAATGCAAACAGGTGGGACCTCCTTCTCACGGCATTCTCTGCCTGTCTCCTGGCCTGTCTCTATGGTCTTGCTCAGGGCTGCAGTACTCAGTCCCATGGGGAGGTGCTCCCAAGATTGCCCACCTTCTGCCCACCCCCTCGTTGGTTTGTTGCCTTTCAGGGGTTCACACTTCTGTGATGCACTGTGCAAGCAAATGGAAAACTTCCTCTTACCCTGTAACATAGGTGTGGCAGGCAGCAACAGCACACCACGCTATAAAGCAATCCACAAAAAAAAGAAAAAAAGAACGAGAACACACGCGGCACCACAGGACCGGGCCCAAAGTTCATTTGTTGAACCACAGCTCATGTAGCACAGGGCTGACGCCACTGGCTTTCTGGAAAAGCTTTTCCTCCGAGGAGTTGGTAATCATTCGCTACACCTAAAATCACTAGTCTTGCCTTGATACATTTGTGCCTTCTTCCAACATCAATGCCTCTGTCCCCATCACGATGGACATACACTAAGGTGACAGAAAAAAAAAAAAGATACGAAGGACCTGGACAGACTCTTTGCAACAATATAATCATCTGACAAACTGATGATCATGAAGGATTTCGACGCATGTGTTTGGCAGGGATGCCAAAACATGGAGGAAAGGCATCAGACTCACAGGACCGGAAGCTGAACAGCACTCACTTACTCCTGCTCTGCAAGGGTGCCAGCCGGCAGCTCGCAATCACTAACACCATCTTCTGCCTAGCAAATAAGAGAAAGATATTATGGATGCACTCACGGTCGGAACAGGGGCATCTTGCTGATAACCAACATTGCCAGTGGGGGGCGTTTGACTAAGTGCAAATGACCATAACTGGAAAGGCTCAAAATTCCTGGGAACCGCACTGTTGAGAGATCTCACAGCAAACATCTCCTAAACAGCAAAATGGAGACACACTCGGGGTTCTCTGACAATGATCCTAATGGCAGTCTCTGCGCAAGGATTCCCAACTCAAAGTGAAATAAATCTGCTAGGATGCTATGAGGCAGCCGTCAACATCATGGACAGTAAAAAAATTAAAAAATTAAAAAAAAATCACCTTCATGGATTCAAGGAATACAGCAAAGACATACAGAAGGTCCTCAAAAGAACTTAAACAGTATACTGTCAACACCCACCCTAAGACCCCCTGCTCATGGGGCACCAAGGAGCAAGGGACAGATTGCCGCAACTCAAGGTCAGAATCTAAGCAGAAAGGACCTTGAGACAGACTGTCAAGAGTGAATCAGCATCCTCGAAAGCCCAACAAGGTTAAAGGAGAAGAAATGAAACTTTCCTTCCTGCCTATCCTGACCCAAAATGTGTAGGTATGTACTTCATGTGCTATCAATAAACAAAAGATAACAAATTAAAGAACAATTATATTTTTCAAATAATAATAGGAACTGAACAGGTTCTACACACCAGAGATATACTAACTCCCTACAATACACAACTAGATTGTGCCTTGCAGTCTCCTTAAACACAGATTTTTAAGAAGCAGTTACAGATGAATCAGGCCTCTTAGCAGTGCAGCCGTAAAACCAAAGGAATGTACTCTGAAGATGTGAGGAAGTTATGTTTTGTATATGGAATAAATGCATTCCTCCAGCTGAAGTCTAACAATAGCTAACACAGAAAGTAATTTTACCAAGGTCTGATTTAAAGTTCTTATATATATATATATATATATATATATATATACACACACACATACACACACATATATATATGTATATATATGTATATAGAAAAAAAGTACTTCATGTTCCAGCATAGGTCTTCTTGTAAAGTGTGAAAATTAAGCATTTTTTTCTTAAATGGCTCAAATGGCTTAAGAAACAATAACAGAAACAAAGTGATGAACTATAAATATGTAAATATAAATATGGTATTATAAAAACGAATCTTCTAACATCTTCCACAGCCAGTATCCAGATATGCCATATCAGAGACCCCCAACTGTTGCAGACGATCTATTTCCAATTTTCACAAAGTGTTCACAGCTTAAGACTTGTATGTGAAAGGGGGGGACCTTGATTTATTACAATGATGAAGAAAAAAACCCTTTAAAATAAAAAAAAACCTCCCTACAATTTTCGAGAAAAGACTAACTAGGTGAACTCAGGAAACAATGTATGTGAGCACAATTCACAGAGATGGCAAAAACCAAGTCGGAAATCAGTATGTGAAACCCAAAGGCCTAAACTGAAGACAGAAGACACATACCCTGCAATCCTCACTTGAGACCACAAGGATTACAAAAATAAAGAGAAAATGCAGTCCTCCTCAACACGGATACCTAAGTAAATAAACGTAAGGTAAAAATAACGCTGAAGGACTCAAATCTTACTGTGATTTTTACAGAACTGAAAATATAGTAAATCAGTTTTGTGAGTGGGAGCTGTTTTTTTTAATGCACATTAAAAACAAGCTACAAGTCCAAAAAAACCAAGAGTGCCCTCTCATTGGGAAAAATGAACTAAATAATTATACTTAGGACTTACCCAGCAACTCACTCACAGATAACAATGTTTGCAAGGCAATTAGTTAATTAAGCTTAACTACTGATGCTTCCTTTAGAACAAAAGAAAAAATCTGCCAACAGGCATAGTGTTTCCTTGTCATTTTATTTGGCACAGGTTGTATTACTATAAGCACTACTCTTGGAAAACAAGTCATTATTTGAAACTTGAGGTTTGCAGACAAGCTAAATAATGCCAGTGAAGAATAATACAACAACTATTTGCAATTCTGTGGGTAACTTTTACGGAGAACTTAATCTGTGCCAGAAATTGTTGTAGGTGCCTTAAACTCATTTAATACAACAACTGTGTCAGGACAGGTATTATTGTAATCCCCACTTTATAAATAAGGAAACTGAGGCACGGGGCACTAAATGACATGAACCAGGGAGTGTGAGTCCAAGCCTGAGCTCTTCACTGAGTAACAGATCGCTTCCCTGGGGAGGAACAAGGAGAGAGGCTGAAATATTCAGAGGCATAGAGTCCAATTAGCTTTACATATAACTGCTGGGCAAACCTGGGTGCCCACAATAACCGCAGCATAATCTTAAAGATAAAACTGACAAGATTTTCAGGGTAACCAACCTGGGATTAGATGACTATATACTCTTCCTACTTTTGTCCTTGCCCAGGACAAAACTTTCTGTTGTCTTCCAAATTCACAATGAAAACATGAGAGAGAAGTGGGGGTGTGTGGGGGGGGGGTGTTGTGGGGGTCGGGGGAGTGTGGAGAGGGAAACTAGACACACTCACTGGTTAAGAAGTAAGAAAGTTTTTAGGAGAAGTGACCCAAACCACTTCAACAGACATAGGTTAGAGGCAGGTGGGATTCTCTGATAAGGGGTTGCTGAACCAGGCCTAGGAAAACTTTCCCTAGTAAGTTCCATGAGGAACATGCTCAGTCATTTCTAGTGGGCATGGGAAGGACTCAGCTGCTATTTTACTGAGAGGAAGAAGACACAGGCGCTTTGCACTGTGGGGACTCCTTACATCTTCCTGAAACACCCCCTCAGGAGCGGTCACAGAAACCTGGGGCCTGAGACTGCGGGGACCACCCTGTTGCCCACTAAGCACCGCGAGAGCGCCTCCCAGTAAGAGGGCTTCCACCAGGCTCTTCTGCCTCCACAGAACCCTCCGTTACAACTCTTAAAGCTTCAGTTTGAAGAGTGCACGGGCAAGGACTCCCCCCAGAAAAATGGCCCACGGCTCCCTGCACCCCTGTGCCACATGGGGAAGGCCTCCCTGCTTTCCACCTGGCGGCTCCTCCTGCCTCCACTCTCCTCCCCATCCCGTGTGGATCCACCTCTGTTGGTCTAGGAGACCTCTCAATTCCCTCTGCCCCCCACACCACGGCCTCCTCACTCAATCTGTCCCTTCTCTCTCCTTTCTGCACCAAGTCCAAGCATTCCGCTAGGGAAAGGCCAAGAATGCCTGCTCTCCTCAGGGGCTAAGATGCTGCTGCTCTCAGCGTCCCCTCAGCCCAACATCTGTCCTCCTCTCAAAACTCTGAGGTGTCCACTCGCTCCATGACTTCCACACGCTACCTGCCTCTGCCATAGAGAATGGAGAAAAATCAAATTTAACGGATACTTAATAACTATTCCCAGATCAACAAAAACTACTATAGTTTTTTACCTTATTCCACTTGTCCAATCCTACTCTCACTAGGTCCTTTTTAAAAGAGGAATCAGGGGCACCTGGGTGGCTCAGTCGGTTAAGCATCCGACTTTGGCTCGGTCATGATCTCACAGTTCGTGGGTTTGAGCCCCATGTCGGGCTCTGTGCTGACAGCTCAGAGCCTGGAGCCTGCTTTGGATTCTGTGTCTCCCTCTCTCTTTGCCCCTCCCCTGCTCATACTCTTTCTCTCAAAAATAAAATAAACATTAAATACATAATAAAATAAAATAGGAATCAAGGGATGCCTAGGTGGCTCAGTTGGTTAAGGGTCCAAGTTGATTTTGGATCAGGTCATGATCTGTCTGGGAGATCGAGCCTTGAAGGGAGCTCTGTGCTAAGAGCCTGGAGCCTGCTTGGGATTCTCTCTCTCCCTCTCTAGACTCTGCCCCTCCCCTGCTCACACTCTGTCAAAATAGATAAACTTAAAAAAAATTAAAGAGGAATCAAGAAAAAATTGCTGTTTTATTTAAAAAAATTTTGTTTAATATTTTTGTTTTGAGAGACTTGAGAGAGAGAGAGAGACGGTGTGAGCAGGGGAGGGTCAGAGAGAGAGGGAGACACAGAATCTGAAGCAGGCCCCAGGCTCTGAGCTAGCTGTCAGCGCAGAGCCCGACACAGGGCTCAAACCCACGAACCGCAAGATCATGCCCTGAGCCAAAGCCAGACGCTCAACCGACTGAGCCACCAAGTCGCCCCAAAAATGGCTGTTTTATTTAAAGGAATCCATACAATGATATTTGTTTATATAATAATACTTGCATTGGGGAAAACACCCTTCCACATAAAAATACTCAGATGAAATCTCACTTGTATAGAAGAACTGGCCATTTCAGCCCCTGAATGTATGTCCCACCATCTTCCTCCAACAAGATGCCACAGGGTGGTGACAGTTTCCAGTCAGGGAAGGTGCTGTGGCTCCATGAGAGGACACTGGCGCACAGCGCAGGGGCGGAGCTCGGGCCCTCCTGCTGCCCCCTTCTCTCTGGCTCAGTGTCATCATCTGTGTAACAACAACACTGGGCCAAGTGGCCCCTTAAGGTTTCTTTCAGCTCTAAAGTTCCACAATTCCATGGCATCCATAAGACTAAATAAGTCCAAGTCCAAGTAAAATTAGAAGAAAAATAATGCAACTTTACAGCCAAGCACTACTTTTAATTGGCTACAAGGTTTGAAAGTAAGGGGGAAAAAAAACAGTCACATCCTCAGGACTATAATCTTGGTGGAGAGATGTCAAAGAGCATATTTTATCATTTTCTGGTATTGTGCTATAATTTATTTCCTGGTACATTAAAGTGTAAATGAAAATATTTAACATATGCCATTGTTATTTGGAATATTTAAGATGTTAAAACTTTCAGAAAGTTTCATTCCTTTTAAAAGTTTGATTTTTAAAAGGACTGCTATGTTAGTTATGTGTTATTACCTCCAGGAGTCATTTTTTAGTAGGAAAAAAGTAAACGTTAGAGGGGAAAAAAAGAAGGGCTTGAGTTCTGCTTCCAATCAAGATGGAGTTAGAGAAATCAGATTTCCCCCCTTTCACCTCCAACAACCAGAAAATTGGACTGAATATATGAACTGGTGGCTCTCACACACTGGACAATGATCATGACCACTGAGAAAAAAGAGACAGAAGGTAAGCCCTACGGTGATTCCAGCTCACTGGTGGGATCCCACTCTGGGGCCAGAGCACAGGAAGGGGAACCCAAACCAAGCCCAGTGGTCTTGCTGAGTTAGAAAAGACAAGAGTTCAAGGACACAACGGTGTCTATAATCTGTAAGACAAAATACCAACAAGGTGGGACCCACACAGAGAGAGATCTAGAGATTTACAAAGCATTTCCCCAGTCATTGGCCAATGACTTAACTGCGGTCTGTGCAAGAGGAAACTGCCTGAGTCGGGGGAAAGAATCACACTGCAAAGAAGCAAGCAGGGTCCTGCAGGGTTACGAAGCCATCGCATTCCTACCAGCTACAGTGAAAAGACCTAACACACATGGCCTTGGGTAGAATCCTTAGAATCTGAGTCTTACCAGTGGGGCTGAAACATCCCTAGACTGACAGCAATCACCAAGGAACTATAATTATACACCAGGAAAAGTTTTAAATCAAACCTCATTTAAACGAATACTAGAAAACCCAGAAACCAACAACAAATTCACAATATCCAGGATCCAATCAAAAAACAAAGAAACAAAAACTACTAGGAATGTAAAAACTTGTGAAACACACGCCTACTCAAGATAGAAATTAAGCAATAGAAAGAAACCCAAAAATGACAGACATGATGATGGTACCAGAAGATAGAGCTGTTAAAACAACTGTTATAAACATGTTCCAGATGTTCAAGAGGTAGGAGATATGATCACATAATGAGGAGAGAAACATATTAAAAAAAGGCTCAAAAGGAACTTGTAAAGATGAAAAAATACAGTACTTAAAATTAAAAATATACTAGCTAGGATTAACAGTAGAACTGGACATTGAAGAAGAAAAGGTTAATATTAGCAGATGTAGCAAGAAATATTACAAAGGGGATGGGAGGGGTACCCAAAACACCGAACACAGCATCACTGGCTTGTGGGATGCTATCAAGCATCTAACGTAGGTATAGCTGTAGTCCCAGAAAGAGGGCAGAGGAGAACAGAAAAAATATTGAATAACAGCTGACCAAAGTTCCCAATTTACTACAAACTGTAAATCCACAGATTCAAAAAACTAGACAAACCCTAACCAGGATAAATATAAGGAAAATTATGTCAAGGCATATCATAATCAACTTGCTGAAAAGCAGCGAAAAGAGAATAAAAGCAGTCAGAAAACAAAACAAGACACTAGGTTCAAAGGAAAACTGAACATCAGACTTGTCATCAGAAATTATACAAGACACTGAGGGAGAGAGATCGTTAAAGTACTGAAAGAATATTAGACAATCTATAATATTTTATCCAGAGAAGGACTTTCTAAATTGAAGGCAAATTAAAAGCTTAGAGAACTCATTATCAGAAAAGCTGTACATGAAAAATGTTAAAAGGGAATTTCTTAGGCAGAAGGAAAAGGATACCAGGAAGAAACCTGAATCTACCCAAAAGAAATAAAGAGCACAAAGGCGGAATATGAAAAGATATATTTGCCTATTGAAAGCAAAAGTGATAACACATATGCTATGGTCTGAATGTCTGTGGCTCCCCCAAAATTCATATGTTGAAATCCTAACTCCCAAGGTGATGGGTATTAGAAGGTGTGGCCTTTGGGAAGTGGTTAGGTCATGAGGCTGGAGATTAGCGCGCTTCTAAAAGACCCCAGAAAGCTCCCTCTTCCTTTCTGCCATGTGAGGTTACAGCAAAAAGACAGCCGTTCAAGGATCCGGCTTCAGGCAATCACCAGATACCTAATCTTGCTGGCAACTTGATCCTGGATCTCTCAGCCTCCTTTCTACAGAAATAGAGTTCTGCCACTTTTGTCTCTGGTATCTTGTTATAACAGTCTGAATAGACTAAGACAATACATTGTGAGATTTGTAGCTTATGCATCAGTAAAATGTACGACAACAGCAGCACAAAGAATGAGAGGGCAAAATGAAAGTCTACTATTGTAGAAGTTCTTGCATTATACATAGAGTAGAATATTATTTGTAGACTACGAAAAGTTAAAGATGTGTATGTAAAGCCTAGAGCAACCACAAGAAAAACGAAACAGAGATGCAGCTATTAAGGCAACAGTAGAATAAAATAATTAAAATGAAATCATTAAAACCAAACAAAAACACCTCGGGTCACCTGGGTGGCTCAGTCGGTTGAGTGACCGACTTCAGCTCAGGTCACAATCTCGCGGTTCGTGAGTTCGAGCCCCACGTCGGGCTCTGTGCTGACAGCTCAGAGCCCAGAGCCTGCTTCGGATTCTGTGTCTCCCTCTCTCTGCCCCTCCCCTGCTCATGCTCTGTCTCTCTCTGTCAATAATAATTAAATGTTAAAAAATTTAAAAAAAAAAACCTCAATCCACAGAAGTCATGATAAAAAGGAAAAAGAAACAAAACAGATGAGACAAACAGGGAAAAAAATACTATAGGGGATGTAAATTTAACCATACCAGTAATTACATTAAACGTACATGGTTTCAGTATCTCAGCTGAGACAGGTATTGTCACACTGTGCGTATGTTATCTGTGAGAAACTATATCCTACCTATAAGAAACCCACTTTAAATATAAAGATGCAAGACATGGATGGGTTTAAAGTAAAACTGTGGAAAGAGACATGTCACGCAGACTTTCATCAAAAGAAAGCAGGAATGGCTATATTTGTATCAGACAGAGTAAACTTCAGATCAAGGAAGACACTTGTTTCCAGAGATAAAGAGACATTTCATGATGCTAACGAGTCAATTCTTTAAGAGCACAGAACACTATGAAGCAAATCTACCTAGTATCTGTGCTTCAAAAGCCATGATAGACACGACAGGAGGAAGAGAGCTGCAGAGTTCCACATTCCCCGCTCAGTAACGGACAGAGCCGAGCAGGCAGACACCAGGAAGGATACAGAAGCCCTGAACAACACTATCAACCAACGTGACCTAATTGGCATTTATAAAACACTTCACCGAACAACTGACTATTCATTCTTTTTATGTATTTTACACACAAAACATTCCTCACAGGAGACCATTCTGGACCATAGATAAAGTCCCTGTACCTCTAAGTGAATTGAAATTACACAGGGTATCTTCTCTGACCACAACAGAGTTAAACTAGGTATCAGTAGCAGGAGGATTATGCGGGAAGTCCTAAATACTTGGAAAATACAACCAACAACTCACTTGTAAATAACCAGTGGGTCAGAGAAGAAATCACAAGGGAAAATGGAAAATATTTTGAACTGAATGCAAATGAAAATGTGGGATACAGCTAAATAAACCAAACTGAACCAAATGATTCAATAAAAAATCCATCTTAGGGGTGCCTGAGTGGCTTAGTCAGTTAAGCATCTGACCTCAGCTCAGGTCATGATCTCACTGTTTGTGGGTCTGAGCCCCACGTAGGGCTCTGTGCTGACAGCTCAGAGCCTGGTGTCTGCTTCGGATTCTGTGTGTGTGTGTGTGTGTGTGTGTGTGTGTGTGTGTGTGTGTGTGTCTGCCCCTCCCCCATCCCACGCTCTGTTTCAAAAATAAACATTAAAAAAAATTTTTTTAATCCATCTTAGAGCATATTTTAGCCAAACTGAATCTATTTGGCAATGATTATACGGGTGGTAGTTATTAATCTTACATAAAACGGCTTATTAATTCATTGGTAACGCTCACTAAAAGCAAAGAGCTCTCTGCTGGCTGTTACTGGGGATACAAAGAAAGAAAAGACACTTTGGCCGTCTTTGCTCGGCCAAAGACGAAGGCCTGTTGGACCCAGACTCCATGGCCACGCCAAAGGAGGTCTCTGGGCTATGCAGAGAAGGCGCACGACTCCCCGGACAGGAGGACCCGGGAGGCTGGGCCCAGGAGCCCGACGCAGGAGAGAGCTGGGGGAGCACCAACAGGGCTTAGGCAGAGGCCCGGAGTAACGAAAGGCAGAAAGCAGAGAGGCCAAAAAGGCGGACGGCAGGGTCAGCCAACAGTTGAGTGGACGTCCCTACAACACAGGCGCTGTGGGAGAAAGGAAGCCTGGAGTGACCGGCACACTGGACTTGGGTCCTGGATCTACTGCCACCGGAAAGTGCGACCACGGTGCAACGTCTCTGCTTCTCCAAGGCCCACTCTCCTCCTCTGTGAAGCAGACGAAAACCGCCCCTGCCTGTCACTCAGGCTGCAGAGCAGCTGCAGGGGACACGTGGGGAAGCACCACGTGACATCCAGGCAATGGGGACTGAAGGCTTCGGTGAGCCGGAAGGTGGCCCAGTGACCCTGGGGCCGAAGGTAGAGGAGTGGCACCCTGCTAACGTGATGCTGGATGAGAAGGGACAGAACCTGGAAATAAGGGGACTGTAGCAGTGCAGGCCGGGAGGACCAAGGACCTCCATCGGCAAGGCTGTGGCAGAGGCACCATGAAAGAGGCAAGCAAAGGGGTGCTCAGGGACAGGCTGCGCTGACGGACCAAGGCCCAAGGCTGGGGGGTGGGGAGCCGGGGGAAGGGGCGACAGCGGGTATGTGGGAAACTCTGACTCCCTAGACAGAAAAGCTAGAAAACAGGGCTTACTTTGGTGAGAAAGTAGAATGCTTCTAAACAAACTTCACCCACACAGTAAGAAACAGCTGACTTTGGGAGGATAACGATCTCATGGGATGAAATATTTAATCCTACAAACTATGTATCTATTCTAAAAGCATCTGGCAAATAACTTCTGCATACGATTACATTAATGCCATTTAATAGAACACTGTATTTGAATTTCAGCATATCATTTTTAACACCTATAAACTATCATGGGCTGGGATTTTATGTGCAGGTTACGAAAACGCAAAAATTCACAAATGAGGACACTACAGAGAACGCCTGCTGTGCTCTCGCAGGCGCATCAGAATTCACCATCAGGTAAGCCTCCGGTGCGGAACCAGCAGAGCGAAAGCATGTAAAAAGTGAAAAAGATCAGCATGGTGGTAAGGGGAAAAAAAAGGAGTCATCTGTCACTGAATTCTCTGCTTTGAAACACAATCAATCAACAAAGCCCCGTCACCTGAATCCACCAAACACACAAACCTAACAGAAGACACAACACCGTTCTGAATAAAGCGTAACCGTATGGGCTGTGGATTGCATGTGGATGAACACGATGCCAACAGGCACCTCAGCATCAACTAGCTATATGGTGACGAGGCTGAAACACTGAGGCTTCATCTCGCTCCAGTAGAACGGCTGTACACACTTAGACAGGCCACCAAGATGCTCACTTTTCAAAATGACGGCTGGAAATCAGGTTTGAATGACGTTCACTGCAATTAGCTTGCGTTTGAAATTCAAATGATTTCCAAATACAATACAAGGAAGTGAAATGGGATCAGATCTGTAGTTTACTCCAAAAACTCAATGGGCAAAGGTTTGTTGTTTCATGAGAATGAGAAGCTTTTCCAAGCCTATCTAAAAGACATTTAGCAAAGTGCCTATTACATGCCCATTTATAAATTACTTCCAAGCCCATCGCAAGAGCTATTCATGGTCTGGCACCACAGCTTTTTTCTAACAAACTACATCTTTGCCCAGAATCAGGGTTAGTGTAGAAAGCGCACATGTAGAAATAAATTCTAACTAGCACCCTGGGAGTATCTTATTCAACTTCTTTGCTTGCAGCATGTAAAAACAAACCTCAAAAGGCAATTAAAAAAAAAAAAGAGGGGGGAGGGAGGGAGGAGAGGCAAACATCTGGAGACGCTCCAGAGAACTCACCCGTGCAAAGTCAAACGCATATCTGTAAATAAGTTTAAAGTTTGTAGAATCATTTAATAATGATCTTAAGTAATCCAAAGTATTTCTGAGTTTTTCTGTCGTATCACATCTAGAAAAACAGAATAAAGGCAAATTATAACCTGAGTTTTCTTCTTAATTGGGGCGGTAATATGAAACATAATACCAAAAGACACTAAAACACATTCATGATGATCTACTTTTCCCTACGTTTTTGATTTTTTAAAATTTCAAATGTACAGAAAAACGTAAAGACTAGGGAACAAGCTCCCATACACCCATCCCCTCAGCTCCTAATTATCACACAGTGTCACATCTGTGCTCTCACATACGTGTACTTTTTCTGTACCATTTGAAAGTAACTTACTAACATAATGACACTTCACTCCAAAACACTCAAATACCATCGTCACTCTTAATATTCTATCAATGTAGACTTTCTTAGAGAATATACAACCTATACACAAAGTTCCCCAATGTTCCCTGAATTTTCTTCATACATGCTTTTTCTTGATCCAGGATCCAATCAAGGCTCACGCATTGCTTTTAGTTGTCATAAATCTCCTTAGTCTCTAGAAGGGTGTCTCGCTTTTCTTCTTTCTTGACAATGCCATTTATGAAAAGAGTTGTTGTATAGAATCTCAACTTGTCAGATAATTTCCCTATGGTTATCCTTAAGCTAAATACTTATGATAACACCGCTTGGGAGGTCCTTCCTTCTCAGTGCACCTCACGAGAGGACGCGTGATGTCAGTCTGTCCCATTAGGAGTCACGGTAAATGGATTCATTCAGTTCAGGTACATCCCCCACACTCTCCACATATTTTCCCTCCTCTGGAACAGTATGTAATCTATGGGATGATATCTTGAGATGGTGAATCCTGTTCCTGAACCTTCCATCCGGTGGTTTTAGCTTCCACTGGTGACACCAGCTGAATCGGCTTTACATTTGAAGATGCAAAACGGTGATTTTTCTGACGATCACCCTTATCGGATGAAGTTATTCTATAAAGAAGAGCTCTACTCACCACCTTTCTTATTTTCTGGACTTAAGGATTTTTGCTTTTTATTCAGTATTATCATCTTTTACTGCCTTTACTCTTTTTGGTGCACAAACTGTCCTCATTTGGGCAGTGGCCCATTCAAGCTGGTGCCAGTGTCCTTCTGACATGTCCCATCGGTCCCTGAGCATGCCCTTGCTTCTGGCACAAGATATTCCAGCTCACCTTGTACTTTCTCTACACTCGACTTGAAATCAGCTGTATCTCCAGGGAGTTTTGGTGATGAAAAACCTATTTTTACAGATAAGGGGACACACGGTTTATTTTTCCTAAGGAAGCAGACTGATTGGCTAATTTTACAAACTAATTTTCTGTTCCTAAAATGTAGCCCTTAAAAATGAGAACCAAGAGTCACCATTTCCATCAGCAAAATCAAAGCATTTCAATGCTGAATGTGGTTCCTTGTGTGCCTGTGTAGAGCCTTCACATATTACTAAGTATAAATAATACACATTAAAATATTATCAATGTTAATTAGTTTATATACTTTATAAACTAAAATATGGTTCATACTAGAGCACATTGATCTATTTTTTAGCAATAAATTTGTGAAGGCTTTTTTGTAGCTAACTACAAAACAGTCCCACATAATCTACTGAGATAATAAAATACCTGAAAGTCAAAAATTAGAGTAAATGTTTCACTGCTATGAATCTACAACAATTTAGAATGTCCTTTATTTCTTCCTGATGTTTGAAAACTAAAAAAGATAACAATTAGACTATTTTAGAAGTCAGAAAAGGCTTCTTTAAGGGGCTGAAATGTTAGCTGATGGCTGAAAGCAGAAACTAGATAGTTCTGGAGGGGAGGGTTTTCCAGATAAAAGGAAGGGCATGCGCAAAGGCCCAGTGGCATAAGGGAGCATGCCAAGTTCAAAGACTAAAGAAACCCATTGTGACCAAACAGAGTAGAGTAAGAGGGGAAGTGGCTCCAAGATACGGCTGAAAGGGAGGTGAGGCCAGGCCATAAACGGTTTTGTGGTCTCCACTGTTTATTTATTGTTGTTTTTTAACTGAATTCTAGAAACAATGGAAACCACCTCCTACCATGGGAGAGACCACAATCAGGCTTGCATCTTGAAGAATTCACTCTGGATCCCTGTGGAGAAAGATTGGGGAAGAAAGAAAAGATGCTGGCAGCCTAGGTAGAGATCTATTGCCAACCCCCAAATGAGGGGTGGCAGAGGCTAACAGGGCACACAAGAAAGCAGTAAGTTGAAGTCTACAAGGCAGGAAGGGAGCAGGGCCTACTCTGCATTGGGGACTCTACTGATTTTGTACTGTATACATAAATAACTAATAATATTTTATTAATAATATGGGGGAGGGTCAAAGAGGAGAGAAACCAGCTAGCCACAGAACATTTAAGGCCTAGGTCTCTGCTCTTCACTAGAAAGGAAGGTTAAGGACCAAGGCCACAGGAAATTGGCCATCTTTTGGCAGGTAGTTTAGTTTAGTCCTGTCCAATGAGAGGAAGAAGAATGGATGTCTGTTTCAACAGATTCAAGGGCAGAGGCCACTCATTTAGACAACTGCTACACAGTTAAAAGAAAATAAAGTAGCCATGAGTCTTTGGGTAGAACTCAAGGCAAAATGTGAAGTTCCGTAGCATGGCTGGGAGTGTAGCGGCCACCCTGGAAAAAGATGTCCTTTGAAAGATGTTTTCATTTGTCTTAAACGCTCACAGATCCTATCTGAAGTGTAAAGCATAAAATGCCCAGTAAAATTCTCACTTCACGTACGTAGTAAAGACAGTTATGCAGGTGAGAGCTATTACCGTCAATAAGGAGTTTAATCTGCTTTAAAAGGGGCCCTGCCCCACAGAACTCCTGGAGGGACCCCCAGCTGGCCAAGTCACCCTGTCCGAACTGCAGGTTGCCATCTAGTGGCCACTCAACGAGATCAAGTGTGGAGGGCTTCCCCTTCTCACAGGGCCTGTGAAGAAACGGGCGGGTGTGGGAAATTGAAGCACACCAGCCTGAGCCTTCAGGAAGCAGCCCCATCTTCAGCCCACTCCCCCTGCTTTCCGGCATATCACGCGTTAAGAAAGCTCGAACTGGTCTCAGAGTGCCACAGTGCCACATCGCTCAGAACACCATTTTCCAAAACAAAACGTGCCCATACTGTGGGATCATTTCTTCCATGCCTTTTGCTCCTGTAACAGATTCAGAAGCACCAGAAATTGGGACAATAAGTCTCAAAGGTTAAAACCAAAAGGAGTTCTCCACTCCCCAGGGAAAGGCCTTCACCCCTTCCCTTAGCCAAAGGTGTTTTTCCAGCCCATCCTCAGTTCTATGCAAATTTAGCTACAACTCCAACACGCTTTTGTTTAGCTTAAACAGCTTTATAAGCTTAATTGATTAGAAGTAACCTTGAACCCACTTGTTGGAATAAGGCGATAAAACAAAGAGGCCACTGAAATGAGTCGTGCCCTCTCCTGACTGAGAATGAGTTACAGAACTTGGGAAGCACGTACCACAACCCCTGGTGGGGCCGTGCACACAGCTCCCCTCCTCAGCGTCCAGACCCGTGCACAGCTCTCCCACCCCCGCCCCCCAGCATCCAGGAGGCCGAGTTCTGAGAGCCCAGGTGGGAGCCACAGAGCATCACTTCCCCTTCCTGGTTTTAGAGGCGCTGCCAGAGATACCCAGGAAGTAGCAGAACACAGTCTCCACTCCCACTGTAACCATCTTTTCACACTTAGCATTTGAATCAAATATACTAATATATTATAAATACAGGTATTATCACATACATTTTAATTACAGGTTGAGCTCAAAACACTTCACTGGACAGGTTTAATAAAACCTTCTGAGCCCCTGCCCCAAACGGACTGTCTCGTTCATGGATTTTGTTTCCCCAGGATGTAAAATACTGTACTGGGCACGTCACTGCCATCCAAATACTTGCTAAATAAATGAATCTAGGGAGGCTAAGGGAATGGAGGTTCTTAAAACTTGAAATTGGACTATTCTCAACTATATAGAACCTTAAAGGTTATTCTGAGTGATGATCTCTTCCTCACTGATAAGGAAACCAATCTCAGAGTTTCATGTCACACGAAAAGAAAGCAGACTCCTCAATGCCCTTAGAGTGGACCCGGCTTGTCACTTCACCTTGAACTGCAAGGACCAAGTGGCAGTATCCTAGAGGGACCCATCTGCTCCCAAGTGTGTCACACCGAGTGGCAAGCAGAGTTCCCAACGAAGAACCCACGGGGTCCCTGCAATCCCCCTCTGCCCTCCCTTATACAGAGCTCTTCCAGGAAAAGTGCCATCCTTCCCAGGTGGTGTGGCCCTCAACACACATGGGAAAGGCCTGGCATTGTGTAACGTTCTTTTGTAAAGGCAAACGTAAAAAATAATCTAGAATTACATAAAAATGGGTATCATAGCCTCTTAAGACAAATGAAAACGTGTCTGAAAAATATTCATGGTGCCTCCTCCGAAGGCTTGAAATAAAATCTTGCTATGACCATGCAGTCATCATTACATGGACCCCCTTAAAAAAGAGGAGCCATTATGTGCTGTATTCAGAAGGCATTAAGAAAGGTAGGGGGGAAACAGTGAAAGTCAGTAGACTTAAAATTGTTAAGGAGATGTTCCCAACATGACAAACACAATTTTTAAAGAGATTTCAGAGGACTTAATCTTAAAGGCGTGCTGACAGGAAAGTGTATTTATAAAAGGGTGACTTGGCTTTTACCTAAACTCATTTGCCATCAGATAATAGTTGTTAAAGGAAGAATGTGACTTAAGCAGAAGTCTTGGGGCACCTGGGTGGCTCAGTTAAGCATCCAAATCTAGATTTGGTTCAGGTCGTGACCTCCAGTTAAGATCAAACCCCACATCGGGCTCTGCACTTAATGTGGAGCCTGCTTGGGATTCTCTGTCTCCCTCTCTCTCTACTCCTCCCCTGCTCACTTGCGCACGTGCTCTCTCTCTCTCAAGATAAACATTCTTTTTTAAACTAAAAAAAAAAAAAAAAAAAAAAGAGAATCTGAAGTCCAGAGGTCTTGGGTTTTTGGGTTTTCTTCCCCTTTCTGCCACTTAAACACACCATGTATCCCTTCTAAGCCTCAGTTTCCTCATTTGTAAAATGTGCAGGATAAAGCCTGATCTGTCTTCCTCACAAGGCAGCTGTGAGGCTCAAATGGAAGAGCAGCAAAAAAGCTTATGAACTACTAAAGCGTGGTGCAAATAAAGCATTATCAATAACAAATGGATTCCAATTTTGGCAAATTTCAATCCAGTAAATGTCAAAGTCTATTATTCCAAGTTAAAGTGAAAAAAAAAAAGTCATTCCCCAGGTCAAAGTGACTATGTTAATTATCACCTTCAAGTATCACTGAAATATTTACTCATCCCTCTCAACTGTATCTTCAATGCAAAATACAGAGTAACAACTGTTTACTTGAATGAAGCTCATTGTACACACACACACACACACACACACACACACAGAACACATAAAACCAATGTTTTTTTTTTTTTTTCTTATTCTGGGTAACACAAATAGAATCTTTATTATTATTTTTTAATCACTGGAGTAATGAAGTTCCCATTTTGCCCAAAGCTAAAATCAGAATATATAGGATACCAAATATTTTCATTTATAAGTTAAACTTTAATCAACTTTTTCTTCCTAACTGTAACTAGATGCTAATACGCCTTTGCTTTTTAAGCTCTAAGCCTGTGCTAACAGGACAGTCACTAGACACACATGGCCATCAAGCACTTGAAATGCAGTTCATGCAAACTGAGAGGGATCATAAATGTAAAATATACACCAGATTTTGAAGACTTAATATGAAAAAAAAGAATGTACACAGCTCGTTAATTTTTAAAATACCGATCATAGGCTAAAATAACATTTTGGCTATCTGGAATTAAATAAAATATATTAAAATTAGTTTTACCTGATTCTTTTAATTTTTTTTTAATGTGACCATTAGAAAATTTAAAACTACGTATGTGGCTCACATCTGTGACAAGAGGCTGGTCTATTTTCTATTGGGCAGCTCTGCTCTAGAAGAATACTAAAATAAACAATACGCATTACATGAAAATTGTAATTGCTAAAATTCATGCATAATGTTTTCTCTTCACCATAAAAATGGGATTTGGTCTTTATACCTATGGCCACAGGTGACGTGTGCCCAGATCACCCGGCTCTCCTCCAGTCACCTGACCCAGGCTCCCAGGCTCGTGACCTGCCAGGGAGGAGGCCGCCAATGCCACCCCTGCCTCCCCACCAGGGCGGCCGCAGGACTTACTGTAGAGAAGTCATTCCTTTTAACCATTCCTGTAGAGTAAAATAACCCATGTTTTGCGCATCCAATTTCCAAGCTAGGACAAGCATAACTACCTGTAAAAGAACAAACAAACAGACCAATCAAATCAGAACGACAGATCTCAGTAATTAAACATATTAACAACTTCCAAATGCTTCTGTTTGTGGCAGTTTAGTCACTGAAATACGAACAGGGTGACTTCAAAAATGAGTTCTAGTTTGGGAAACATCCAAAAGTTTGGTAATTCATCTGCTGACAAGGGCGTGGGGAGACATGAACTCTTACGATGCAGATGGGGGAAGTGTAAAGCCACTGACCATTCCAGAGGGCAATTCTGCAATACTTATCAAAACTGAAACCAGTTTTTGACTCAGCAATTCCACGTAAGGAAGTTATCTTATAACTTATGCCTACACATGAACACAAAGATGTATATTCAACAATATTTTCTGCAGAATTATTTACAGTAGGAAAAGACTGAGAACAACCAAACATCTATTAATAAGGGACTAAGTACATACATCCTTGCTGAATACTTTCCATACAGAGGAAAACTATGCCACCATTAAGACAAATGAAGTAGAGCTATATGTACAAATAGGGAGCAATCTCCAAGATTTAGTGAAAAGAGCAAGCTGCTGATCAGAGAGCTATAAAATGAAAAGGTGGGTGGTGAGTCATATACAATAATGGAGTTGTGCCACAAATACATTAGTGTTTGTGAACTGAACTATACACACTGAAGGAAAATTACTGTCAAGTGGCCCGACACTCCACTTAAATAGCGCTGTGCCTGGGATGAGCACAGGATGAGTGACAGGGCCCAATCACTTCTCAGCAGGGTGCCACTCTTGCTTTCAGTGAATCTTCTGAAACTCTGTAGGCATCAGGAACTGTGACAACTCTAGTTTATGGCACTGCTGGTCACTTCTGCTGCTTTAGAGAAAAGATGACGCTGAGATACTGACGGTGAGTTTAATAAATACCTGAAGGTGTAAAGACAAAATTACATTTCAAAAGCGTACCCAGCTTCAAACCACCAAGGGCTCGGCAGAGGGACAGAGCTGAGGCCATCCATCCACGAAGAGGGTCAGGGATTTCCAAGGACCATCCTGCCACTCTGTGGGACTGGCTATCTCTGGACAATGCCCATTCCTAAGGGACACCCAAGTCCTGAACTGGGGATCACATATACACTGCTAAGTGACTACATCTCCTTTTTTTTTTTTTTAAAAACAACAACAACAACAACAACAACAACAAAGCAATGGTAAGAAAACAGATTTTTTGCAAAAATTGGCCAGGGACTAGCACATTCCACATATGGCAGCTAACCTGATTTCTTCACACAGGACCTGAAGGCTTCATTTCCACTGCTGGAAGAACTGACCCAACCATTAACCTACCATCCATGTGCCCCACTGGGTCAGACGGCGATTGTGGTAAAAGGAATTGGGAGGACAGAACATGAAAAAAGTAAGGCAGGCGGTCAATTAGGAATCACTCTAGATGATTTAATTGGCCTCTGAAAGCCACTACACACATTAAGCACTCCCGAACAATACTACTTAGGAGGCTCAGAAAGTCGGTCCCTTTGTTTGCTAACAAGCTAGCTTGTTGACTAAAAATGTCCTGCTTTCCTGCTTTGTCTAATTTATAACTGCAAGATTAATGAAACACTTTCTCTTGATGTTGACTCTATGGTTTTCCACCTTAGAAATTGTTATTAGGGAGAACCCAGTGAATCTTTAAGCCCTTTCATCAAATCTCAGTGAAATCAGTACACAGCAATTTTTAAAGTCGCTAGGCTCTTTCGATTAAACAATCTAGATTACTAGGTAGATTGCTAGCACTGATTAGTAAACCAATGTTTCTACATATTATGCACACCACCACAAAATATCATCGCTTAATATGTTAAAAAATTTTTAACTTGAGATCCAAACTTCCCCAAAAGAGCTTATAATGTTCTTCCAAATATTTACACATTAGTGGATTTCTCCTCATCCCTCAGCTTTTCTTGGAATTCTGACTCCCATATATCAATTTACCAAGGTGAAATAACCCATATTTTCAGTTTTTTAAAAAAAATGTATTTTGAGAGAGAGAAAACGTGCGCACACATGTGGAAGGGGCAGAGAGGAAGACAGAGTCCCAAGAGGCCTGTGAATGGTCAGCACAGAGCTGGATGTGAGATCATGACGTGAGCTAAAATCAAGAGTCAGACACTCAATCAACTGAGCCACTCAGGCACCCCTAACCCATATTTTATAACGCAAACTTGATGTGTTCTCAAACAATATATATACTAAATCCTCAATAAGAAATATTTAAAGTTCCACATAAACACTTGTTAAAGTAAAAAAAAATGGTTAGGGCACAGAAACACACAAGTATGCATGAAATGTGGCTAAAAAGTCAAAGTAGATATTCACAATGAGTATTTCTTTACACAAAATGGAACTTTTTTTATGGTAGCTAATAAGGATGCTAATTACTTAAATCAAGGATTTTGCTGCTGCCTTAGTAAATGACAGTAAATTTGAATTTTACAAGCCTTCTTAAATTTCCTAGGCTATACGTATCAGTCAAGGTAAAGGTTTTAAGAACTTTCAAGTTTGAAAGTGCTTACTCAACAATGTGGACAAGCCTTTAAAAAAACTATTTTACTTATTTTTAAAATGTTAACATTTCTGAAATTGGGATGCATTCAGAATGGATGCATATCAGAGTTTATTTAGCAACATTTTTTTTCTTAGTGATGATATACAGCTTCTATTAGTGAGGGCTCAGAACTGAAGTACAGTAATAAATACTTTAGAATAATATTCTGAATTCGGTTTCCTAGTCTTCATTGTGATTCAACATTTTAAGTCTACTCTTCCTAAGAAGAGAACTAAGGGACTCCACTGCCCTCCAAAAGGATAATAACAGCAGTTCTCTGTACAGCGTACTGGCATTTGAAGAACTGTGCCTTTCTTCAGTTAGAATCGACACCAGCCCTCCCCCGCACCCGACAGGCCTCCGCACCTCAGAGAATAAATGTTCACACAGTGCCTCTCACACCTGCAGCCTGACCCTGGCCTCCCAATCTCCTCCCCTTCAGGCCCTGCTGCCCACCTCTGATCGTAGGCTGATGACAGTCCCCTGGGCAGAACCTTTGGGTCTGGGGCACCTCGGTGGCTCAGTTGGTTGAGCGTCCAACTTTGGCTCAGGTCATGGTCTCTTGGTTGG
This sequence comes from Cryptoprocta ferox, assembly GCA_028646485.1. Classification (NCBI taxonomy): domain Eukaryota; kingdom Metazoa; phylum Chordata; class Mammalia; order Carnivora; family Eupleridae; genus Cryptoprocta; species Cryptoprocta ferox. Next base: position 152,435,936 of record CM053567.1, read on the forward strand.
TGAGTTTGAGCCCCACATCAGGCTCGCTGCTGTCAGCCTATCAGTTCAGAGTTTGCTTCAGATCCCCTGTCCCCTTCTCTCTGCCCCTCCTCTGCTGCACTCTCCCAAAAATAAAAATTTAAAAAGAGAGAGAGAGAGAGAGAGAGAGAGAGAGAGAGAGAACCTTTGAGTCTGCTCTCAGGCCCAACTCACTCTTGCCCTCTTATTTTTCAGTCCAGAAAACACTCTGCCAATGTTGGCCCAGCTGCCATCAGGAAACTTCCTTCATAAAGACAGTGAAGTGTTTTGCTTTGTTTTTTTAATTTTTGTTTTAAATGTTTATTTTTGAAAGAGACAGAGATCGATTGAGTATGAGCGGGGGAGGGGCAGAGAGAGAGGGAGACACAGAATCTGAAGCAGGCTCCAGGCTCTGAGCTGTCAGCATGGAGCCTGACGTGGGGCTCGAACCCACAAACCTCGAGATCATGACCAGAGCCGAAGTAAGACCTCCAACCGACTGAGCCACCCAGGTGCCCGTGAAGTGTTCTCTTCTATGCCTATGAGTAGTCTACGGACCAGATCAGGCAAAGTACTACTGGCCCAGTTGTCCCCAAACCTTTATACCAAAATGAATAATTTATTAAAGTACATGAACTAGATCACATTAAAATAAAAAATACAAGAAAAAATCCATGTAATGAACAAACGGCTCTTCAGAAAATGTAAAGTGTTGGAGGGAGTTCGGAGAGGACAGAGGCATAGGAATGTTAAGAGTAAGAAAAGTTTTAAGAAAAAAAGTGTAATGTCTTTAAAGTTTTTAAAAAATTTTTTAATTTATTTATTTATTTTTGAGAGACAGACAGAGAGAGCGAGGGGGGGGTGAGGGAGAGAGAGAATTCCAGTCAGGCTCCTCACTGTCAGCACGGAGCTGATGCAGGGCTTAAACTCACAAACTGTGAGATCATGACCTGAGCTGAAACCAAGAGTTGGACACTCAACCAACTGACCCACCCAGGAGCCCCAAACGCGTGAAGGCTTAATTTTTAGTTTTAAGAGCGTGACATATATGCACGGGCACCACATATCTTCTAAGAAGGGTCTATATGAGGGGGGTGATCTCTTGTGATCTCTTCCCCATCATACATTCACTTAGGACCTTAGACATATTTGTTAAATTGGAGGCTAATGCAATATTAAACTGCACAGTTAATGAGCCAGGGCACTTGTATGAGCATAAGTATAATTTTTTATTTTAGTATAAAGAGAGATGATGTAGAAAAAGGAAAACACATTCAACAATAACATGATGATAAGAATGGGGAAAATAGCATATAAAATAACTTCTAATCAAAAAATTTTTAAAGGAAATACTTAGGGCCTCTATACTAAAAGGCAATCCCTGAGTTAAATTCAATCGGAAGTGAAAGAGCTATGAAAGATTCTTGATAATTATGATTTACTCAAACCCCTATGAATAATTAATTACTCAAAAATCTGGATAACTCTACCTGAGGCTGGAACGACTATGGAGGGGACAAAGGCAGGCCCCACAGATCTCTTACAGGCGGTACACATGCCCATTCCACTTTTTAAACATCTAGTTTAATTACTTTTTTTTTATCATACCTTTTAGATACAAGAAACAAGAGGAAAAAAATGACTCACTAGTTACATCATACCAATTAAAACAAAAATTCTGCTTAGAAATCAAATTAGAATTGGAACTTGTTTCTTAGATGGCCTCATAAAACTAACACACCATTACTTCTTTACTGTTGCTTTATTTGTCAAGGGACAAAAGACAAGAAAAATAATCAACTGATTTGCCCAACTTAATAGGTTAGACTTACATTTTCTGGTTCAACACCAATGTCTTCACAAAATTTCTCCATGCCTTCAGGACCTACAATATCATCAGTACCTGCGATGAAATGCAATCTTAGATAAATTAAATCTGACCATGTACACTATTATTACTGTAGTAATATTATACTGTTAAAATATTTATTATTAAAATAAACTAAAATCAAATCGTATCTACGGGCCATAACTCCTTTCTGCAAAAAGAAATCTGCAAAAGTATAAATTGAAAAATATTCTGAAATTTCAGTTACTTCTTTAAAGGATTCGGCTCTGCACCATCATTTGTCAATTTATTGCCATGCCTTTCAACCTGTGGACAGAGGCTGCACATAATGTATGTCTAAAGATAAGGCCGTTTGAGTTCAACTCCTGCTCTTTAAAGCAGCTTACAGCTCTACCTACTTTTGGTAGTAATTTTTGGAAACATAGCAGAGAACCACATAATGTTCTTTGTAAAATTAACTGGGAAATAACATAATTGTTTCTTTTACACAGAAAAAAAGCAAGTAGTCTTTCTGTTCTTGATAAGGCAATAAAGCCTCTTTCTTCCCACTCGGGCTTCAGCTGTTTCTTCCTGAAAGAACCGCCTGCATGTTCCATCTCTACTTTATCTCCTGTTCATTCTTCAACCACTGCAGTTTGGTTTCTGTTCCTCTCTCTCTACTCAAACTCTTCTTGCCAAGGTCCACCAATAACACCTTACCTGCCAAATCTAATGGACAGGCGGTCTTTATTTTATCTGACCCTTTTGTGGTACCTGAAACTTTGAAGCAGTTCTTCACAAAATTTGCCTCCTCCCACAACTTCCGGAAGTACCCTCCCTCTGTTTTCCTCCTACTTCTCCTCTCGTCTGGCTTCTGTGTTCCTCTGCTTCTCCCAGCTGGTTACATTTCACGTGCAGAGTTCCATCTTTAACCCTCTACTAGTCCATCCTATACCTCTGCCCAAGCTTCAACCATGTTCGAGTTTTCAGGCCCACACTTTCCCCCCTTAGTTTCGGACTGTCTGCCACATCAGCACCCAGCTACCTCACCTCCGGTTTCACTGCCACACCTGAACTCAGCTTCTGCCCCAAGCCTCCTCCTGCATTTCACACTTTCAGCCATCACCTCGCTGAGAAGGATCATCTCTCCACGCCAAGCCTGCTTATCCGCCTGTACTCTGTCTCACTGGTGGCACCAGCCGAACCAGGGTTACTCTGGACTCTTCCCTTCTCCCAGCCTCGCTGCATCCAGTCAACTGTCAAGTGTACTGCCAGCTTTTCCTTCCAAACATTTAACTGTACCTACCCCGTGCTGGCCGACTCAGGCCTTACTGAGTCGCTCAGATTACCCGAGGCCTCCTCAGGATCTCCCTAACTCCACAGCCCTGTACCCTCTGACCCCTCCTGCACACAGCCGCCTAAAGGAGCCATCCTAAACACAAATCCCATGCTGGCTTATAATCCTTCAATGGCTCCCCACCACCTGAAGATAAAGTCCAAAGTCTCAACCTTATCAAATAAGGTTCTCAATGATCTAGTGCCTCCTCTCTTCAGCCTATCTTTCCACCTTTTAAACCAAGTTTCTTGAAAATCAATCAATAAATATTATTAAATAAAAACTGAGACCCAGAAATACTTACCTGTGGTTTGCTCTGCACACAGGTCCTGACACACACCCAACCCGAGACTGTTCTTTGTGGCCTCAGCCCATCTTCCTCTCCCTCCCCCATGTTATCTGGCCCAACTCATTCAGTCTTTAAGTGGAAACCAGATGGGAGCCCCCCCTCCACTCTTCCTCACTGCCACCTGCAGAGGCTGGGAGAGGCAGTCCGGCATGACCCCAGCGATGCTAGGAGTGGTTCTCTCACGCTTAGCACACGCGAGTTAAGTCCTGGCTCATCTGCCTTTCCCTCTAAGTTCCTCTAAAGTAAGAGCTGTTGTATTTCTTATGTAACCTCAGCATACCGCCTGGCAAGGCGCAGCTGCTTTTATGAAATTTACTGAATGAATAAATGAATGAATACCAGGACACAGGTATCACTCTACCTTTCCAGAGACTAGATCGAGCGATCCTGCAGCGTCCACCGCCTCCTTATAGCTCACTTTCATTCAGGTAATATTTACTGAACGCATCCTGGAGCTCTACACTGTATTAATTTGAAAGGGCACATGCACCCCAATGTATACAGCAGCACTATCAACAATGGCCAAATTATGCAGAGCTCAAATGTTCATCGACTGATGAATGAATAAACATGTAATATTTATATTACATCTTTGTAACTTTACTAAAAATACACGTTGTTGTAACGTATATACATTACAATGTATGTAATAATAACTGCTAAAGCTCAGAAACACAGTACCTGCCCTCCAGGTAGGAAAACAGAATTTAGGGTTATTTCTTCGTCTTTTTAAAGATGTTTTAATCCGAGTTCTTTAACATTCAGTGTGGTCTTGATTTCAGGAGTAGAACCCACTGATTCATCTCTTACATATGACACACAGTGCCCATCCCGAGAAGTGCCCTCCTTAATGCCCGTCACCCATTTAACCAATTCCCCACCACCTCCCCGCCAGCAACTCTCAGTTTGTTCTCTGTATTTACGAGTCTCTTATGGTTTGCCTCCCTCTCTATTTTTATCTTATTTTTCCTTCCCTTCCTGTATGTTAATCTGTTGAGTTTTGGATGTGGAGAAAGGGGAACCCTTTAGCACTGTTGATGGGAATGCAAACTGGGGTAGCCACTTTGGAAACAGCATGGAGGTTCCTCAAAAACTTAAAAACAGAACTACCCTATGACCCAGCAATTGCACTACTAGAAATTTATCCAAAGGATACAAAAATGCTGACTGATTCAAAGGAGCACATGCACCCCAATGTTTACAGCAGCACTATCAACAATGGCCAAATTATGAAAAGAACCCAAATGTCCATCGACTGATGAATGAAGATGTAATATTTATATTACATCTTTGTAACTGTATTAAAAATACACATTGTTGTAATGTATATACATTACAACGTATATAATAATTGTAATAATATATATATATATAATACACACACACACACACACAAATGGAATACTACTCGGGGATGAAAAAGAATGAAATCTTGCTATTTGCAACAACGTGGATGGAACTAGAGTGTATTATGCAGGCGAAATAAGTCAGTCAGAGAAAGATAGGTATCATATGATTTCACTTATAAATGGAATTTGAGAGAGATGTTATTTTTTTAAGTAATCTCTACACCCAACACAAGGCTTGAACTCACAACACCAAGATCCAGAGTCACATGCTCCCCAACCCGAGCGAGTCAGGCACCCCAGGAGTAATTTCAATACAAAATAATAAACAGGAGGGCCTGGCTGGCTAGGTCAGTGGAGCGTGTGACTCTTGATCTCTGGGCTGTAAATTCAAACCCCATGTTGGGTGTAGAGAGTACTTGAAAATATAATCTTAAAATAGTAATAATAAACCACAATAAATGCATAAGATGGTTGTCCTCAACAAAGGATGCATATTAAAATCACCTAGAGGGCTTGTAAAGTCTTACGTCATTTCTCTGCTTCAAATCTTTGGCTCCCCTGAAGTCACATTCAGGCCCATCCCTTGTAATCTGGCCACAGCAAATACTTTTTCTGCTTTATTTCCCTTTTAATCACAAATGTGCTGTTTTGTTATAAAATGTTTCATTTTATATATTCCAATCTGTTACCTTTTTCTGGGACTTTCTATTTTCTCCTTTTATTTTACATGTTTGTGGATGTATTCCTAATTGTCTTATCTTGATTATTAGGGGAAAAGTTATTATTCAAATAAAAGTATTTACTGAAATATTTAAATGTTAAGATAATAAAAGTTATTCAAATAAAAGATTACTTCATTTTTAATTTAGTTATTTCTTGCTATATTAACATACAAACATGATACAAAATTTCATTTAAAAGTGAAGGTGAAAAAATTTAGAAAGCAAGTTCCCCCTCCAACCCCTCCTTACCCCTTAGAGCCAACCATTTATTTAAAAATTCCTTTAAGTACCTTTCCCAAAATAAATCATTTATAGAATTCTACATGCATGGAATATATACAGATTTATTTGCTGATTCTAGGTGTCAATGAAATTTCCCTGTGGCTTTCCAGGTAGAATTTAATCATTTCATTTCCAACAAATGATCATTTTTGCCTCTTCCTTTCCAATTATTTTTTTATTTAGCTATTTATTCTTATTTTTTTTTAATTTTTGAGAGGCAGAGTGCACACACTCAACAGTGGGGCTTAATCCAATGACCCTGGGATCATGACCTGAGCCGAAATCAAGAGTTAGATGCTCAACTGACTGAGCCACCCAGGCGCCCCATCCTCCTTTCCATTTTTTTCTGCCCCTTCTTTCTTCCTTTTGTCTAATCACGCTGGCTAATAATTTCCAAAACAATGCCAAACAAGCATTCCAAGAGTGAGCATGTTTTTCTCCTTTTTCACTTAAAAATGGAAATACATTTTGCAGGTTATCGTTAGCTAGGTAGGCTGCTAGCTTTGGCTTTCAGAGTGCATATACCCAAGTGTGCCCACATGTGTACATTATACAAATGACACAGTAATAGGTCCACATAGAAAAATACTCAAATAGGCAAAGTCAGAGCAAAACACTAAAAAGAGAAAAGTGTTTTCTCCCTTTCCTTACCAGTCAGGCACGTGTTCCCTGAGACCTTTGTGCTCATATTTATGTATGTGCAAATATACAATGAAATCAGTTTTAAATTTATCTACACACAGGGGTCATGCTATCCCCCTCTGAATCCTATAGCTGGCTTTTCTCACTGAGTATACCCGGTAACCTTCCTGTGGGAATGTCTGCACATCTACTGCTGGCGGACTCTTCTTCCCCTACTCAACTGCATGTATGTGTGTATGTTTCATTGTTGTTGTTGTTTTATTCTACTATTAAGAAAGAATTTCGGCTAGGAGAACGAAGAATAATTATTCTCATAAGGAAATATTCACCCATTCCTATTTTGCTAAAAGGTTTTATTTTTAGGAACAGACTTTTTTTGGTATCTACTGAGAGGACTCCCTGGGAAGTAGCTGCAGATTTGAAAGGAAAAGTTACTTTACAATTCTTTTAAAATTCCTGTCTTTGGTCTCCATTCCTCCTGATTTAAAAAAACCTCTTTCCCCATAACCAATTCTTTTTTTTTTTTTTCTTTTGACAGCAAGCGGTAGTGTGTGCACGCAAACAGGGAAGGGGCTGAGGGGGAGAGAGAAATCTCAAGCAGGTCCCACATCCAGTGCAGAGCCCAACGCAGGGTTCAATCTCATGACCCTGGGATCCTGACCTGAGCCGAATTCATGAGTCCGATATTTAACCAACTGAGCCAGCCAGGTGCCCCCGCCATAACCTGTTCTTGAGCCCCAGGACCAACCGCCTTCCCCATGCCTGTGCACAAGACCCGGATGCATCCTGGCCCACTTCCCCCCTCGTCTGCCCTCCCAACCTGGCTACTGGTGCCTCTCTCTGCCGGCATTCATCCTAAAGACAACGCTTCTCAGTTTGTCTGTTTTCTGCACCAAAAAACGGGCTGAGTGCACCACCCCAGAGCCTGGCACACAACAAGCCCTCGAAGGACACTTGCTGAGGTATACTGGGGAGTACCAATGTTAAGTTCTCCATGCTTTTCTCCTTTCTTTCAGATTCTATGCAATGCCATGGTCCTATTACTTGTACACACATCCACCTGTGTTTTTATTTTTTATTTTTATTTATTTTTTATCTATTAAATTCACTTTCTATCATTCAGACTTTCTACCTCAAGGCTATTCAGCAGAAATAATACTGTAGACAACATATGTGATTTAAAAGTTTCTAATAGCCATGTTCAAAAGTAAAATGAAATAGGTGAAGTTAATTTTATTTTTTTGTTTTTTAAATATAATTTACCGTCAAGTTAGCTAACATACAGTGTATACAGTGTATGTCTGTTTTTAAAGAGCAAGTTTTTAGCCATGTGATTTGCAAACGCATGACTCTGCCAAAAGCAGTATTTCATCCTAAAAACAGTAAAATCTAGTGTGTTAATCATAAAGTTTTTTCCGTATCTTTTAAATACCCACAATTCTGCTTTTTAAAACAACTTTTCTTTGTTTGTCATCATCTTTCTCATGCACACATTTAGATGTAGTTGTAATCACACTGTTCATTGGTTTTGACTGTATTTGTAGAATTGAGCAATCTTAATTCTAAAACTAAGAATTGAGTATTTTTAATTCTGAATATGTAACTGGTTAACACAAGGTGGGTTAGAAGTGAAACAGAAGGAGAGGATTTTAAAAAGTTGTATCTGAAATCCTAACTGTGGAATGTTCTGATAACGAGACACTGAAGATACGTTCAGAAGACAGATATACTGACAATACTCTAGGAAAAAGTGGTCCTCCTACTCTTCCTGCCATTTTAAGCAGGGGCCCCTAAAAAATATATGTAACCTTTTTAATGATGGCCCAAGACCCTCCTGGTAATAAAGTTTCCATAACGACATGATGCTGCATCCCTGAGGCAAACAAGGCCACACTGTCCCTTTCTAACATCTCTTCTTTTGCTGACAGACCACTTGATCACTAGGCACCTGCTCCTGGTCCCTAATGTCATGTTAGTAAAACCAAAAAACAATTCCATCAGAAAACTTAATCAAAAACAGAAACTAAGGGCCTATAGTTAAGACCTAGAGAACTTTTATGATCTACATATGTGAACTTTAGTGTAATGTACAAGGTTGGCACATGTGTATTTGGCTTAATTCCTTATTCTTAGATATATTTCAGAAAGTGGCAGTTATTACATACATTGTATATTATGTAAAACGGATTATTTTCATTCTAATGAAAAGAAATGGAGCTCCAGTTTCAGATGGAGCCAACCCTTTCTAAAGTCACAGAGAACTAGGGTAATCAAAGTACTCAAGGGAGTAAGCCTGTGACCACAGAGACCAGGAGGAGCAGCCCCCGTGGAGCGAGTTTCATTCATTAAATCTCAGAAAGTCAGAAATGCAGTTGATTCTAAAAGGTGAGAGGCTGCATCCCAGAATGTGGAAAGGGGAGCTGGGGCTAAGGGGCTGGGCCAAAGCTGCGAGGAGCTGGGCTCAGGCTGCAGGAGCCCTGGATGGTGGAGGCAGGGTAAGGAGTGGAATGGAGAACTCTGAGAAGAACGAAGGGGGCACCACGTGAAAAGCTCCACTACCAAGGCCTCTACCACCCCTCCATCCACTCTGGATTAAAGTGCAGGGAGTCAGCCCCCACCAGCTGACTAAGGAAACAGAATTCGCCACAGCCTGTGAAGTCTTCCTCATTCCAGTATCCAGGGGGCCTGTGGCCTACAGACTCATTCTACAGCACAACCCAACAGTCACCCTGGGTCACCTCACCACTGGTTTTTCTGGAATAATCATGATCTACAGTTTTTATTCATGTGGTTCGATATTAAAAGTGAAAGTAGGTGTCAGTTGGGGCTCTCCATGATTCTCACTTTCAAGGCATTTTCCCTATTGATACAAGAAAAGAAGAAAAAAGCGGGGGGGGGGGGGGGTTTGGTAAAAATAGGGATGGCCGCACCCACAAACGCTTTTTGCAGGGATGAACTGCAAGGAACCACCTGGCAGGGATCTCAAGGAACCTAAAAAATGTGGCTTAATCTTTATCCCAAATGTCATCTTCCCGAGCCAGAGAAAAGCAAACAAAAAGGAAAACTGTAGACTGCTCTCTTTTTAAAGGAAACAGAAATGTGGTCATACCGTGGAAAAATTATGTTTGCTTGTAAAGGAAGACACGTCCACACAAAAATCAAAATAGCTGTGCCATAATGGTGGAATTAAGTGTACTTTTTGTCTGTTTAAAACTTCCTTTTCATAACACATTTCATGAAAATAAATGTGAACCAAGAAAAGACAGCAAAAACTTTCATAATCACGGTGATACGAATATGAGAATGCTCTTCATTCAGCGCCCGTATGTCAAACACCTGAAAACCTGCTACCCACTTTTCCTAGGAACACAAAATATCTTCAAGAGATTTGTGTTCTCACGATGTTAACACGGGAACACAAACATTCTAATACTGCCTAAGAGTCAGTACTTAAGGCCGTGCCCAGTAAACAAAATCTAGCTCAAACTAGTTCAAGTAATGAAGGATACCCAGGTAGCTCACAAAACCAAAGACCTACGGGAATCAGAATCGTGCCATTTCAAGCCTACCACCAGAAGAGAAAGAAACCCTTCTCCCAGCTTCAATCTGAAAATTCTGGGTAATTTTATCTGTTTGCCTGGCCTGGGGATACCTGTCAGCCCCTGGAACAACTTCTGTGGCCAAAGGGGCAAGGCTCTTATCAGAGAATGGGTCGGATCAGGTTGGGGTGGGGAGAGGGGGGAGGGGCAGCAAGATCAGGCCATAGGAGGAACCCTCGCTTTGACCCCAATAAAAGGGTATCATGGGGCCCCTGGGTGGCTCAGTCAGTTGAGCGTCCGACTTTGGCTCCGGTCATGATCTCACAGTTCGTGGGTTCGAGCCCCGCCTTGGGCTCTGTGCTAACAGCTCAGAGCCTGGAGCCTGCTTCGGATTCTGTGTCTTCCTCTGTCTCTGTCCCTCCCCTGTTCATGCTGTGTCTCTCAAAAAAATAAATAAATGTAAAAAAAATTTTAAAAAAAAGGGTATCAGAACTAGTTACGAAAAATGTCCTGTGTAAGTACAAAGGAGGCTAGTAAGCTAATTAAGAGGCTTAGAAGATGGACAGAAACAGCTGCCAGATGGGAAAGTGGAGAAAAAACACTCCAGGTTAAGGGACAGCAGTCACAGGTCTTTCAACCTGAGTATAGGTAGCAGGGATTTTTCAGCACGGGGCGAGGCTGGAGTGGACTGTTAGGGAATGGCATGTATGATCTGTTCAGCTTTTTGTTGTTGTTGTTGTTTTTATTTTTTTATTTATTTTTTTAAACTTTATAGTTTATTGTCAGGTTGGTTTCCATGTAACACCCAGTGCTCTTCCCCACAAGTGACCTCCACCAAGACCATCACCCCTCATTACCTTTCCCCCTTCCCCTTCCCCCCTTTGTTGTTTTTTTTAAAATAAGACAACACAAGGCACGTGAAACCTAGTTGGGAGCAGAGACAGAGAGCATGAAATTGGTTTGAAAGTGGCTGAAACAGTCAAGGTGATAGGCTAGGAGAGGGCCAGAAATGAGGCGAAGAGGAAAAGTAAGAGAGCCTTCAGCTCAAACTTATCTGGAAATACTCCTTTTTCTTTTTACCCCATGCACATCCACAGTGACAAACCACCCCTAGACTTCAGTATTATATTATCCAACCAGTTACCATCAGCTACAGAAACAGGACTGAACTTAAGACATTTTAAATGACAAAACATTTTCTACCAAATGATCTTTCAAAATAGACACTTAATATAAGAAATTCCACTGCACATAAGGGTTCAAAGCAGCAAAGCTTATTTTAACTTTGATGTACAAACCAAATAATCACCCACTACCAGCATTCTAAATAGGTTTCCTAGCAATCCAGAGTATTTCTCCCTAGTGCATTCATCTTTTCAGTTCCCTTCCAGTGTTCTGAATTCTTTGGCTTAGCTGCTGGCTATAAATAGGACATTTGGTGATTTGTTTCGACTATGTTCCCTCCCTCAAACAGGAAGAGACAGCACACAAACCACATTAGAAAAGTACACATTTTTAAATCTTTTATCTCCCCTAAGGTGTTCCTTATTTTCATGAGGATCGTATTAGATAATATAAACAAGGACCTACCTGCATATTCGTAGAACCACTCTAAGCATCTCTTACTTGAAAAGGCTTCTTCTTCAGTCTTTATTCTAGTTGAATCATATTTTCTATACATGCTAGAAATTGAGAAAGGAGTCTGAAATTATTTAAAGATGATGAGTTTCTTTTAAGTAGCAGATAGTTTTTATTCTTTTACCCAAACCAGACAACTATAAATCAGATTTCCCATATATTTTAAACATTTTATTTCCCGCATTCAGAAGCTTCAGTTTTTATAACTACAGTTTTAAACACAGTCATACCCATAACAGAATTAAATAGTAAATACTTGGTACAGGTTTTTCTCTTGATAACAAGTGATCAGAAAGAACTGACTTGATATACTCCCTTCTACCTCACAGCCAGAACGAACTCCAGAATGATATAGTGAGACACAGTCAGAAATAGCTAAGGTGTTTTCTTCAAGTGACGACCCTAGAACTCACTCACGTCTCTGCATGAAAGTCTCCTGACTTCCATGTCTTACAAGTCAGGTTGGGCACAGAACACAGTTGAAGGAAGAACCTGTCAGTATTAGACATGTCAAGAGACCATGAAGCAAATAAAAAGAAACATCAAATTATGTCTACACCTCCAGGAAAACACCCCAGGAGAGAGACGTACAGAGAAGCCTTGGCTTCTGCCACTGTCTTGCAATGCCCACTGTTGTGGGGACGGCCAGCATAAGCTGGAGAACTGAGTCGGGAGGCCTGGCGGCTTCCTCCTCCAACACTGGGACCTGCTGCAGAATTCTTTATTTTATGATGACCTGGGGCTAAGAACCAAGATGTTCCCTACCTGGGGAGGGGAGAGAAGGCAGGATCTTTAACACGGTCATTTTAATAGAAAAATCATTAGGATATACTTTTTCATTCTCTCATTTACATATAAATTGCCTAAATAGGTGTGTATATGTATATATATATGAGCATTTATGAATATAGTTTTAACTTATATAGTATGTATTATAAAGATCATACATGATTATTTTTTAGTAAGTATTTATTCATGACCTAGGCATTTATAAGAGTAACTCTATATACCTCTGATGAGACATTCTGGGTTTTAATACCAAACATGGCTATAGGGGATTAAGATACTGAAACTGCAAACCATCAGTGTTCTATTTCTTCTATAAGAGGTAGCCATACTACCCAGAAACAAAGGTGAGTACTGGCCAAGGCTTCAAGCACACAGGTTCCAATCCTGGGCCTAGACATTCTTAGCTCCCAGTCTGTAACTGGCCAACAACAGGGAGACCTCTATATGACACACTAACGTCTTATTTGCCTAAAAATACTCCACATAAAAAAGGACAACTGTATACCATTCCATAAATAAAAGAAAAATACTGATACATGCTACTGCATGGATGAACCTCAAAAACGTCATGCTGAGTGACAGAAGCAGGACACATGAAGATCACCCACATCAAATGCCCAGAAAAGGCAAATCTGTAGAGAGAAGTTGAATGGGTGATTGCAGTGTCTGGGGGTGGGACTGTGAAGAGACTGTGAATGGACATCAGGGATCTCAGTGGCTGGTGGAGATCTTCTAGCACTGCTTTGTAGCGACAGCTGCATAATTCCTAACCATTTCATAAAAATCACCGAAATGTACCCTTAACATGGACAAAAGCTATGGTATGCAAATAAAGTTGTTTTTCAAAAAAGACCAAGAGTGAAACTGAGCTAAAGCTACAGACCCCTACCCACTGGGTGACCAATGAAGTGCTAGCAGTAAGAGTCTCTCACATCCTTCGGCAACGTAGCTACCAGTTCGCAAACTACCTTCCTCATACTAAGTTATGTCAGACCGAGGTGACAACAAGTGCTACGTATACAGTCACAAAATGCTATATGCTCATTAGAATGTAATAATTCTTTACACCAAAGAAGGATCAAGTAACCCGGCTTCCCAAAGCTGAAAATCACTGGCCTCCACGCTGCTGGTGCTTATCTTCTAAATCACCGCTGTCTTCTTAGAGATCATTATTTTCTATTCATCTGGGATATGAAGAGTGATATTATTTTCACATTTTCAGAGTCCATCTCTCTATCCTTCCAACCGAGTTGGAGCCTATTAAGTATCACAGCAGGAAAAAAAAAAACCAAAAAAGCTCATCTAATCCCCTTGATGTATAGATGTGAATATTCAGGCCCATTAGTGAGGTAACCTACAGGGCCAGAATGGAGGGAAACGGAAGAATGGCAGAGAAGACTAAAATTATGATGTTTGTTCACTGTTAAAAAGAGAGAGAGAAAAGGAAAAATGACGTATGAAAAACAAGGTGCAATGATAGGGATGCCTCCAATCAACAAGTCTGATGACTTGTAGAGCTACCAAAATTAAACAGTTCACTTGTCTGAAAGAGAAGTGGTTTACACAGTCTTATTTTTTCATAGTTCCTAACAAATTCTCACTCATCTGAGACTCAACCTCTCCTTGGCTAATATTCCGTGCGCACCCAGCAGCAATCTCCAGCAGCCCACCCCGGGTCCCTTGCGAAAGCAATTACGGATTCCTGTGGTTGTGTGTTCCCCTCTTAAAGAACACATATGTACCAATCCCGAGGTCCTCAACACACACCGATGGCAAGCCCTTCAAAGGAAAGAAAGAAACTCTACACCAGTTTTGGTGGATCAAGGGACTAAGATTAAACTTCAATTTCTAAGAACTCAACTTACTTGGTCTGTTTTTGTTTTATAAACCCCCACACAAAAGAAGCATCACAAGATAATTATACTCTGAAACTATGCGTGGCAGAACCAAAACAATATTCCAGCAGTATCTGCACACAGGAAGACCCACACGGGGCCAGGCAGGAATGTGCCCCTGTGATACACGCCATCCCTTCTGCTCTACGACATACCCATCATGTCGACTTTTCTTGGCAGATAAGTCATCTCCAGAGGCAGGTCTTCTCTTTTTCCTCGGCGGCATCACTTTACTAAAGCAGTCTGAAGAACTGCAAGACCGCAGGCTTCCTACGAACAGAGTCAAAGGGCACAACGTCAAGTTCAGCCACATCTTAACATTTCCAAAGAATACAACCACCAAATTAGAAACTTTCACGGCGTGTACTGTGAAGGGTTTAGATGTTATCTGTAAATGTTATAAGGTGAAAAAAAGTTTTTAGTTCCTCTTCGAGAACATGTTAAGAGTCAAGAAATAACCACTGCAATGACACAAATAAGTTAATACTGTCCCCACAAAACCACATCAGAAACGGAAGTTACATTTACTCTCCAAAAACATTAATATAAATCATCAAAGCTTTCGGTCTCTTTTATATGTCAGTGTTCCTTCAAAAGGACTTGCACTGCTATCTCAATTGCGTATTTCATTAGGCAAGGCCAGACCAACCAGTGACCTTGAATCTAAAACACAAACAAGCACATCAGTCCCAATACTCTTAAGCTTCGAGAGATATCTGATTTTAGAAAAACAGGATTTAGATTTTTTGGACAGAAGCCTGACATGATCTTGAGCAGAATTCCCATACTAATTTTGAGTTTGTTTCCACCACTTTTGGTCAGGGTTTTCAGACGCATAACTTTCATCTGGTAAAAGATACTAAACTGTAGTAACAATAATCACAACACGGAACACTTATAGGGGCATCCCTGGGAGCCAGGCCCTGTTCATATGACATACTGACCTGTTACCTCCTGACAGGCTTATGAAAAGAGAATCACCCTTGTCACCTATGCAGATGAGAAATCAGAGACAGGGAGTTAAGGCATGTGGCAAAACTGGGGTTCAAACCTAGGCAGTCTTCCTTCAAACCATCTAAAACTGTTATAAATTAAAAAATCCTTGTATTTGTCCTGGCACAGGTGTCATCAGATATGCCATTTGGTTCCCACAATAACCCCAAATGTCAGGTAGGGGACAAATCTGTACTTGACAGATGGGAAAAACCAAGGCTCAGGTAACTACGTGATTTTCCAAGGTCCCAAAAGTGTTCGGCGGTGTATTCTGCACCCCCGTGTCTCTCCTCCCTCTACTAGCTTCTTGGTGGAAGGCTCTGGACTCTCATGGAATCAGGGACAAGAGACAGCAAAAGGGTGCTAGTGTTTAAATGATCTGCACTCAATGAGTAAGTTCTGGCTCTTCACCTAACTATGTGGTTTGATCAATCGCTACCTTACTCTTTAAAGAGTAAGAACTGTGATCCCTACCTCTCTGGATTTTTATGAAGGAAAACATCCATTCAGTGAGTGCTTGGGTGCCAAGCACTGCATGCAGATGGACGGCAGGGATGTAAGGAAGCGCGTCCTAACATCCATGCTGGAGGTCTGCAGGCAGTGCTCAGGCTGCATCGAAGCCCTGTGACGTAGGTGTGATTAGCATCCCCAATTTCACATACACGGAAATTGAAGAAGAGAGATGAAGTGACAGCCAGAAAGCGGTAGGTGAAATGAATGGCGGAAGCCAAGCAGCTTGGCAGCAAAGCCCCAGCCTCCAGCCGCTATTTACTGTAGCCTATGAGGCCGTTCAGGCAGAGACTCAGAAGCAGAGAACTCAGGCCAGAGCCCTGGGGAGTACGGATGTCTAAGGGTCAGGGAAAGACTCGGGCAGGGAGAAAACCTGGGAGAGTATAATGGCCTACAAGCCAGGAAGAGAGAGTTTCGAGGAGCGGTCAAGTGCACACAGGTCAGCTCAGGGAAGAAGCAAAAGGGACACACCGGAACGGGCAACGAAGCATAGCAGCGAGGGCCGGTGAGGGCGTAGGCCAGGCCGCGACGGGCTGCGGTGGGACACGAGGCGAGGGAGCGAACACAGGGCATGCAGACAGCTCTTTCTAGAATACTGTTCTGAGGGCAGGGAGAGAGCTGTCAGTAACTCATGGTCACAAGCCCAGGAAGAGCAACAACCAGGCCTGGAACCTAAGCCCCAGTTCACAGTGAGGCTTCCACACGGTGCCAGGTTCCCAGGGTGACACGCTTCAGGAACAGACCAGCAGAAGAGCCCCTTTTCTGCTGTGAACCAGGACCACAGCCTGAATGAGGCTTCTACCCAGTGCCAGGTCCTGAACAATGCATCAGCTCGAGAATCCTTTAGCAGAGAAGCAGACCCCAAACAGGGCTAGAAAGACGGCCCTCAGCCGCCCCACCCAGATCCTGTCCTTGCAAGAATGGAAGCGGGGCGGGGGGGGGGGGTCCAGAGACACAAGGCATACCATATCTCTCTCCCCGACCACAGCAGCAATAACTGGAAGAGAAAGCCAGAGAAAGTGCTGCCCACCACCACACATACCATCTTCCCTATGAAGTGTGGTCCAGTTCATAATGAACAACATTAGAGCATACAAAATGGTCCAGAGAGTTTCAGAGAGACCCAAGCTTTTGGAGGCTGCCAACACACAAGAAAAAGATTCATTCTTGTCCGTTAATGCTTTGGGCTGGGACTTGCGGAATGTGAAAGTGCGCCCTGCCTAGCTGGAAAGCCTGCCACACTGCTCAGAAATAACGGTCTGTCCAAGAAAGAACAAGTGCTGGTGAGGATGTGGAGAAAAGGGAACCCTTTTGCACTGTTGGTGGGAATGCAAACTGGTGCAGCCGCTGTGGAAAACAGGATGGAGGTTCCTCAAAAAAATTAAAAACAGAATTACTAGATGACTCAGCAATCCCACTTCTGGGTATTCACCCTAGGAAAACAAAAACTCTAATTTGAAAAGAATATATGCACCCCTAGGTTTGTTGCAGCATCATTTACAACAGCCCAGGTAGGGAAGCAACCTAAGTGTCCAGCAATAGATGAATGGATAAAGAAGACGCCGTATACATACACAATGGAATATTATTCAGCCACAAAAAATAATGAAATCTTGCCATTTGCAGCTACATGGATGGAGCTAGAGAGTATTATGCTAAGTGAAAGAAGTCAGAGAGAGACAAATCCCACAGGATTTCACTTATATGTGTAATCTAAAAAATAAAACAAATGAACACACAAATAAAAAAACAGACTCCTACATACAGAGAACAAATTGGTGGCTGCCAGTGGAGAGGTGGGTCGGGGGGATGGGCAAAATAGGTGAAAGGGATTAAGAGGTACATAAATAAATAAAGGAATTAAGAGGTTATAAAATAAATAAGTCACAGGGATGCAAAGTACAGAATATAGTGAATAATACTGTAATAACTGTGTATGGTCAGAGATGGTAATGACACTTATCCTGGTGAACACTGTATAACTTACAGAATTGTCAAATCAGTATGTTGTACACCTGAAACTAATACAACACTGTATGTCAACTATAACTTAAAAAAAGAAAGGAAAGAAGGAAGAGTAGTCTGACTTAAACCCTCAGGCTCACTTTCCCCTCCCTGAATTTGTATATATGAAGAAAAGTCATTTCCTTCCAGTACTGGTCATGGCTTGGTTCTGAGCACCTAGTCTGGCTATAAACTCTCCCCTATACCTGTGTTTGCAAAACACAGAGGAAAATGTACTATCTCCTCAGCCTGTGGAACAGTGAACACTACTTAAAATAATGTCTTGGGGCGCCTGGGTGGCTCAGTCGGTTAAGCGTCCAGCTTTGGCTCAGGTCATGATCTCACGCTTCGTGGGTTCACAGCTAGCTCAGAGCCTGGAGCCTGCTTCAGATTCTGTGTCTCCCTCTCTCTCTGACCCTCCCCTGCTCATGCTGTCTCTACCTCTCAAAAATAAATAAAAAAACATTTTAAAAAATAATGTCTTAACAATATTCGCCAATAAAGGTTAATCCACTCGCTCCTCTCCTATCTGCTTCCTCATAGACAAACTGGCATAATGTCTGGCTTTCACTGAATCCTACTCAACAAGACAATCATGTTTTTGGGAAACATACAAACATCTTAAGTTAACTAACTTTTTCAACTTTCTCTTATTTTCTTCCTTATTTGATGAAAGCTTTCTGTGAAAAGGTTTCACAAATCACTTTTCCTTGAGTCTGTGTAAAATGCACTCATATTTGAGGCCCAATTTGGCATTTTATTCTTTTATTTATTTAAAATTTTGACCTTCTAGCCAAGAACCATGGCTTTTGTTCAGATCTCTCTACTCTAATGATCAGCATGAGTGAGTGGCTCTTGTGGGGCCGTCTTTCACAAAGAAACAACATCTGTTCACCTTTCCGGCACTCACTGGCTCCCTGATCCCCTCAACCCCGCCTCAGAGGAAAGACATATCCAATTCCAACGCCAGGGAAGATACAAAGGACTACACAGCACAGCTTCAGAGGCAGAACCCAAGACAGAACCCATAACGATAGTGAAAAGTTTCAGACTACATAAAAAGCAATTTTTTAATGCGAGGAAAACAAGTTTACTTAAGATATTTTGCCAACACGAACCAAGTCAACAAATACACAGAGAGCACACAACTCAAGGCTTATTTACCCCAAACCTGCTCCTCTTCCCCCCAATATGGCTCCAGGGATTCCCATCTGAGCAAGAGCAATAACTAGGGTTTTTAAGCGCACGTTGCAAGGTACGCCCTGGTTTGCAGGGCCCTGTTTGGTTTACCTGTGCACACACAGCAGCTAATATGCTATTTTAGTACAGTAACAATAAGATACATACATTATTGAGAATCCTACAGTAGACTCTCAATAAATATTTATTAAATAAATATGTTCCTAAAACATGTATAATCAAATTCTACTTTTTTAAAGACTTTTTTTTTTAATTTTTAACACTTATTTATTTTTGAAAGAGAGACAGAGTACAAGTGGGGGAGAGGCAGAGAGAGAGGGAGACACAGAATCTGAAGCAGGCTCCAGGCTCTAAGCTGTCAGCACAGAGCCCGATGCGGGGCTCGAACCCATGAGCGGTGAGATTATGACCTGAGTCGAAGTCAGACATCTAACTGACTGAGCCACCCAGGCACCTCCAAATTCTACTTTAAAAAGTCAGTACACTTCGGGCCACCTGGGTGGCTCAGTCGTTTGAGCATCCGACTCTTGGTTTCAGCTCAGGTCATGATCGCACGCTTCTGTGAGAACGAGCCCCACATCGGGCTCTGCGCTGACAGTGGGGAGCCTGCCTGAGATGCTCTGTCCCTCCCTCCATTTGCCCCTCTGCTGTTCACGTGCACACACACATTCTCGCTCTCAGAATAAATAAATAAGCATTAAAAAAGGGGGGGCAGCATGTTTCTTCAGTGCCTTTCCAGAGATTTAAAATACCTAAGAATAGATAACATACCATCATGTCAGATTTTTTTCCCGTTCGTCAGTAAAATAAGCACTTCACTTTAAGTTTCCTGGCAAGTAGGATTTTTTAAACAAAAATATTCAAGAATGTCTGCTTCTTAAAATAACTCTGATAAGTCTTTTTATAATAAGAGTTATATTTGTTTAAATGAATGCTTTACAAATTTGTATTTATTTGCATCATTAAATTTATGCTTTACTCAGAACTTATATCACATAATCTACTTCAATTAAATCTTATCTTTAAAAAAGAAAATAATAAGCAAATAACAATCAAGTATGTTATGAAATGTTTATCTGCTTCAAAGAATGGACTCTTTGGGGTGCCTGGGTGGCTCAGGTGGGTAAGGACCAGACTCTTCATTTCAGCTCACGTCATGATCTCACAGTTCCTATGATAGAGCCCCACGTCAGGCTCTACGCTGAGAGCTCAGAGTCTGCTTGGAATTCTCTCTCTCCCTCTCTCTCTGCCCCTCCCCTGCTTATGCACTCTCTCTTTCTCTCTCAAAATAAGTAAATAAACTTTAAAAAACAAAACAAAGAATGGACAATTTTAACACTCAAAGTATTTACTTAAATACAATCAATCTGACATTACAGGTCTACGTAAAACATTAAGGATGACATTTTAAAGATAACTGTAGAACTTTCAGTTATGCTCACTAATCTGAAAGGTGTTATTACCATCCCAATTCTACAGATAAGAAAACTGGCCCATAAGGTTGAGTACCCAAAAGTTCCTAAATCAATAAATACTTAACAAAGAAAAGCAACTTCCTGTAGATGAACTTTAAGAAACCCCAAAATTCATTAGAAATGATCAGAGCTGCAAGTTTTCATTCTTTGACAACCACCCAAGAAAAAGCAGTGATGAAAAAGATTTTAAAGCTCTATCTTACATCAGGAGAAATATTTGGCAGATACATATGAAAGAAGAAAAGCCTTCTGATAATAATAATAAAGCAGGAGGAAGAAGAAAAGAGAAATCTCAACTAATAATCCCAAGCTATAATTCTCACTCCTTATAATTATCTTGATGTTCTGGTGTTCAGTCTCAGTATTTCTACACTAGATGGACAGTCAGTCTGAAATCTAGCCTGAGCCTGGGGTGGATACATGATCCTTAGGAGGCAATAAAAATTGTTTATATTTTTTACCCAAGGGTATGATTGGAGTTCATTTCTTTTTGGTTTAGTGTTAAAAGAACTTCAGGTCACTAAAGTAGATCGCAAGTCATCTAAGGTGTTAAAACAAATGAAATATTCTATTAACTGACTGCATTTTCAAATAAATCAGGTAGTCGATAAATTCTTCCCACATTAAACAATTAGAAATACTGCCAACATTTTTCAACATTTTTTTTTAAATATCTGGTCCCAGAAAATCTATTTTAAAGAGAAACTTGAGTTCACCTGTTTGGACCAAGGGGCCTTTAATGACTATCTGGCTTGTTGTCTTGATAATAATTTAACTAAATATGTTATTCTTAATAAACATTATCTAAGTAGGTACACCACTGCCTTCCCTTTTCAACCTTTTTGTTTGTGGGCCTCAAGAGGTCCATAAAATTAGAGAATTATTCTGACCTTTCCTAACTTAGTAGAAACGCATGTTCCAGTACAAAAATATCACTGTCTGGGGTGCCTGAGTGACTCGGTTAAGCATCCAACTCTTGGTTTCGGCTCAGGTCACGATCTCAGTTTTTTGGGTTCAAGTCCCACACTGGGCTCTGCACTAGCAGTGTGGAGCCTCCTTGGGATTCTCTCTCTCTCGTTCTTTCTCCCCTTCCCTCTCTTTCTGCCCCTCCCCAACTCACACTCAGTCTCTCCCAAAATAAACTTTAAAAAAGGAAAAAAAAACCTTCACTGTCTAATTTTTCATTTTATTAAGTTTGTTGTATCATAGCCTTGTTTCACTTAATAACATTTTACACGGTTCATTCTGCCACTTCACTACTTTTTGTAGAGATATTTCACCTCACTATTCACTGAACAATGTCACAAAGACACAGTGACTTCAGTTGACAAACAGATCGTATTTTAAAACACCTTTCTAGTACCTAAGAGTTTCTCTCATTTACTTGAACAGATCACTGAACTACTTGCTTGCTTGAGTGAAACTATTAGTGTCTAAATGTGCAATTTTTATCCTACTACTTAAGACCAAAAAAATTTCCTTTCCTTTGTCTCTAAATACTGACTTCTGACATCTATGTTCTTTGTTACTCATTTTTTCGTCGTCTCCATTCAGCATTTTTTATTCATTCCCTATAATTAGGATTTGGAGCTACCTGTCCAAGATCAATTCTGTCTGTCTGTCTGTCTGTCTGTCTCTCTCTCTCTCTCTCTCTCTTTGGTGGGAGGAAGACTGAAAGCACGAAAGAGAAGTGTTGGAAGAGACAGAGCAGGAAAATACCAGCCTCTTTTGCACTTGGTTGGCTCTTCCATATAGTTTCTTGCAGATACTGCTGAGACCACCACTGGGCCAAAATATTCAAAGCAGTATTATGGTGATTAATGTTCTCAGATTTTCAAACATTACAGATTTTCTGTTGCTTAATTTTTTAATGTTTTATTTATTTTTGAAAAAGAGAGAGAGAGGAGAGAGAGAGAGAGAAACAGCGTGAGCAGGGGAGGGTCAGAGAGAGAGGGAGACACAGAATCTGAAGAGAGGCTCCAGGCTCTGAGCTGTCAGCACACAGCCTGACGTGGGAGTCAAACCCACGAACCGTGAGATCATGACCTGAGCCAAAGTCGGACGCTTCGCCGACTGAGCCACCCAGGCGCCCCTGTCGTTTAATTTTGTAAGTAGACTCAGGTATGGTAATCACAAGTGATGCTATAACCAAATGGGGAAGCGTTAATGAAATGGGCTATTCTAAGGATTACTGATGCTAATTGACACTGACTGGCACGTTTGAGGTGCCAGGCGCTGCACCAGCATGTCACATACCAAGCATCGCACATATCCACTAACCCCAAGGGTGAAAGAGGCAGCACGAGGCCAAACACACTTTCCACTTTCATTTTCTTAATTACAGCTTCCAGTTATTTAATTGCTATCTTCAGGTTAAATATTTAGATATAAAATTACTATAGTAACAACATTCATTTAAATCTTAAGTTCAAAGTTAACTGCATAATGTATAAGATTCAGAACTCAGAGGTCTCATTACCCTAGCTAAAAAAGAGACAATCTCGAGGTTATACATAAACACAAAATGCAGTTTTAAATCAAAACTACACTAACTCTTAAATTTAAAAAATCCTCAGAGCCCACCAACACATTACTTTAGACTTGGAGAGAAATGTGCTTTACTACTTAACTATTAAAGCTGGCCCTGAAATTTTTATTTCGGCATTACTGGTAGCAGCCAAGTTAAACACACTTAAATGTACACCAATAGGAGGCTGCAGAAACATATTATGATATATCCATGAACTTTAAAAGTGCAGAGACATTAAAGTATAGAGCACATGCTTCCTAAGTGTGCTGTTATGAAAAGATCAAGATATACTGAGTGACCAACACAAGAGGCACATACAAATATACAGTGCAATGGGGGAGGAAAGAGCCTCATCATCATCTGGGAAATAAACGTAAGACTATAGGAGTCATCCCTGCAGAGTCAAGCAGGGAGTGCTAGTGGGGGGTTGAAAGCTGGGGGTCACAAAATGGAACAGAAATTTTCATTTTTTATTTTGTACCTTTTTTTTTTTAATGTTTGTTTATTTTTGAGAGTGAGAGAAACAAAAGTGAGCAGGGAGGGGCAGAGACGGAGACGTAGAATCAGAAGCAGGCTCCAGGCTCTGAGCTGTCAGCACAGAGCCTGACGCAGGGCTCGAACTCACGAACCACGAGATCATGACCTGAGCCGAAGTCAGATGCTCAGCAAACCGAGCCACCCAGGCGCCCCTATTTTATACCTTTTCGACACTTCTTTTAAAACCATGTGCACACAATGTTTTTAAAATTGACTAAGCAAATTGTTTTTGACTGCCCTTGAGTAGATTTACTGACACAAAAAGATCAGATGAAGGGAGCCGCTGTGGCCCGGCCTTCTAGAGCACTCCCAGCACGGACTCTGCTCTCCTTCACTCACTCCTTGCCCTGGAAGGAGGACGGTCTGATCCAATTAGTGGTCCAGGGAGAAGGAGCTGAGCAGAGGGGCCCAGCCCCTTCTGAACTCCCTTTTCAGCAGAAGTCAAGTGGGGGGCAGTGGGGGCAGGAGGACAGCGGGCGTGCCGGCCTGTGCTCGTCTAGTTGTCGCAGTGGTGACTGGGTGTAAGGCTATTTAGTTCAGGTGAGATACTAAACAGCCTCTGCCTTCTTGCTATGTATCTAAGCTATGCTTTCCAACAAAACTGCTACTTCAATCTCCATTTTGTGTCTCATTTTCAGTTGATTCTGAACCAATGTGGAGGAGAGGGTGGGAGAGTTCTAGATCCCCAAACCTCCAAGATAGACCATTAAATGAAAAAAGAAAGATGCTGTATAATATGTACAGTATGATCTCAGACGCTAAACTTTTAAAAGTCCTATAAAAGCACATATGCATGCATAAAAGTGTCTGAAAGAACAAACGAACAGCATACGGGGGAAGGCTGGATTGGGAGAAGAGGAGGAGGGACTGCCACTTGTCACTCCATCCAGTTTTGTGCTCTTCAAAATTCACCAACAAGCATGTATTCCTGTATTACTGTGGTGATTCTCAAAAAATTTAAATACATTTTAATAATTTTTGCTGGAAGTCATAGAAACCTTAGAACAAGTACAAGTTCTGCTTATCGACAGTTTGGAGAAGTGGTTCTCAGAGTGTGGTCTCCAGACCAGCTGCATCAGCATCATCTGGGCGCTTGTTAGAAATGCGAACTCTGGGGCCCCAGCCCAAATCTACAGAATCAGAAACTCTGGGGGCGGAGCCTAGCAATCTGTTTTAACAAGCCCTCCCTGGCCCATTATAAACCAGCTCAAGTTTGAGAACCACAGAACTAAAGAATGGTTCATAATAACTGTTTCCATTTTTCCACTGGAAAGTCCTCAGGACCTATACAACACACACACACACACACACACACACACACACACACACACACCCCTACCCACCTAGCAAATCATCTTTCATCTCAATTCAACAAGCATTTATGCAATACCTTTCAAACTGCATTACTGTAGCAAGTTTTTAGAATTAACTAAAATATTTTAGTAAAGAAACAATACGGTGAAGCCATTAGGGAGACCCCCCGGCCTCTTTAAAGGGACTGAAGTACTCTGACATAAACCAGAGACCCACAACGGACATACACCACTGGGAAGGAGCTGTAACATGGTTTCCTTCACACACCCTGAAAAACATCCTCAACCAAGTACCGACCTGTTAGTGTTTACAACACAGATCACTCTCAGCTAGCAGTTCTCCTTCATAACTTGATATTACAAAACTTATTTAAAATTAAGTAGTGTAAGCGTTTACAGATACCTGTTGGGTGATCGTCTTGGCCAACGTCTTCTGTTAGATTCTGCAAGAAATATGTTCATTATTACTAAAATATCACATCCATTCAGCAAGTTTTAAAATTCAGTATTTTCATAAGCAGCTGATATCTCAATATCCGTAATGTGAGTGTTTACCAAATACACTTAAAACAACTACTTTAAACAGTTGGTAGTCTTCAAAAGCTTGACTTACTAGCTTATTAAGGGTGTGGTAGATCTTATGAATATTTGCCAGTGTTGAGAGATGAGAGTTCAGCTGGAAGTCTTTAAAAGAAAAAGAAGAAAATTCAGTGTCATTTACTTCCCATGCTGCCAAACAACTGTAAAAAAAGAAAACTCAGAAGTGAAGAAAACAAATGTTTTGATACCACTGAATGGTATCTCCATTAATTTGATACTTACTAAATAAATACAACATGCAACTACTGACCTCTCTCTCTTAGAGATAAAGACTGACAATAAAGTTAAGTCCCCAGCCAAATGTTTAAGCTCATGAGATTTTCATGTAAACTGTAAGGTAAAACAAAAATCCTTCGGTGGTTGTAAAATCCTACCAGCAATGAACCTGAACTTGAGAAAAATGTCAGTAACGTGAGCAAATTAAACAAGTCACACAGATGGAAGAAAGATCACAAAAGAAATATATTCACTTTCTCTTTCTCTTTCCCTTTCTCTTCCCCAGAATTACTAATACAGTATCAAATCAAGCTCCTGGCAAGAAAATAATAGAAAAGCATCTCAACCATTTGGCGTTTCTGACAATGTATTTATTTTGTTGGCTCGCCTACAACAGAGAGAGCAAAAATGGAACCGAAGCCCCTCGTCTCCCATCAAGCAAACACAGACACATCCAAGGACTGGGCTGCAAGCGGAGCCCATAGCCCAGAGCCCTGGGAAGGCGCTGCAGTCACTCGCGCTGCAGCAGTAAAAGGCGCCACAGACCCAGGAATGCAGAAGCAGAAATCGTGCTCATAAACATTCCCAACTCAAAGAATGTATCCCTCACATCTCTAATAATTCCAAGATTACACACTAAATCACACATGCACCTTAGAATCCCGTACAACATAAAACTTCTCAACTGTTAGGCTTGTGAATCTCTGATCTCAAATGTTTCTTTTAAAGTCAAGTATGCCTGCACACATATTGGCTACATAACTGCAAGTTAAAAGTCTATGAATAATTTTACATTTGAATAAGTATCAAAGAAGGATTTTCATAAAATATCAAGACTTAGATTAGTTCCTTTTCCTTACTATCATAAAGGTTAGTCTGGAAGTAACCTTGAAAAGATACTGGAACTCCCTAAGTGACGCCATCCTGATAAAAAAGAAAACAATCGCCCTTCACTGCACTACTTTATTTGGGACTTGTGGTGGGTGTAAAGAATAGAGCAAAGAGCAGATGCCACAATACAAGCTGTCTGTGCTGGGCTGGACGCCGGGCTGCT
Organism: Cryptoprocta ferox; assembly: GCA_028646485.1. Lineage (NCBI taxonomy): Eukaryota > Metazoa > Chordata > Mammalia > Carnivora > Eupleridae > Cryptoprocta > Cryptoprocta ferox. The sequence goes on from CM053567.1 coordinate 152,462,734, forward strand.
GCTCGGAGTCTGGAAAGCACTCGGACTTCCCGGCCAGTATTTAGAAAGCGTTCCTTTCTTTTCCCAACCGTGCCAGGAACCCAGCTCTGGACTGGCCTGCAGCGCAGAGGGGCTGGCAGGCGGCAGAGCCTCTGGCACTCACTCATCACCGCCAGCAGTGGCAGGCCCTCCTTGCACACAAACACGTGCACCGCTCCGGCCCACCTGGTGGTGGCCGTGGTCACGCACTCCAGTCACAGCCACTGACAATTGCCCAGAATTTTTGGCTGAGAGATGACCAGAGCTGGGCCTCTGACTCGAAATGGGCTTCAACCACAGACAAGTGTCAATTGTTCAGCATCTGAATGGTTTAGCCACACTTAAGGTAAATGATAACATAATGTGGCACGGAGTCTTGGTTTTCCATCTCAATTAGTACAGTTGCATAGAAAAGGTTTAGGAAAGCATCTAGAGTATGGGAACATAGTGTGTTTACTTACTGATGTCTTATATTTAATAAACATTGACAGGGTCTCTAACTCTAGAAGCAACAGGCCTCTCCCGAGCCACACGAGGCTTTGGGAAGCTTAAACATCCAGAGCCCCCGTGACCCACACCTACCACCACATCATAACCGCCCCTTTTTGTACTTGCAGTTTGAAAATCGGAGGACAAAGGATACGTTCCATTATCATCTCCAAATTAAATCCTGAATTAAACTTCTGGGTCCCCAAAAACACAAAAACTAAAAAAAGGTAAGGGTGTAGATTCTCTCTTCACTGAGGCCACGTGGAGCGGGGACAGAAAAGGGGGCTTGCCAAAGATCATTCAAGCACTGAGGTTTCCAGATGCCACCCTACGCTATACCTTTTCCACCCCTCTGATGTTAATGCAACTGTCAAAATTCACATAAAAGAATCTAAATGAATTAAAATTTCTAAACCCTTCTACACACACACACGCACACACACACACACACACACACAGTTCCATACAAAAATCACAGCCAAATAACCCCATTGATTTACAACCTCTCTGTGAAGTCTGACAGCTAATTTGAATCTCAGGTCTACCAGTTATTTAATCTAAGTCTCAATTTTCTCATCTATAAAATGAGATTACCAATGCCTTGATGTGTCAGACATTCATTACAATGTCTGGCCCATATTAAGTGCTCAATATAAGAGACCAATGGTCACTACATTCGCTGGTATCATCTTCCGAATCACACTGCTATCTAAAATGGTCTCTAATTTCCACAGGTCCAAGTCAACCCCCACGAAAGAAAACTCCACAATGGTGGAGCTCCGTGACTGAGGCATGTGGCCCAGTAGATCGTTATGGCCTGTGATAATTTCTGTATTCACACACCACCAACTGATGTCCATGATGATGGTCAAAGATAATCTCAGCACAGTGGAAAAACTATACAAAAGCATTTAAGACCAGGATCTAGATATGAAGTTTCACTTCACAGGCAACGAGAATAACAAGGCTTGTTTCGCGAAGCACATAACAACGTAGTCAGCAATTCTCCATTCCCATAGCCGCTGCCATTGCCACCTCACCATCAGGTCACTGAAAGGAAAAAGAAAAGGAAACCGCAACACATATAATTTTTCTTTAGCTTCACCAAGGTAAGAAGCAGCTAAGGAGGTGGCACAAATTCAGAGAAAAAAAAAAGACAAAAATGGCATTAAAAGATAAATCCACAAAGGTTAACACATATTAAATTTATGGTTCATCTGTTCAGTGCTCAGGGCGAGTAATAGACCTTGAAATCTAAAATAGATTTCACATCCTTAAGGAATAGATGTTAAGGGTAAAGATCAAATGCTTTACAGAGAATGTATTTAGGAAAGCACTAACTGATTCATAAAAATTTCCTTCTGCTCATATTTCAATTCCAAAGGATAAATGCTAGGTTAAGTCACCTTTATTCCAGGATCAAACGGCTCTCCACAGTAAAGCAGTGACTGGGCTTCACCCTCCTGTGTGGCACGCAAACCCTAGATCCTGTTATATTAAAAGCAAAAACTGGCTCTGCAAAAAGGCATAGCCTGTTTGATAAACAGCTTGCCTAAATTATCTTCTGGGTATTCTGGGAATTCTTAAAACCATCAACAAATGTTGACTGGGCATAAAGCTCCCTGGGTTTTTGTTTGTTGTTTTGTAATTACCATTTGCCATGACCTAAATACTATAAAAGAAAAAAGTGAATGCCACTGAGGGGAGGTCAAAGTCCATGTCCCCAAAGTACCCTAGGTTTAGAATTCCACGACATAGACAGGGGCATAAATATTAGGAAGGAAACCATTATGGTCAGACAATTGACCATCAGCGGCAAGAATCAAATTTAAAAAGTAACGGTCCTCACAGGAGTTTACTTCCAGAAGAGGGTCAGACACCATTTAAACACTTAAAAATCAAACCCTTTCCTCCATAACATCCTCACTTGTAAAATACAGCTGGAAAATGATCCCATTGTAATAGCAATAAAAAGCAATCATACATACACGCATAAACTAATATGTAACATACAAATGAAAAAACAAGTTTACTGAAAGACATAAATGTAGAGCTATGACACTCCTGGAATGCAATCACTTCCCCTTTGCACTAAACTACAAATTAATCAAATTCCTATTCTTCCTGCCTCCCAGATCCCCACCCCAAAAGAGGTGGAGAAAAGGAAGGGAGTCAGGCAGACCGATTCTCAAGTTCATATGAAAGAACAAACATGCTGGCCTTGCCAAGAAATTGTTGAAAATGAAGAATGAGGAAGAACTTGCCCTATCAGATATCAATACAGAGTATAAGACAGAGGTGGGTAAGCCCTTTGCAGAGAGCCAGTGATCATAAACATTTTTAGGCTGTGGGCTCTGCAACCTCTGCTGCAACTACTGTACCATTATAGCTCACAGCGGCCATAAATACATAAACAAATGAGCATAGCTGTGTTCCAATAAAACTTTATGAAAACTAAGTGGTAGGGCAAATTTGGCCTGTGGGCCACAGTTTACCCATGCTTGGTATAAAGGTACAATAATTATAACAGAAAAGTACATGTCCAAGACGACTCAATGGAAAAGTGTTGATGAACATATGTACATATGTATAAACACACATACGTAATTAATATACGATAAAATGGCATTTCAAATAAATGAGGAAGAGCTAATCGTTCGGTAGAGGGGCAACTAGCTAGGCAGGTGGAACAAATTAAAGTTAATTCCAACCTCACTCAAAAATCACAGACAGATGGAAGGGGAAGGCATTCGAGGCAAAAGCAAAGCCCTTATCTTGGGCTCAGGGTTCTGCGTGCTCTGCCTCTACCCACCTCTCCAATCTCATCTCCTACCTGTCTTCCCTTTGCTGCTAGCTGCTACTCCTCAGCCACAATGGAGCTTCCTGTTGTTCAGTGAATATTCCAAGCACACCCTACTCCAGGACCTTTATACGTGCTTTGCCTTGAGCCCTCTTCTAATAATAACATAGCTTGCTCTCAAATTTCACCAGGTTGCCATTTAAATATCACCTTTTTAAAAAAAGTTTATTTATTTATTTTGAGAGACAGAGAGAAAACCAGCAGGAAAGGGGGAGAGAGAGAGGGGGACAGATGATCCGAAGCAGGCTCCAAGCTCTGTGCTGACAACAGAGAGAGCCCGATGTGGGGCTCAAACTAACAAACAGTAAAATCAGGACCTGAGGTGAAGTCGGATGCTTAACCTACTATGCCACCCAGGCGCCCCTAAATACCACCTTCTTATGCAACTTTGCCAGACTAACAAATAGGACCCCTTCTTTGATCTTTCACCTCACCAGGCGTTCCTTTTTTTTCTCTATATCATCATGTATTTGTTATCTTTCTCTCCCAATTAAAGTGTAATAAGCTTCACAGGAGCCAGGACTTAGTCTTGTCCACTACTGTATCTCCAGTACCTACTCTAGAACACCATCTGGCCCATGATAGGTGCTCAATAATTACTCAGTGAATAAATGCAGATATAAAGGCACCAAATCTTAATTTTGATATATTCAGGGCGTTTCAAGTGCATCCATACCATTAGCTCTTCAACTGTGAGAAGCAGTCTGGTAAAAGAGGAAACTCCTAAGAAAGGCAAAGGTCAGAAAATGAAGAATCTGTGATCCCTGCTGACCCGTTTAGATTTACTCTCTTACGAACTTGGATGTCCAAGCAGGCCAACAGAGGCTATCTATGCAAATCAATATCCAGGCCAAGAAACAGGACACACTCAAGCAGCATCCATTCTACTCAACAGAACTCACCTCTAAAAGGATTACACGAACACAACAACATGGTTATGGCACAAGACTCTACAGAAACCTCCCCATGCCGGCTACGCTGCCGGGATCCTGGGAGCGCTTCATTCACTGAACTCTGCCAGGGCAGAGTGCTGCTGGAGAGCTCTGAGGAGCACGGCTGGGAGCGCGGGTGCTGCACAGCGTTGCAATGTTTAAATCAGGAATTCTTTCGAAGGATCACTCGGTGGCAAGATTGTGGCCTGGACGGTGGGTGGCCTCTCGTGAAGACCACCGGGAGAGACCGAGCAGGGCACAAGTAGGGCCTTCCGGTAGACGGCGGTGGTACAAGAGGAGAGGAGAAATCCCGGGGCAGTGGGAGTGCAGAAGAGCCACATTTAACTCACACAAATTCAACTTTACTCACTGGCCCAAAAAGAAAGAGAGGAGGAAGAGAGAAGAAAAGAAATTTCAATGGTCCCACACCGTCCTCCATTCTACTTAATGAGCTGGAGACAGGCAACGCAAAGCCCACAGCTGCTCCTAAGTCTCGCTTTGCACGCACCGGTCACATTTTGCACATCTCACAACACTGGACGCGTCTAGCATTTAAAAACGGATTTCCCATAAAACACGGTCCCTAAACGCAGGCCAGCTGCTCTGGCTGGTGCTCCACTGAGGAGCCAGCGATCTGCTCCCACGCTGGAGGAAAGAACTGGCCGTACTAGGTGCGTCTGAGACAACCCCTCGCGGGGCACCGTCTCAAAGTGTTCCCAAGTGCTAGTTTTAACGCAGGTGATTTTTGACCTTACCTACGGATTCAGAACTAACCCTATATAAAATGTCACTCTTCTACGAGGAAAAACCACCATGAGTACATTCAGGAGATGAAAGAGGAGTTCAATGCTTCATGTCCATTTGTGCAACCCTCCTTCTACTGGCTCAGGCAGATCACGCTGGGAATGACTGACACCTTCTGATTCCCCATCCAAAGCCCATTCCTCCATCTTAGCTTATTTGTAATCAGAGCAAAAACTGATCTATCTTCAAGGAAAAAGCAAGACCATTTCCCACCCAAAGTTGTTAATAATCAAATACACAAATTAGAGTAACATTTTCTTAAAGTTACTAAAACTGGCTAAATCCAAAACAGCCTACCAACTTTTTTAAGCGAAAAGATGTACAGAGAAGCTACCACTCAGTGAGCAATGCTCTCAGGTCTAGAGGTTTTCAGTGTAGCGCAATGCACAGATATGCACTTAATAAATGCTACTTAATGACAATGTGAGTGATGAACTAAACCAGTAAAGGCTCTTGGGGAGGGGAGAAGCAGAAATACCATGGTACTGACAAAAAAGTGAAACAAAATTGGACAAAATTAAAGGTTATCAAAATTAGCACATGTCCTGAATGTTTCTGGGACAGAACCAGAACATAGTCAAGCAGAGTGGGCTAAGGCCTCTCTAACTGGGGTTCAATATGGAATGCTTAGGGGTTCTCCAAGCTACAGGTTACATGGCCCACTTTCCTGAAATGTCAATTTTACTCAGTGATAAGGAAAAAGAAAAAAATTCTGTTGTCAAAATAAGGGGTGTCTGGTAGTTAATTTTTATTCTTTAGGTTTGCCTTGTCTCCTTCCTTCTAGAAACAGAAACCTTCTTTCCAGTGGGTTTCAGAGAGACGGAGAACGAGAATGCCAACGAAGTCAAGAGGAGACCCCTGCCAACCTGCAAAGAACACGGAACAACCTCTGATTCAATCAACACAATTTTGGATTTGTTACTGCAGCGTAGAAGAAAAAAAAAATCCAAGTCTTCAACAAGTCCTTACAAGGCCCTACATGATCTGACCTAAGTCATCTCATTCCATTATCCTTGCTCACTCCATTCCAGCCACTCTCTTCCTTGAAGACTCACGTGAATTCCTACCTCAGGGCCTTTGCATTTAATACGCCCTCTGCGTCAATGACCTCCAGTGTCCGCAAATCCCCGGCAGCTGACTTCACTGAAATATCTATTCAAATAGATATTTCAACCTCATCAGAGAGGTCTCTCCTCTCCTGACTCTGTCAAAAGCAGCACCTACACCCCCCACCAGCTTTAGATTTACTGTATTACTCTAAGTTTGTGTGCTAGGTTTCTGGGTCAGCTTCATACTACATGCCCTTCGTTGCTAGTGGGAATTTCTTTATAAAATGGATAGTAGCAGTGCCTGCTTCACAGGGCTACAGCGGGGATTAAATGAGTCGACGCTGTGATGGGCTTAAAACAGTACCTGGCACACAGTAAGCACTACCTGAGTGCTGGCTGGGACGTCGCACAGTGAGCAGGAATGGTCAGTCGGCGGTCCGCCCAGCGCCCTCTCCCCCAGAGCCCAAACCAAACCCAGCTCACTAATTAAGCTTCTTAAAACTAATCCAGCAGCTGCACATAGGAACCACCGGGGAAGCTTGAAAACCGCCCTGGCCCCAATCCAGATCAATTAGATAAAGATGGGAGTGGGGTCGTGGATGCTTCAGTAGCCCAGGTAATCCTACTATGCAGCCGGAGCGGGGAGTTCTGGCCCCAACCTGCCGACACACTCCACTCCGGGAACAAGCTCAGAACAGAAGAGACCAGAACCCGACTCATTCGCGGGGACCCCGTCAGCACGGGGCGGTGCGGGGTGGGGGGGGGGGGACAAGACCCAGATGTAGGGGAAAGATTCTAAGGCTGAAAAGCCAGGTGACAATGAAAAGAAACAAAGTAGCAGTAGGGGGCCCTTAACATCAATCCCCTCATCAATAAATATTTGCTACTTCAAGGCACAAAAGCCAAAAGGTGAACCACACAGAGAAGAACCTGATAAGGGGTGGGAAGCAGGTCATCGCAGGTGACTCAGCGTTTTCACTGAACACAAGATCCAAAATTAAAGCTGTCCAAGCACACTGCTGCTGGCTTTTTCCTTCTAACTCCCACAGGACCCGTAAAAGAGGCTGTGAGAAGCCATCCCCCCCAGAGAGGCGGTGTGCCACCTAGCACCGTCATCCGCTCCGCGACTGTGCCTGCTGGTGCCATCTCAAAGGAGTCGGCCACTTCAGGACACCCTGTCTGGCTGCGTTCCCAGTGTGACAAGGTACAAGGGGCCCTAGATTCATTCCCTTCACCCCGCCCCACCCGCTGAAGAACACAGATCCACTCGATAGTTCAGAGTAAAACTCATCCTTTAATCTCACTGATGTCACAACAGCCCTGCCGCTCCAGCATCAGAAAGGCCCGGGTTAGAGTCTCAGCTCTGTGACACCCTAGCTGAGTGACCCTGCCGGTTACCCGATCTCACTGTGCCTCAGTGTCCTCATCTGTACAGCTGGAAGAATGGACCCCCCGCCCTTGACAAGGCTATTGTGAGGAGCAAATGAGATGGCGCGTGCCAAGCACTTAGCACAGTGCTGGCCCATGCTATGCACCCATAACGGTTCATTGTCTTAACCACTGTGACTATTAGAACACAGAACAAACTAAGATACACTGAACCTAGTAGATCAAAAAGTAAAGACAGGGCAGAAGGGATGACAAGGTGATGGACGGGTCTTTAAAAGTATGGCATCAATAGCCAGTAGCCTGGACTGGAATGTGTCACTATCCTTCGCAGCCGCCTGTTTAATTAAGAACAAGTAATCTGTGGCCTAATTGTTGGGAATGGCATCTGCAGAAAGGGATACTAAACGGGAAAAAAGACTCGAACTCAATCTCAACTACAGATAAAAAGAAGAAAATAATTTCAAAGATGTTACACAAAAATACATTAGTAGCCCTACTAAATGTTAAGTTTTAGGTTTTCTAGCTTTTCTGCAATGTTGTTAGGTATCTCCTAGATTTAAAAATAATATAAAAAGTATGTTTCAGGGGCGCCTGGGTGGCTCAGTTGGTTAAGCGGCCAACTTCAGCTTGGGTCATGATCTCAAGCCCCGCGTCGGGCTCTGTGCTGACAGCTCAGAGCCTGGAGCCTGCTTGAGATTCTGTGTCTCCCTCTCTCTCTGCCCCTCCCCCACTCACCCTCTGTCTCTCTCCCTCTCAAAATTAAATAAACATTTAAAAAATTAGAAGTAGTTAATACATGTCTATTTAAAGTAAGATTTGGAGCGCCTGGGTGGCTCAGTCAGTTAAGCATCTGACTCTTGATTTCGACTCAGGTCAGGATCTCACAGTTTGTGAGATTGAGCCCCATGTTGGGTTCTGCGCTGACCGTGCGAAGCCTTCTTGGGATTCTCTCTCTGCCTCTCCCATGTTTTCTATCAAAAATAAATAAATAAAAACTAAAAAAATTTTTAAAAAGGTAAATAAGATTTAAGAAGACTAAACACGACCATTTCATGAGTTAAGAAAAGGTATGCAATACTCTGCCACAATTGGTTCCCCAATTAGAATCCGTTTTAAAATAAAAGCAAAAATAAATAAATAAATAAATAAAAATAGAATCCATTTTTAAATGGCTACTGTCACTGAGAGGAAGATGGCAGAAAGGAGGGGAGAGGAGGACTGAGAAGAAGGAATTCGTCCTACATCCTGATGCAGTTGGGCCTCACTCCGAGAACAAAAGAACCAGAAGCAAAATGGAGGCAAAGAGGTCAGCTGGTTCTGCCGTCATCATCCACGGGCCAGAGACGAAATAGGGGATATTCCAGGACACCTGCAGGGCCGCCATAAGGATTCAACCAAAGGCACAAATAGAAGGTCGCGTATTATTTCATTGGCAGTGGTGGGGCATCTAGACCCTGCAGTCAGAATGCCTGGGTTAGAATCTCAATTCACCACTTACAAGCCATGTGACCTTAAGAAGACTAGTTAATGACCTTTCTCCACCTCAGCTTCCACATTTGTGAAATGGGAATAACAGTACACAACCTGCTTCAGAGGGTTGTGGTGAGGACTGAAGGCGTCAACACAGCAAAGCAGCTGGCACAGTCCAAGAATAATCACCAAACCTGTGTCAGGCCCTATCCCCCTATCCATTCCCCCTTGTCTCTCCTCTCTCCCTCCGAACCACCTTCTCTGACTTCTGCTTCCCTCCTCTCCTCCCCTTCCTCCTCATATACTCTCCCTGGTCCCTCTTCTCAGCCCTTCGCCTGTGTGGCTCCTGTCCACCCCACCGCCTTGTCCCCTTCACTCCCATTGTCGGTTCTCCGTACTGTCCCCTCTGCTGGGCAAGCCCACTCCCACCTCATCCCCCCAGGCACACATAGATCTTTTTCTTCACACAGGAAAACTTCAAAGGCAAAACCCACAGTATAAATACGAACCTTTCCGTGAAGTCTAATTTTAATGACTTCCCATTTGTTCCCAAAGCACCCTGGGCATCCAATTAACTTAGCTGCCACCGTGTCGTGCTTAAACCGTCCATTCCTTCTCTGCCTCCACCCCTAACCCCCTGGAAGAACCTTCCTAGGCACAGGGACCCGCTCATTCCCACAGTCATGTGCGTTACAGCAATGCCTGGCAACAAACCAGAAAGCCTCAAATGTTTGGTGAGTGGCTAACTGAGGGAATGCCTCACTTGGTTCTTTTCCTTCTGATAATCTCTCTTCCTCTCAAGGGTCTCCATTCATACCCTAATGAGGAGGGTGCCGTTACACAGCAATCATTAGCAAGGAAAACAGAAAAGAGCCACACACACTCCTCTAAACTGTGTGTTGTATCTCATTTAATCCTTGGGATAGCTCTGACCTTGCCTCCTACTTCTTCCTCTCTGCCCAGCCCCCAGCGCCACTCCAAGCACACCAGTCTCTTTGAGATTCCTCAGTTATAGCCATAGGCCTGCTCCCACTCAGAACCTCGCCGCCTTCTTCCCTGCTGCCTGGAATGCTCCTCACCCCCATCAGGTCTTAACCTAAAACCTGACCCTGCTATTTAAAACCACAACATGCTCCACTCCTCTCCCCTCCCTGCCCACACTCCTGTGCTCCCCCTCTCCCACGCTTTATTTTTTTTCCTTAAACAACTTATCACCACCTGACCCTCCCCTACACTAGAATGAGAACTGCATGCGAGATGAAGAACAGGGCCTGGTACACAGTAGATGCTCAGTAAACACTGCTGACTGCACAACTCCATGTTCTGCAGCAGGGAGGTTTTATGCATGAGCCCTCTGAAGCTCACAGAGCAGCTGAGTAACTTACCCATGGTCACACAGCTGATTCGTAGCAGAGCAAAGATCTGATTCCTGGCAATTTGACTCTAGGGCCCAACACTTAACTATTATGCTATCCTGTCTCCCAGCCTGAACCAGGTTTCAAGACATCATCACATCAAGGGAGCAAACCCTAGCATGTATCTTTGGGCCACACAGAACAGCCATCCACTGGAAAATTTCAAGAGAAAAAGTCATTTCACTCTAGACAGTTCCACATGGTAAAAGCGTTACCAGATTTATAATTCATACAGTCCTGATAGTTTTGCTTCGGATTTAATAGTTCGTTAAAAAAGAAAAAAAAAAGATAGATTTATACTGCACTGCACAAGTACTTTTTATACTGTGATATCCCCATGAACAGCAAAGTGACTAATCGTCAACTAACATGGAGGTGGCCTAAGATGACATATATTAATAGCTAAAAATTGTGGTGGGATGTGGAGGAGAGAAGTAGACTGCAAGGGGGCACAGGGAACTTTTGGGGGTAATGAAAATGTTCTATATCTTAATTTTAGTAGTGGTTATACCGGTAAGGATATTTGTCAAAATTCATCAAGCTCTATACACTTAAAATAGGCACAATAAAATGACTAAAATGCAATAAAGAATATCAGATAGGAGTTTTAGGTAAATATTCTACCCAAAAAAGCCACAAATAATATTTCCAGAGCTAATCCTCCCAAATCAGATCCAAAAAGATGCACTAGAAGTTATGCATTAGTTCCTGAGCATCACATTTCGTTCATTTGTTTGTTTTCAGGACAAAGAGGTGATTAGAGAAAGACCAGCAGTGAAAAGCTCTGTGTGCTGAGATCCAGCAGCGAGGCGGATGTGTGGCCCAGAGTCCTGACTGACTACTGGCAAAGACAGCACCCACATCTGACATGGCCTGTGTGTTCTTTCTGTCCTTTGGGTAACCTGGGACCAGGAATCCAGAAATCTAGCACCCTGAACAGAGCCCAGTTGGGGTGGAAAGGCACATCACTGCTCTTCTCCACAAGGGCCTCTGCCAGGAACGGACCAGTGACAGGTCTGGATGTTGATCTGTCGGAATTCTTAGTTTCGAGCACCAGACACCAACTAGCTAATATAACAGAATAATGACTTCTCTTTTAAAGGGCCACTGTATAATTCACAGAATGTCTAGAAAATCCAGAAAGCCAAGTTACACAACCAAAACAATGCTTAAGGGCACAGGCAGGAGCACACAGACAGGGCCAGAACTGGCTGGCCCCTGAGACCACAGCGACTGCCCCCACTGCCCATCCTCTCCAAATGGCCTCCAGGCACTCCGCAGCTTCTTGCCATCCCTTGCCTCCAGCTTCAGGCTCACACTCTGTCGTGGGTGTGTCTGAACAGGTCTGCCTGCAAAGGTAGGAATTTCCCAACCAAAGAAGGAGCCAGGACCCTGAAACTGACAATGCCCATTGCAAACACAAATGGATGACACACCATCTCTGGGAATACTAGTGATACAGGCCAGCAAGTAGCAAAAGGTTTAAAAAAAAAAAAAAAAAAACTTAACAAGAAAAAAACCCTCAAAGATGGAACTAAAAGGAATCATACCCAGAGGTAATGCTATTTGGGGAGGGTGGGGGTCTTTTTCGTATCATTTAGTGTTTTACTATATTAATTAGTTTCAAAAACTACAAGCCTACCTTTCTAAATTGAAAATAACTTATTAAGGGTGTTTTCTAAATAAAAAAAATAATAATTCAAATCTGGAGTAGTAAATACTTTGTTTGCTAGAATGATGGACACAAGATGGGGAAAAAAACCCTTAGGTCTGAAACAGTAATTCAATGATTGCTAAAATACATGATTCTATTTAAACGCATTTGGATATCTTTTTCTATTTAAAGCATATTTTTTAAATGTATATTCTGCTTAAAAGAATAATTCTCAAGAGGTACTTCTCCTAACCTGAATCTCAGAATAAGGAAAAAGAACCAGCTATGAAAAGCTATTAATACTAATTCAAGATGACCGACCATAAAAAGGTATCAGCATTAATGTCACATTCTCAGAAAATTCACCTTCAACAAAGTTTATTTTCTAAATGAAGAAAGCTTCCAGCAATCTCACAAAATAAACCCTAAGGACCGGAATCTGGTCTTAAAATGAAAAGAGAGGTAGTGTCAGTCCTGTCAAGCCCTGCGTTAGCCTTCCCTACACAGACTTACACACCAGATCTGAAACAGAAACATGCATTTTCACACACAGACTCCTGGTCCCTTCGTACATCACCAGCATTTTATTTTCTCCTTGAGGATTTCTCCGTGCCACAGACACTCTTCAAAACTGGTATCTGCATGTATTTAAGAAGAAATATTATTGGGGCACCTGGGTGGCTCAGTTGGCTAAGCGACCAACTCTGGATTTCGACTCAGGTCCTGATCTAATGATGGTAGGATCAAGCCCCAAGTGGGGCTGCAGCTGGGCATGGAGCCTGCTTAGGATTCTCCCTCTCCCTCTGCCCCTCCCCCCTCACACCTGCACACTGTCTCAAAAAAAAATATATATATATATATATATAATTAAAATTGGTTTGCTTATGGCTGAGTTTGTTAAAAAAGACAGAGAATGAATAAGTGAAAGTTTGTATTCCCTGAAGAAAAATCTGAAGATAATGACTCAGAAGAAGCACGCTAAATAGGAGGGAAGATTAAAATTTTCTAGATAATTCGCTATTTAAAAGTTGACCACTTAAGTGCAATCCAATACATACTGGAGGACCTAAACAACATATTTGAGGACCTAAACAAAGGGTCATCTTGGATGATAAAGTAGATACTAAGTCAGACAGTCCCAGATCACAAAGGGGTGATAATCTAATTGGGGAGGGGACAGATAAATAAACAGCTACTGTTATAGAAGTTAACACTGAGAGCAGAAGTAAACAGTATGTGGAGATTCAACAGAGGGATGAGTCTGCTAGAGCGGGAACAGGAACCTGGTAAAGACAAGTTCCCCAGAAGTAGCACTGATGGCAGGGACAAGGAGACAGCAGTTCAGGGGGAAGAAAATGAGCTTCAACTACAGAAACCCCCAGTTCTGAGAAGTCTGTATCTCATTAAGCTAACGGGAGCCCTCAAGGTTTTGTCTAGGGGACTCCTAAGGACAAAGATGATTTTACTAGTGAAGAAGACGACAAAGTGAGAGGAGGCTGAGGCTGGCAAAAGGATTACTGCCGATTAACAACATAAGGAAAGATGGATCAGCCCCAGGCGATGGCAATAGGTCTGAGAGTTCAGTAGAGCATGGGAGGTGACAGGGTCCCTATCTTACTACCTGCCCGGGAAAGAATGAGAAATGTCTAAGCTTCCAGCTTGGGTTAGTTAATGACTTGCAGTTCATTAACCAAATGAATAAAACTAATTAGTCTTGTTTTCCTCTTTGTTTTGACTACTAGGATGCTCAGAGCCAAAATATGGCCCATTTCTAACAGCAAGCATTTATATGCAGGCTGTAAATCTATAGTTTATTTTCCTTCTCTTGACAGGCTTTTATTTATACTTAGTAAGGCAACTTTGTTTTAAAATGAAACAGAAAATAAACTGATAAAAAAAAAATAAAAAAAAAGATTGAGACCAAGCCGCAAACAACTGGACCAAGTAGCTGGCTCAGGGATATAACCTGTAGGCTGCCGACCCAGAACATTCCTTCCTCACTGTTCTTCCCCCCTAGCACAGGCCACATCGCACAAAAGCAGCTGAAAAACGCCAGACTTTCACTTTCTCAACCTTCCTTACAAGTAGCAGGGCCATAGAATCAGTTCTATTCAGTGAAACTGAAGAGTGAAGTCTCCAAGGTGATCTTCTAGAAGACTCCTCTCTGCTAAGAGGGAATTGTAAGAAAGTATGTTCCTGTCTTCCCCGTCTTACATAGACATGATGTCTGAGGCCCCAGCAACCACATTGCCAACATGAGGCAACGAGCCTGAGGCTTTCCATAAGTCAAAATACTAAGAATAGGGAAAGAAAGAGATGCAAAGAACCTAGAGTCTTCAAAGACATCATTCAGACACTGCACCATCCTTACAATCATCTGTTCTCTACACTTCTTGCTACTGGACAATAAGTTCCATCATTTATGCTATTTTTAGTTGTATATTGTTACTTGCCAATAATTGATACAACAGAGGTCAAATCATGAGGTCAGTTTCTGACAGGTTGATTTTTTATTCTGCTGAGTTAACAAGATCACTATTATTGAGATGACAAAATACCAACATGTATTATTAGCCAGAAAGAAAGCAATAAACTATAAGAGCTGCTGGGACCAGTTAAAGATAAAAAGAGAAAAGGATATAATGATAGATAACATTTGAAAAAAATGTGAGAGAGTATAGGCAGGGGCATTTCTTGGAGGAACAGAGGAAGGAAAGAATAAATGTACAGAAGTTCTCTAAGGTGAAGAAAATGAGGGAGATTTACTTTCCTGGCAGTGCTATAGACAAGATAACCTAAAAACCTTCCCAATATCAATCACCAAAAAAAATACTGGGCCAAGTATAAGAAACATCTGTTTAAATGCACAGTAAGTTCAAATGAAAATAAAGGACCTCTGCTGGGGCGCCTTGGTGGCTGAGTCGGTTAAGCAGTGCACTTTGGCTTAGGTCAGGATCTTGCAGTTCACTTGTTGGAGCCCCCCACTGGGCTCTGCGCTGACAGCTGAGAGCCTGGAACCTGCTTCGGATTGTGTGTCTCCCTCTCTCTCTACCACTCCCCCACTTGTACTCTGTCTCTCTTCCTCTCAAAAATAAGTAAAACATTAAAAAAAATTTTTTTTAATAAAATAAAAGAAAGGACCTCCCCAAAGGCCAAAAATCAAGAGGAACCTAAAATCCACAGCATAAAATATAAGCTGATCATGTTTAGAAACCTAGGGCTTGGGGGGCTGAAGAAGGGGGACTGTACGTGTGTAAAGGGCAACTGCCCTTTGGAATATAACAGAAATAAACAGGGAAAGAAATTACTAATCTTTCTTTTAAAACACCATCCTGAAGATAATTATAACTCTTGTTTTCAACTTCATATAATTTACCCTTTATATGAGAACAAATTCCAGTATTAAGTGCACATTTTTAAAAATATGTCCACATTACAGATTTACATATCACAAAGGGCTTCGTGAATATTTCATCACAAGATTAAGTAAAACATAAGACAAACAGAAATCTTTTCCTGAAAAAACTACACATTGCCCAGTTTTTCAGCCATCATTTAACCATTAGTCACTTAATCAAGTATGCAAGTTCAGTATATTTGTAACCATACTAAAAGGTTTCCAAATTTTATCACTTTTTGGTAAAATCTTATCATTAGGATCATTAAAATATTCTTCTAGTGACTATGCTACCAATTGTTTCACAATACTTTATATATCACATAAAAGTCTGTCATCTCTGAGCTAATATTATGGCCCTCTACATTACAGATTATGTGATATTCGGATTCAGTATATAAATGGTAATGGGAACCAGCAAAGGATGCGGCATTTGGGTCATCTAAAGACTGAGAGAGTGGTCTCTAATATTAGAGAGGCAAAAACAATTACAGCAGCAGTTACAAACAAACAAAACAATACGAAAACTTAAGGTCCTTCACCGAGTTTACCTTCTTCTAACCTCCTTTGCTTCCCTTGTTCCCTTGGAAACTGAAAACATCATATATTCCCTTCGCTCATCTTCATGCTGGCTTTAGGAATGGGTACATTTCCACCCTAAATTCCACTAAGCCACCTCCATCACTTCAAGACCATCTTTCAAAAAGTCCTACCTCTCTCTGGGCAGTCCAAACAGCCCAAGAAATATAAACACATAATCTATACTATCTTCACAAGGGTTACACTGGTCTCCACTGCATTCCCAGATTTCCGTAAAATGAAACCTTTTAACCTAGTGTTTACATACACTGGATGCCACAATAAATAAAGCATCCTAAACTCTGCTTTAAGATCGTGCTGCATTTTGAATGTTTTTCCAAACCTATGGGCTAGATGATAAAAGACTAAGCATTTACCCTACAAATAAGGCCACCAAATGCCGGAGGAAGTAATCAACTAGTTAATCAAGAACCCAAGTGCAAAAGGACTGTGTTTGGCTTGATTTTCCCCCTCCCGCTGACAGACGGAGAAGGTCTAGTGAATCGCTCCAGTCCCAGGGGACATGAGAAGATCCCAAGAGCGCGCTCCGGTCAGCCGGGGAAAAAAGCTCGAGTTAGCAGAGCCGGGAGGCTCCGAAGGGCGCGAAGCATTCTGGGACTCGTTTCCACAGTTACCCACGTGCACCCAACCCAACCGCGGCTCCGCGCGGCGCGGACTACAAGTCCCAGAATTCCGCGCGACCGCCTTTCCCCCTTTACACCCGGCCACTAGAGCCAGACCCTAAAGGAAACCCCTAAAGCGTCCTCCCCGCAAGCTAGGCAGAGGTCGCGCTCCGCAGGCGCTACGCGGAGCCTGTGGTCCAGACCCCCCTGCAGGGAAGCGGGTCTCTAGGCACCGGCGTCCACACCTGACGACCAAAAATTAGAAAACTGCGTCACAGACTGCCAAACCCACGGACTGCCTGGGACCCCAACACCTCCCCTGCGCAAAACCCCCCACCTGGTCTCCTGGGCCCGACTCCTCCCGCTCCCGCCGCGGAAAACCCGCAGCCCGGGCCCGTGCCCCGCCTCCCAGTCCCGCAGCCGGAGCCCGCGCCAGCGCTGACCTCGCTTCCCGCCGCTCTGGGGGAACCGCGGCCAGCGCCAACCTCAGGGCACCTCCCCGCCCCCTCCACCTCAGCCCCGCCCCCTCCTCTCCCCGCACCCCGAGGCTCAAGGCTCGCTCTTACAAGGACCCAGTCTTGATCCGGAGGAGGGAACACCCCCCTGAAAACTGAGTTTGACACCTTCCCCCTGAGCCCCGCGCGGACCGAATCTGGACTTGACAGTCCTCCCCCTGCCCTGGCCCCTCCCAACCCCCTTTTCCTCCCAACTAGCTTTACACCCCCACCGCACCTCCCCTACCCCTGCCCCCATCCTGTCACCTCAAACCCTCCCCTCCTTCCTCGCCTC
>CM053567.1:152480701-152570370 GCA_028646485.1 Cryptoprocta ferox
GCCCCTAGGAAATCCTCACTCCTGCGCCCCGCTCGCTCGCTCCCTCCCTCTCTCCCCGCGCCGGTGCCACCCCCGGCCCTGCCCGCTAGCGCCCGCCGCCGCCTCCACCTCCATTCACCCCGGGCACTCCGGTCCCAGCCCTTCATTGCACGTCCCGCCCCCCCCTGCCCCCAACACTGAAAAGGAGCCAGTCCCCACCCCCCTCACCTCCGCCCTCCCCCATCAGGCCGGCCCCTTCCCCCCCACGCCCGCCCCCGCCCCGCGCCGCCCGCAGCGTCACCGCCCGCCCCGGCCCCGGGAGGGGAAGGGGTGGCTCCCGGGCAGAGACTCCCGGCGCGTTTCGGGACAGGAGGCGCGGGGCGGGGACTGCGGGAGCTGAGTGGAGAGTGCTGGCAACCGCCCGGCCCCGGCCACCTCGCTCTCTGTTACTCACTGACAGCGGCGGCATCCGAGTGCATTTTCGGGCAGCTCACACCCCACTCGCCGCCCAGGCTCCCGCGCTTGCCTCGCGGTACCCCCACCGGCTCGCCGCACCTCGGCTCGGAGCTGAGGACCAGCCGCCAGCACTCCCGGCCTGCCCACCTCGCCTCCAACCATTGGCTGAACCTCGGCCGAGAGGCCGCCCCTCCGCGTCTCTCATTTGACAAAAGGAGTGCGGTGGGCGCCGGTCTGGAGCGGGCAAAGAGGCCCCGCCCCTTGAGGTCCAATGCGATTGGTCCCGGCGCCTCGTTCTCGTAACGCCCCTGGCGGAGGCCACGCTCTGGAGCAGCAGGTTGGACCCGGCTGCTGTCACTCATCCCCGGGGGTCCGAAAGCGCGTGTAGGGGCGAGGCTGGAGAATTGGTCCACCTTGACCCTGAAGCTCCGCCCCGTCACGGGCGGGATTGGTGGAGCTGCAGACCAACCGAGAAAGAAGGGTCGGCTTCTGAAACAAAGCACGCGTGGTGTTGCGCGGAGAGCCGGGAAGGGAAAGCACAGTTGGGGTGTCTTGTGTCCCGCTACTAGGAGTAGGGGGGTTAGCCCCTACTTGCGTCACCCACTTGTCTCGCACGCCTGGGAACGGTTCTCAGCAGAAGTCCAGCCGGTGCGAACTTGGACTGGGACATCTCTTGTTAGCTGTTTCCTACTGCTGGAAACTGGAAAAAGAATCATCGCGTCCTCGTTTCCAGCAAACCCTCTGGTGAGGAACAAACTCCTATTTCTTGTACAGCAATTACAACAATCCATCTTCTTCCCGGTTTTGAATTGCACTTCTTTTCCAGAATCAACACACTTCTTCTCCCTTGGTCACAAATGGGCTGTTCTAAAGGCTTCGAATGCTACAGGCATTGTCCGTCGTCATACACACATCTGAATACACCCCCCACAGCATACAGGAAATCAGGGCCACGCTCCGAGCTTCGGGCTCAGACTGTTATGTTGGCAAGTCCGGGGGATAGGTGCTGAGCCCTCGAAGGACAAATGGCTGAATTCAGAGAATCTCATTCGTTGACGCTGAGAGGGCCTCATTTGGCTGTTAGTCCGCAGAGGAAGGTGTTAACTTAAGTGAATTCTTAAGAATGCTTTAGACGATTGAGTTTCCTAAGGCGAGAATTCGCACCATTTTTATGAGTTCCAACCATTTTTTTCCAACCAAGTGGTCACACTTCACCATAATGTAGCAGAATAATATTTTGAGATATTTTGGAAGGATAGCCCTCTCCTACCCCAATCACAGGACACAGCCACCGCTTACCTGTATCTCAAGGCCCTGCCCCAGCCAACAGCCAGGGCATTACACTGCCCTCCAAGATTCGATTACACCACAAACAACTGGTAACAAAACATTAGTCGTTTAAGTTTTAGATTTCTATAGCCAAGGCTTTTGAGTTTCAGAGTTCTGAAATTTAGGTTTCAAATCAGAGGATAAATGTTACACCAAAAACAAGATATTTTGAAAGAACAGGATTAAATCAGTTCCTCTGTCCACACCACTCCTGTTTTTGTATACTCCATCCCTTTTAACCTCTAATGTCTCCCGAGTAAAGTACATCCTTATAATTTTGTATCTATCATACTTCTATCATTCACACATTTATGAATCACTTCACCTAATTATAGAATCTCAGAATTGATTTTATCCCGAGTTAATCCACTTCAGTTTTTTTCTCAAGAATCTTACCCATATTGGTGACCTTTAACCTGAAAGATCTGTCAGCTGGGCCTCACAGAGATGGGTAAGTACCTCCGGACTCTGAAATGGGCCATTCCTTGTTAAGCAGATCTAATCCTAAGAAAAGTCCCTTCTTACTCTGAACTAAAGCTGTGCTTGCATTCTTTATGCCATGGTATGTGCTCAACCTACTCCATATCTAGAAAATAACAAATTATATGTAGTTCACAGAAATTAATAATATTTTGTATATATAATATTTGTATGTTTTTTTACTGACCATGGTAATTTAAGGGCTGAGACACAATTGTTGTTCTGCACAGAAATGAGTTTGCTTCTTGACACCACCAAATTAAAATAAGCCCACAGTTAATTTGTTCTAGGTAGCCATTTACTCTATTGATTTTTTTTTTTTTTTTTTTGCAGCAAACTTTGTAATAATATATATACTGGCTAAGCTACATGAGGGACCTGCCCACTGCTTTGCCCCTAGCACCCAACACTTCACTGGCTCAGGGTCACCACAAAAATACATAGGATGTTCAGCCTTTGTTACTTCTCAGCATCACTTTCAGTCAGGTCTCTATGGTTATTTTCAAGTGAAAAACAGACTTAGAGAGTAATTTATACAAATCTTTTTGGTAGGTCAGCTACAGCCTGAAGATTGAGGGGCTAAGTTCATACTTAGTCTGCTAAGACTCACTGCCCCACATGTTGTATGAATAGTAAAACAGGTATAATTAAATGAATACATAATATTCTGCAGCTATCACCCCATCATTTGTATAATCCACAAGACTAGAAACCTTTGAGGGCAGGAAACTTGTTATATTTATCATATGTCCCAGCACCTAGTATAGTGCTTTCAAATAGTAGGCACTAGTTAGCCTTCCTTAAAGTGAACTGAGTGTTGACTATAATGTGAAATTTTGGATCTGGAAGAAGCCTTGGGAAACTCCAACTTCCTCGTTTTAAGAATATGAGACTTGAAGGGCGCCTGGGTGGCTCAGTAGGTTGAGCATCTGGCTTCAGCTCAGGTCATGATCTCGCAGTTCACGTCAAGCTCTGTGCTGACAGCTCAGAGCCTGGAGCCTGCTTTGGATTCTGTGTCTCCCTCTCTCTCTGACCCTCCCCTGCTCACACTGTCTCACTCTCTCTCTCTCTCTCTCTCAAAAAAATAAATAAAACATTAGAGAAAAAAAAAGAATATGAGACTTGAGGTCCAAAGGAGTTAAATGTCTAATCCAAGCCACTCAGCTAGTTAATAGCAAAGCAGTAACTAAACAGGTTTCTCAGGTCTTAGACCAGGTCTTTTCCTCTGTACCACACTGCCCAATATCATAGCTTCAAACTCCAAAGATGGGTAAGCTACTCTTCCTTCCCACTTGAACGTCATTATAAAAATCCAATACAAATTCTATACTTCATAGATGGAAGACTGCCTTTTTTATGAAACTCAATAGGAAATTTTTTCAATATGTAATATAGCATTTAACGTTTTTCTCATTGGCGCCATTTCCAAATAACTTGATCATTATGGGGATGTTTACAGAGATAATAATGTTAAATTTCTGTGCATTTATATTCAAATCCTTGGAGGGAAAATTAATAAGTATCTTGGGACTGTGATGGTAGAGTAAAACTTTTCCCCAAATTCCACACAACCCACAATAGCATGCTTTTCTGTATGTGTTGGGGATTAGGGATACAGGGTGGAGAATGGCATAGTCCTAAAGCTGAAAATAAAGTTGGCCTGCTTAGACAAATACATAAATGTTCCCCTGGTAAAATTTGAAGAGAATCGAAAAGAACATATGTTAAGGAGGAGTTAAGTCAGCCTCAGATTGCAGTGAGAGAGTATGTACAACTCCACTAGTCATCAAAGGTCGGGCTACCTGGGTTTACATGGAAACGAAAACAAAAAAAGTAAACATATCTGTAGAGGTCAGAATAATTCATTTCTCCACTCTTAATAACCAACTGACAGTTTGCTAATCCAGATGATGACAACTTTTTTTTTTTTGGCTGCTTCCCATATGACAGTGCTTTGCTTGTTAAAGTATTCCACCTAACCTTCAACACTCCAAGCAGAGTACTAATATTATCCCTAATTTACAGAGAAGTTAACTGAGGCTCAGACAGCTTCAGTACCTTGCCATCTAGCTAATAAGGAATAGTGCCCCTAAGTGGTGAAACTTCCTGCGTTATAATGTTCCCCCTCTTTTTAATCAGGTTAATATATGCCCTCCATACCTAAGAGACTTATTTATAAGGACACAGTGATATGGGGGTGAATGTGCTTTGAAAAGATAGCGACACCTGGCCCTTTTCTCGAGTTGAATATCTAGACTCAAGTTGCCTTTGTAGATATATATTATGAAAAATAGGAGTCAGAAAGATTATTTCCAGGTTAGTCCATCCTTCTTACCGATTTTATCCTTTGACCTTATTTCAGTAGCAATTATCAACTTCATGGAATGTTATTAATGAGATTATTTATCTAGAGTGTCTAATGAGGCTCTGCTGAATGTAATAAATTCGCTACTCTGATGTATCAGTGGGAAGGTGCAGCCACTCCAGCCTACTGGAGTTCACCTTTTAACCATCAAGGTCTGTGTTACTGGGAAACTGTTTCGGCTCTTAAGCTTTTAATTTCACAGGAACGTCACTGTAACTTATGCTGCTTTTCACTTATATACATAGAACAGTTTTGCAATAGTCACTTGCCAGATACTACTAGGGTACTAAAAATGCAGGTTTTGTTTTTCAATACCTGTATATAGTCATGTCCCAATTATTAGGCTAATGGAAAAGGCATAGAAGTAGACATTTTCCTCCATTGTCACCAACAGGGACAGTCCTTCCTCAAAACTGGTGATGATTGACAAGCTGAAGAGATGGCATCATTTGCCATATATCTTGTTGAACACACTTTTTCTTTCATCAGCTTCCTTTTCCCCTGCCCCTCTTATGCTAGAGGTTAGAACACTGACAGTGAAACACAAGCAGGTGACCTCTATAATCACCATAGGTTACTTTGTAGAATTGATAACCTGTCATGTGGGTTTATAATGCACATTAAAGGACTTCCATATTTTTCATCAGCCTCTATTGGGGCAGTAATGTAACTCCTAAAGTAAAAAAGAGATCTTAAGAGAAGGAACTTTCTGGAACCAACTCTGCACTGGGCATTTTTAGACATGGCAGCACTTTTGACATTTTTTCTGAAGCAGGACATAGGCTTAATCCAGATGGCCTGGATTAAAAACCCATTGGCTCCGCCACTTAAGAAGACAGATTATTTTAGGGTGCCTGGGTGGCTCAGTTGGTTAAGCGTCCAACTTCAGCTCAGGTCATGATCTCATGGTTTGTGGGTTTGAGCTTCGCATCAGGCTCTGTGCTGACAGCTCAGAGCCTGGAGCCTGCTTCAGATTCTGTGTCTCCCTCTCTGCCCCCCACCCCGCTTCGTGCTCTGTCTCACTCTCTGTCTCTCAAAAATAAATAAGCGTTAAAAAATTTTTTAAAGACAAATTATTTCAAATCTCTCTGCATCTTGGTTTCCTCATCTGCAAAAGAATGAAAATAATAGGAACTACCTCATAGGTATGTTGTGAGAAGTAAATGAATGAATACGTACAAGGAAAGCATATAGAAGTACCTGACTCAATACCTGTTAGTTGGAGTACTCATCATATTCTTGAATAAACCCTTCCCTGTCACATCCACCTTGTCATCCCAAATCCTTCTTTTCTCCTAAGCTGGTCTCTAACTCCACAGTCACTATGTTTCATTAACTTGGGTTCCTTTCTCCTTCCTGGAGTTTACAGTGAACACTGAGTTAGGATACAAAAGCCTTCTTCACCAAGACATGCCACCAATGTGAAATTAGCCTAGTTTGAAACTGACATGTGAGACCTTACACAAAGAAGAAAATGGGTACTCCACATCAATGCTGTGTCATTCAAATTCGTTGAAAACCAGCTTAATGAAAATTGATTGATACTGGAAGTTCAGATGTACATAGGAAATTTCTAAACAATTAAACAAACTGTAGCAAATTACAGGGGATTCTACATAAATAGAAACATGTATTGTGTTCCCATAGTGAATAATTTCTCTTACTTGTCTTTTGAAGTAATATTACCCTTCTCTGAGTGCCGCAGTCACTGGCATAAAAGATTTTGAATCTGCTATACCAGAGGCAAAATGTCTTCAAGTATTACCCTTGAGCCAGCCTAGAATAAGATGCAGACCCTACCACTTTAACCCTTGAACAGGCATTAAACTTGTCTGGGCCTCCATTCCCCCATCTATAAAAATGGGAGTAATATCTTCAAGAGATAAATATGAGAAAATATGTACAAGCAGTTATAAAAGTAGGAGAGGGAAGCAGGAATAAATGCATGAGCACCAATTATGTGACGCATCCACATTTTTCTTTGTGAACCTCATGCAGTCTTGTGAGGTGCAGTTGGTTGGTTAATTTTTATGCGTGGGGCTATTTCAAGCAAAAATGAGTCTGTGTTTTTAAGTTATCTAGAAAATCCTGGTTTCCCTCTTTATGAAGCTTCCATTTTAGGGATCTCTCAGAAAAGCTAAGAATTTTCCAATTCTGATGAGATTGACATCAGTGTTTCAATTTCTTTTTTTTCTTTTTCTTTTTTCTTTTCTTTTCTTTTTTTTTTTTTTTTTGCCTCTCCTGGATATAGAGAAAAAATTTCATTTATTTTTAAAACTATTTCCAACTTTCACGATTTCTTGACACATGACTACATGACTATTAGGGTAGCATTAATAAGTTGTTGTTGTTGCTGCTGTTGTTGTTTTTTGGCTAATCTTTTTCTCTGGCACAACTATAGAATGCTTAAACTGGCAATTTTTTTTTTAACCCAGGGCCTTTTATTTTACAGAAATCACACCTGCCTAGGGATTTAACAGAGTTTTTGTTAAAAAAAAATGTATTCATTACCACATGTTTTTTTCTGAATTGGGTATTTTCACCTTATTCGTATTGAGCTAATCAAGTCCTAACGATGTTGC
Source organism: Cryptoprocta ferox (assembly GCA_028646485.1). Classification (NCBI taxonomy): domain Eukaryota; kingdom Metazoa; phylum Chordata; class Mammalia; order Carnivora; family Eupleridae; genus Cryptoprocta; species Cryptoprocta ferox. Next base: position 152,487,893 of record CM053567.1, read on the forward strand.
CTTAAACTCCATCTCAGAAGGTATAATTTTCCAATTGAATCTAAACAATGCATGACGTTTATAGTGACTTTCATAAATATAGCATTGCTTCAGTTACTCCAGCTAGCAGGGTAGGGGCAGAAAGAATAACCATTTTACTTGTACAATGGCTTCTGTGTTGTCAGGCTCTTCATTTCTCCTCGCCTTTTCTAGCCTGCTTCCATGAACACAATGTCTTTTTAACATCCCTCTCAGGGCAGTACAGGAGGCCCCATCCATCTCCAGACGTCGGTGGCTGCCGAGCATCTCATTATGGCAAAGTGGAGCATTCTGGGAGAGTGGATGGAGCCAGCAGGCAGCAGTAGGAAGTGGGGGAGGGAAGAGGAGGACAGGAGCTGAGGAAAATATATGCTCACTTCCTTGGTGATAACATGTTATGGAAGTAAGAACTTCCTGTTCTAGAAAGGAAGAGGATGTAGAACGTCAAAAACCTGTGACTAAGCAGATTCCGGCTCCTATAACCTGGTTACATCTCCCTCAGCTACCACAAGTCTCCTGACACTCACACCTGAGCCCCCCAATTGAAGTTACCACAGAAGCCATGTTGTGGGAAGAAAGCAACGAATCCAAGTGTTTAAGAAAAATATCGATGGTTCCAAAATAGAAAAAGAATTTGGAGGCATTCATGTGTACACACATGCACACACATACAGGCACACCTACACACATGTACAAATCACTAATTTACCCAATCGAAAAATATTTTCTTCCAACTAACCTGGCTGCTTATTACACTTTAGTTTGTTACACTGCCTTAGTCCAAATAGGGTAAAGCAAATGCCCCCAACATTTTGGGAGTCACAGACCCCTTTAGGAATCATTGAAAATGATGACTCTCTGTCAAAGGCCTGAAACCCACCTATGCCCACCCCATCACCCCTAAATTAAGAATTCCTAGATTAGACATTCATTTGGGTTTATATTTCCTTTTTAAAATCCAGGCACTTTAGGGATTAGTCCGTGGCTGTCAGTGATTTGTTGGTGAGCCATGAGTTCCACGCTACAGTCCGGCATCTGGCTGACATCCGGGCCTGCACTCAGATAGTGGGAACTCTCTGTGGGTGCAGTGAACAGTTTCAGACTGTGGAGCCGTAGGAGAGAAGGGAAGGCTTGGCTCTGGGGGGGCAGCATTTTCAAGACGGAATGGAGATATCAGACTCTCGGACAAAGAGCAAGAGGAGGTGCCAAAAATAAACTTCTGTTTCCAAATTTTGCTCCCCTCCAGTTCCAAACAGCGTTGCAGTCAAAACTGCTTTTTCTGCAGCCACCCACACCCAGACTCTGGGTCCTCTCCAGCTCACAGTTACCCTTTGCCTTCCCTCTCATCCCCTGACCCCAGGCCCTGATCAGCCCGACTGGGCCTGGGGCCTCCCAGCTGCCCTGCCCCACCCCCACAGTCTGACAATTTACTGGGAAAGTCTGACCTTGAACTCCTGCAACTGCTCCATTTCATTCTCCATCCCTCCACCTCACAACCACCTTAGTCTGTTCTAAACCTCCATTCAAATTTATAACTATAGCTTTGGGAGACATTTCAAATTCGCAGATGATAAACCGGTGGATATAAATACTGTATTGGCAAACACTTAAGTACCACTCACTTGGCACCAGGCACTGTTCTAAGTGTTCCTACCAACCCATTTAATCTTCTCAACAATCCCAGGAAGTAGAAACTTTTGTTAAACTCATTTTACAGGTGAGACAATGAAGGCACAGAGAGGTAAAGTAACTTCCCCAGAGTCATACAGTTAGTAAGTGGCACAATTGGGAGAATTAAACCTGAGCACACTGGTTCCAGATCTGTATTTTCAATCACTTTGCTATATTGCTTCTTTGCATGGCATTATATAGACAGCTGTGTGCCCACCCACTCCACCCCTCCCCCAACACACAGCCCAAGTCCTCTGTCATGGAGCCTGTACCTATTTTTCCAGCACCAATAGGCAGTCACACCTAACATAGCTCTAGGGGGCTGGGGCAAATGCCCTGTGTTCTCACTGCCCATTACTAGTGGCAACATGGAACACAGTTTTCCCAGTTCCAGGGTATGGAACTTTATTCTCTTCCTTGTTGTTGTTGTTGTTGTTGTTGCTTTGTTCCTTTTTTAAATTTTTTTAAATGTTTGTTAATTTTTGAAAGAGAGAGAGAGACAGAGCACAAGCCTGGGAGGGGCAGAGAGAGAGATGGAGACACAGAAACCAAAGCAAGCTCCAGGCTCTGCGCTGTCAGCACAGGGCCCGACGTGTGGCTCAAACTCAACGAACTGTGAGATCATGATCCGAGTCGAAGTCGGACGCTTAACGGACTGAGCCACCAGGCGCCCCTATTCTCCTCCTTGTTAAACCTATTATATGTTTATATATAATACCTGTCATCAGGTAACCTGGTGACAGGACTACATGCTGGGGTCTGTAAGAGTAGGGCCAAAAGTAGCAGAGGATTATTACAGGCAATTCAGCTTTAAAGGAATGCCAGTGTGCGTGGGTCAAAACTGCTTCTTGCCCCCACCTCCCCCTTGACCTCTCTGAGCCTTCTCTCCCTTTTCCAGCTCCCCTTCCAGGAGTCCAGGGCTCCCGTTGTGGTACCTGGTGGCTGGCCCTCCGGGACAGACGGCACCCATTTTCAGGATGAGGTCGGCCCTTACTCGAGTAAGGGCAAACCTCTCTGTTCCCTGATAGGAGCAGGATTGAAGAAGCCTGATATGAGCTTAAACATCCTGGAGGGAAGACACAGAAGACATGGAAGGAGAATAGGCTGGTCCTGAGAGGTTACTGTTCTCAGTGGTCACAGGAAGGAAGGGGTTCAGGCCCATTCAGGAAATGGAGACACTTCTTTCTTCCTCTGCCACTATTGGCGCCCAAGACACATGGGCAAGGGCAACATCTAGACCGCAGGGCAACCAGCCTGCTTCACACACCCTAGAGGCGCTTGTATTCGGGACCTATTTTGATGATTAAAACTTACCTGTCCAATGTCTCATTCCCTCAGCTCCTGGTGCATGACTGGCTTGCTGTTCTCGGGTAAGCTAATTCAGGGGAAATATAGATGTGTTAACATAGTACCCATTGCGAAGATATTTACGTTTGAAAAGAAAAAAAAAAGACTCCCGACAAATGCCAATAACATTCTTCCTGCAGTCAGCCTCCCACCCTTGTCTGCCCACCTCCCTCTCTCTTTTACAGCTCCTCCCCAGCCTTTCCCACTCAGCCGCAGGCTCACCTCCATTAAGCCTTCCTTGACTGAGGTTGCCCACAGTCATGTCTTTTTCCACTGAACACCTGCAGTGCTAGAATGGAACTTGGCAGGATGGAACAGAACCAGAACAAAAGGGAACAGAATGTTGGGCAGGACAATCTCAGAGGCGAGCTGGGCACATTCCCTCATCTCACAGAAGTGTCTGGTCAGACACTGCCCAAGGAAGGGCAATGGCTGGGTGAGGCCACTTGGATGCTTTCCTGCCCAGCCTCCCCCTCTTTTGCTAGAAAGAGCCCTGCTTCTTTTGGGGGAACTGCTCACCCCACCATTCATCAAATAGAGTTTTGATAGCCAATCAGCATGCCTCCCACTCCCAGTGAGCACATGATCTCTTGCTCGCTCATTCATTTATTCATGAAATGACCATTATCAAGGCCTTTCCGTGTACCAGACACTGCTGAGCTCTAGAAATAACACATTGAGCAAAACCAGACCCAATTGCTGCCCTTATGAAGCTTATGAGTTTGCAAAGGAGGCATTCCTTTTTAAATAATCCTGTAAGCAATGTAAAATTGCTTGTTTTTTTTGGTTTTTTTTTTTTTTGAGAGAGAGAGAGAGCACGAGCAGTACAGGGAGAGAGAGAATGTTAAGCAGGCTCCATTCTCAGCGTGGAGCCTGATGTGGGGCTCCATCTCACAACCCTGAGATCATGACCTGAGCTGAAACCAAGAGTCGGATGCTTAACCAACTGAGCCACCCAGGCGCCCCTTGAGAGCTTACAATAAGGGAGCTGGCTCAGCTAGTTTGTACAGGTGTACAGTTTGTGCAGTGCACAAAGGAGCATAGCCAAGTTGGTGAGGGGGCTGGAATACCACCAAACAGCCTGCTTACCAACCTATGGGACTTGGTGTAAAGCTGTGTTTGCTCAGAGGAAAGGGTACCTTGTTCTTCACACACTGGTCACTGTCCACCCAAAAGGGTCATCATTTTCTAATTTGCCTCAGAGGTTCAAAGAGTCCAGCCAGGGTCCTGGGTGTGATTCAGTCAGAGAAATGAGTGGAAAGAGGGGAGGTTCCCATGAGGAGGTGACTGGAGACACATGAATAATGTGTAGTAAATAAACTAAGAAGAAAGGAAGAGCTTTCCAGACACAGGGAACAGCCCTTGCAGTGACCTTATCATGATGGCTATCTAGTTCCTAGTTCCAGTCTTGTCTGAGGCGTGGCTGATCCCTCGCCTTTCCAGAGGCTTGCTCTCATAACATCACATTTCCTACTGATAGTTCAAATTTAGTTTCTGTCACTTGCAACTGGAGAGTCCTGGCTCATAGAGCAAAGCGGGTCCAACTCTCCTTCCTCCCAAGACTGTTGGGCCCCCTCCCTCTGCCACGCCCTATCCGTCCATGTCAGAAACCTCTACTGTGCAAGACTGCCTCACCTTCAGAGAAGGAGCTCTGTCTTTGATGATCTAGCATGTAACAGAAACTCCGTATAACATCAAGACTGGATTCACTCTTGCTGGCGGTCCTTCTGCCCACCGTGGCTGGAGGAAGTGGTGAGTATTGTAGTACAGAGTAGCTTTTCTGGGGTCTCTCATCGCCACCAGTTCACCTGTGATTTCTACTGGGCCTAAGCATATGCAGACTCCCACTTATGCGTATGTTAATAGACAGCTCTGATTTGTCTAGAATTTGGCCGTGGAGAGCTGGGGGGATTGATTTCCTAAGCAGGAGTCAGCAGCTTCTATTCTGTCTCTGCATGCCAAGTGCTAGTGGGCTGCCTTTAAGGTGAAGCATTTTCTAGATGTGACATAGCTGAATGTTAAAGATGCTTGTCAGCCTGTGCTTACTCTCTACTAAGACCCTGTTTAGCAGTGTCAGGCAGCTTGAAATCCTCTGTGTTGTTGTGAGCCAAGAACAGTCTGCTTTCCCATTGGTCTGTGTATTATTTCCAAATTAAGGACAGTCACTCTTTTGGGTATATCCTTCCCCTTCCAGGGCCTGAAGAATTTCAGCTTCATGCTATATCTCATGCCACTGTTGCTATTAGCTTTGTTAAAGGAACTGGTATTTGAGGTTTTGTGAGACTCATGTCCCCCCTTTAATAAGCCAAGCTCTATGGGCTTGAGATGCAGGCTGTCCTATGGAGGCTGTTGAATTAACCAACATTTGGAAATAAGATTCATAGAATTAGGTTCCTTTTCTTCACTGTGTCTCAAGATCCAAGGGTTTCAAGAGACTCTGTCATTCTTAAGTCATCAGACAAGAAGGGGAACACAAAGATGATGCATCCATCAGATCCTTCCCATATTTCCTTTACCAAAACTCCCACGCCAGCAAGGCTATCGAAGCCAGAGGGAGGGGTTACAAAAATGTAATACACCCAGATTTTGGAAAAGCAACCAAGGCACGAACATTGGCTCTTCGGCTCAACATGGGACACATTATTTGAACTCTCTGTGCAAGATTCCTTTATTTTCAAAATGAGCACGACAGAACTGTTGTGAGGACTCAGAAAGATGAGACATGTGTGGTAAACAGAGCAATGGTGCCCCAAACATGTCCATGCTCCAATCTGGGAAACCGGTGAATACGTTACTTAACATGGCAAAAGGGACTTTGTACAGATGATTAAGAATTCTGAGACGGGGAGATTATCCTGGAGTCTCCCAGTGGGCCCTTATGTAATCACAAAGGAGGCAAGAGGGTCAGAGCCAGAGAAGGAGATGCGATGAGGTCAGACAGAAGCGGTTGCTGGGAAGGGCCAAGGAATCCTGGCATCTTTTAGAAGCTAGAAAAGGCAAGTAAGTGAATTCCTTCCACAAGGAACACAGCCTGAAAACACCTTGACTTTACAGCCCCATGAGACTCATTTTGTACTTCTGATTCAAGAACTATAATAAGCATATGTGTTTTAAACCACTACATTTATGGCATTTTGTTATAGCAGCCATAGGAAACGAATACAACGGTATATAAAGTATTTACCTGCTAAAGTACCATAAGTTGTTGTGGCTGTCACTATTATTTTTATTTCCTTTAATCAGATTTCTTTGGTTGTAAATGACAGAAATTCGACCAATGTAGCCAAGCCCCCCCCCCCAAAAAAAGGAATTTTTTGGCTCAGATAATCAAAAAAAGGCAAAGCAAGGGTAATAATAGAAGCAAGTTTATTTATTGAGTGCTGGTCCTGGCACTGAGAGGGGGGGCCTGGTGGCTGACCTAGGGGTCTGTATGAAAAGTAGATGCTCCTCCTGTCCAGGACTTCACCTCTTAAGAAAATGGGGCAGAGGTACAAGGGTGAATGAGAGACAGTTTCTTGACTGCAGTGAGGTTGAGAGTCCAGGGACAGAGAATTCAAGAGTAGCAGGGTCTAGCACAATCAGGAAGTCCAAAGCACATGACTTCTACGACAGGATCTAGATCATGCTCTGCCCTATGTGACTCTTGCTTCAGCTAGGTTTTTCAAACTTTCCATGCATTCTGTGAGCTTCCCATGAATTCCTCATCTACATAAGTTAACCAGAGTAGTTGCACTGTGTACAATTGAGAATCCTGCCAAGCTTAGCAGAGATAGTCTAGCATCAGGGTCCACTGGATCCAGGAACTAGAACTCAACAGGATACTCTTCCCATGCTTCTCAATTTGGTAGGGTGCATTCTTTTACAATCGGGGGTCACTCCTTAAATCGTATGATCTTAGGACAGAACTCTGACTGGCAGGGCCTGACTCACATGATCATAGCAAAGCCTATCAATATGGCAGGAAATGGAATGGAATTGGCCAGCCCTGAATCATATACTGTCTTCTAGGGCCAGGGATATTGGATACAATGGTATGAAGCCCCAAAAGAACAACATGAAATTACAAAGGGGTAGTTTTCCAAGATAGTGTAAGTGTTCTTTCCAGAAGAATAGAGGGAAGGAATGCTAAACAGGATTTTTTTAAGAAGTGTCTACTTCATAATTATTATCGTTGTAATTTTATGAGAATTTATGTATTTGTTCAAATAATGCTTGTTTAGCATTTACTATGTACCAAGACTGTGCTGAACTCTGGGGATACAGAGATTAACAAAACAGATAAAAATTCAGGTATGGCTATTCCAGGAACCTCAAATAACCAAAACAATCTTGAAAAATATGAATAAGATTGGATGACACACATACTTCCCAATTTCAAAACTCACTACAAAGCTACAGTAGTCAAGATGATGTGGTACAGACATAATGATAGACATATAGATCATAGAATAGAAAGTGCATAAATTAAAATTCTGAGCATTTATATTTCAGTGATTTTCAATAAGGGTGCCAAGACAATTCTATGGAGAAAGGATAGTCTTTTCAAGAGGATTTGTTTTTTGTCCACAGGCAAAAGGATAAACTTGGACTGCTCCCTCACACCATGTATGTGGGGAATAAGTTTAGAAATTCCCTGGGCTTGCACCAATGGGTTAACAAGGCATAAAGAATTAACAGAGCCATAGGATGCTCACACCCAAGTTTGGGTAAATAAGATTAGGTAAATAAGCATAGAGAGGGCAGGGCAAAAGCCCCAGTGTAGAGAGGGTGGGGCAAAGGCCCCCAGGATGGGGGGGCAAAGGCCTCCAGAATAGAGATGGGGCCAAAGGCCCCAATACAAAAGTATATGAGGTAAGCAAGATTAGGTATTCAGGGAAAAAACACTGCCCAATTCAGTACTATAGCAGAAAGCTGCTTTCACTAGAAGGAAGGACCAAATTAGATAAACAGGTAAATAGGGCTATAGACTGCTGCTAGTGAAGCTGCCCAGAGTGGAGCTGTTTAGCAAAAGAAAAGTGCCTTGTTAACCCTGAGGTTACTTGCTCTATCTGTCTTATCCCCTAGGCTAGCTAAGATAAACAGACAAGGTGCCTCCTGTCTGCTGGTGACAACCATCTGACCATCTGCCCAGTGCCAGAATTTTGTTTTATATTGACCCAAACCCCAAACACCATGTATCTTCAAAACCCCCTTTCCCTCATGCCCATGAGTTAATGTTCACAGATTCGTTGTCTCTTTGTGCATGCCCATCATATTTGTAAGCCTTCTGATATTAATAAATACAGAGCAAGGGTATTTAGGACTCTTGTCTTTTCCCAGACATTAGCCATCTCTCATATTTTAATCCTGCATCTCCTTTCTTGCTGGACAAGAAAGAACTTTAGACTTAGAGTCTACGACACATATATAGTAATGAACTCAAGATGAATCATGGACCTAAATGTAAGAGAGAAAACTATAGAACTCTTATAAGAAAACATAGGCATAAATCATTGTGAACTTGGATTAGACAATGCTTTCTTAGATAAGACACCAAGAGCATAAGCAACAAAAGAAAAATACAGATAAATTGGACTTCATCAAAGCTCAGTCAATTGATCTTCAGCAAAGCTGGAAAGAATATCCAATGGGAAAAAGAGTCTCTTCAACAAACGGTGTTGGGAAAACTGGACAGCAGAATGCAAAAGAATGAAACTGGACCACTTTTGTACACCAAACACAAAAATAAATTCAAATGGATTAAAGACCTAAATGTGAGACCTGAAACCATAAAAACCCTAGAGGAGAACATGGGCAGTAACCTCTTTGACATTGGCTATAGCAACAACTTTAGAAAAATATGTGTCCTGAGGGGGCACCTGAGTGGATCAGTGGGTTAAGCGTCCAACTTTGGCTCAGGTCATGATCTCATGGTTCTTGTGTTCAAGCCCCACATCAGGCTCTGAGCTGATAATGCAGAAACTGCTTGGGATTCTCTCCTCCTCTCTCTCTGCCCCTCCCCCACTCGTACTTTTTCTCTCTCTCCCTCTCTCAAAATAAATAAGTAATAAATAAATAAATGTCCTAAGGCAAGGGAAACAAAAACAAAAATAAACTACTGGGACTTCCATCAAAATAAAAAGCTTCTGCAAAGCAAAGGAAACAATCAACAAAAATAAAAGGCAATATACAGAATGGGAGAAGATATTTGCAAATAACATATCTAATAAAGGGTTAGTATCCAAAATATATAAAGAACTTATCAAACAACACCAAAAGAACAAATAATCCAGCGAAGAAATGGGCAGAAGACATGAATAGGCATTTTTCCAACAAAGACATCCAGATGGCTAACAGACACATGAAAAGATGCTCAATATCACTCATCGTCAGGGAAATACAAATAAAAACCAAAATGAGATACCACCTCACGCCTATCAGAATGGCTAAAATCAACAAAAGAAAAAACAGGTGTTGGTGAAGATGTGGAGAAAGGGACACCCCCTTGCACTGCTGGTGGGAATGTAAACTGGCACACCATTCTGGAGAACAGTACGGAGTTTCCTCAAAAAGTTAAGAATAGAACTACCCTATAATCCAGCAATTGCACTACTAGGTATTTTCCCAAAGAATACAAAATTACTAACTGAAAGGAATACATGACTTGATGTTTAGAGCAGCATTATCTACAAGAGCCAAATTATGCAAACAGCCCAAGTGTCCATTGACTGAAGAATGGATAAAGAAGATGTGGTGTATATAAACAATGGAATATTACTCAGCCATAAAGAAGAATGAAATCTTGCCATTTGTGATGACAGGGATGGAGCTAGAGAGTGTTATACTAAGTGAAAAAAGTCATAGAAAGACAAATACCTCATACGATTTCACTCCTATGTAGAATTTAAGAAACAAAATAAATGAGCAAAGAGGTAAAAAAAAGAGAGAGGAGACAAATCAAGAAACAGACTCTTAACTACAGAGCACAAATTGATGATTACCAGAGGGGAGTTGGGGCGGGGTGGGTGAAATAGGTGATGGGGATTAAGGATTGCACTTGTGATAACGAGCACAGGATGATGTATGGAAGTGTTGAATCACTATATCTACACCTGAAACTAATATTACACTGTATATTAATTAACTGGAATTTAAATAGAAACTTTAAAAAAAGATACATAACCCAATCAAAAATGGGTAAAAGATCTGAATAAACATTTCTCCAAAGAGGACATACAGATATCCAATAAGCCACCTGGGTGGCTCAGTTGCTTGAGCATCCAACTCTTAATTTCAGCTCAGGTCATGATCTCATGCATGGTTCATGAATTCGAGGCCTGCATAGAACTGTCAGTTCAGAGCCTGCTTGGGATTCTCTCTCTCTCCCTCTCTGTCCCTCCTATGCACGCTCTCTTTCTCTCTCTCTCTCAAAATTAAATAAATAAATAAATGAAAGAAATGCCAAGTGTTGGCAAGGATGTGGAGAAATTGAAAGCCTTCCATTTCTGGAGGGGATGTAAAATGTTTCAGCCACTGGGGAAAATAGTTTGGCAGTTCTCCAAAAGGCAAACAGAGTCACCGTATGACCCAGCAATTCTGCTCATAGGTATATGTACCCCAGACAATTGAAAACAGCTACTCAAACAAACACACACACATTAACAGCAACACTATTTATAATAACCACAAGATGGGAACAACCCAAACGTCCATGGATAGATGAATGAATACATTAATGATGGTGTATGCATACAATGGAGTATTATTACCATAAAAATGAAGAACTGATACATGCTACAACATGGACGAACCTTGGAAACTTGGAGACATGTGCTATGTGAAAGAAGCCATCCACGAAAGTTCGCATATTGTATGATTCCGTTTTATGTGAAACATCCAGAACAGGTAGGTCTGTAGAGACAGACTAGATCAGCAGTTGCCAGGAGCTAGAGGGAGAAGAAAGAGTGACTGCTTAATGGGAAAGAGTTTTATTGTGGGATGATGAAAATGTTTTGGAACTAGATAGAGGTGGTGGTTGCACAACATTGTGAATATACTAACTGCCACTGAATTGTTCAATCTAAAATGGTTAATTGATGTTAATTTACCTCAATAAAAAACCATAGTAATGCATTCAAATTCTGGCCTTTTATTATTATCTTTAAATATTTATTTTTGAGAGAGAGAAAGAGAGAGAGCGCGCAGGGGAGGGGCAGAGAGAGAGGGGGGGACAGAGGATCCAATGCGGGCTCCGTACTGACAGCAGACAGCCCGATGCAGGGCTCGAACTCACAAACCATGAGATCATGACGTGAGCTGAAGTTGGACGCTTAACCGACTGAGCCACCCAGGTGCCCAGCTCTTTAAGTTTCAATAAGAAATAGCCTAGTAACATACCTGTTAAGACACCATAATCTAAAGTGCTCTACTGTAGCAATACCACTTCTTTCTTTCTTTCTTTCTTTTTTCCAGCAATATCACTTCTATTTCCCTTTAATTCTCAGCGAAGTGCTTGCCTCTCTTTGTATCACTTAGAAATGCATGGATTGTCAGGTAGGTGCGTTCTTACAGACATACAGATTCATTCTGCCCCCTTTTCTAGCAGCTGGCTCATTTTGAAGGGGACATAACTTGATGACCTTAGTTCAGTTATCAATCCTATCTTACCAATCTCAGAGATACCTGTAGGTTTTATCTCCGTGCACTTGTTAACATCCCAAGTCCACTTTGCCTGTCACCGTGCCACTATGCCAGCTCCTCAAAAGTGGAAACTGTGGACCAATTGCATCAGAATCACCTCACCCAAATCCAGACCTACTGAATCATACTATCTGGGGGGTATCCCCAGGAATCTGCATTTTTATTAAGCAGGACTGCCATCTGCTTTTGTATGTAGACATTTAAGACTATTACCTCTGTTCTAGATTCCCCTTTAGTGGTTAATTTACTAACTCATTCAACCATTCATTGAGTTCCCAACCAAGCAGTATCCTAGATATGATGGTGAAAAAAGAAATCCAGTCCTACAAACTCTGCAAGTACTCTTCCCTAACTTCGCTCTCTGGAGACCCTACTGAGACTCCATCAAGGTCATGTTTTTCCTTGCTCACAATTTCAATAAACTCAGCTTGTATAAGCAGCAGGTGTCCTTGCTGTTCTTTTTGCAGGGCTTCAAGAGCAGGTACCAACATAAAATTGTTATTTTCTTCCATGAATTATTGTTTATCTCCTTTCCTGTTATTTTGCATTCTGTTTTATGTGATACAATTCCTAGAATCTAAATGTACAGTGGTTCTGAGCATTTTCCTCCTGAGGCACACCGATCAAGACACATCCATTGGCTGCTTGAGAACAGAGTATAGGAGAGTTATTTCAGGAGTTAAGTTACTGAAGCAATAACAATCCCACAGTCTTAAGCAATTTGAAATGTGTCTAGTTCCTCTGGAAACAAGGGCTGTGATTTCTGAAATGTTGCCAGGATGTCTTTTGATGTGGATTTAGTCTCCTTCATCCTATTCAGGATTTAGAGGATATGTTCAATCAAGTTTCCTCTTTTTCAGCCCTGGACATTTTTCTTCTACTATTTATTTCCTTCCCTCCAGTCTTTTCATTTTTTACCTCCAACCAAAGGCATAAACTTCTAGACGTATCCACCATGAGTCTTAACTTTTTTCCCCCCTCTTTAACCATTTCATTTTTTGTTTTTATTTAAATTTTAGTTAACAAACAGTGCAATGTTGGTTTCAGGAGTAGAATTCAGTGATTTATCACTTACATACAACACCCAGTGCTTATAACAACAAGTGCCCTCCTTAATACCCATTACCCATCTAGCCCATCTTCCACACACATCCTCCATCAACAGTTTATTCTCTATCATTAAGAGTCTCTTGTGGTTTGTTTCCCTCTTTTCTCTCCCCCTCCTTCCCATATGTTCATCTGTTTTGTTTCTTACATTCCACATATGCGTGAAATTAAATTGTATTTGTCTTTCTCTGATTGATTTCACTTAGCATAATATACTCTAGCTCCATCCACGTCATTGCAAATGACAAGATTTCATTCTCTTGACAGCTGAGTAATATTCCATTGTATATAATGCCACATCTTCTTTATGCATTCATCATCAGTCGATGGACATTTGTACTCTCTTCATACTTGGCTACTGTTGATAGTGCTGCTATAAACATCAGGGTGCATGTACCTCTTTGACTCTGTATTTTTGTACCCTTTGGGTAAATACCTCATAGTGCAATTGCTGGAGCATAGGGTAGTTCTATTTTCAGTTTTTTGAGGAGCCTCCGTACTGTTTTCCAGAGTGACTCTACCAGTCTGCATTTCCACCAACAGTGCAAGAGGGTTTCCCTTTCTTTTCACCAACACCTGTTGTCTCTTGTGTTGTTAATTTTAGCCATTCTGACAGGTGTGAGGTGATATCTCATTGTGGTTTTGATTTGTATTTCCCTGATGAGTGATATTGAGCATATTTTCATGTGTCTGTTGGCCATGTATAATGTCTTCTTTGGAGAAATGTCTGTTCATATCTTCTGCCCATTTCTTAACTTAGTTATTTGTTTTTTGGGTGTTGAGTTTGTTAAGTACTTTATATATTTTGAATACTAACCCTTTATCAGATATGTCATTTGCAAATATCTTCTCCCATTCCATCGGCTGCCTTTTAGTTATGTTGATTGTTTCCTTTCTGTGCCAAAGCTTTTCATCTTGATGAAGTACCAGCAGTTCATGTTTGCCTTCAGTGACGTGTCTAGTAAGAGGTTGTTCTGGCCAAGATCAAAGAGATTGTTGCCTGCTTTCTCCTCTAGGATTTTGATGGTTTCCTGTCTCACATTTAGGTCTTTCATCCATTTTGAATTTATTTTTGCGTATAGTATAAGAAAGTGGTCCACTTTCATTCTTCTGCATGTTGTTGTCCAGTTTTCCCAGCACTATTGTTGAAGAGACTGTCTTCTTGGATATGCTTTCCTGCTTTGTTCAAGATGAGTTGACCATATAGTTATGGGTCCAATTTCTGGGTTTTCTATTCTGTTCCACTAATTTACGTGTCTGTTTCTGTGCCGGTATCATACTGTCTTGATGAGAACAGCTTTATAATATAGCTTGAAATCCGGTAACCATTTTCATTTTGAGTTCAGGCCACACCTCTTGGGTTGATCTTCCAACACAGTAACTCAGTTGTCAGCTGTGTGCTATTTAATAACCTGTTAGCAAAGGGTTTTCTCCCCTTGTTTTGTGGATAAAACATCTTCACAAATCTCCCTGAGTCAGGTTCTGGCGTGAGGAATTGTTACCGACTGAATGTTTATATCCCCCTAAAATTCCTATGTGAAGGCCCTAACCCCCAATGTGTTTGGAAGTAGGGCCTTTGGAAGGTAATTAGGTTTAGATGAGGTCATGAAGATGGAGCCCCCATGATGGGATTAGTGTCCTTACAGAAGAGAAAGAGATACCAGAGCTTGCTTTCTAACAGTGACTTTGAGAAAGCCTGAGGTGTTACAAAGGGCATGGATCCCAGAATCCAAGAGACTTAGATACCATTCCCAGGTCTGTGCCTCACTAGCTATGTGATTTCAGCTGAGCCACTCACTTCCCCAAGTGCCTGTGTTCTCAGCCAAAAACCAAGAGCGTTGGCTAAATTAGGGACTCTCAATATTAGGGTTGCAATATGGGACAAAAATCCAGAAATAACAGCTTAAGTAAGATAGAAATATAATTCTCTCCACATCAACAGACAGGCCAAGGATCTCCTGACAGCACCAGCATCTTCCTGGACCCAGGCTCCTTCTACAGTTGGTTCTTTCCTTTGCCACCCTTAACACATGCTTTCCACCCCACAGTCCAAGATGGCTGCCTTAGCTTTCATCTCCACGTTTCAGGCACAGAAAGGAGAAAAGGACATGACCTCCTTTAAGGACACTGTTTGAAGTCTCACACACTACTTCCTTTTATATCCTGTTGTCAAGAATTTGTGCCATGATCATTGCGGCTCTAAGAGAGGCTGGGAAATATAGTGTTTTTTCTGGGTGTCCATGTGACACAGGAAAAGAAATATCAGGGGACAATGACAGCCTCTGCCACAATGTCTCAGTTGTGATTTGTATACCAGGAAACCTATTGCTCATTAACCACTGAATTACTAATGAATTATTTTAAAACCATGAGTGGATTCAAGATCATCCCTATGTTAACACTTACACTCTTCCTTATATTTTTGATAAGTTTTCTTGAGAGGCAGTGTTTAATTCAGTCATAGGGAATCGAGTAAAACACAATTTTTTCAATGCCTCAGTCTGTGGTGAATGACTGCCGCTAATAGTCCTTACCAACATTTGTGGTTTTGTCAAATGTGAATATATTAATAAGAAATGTCATGTGTTTCTCTTAATGGCAATCATGTTGGCTTTTATGAAGGGAAAAAAGGTTAAGAAATCTAAAATGAGCTCTAAAAGTGCGTATCAGCTTGAAAACATCTGTGATTCAGGGCATATAAATTCTCTTCCGCATGAACCACTTGTAATTTTAAGCGTGCAAGTGGGAAGTGTGTTAACAATACAAGTCCTAGGCCCACTTCATACCAAAAGACTAAAAATTCGGGGCGCCTGGGTGGCTCAGTCGATTGAACAACCAACATCGGCTCAGGTCATGATCTCACGATTCATGCGTTCCAGCCCCACATCGGGCTCTGTGCTGACAACAGCTTGCTCAGAGCCTGGAGCCTGTCTTCAGATTCTGTGTCTCCTCTCTCTGCCCCTCCCCCGTTCGTGCTCTGTCTCTGTCTCTCAATAATAAATAAATGTAAAAAAAAATTTTTTTTAATCTCTGGGGGTGGGGCCCAAGAAATGTACCAATTTCACAAGCTCTCCAAGGGGCAATTCCTATGAACACAGGGTTGGGGGTACCTCCAGGTCTTTTAGGGAAAAGCTTTGGCCGGCACTTTTCATTCTGTCCCATGGACTGATTCAGTTGCGTCTGGCCGCCAGGCTGTATGCACAGCTCGAGGCAGGGGCGACTTGCTCTATCAGGATCATCAGTGATGTGGTTTTGCCAGGTGTCCCTCAGCACTGCATGATGTTAAACGGCTGCAGTCCCCACTGCATCGCTGACACTGCTAATCTTTGCAGCTTGAAATTCAATAGGAAGTTACATGCAACTCATGGAAGGGGTAAATATGTTGGATAAACTGACTCTGCCTTCTGCACCTGTCTTTATTGTCAAGGCTAAACCGAGTGTAATATGTCAGGTTATAGTCAGTAGAGGTAAAGGGCATTTTGGCTTCCATGCATGTAACATACTGATGGTTTAGGGACTGATAGGTGCACCCTGGCAGGTGGAAGGAAGAACATAAACTGTTGTGGGGTGGAGTCCACAGCTACTGGGGAAAAGAGGAACCGAGCATCTGCTTTATGCTCAGGGCTCACTCCGTGTTTCTGATGTACATAAGCGCACATAATGCTCAAAACAGTCCCGTGAGAGAGTGACGTCTCACTTTATTCTCATTTTCCAGGATGCTTAAGTAACTTGCTTAAGCTCACCCAGTTAGTAAAAGAAGCTAACTGACTCTCCTCGCCTCAGGGTCAATTGGCAAAGTAGAAAAAAGGGAAAAGGAGATTTGTGGTTCTTGAATCAACGCATTTCCACCACAGCGTCATCTTCAAACTTCTGTGTTTGTGTTTGCACATCCCATCAGGAAAAACTTCTGAGTGTGTCTCCCGTCTGTATTTATAAGTATGTACATTAGAAAACAATTTGCTCTTCAAACTTTCGCAGGTACCAGAATCACCTGGAGAGTTTATTCAAACACAGTTCATCAGGCCCCATCCCCAGAGCATTAGACATCCTGGGGGATGGGGCCTGGGGGTTTGAGATGTGACCCAAGAATTTGTACTTCTTTTTTTTATGCTTATTTATTTTTGAGAGAGAAAGAGTGAGCGAGTGAGTGGAGAAAGGGCAGGAAGAGAGGGAGATAGAGGATCTGAAGTGGGTTCTGATCTGACAGTAGAAAGCCTGATATGGGGCTCAAACCCACAAACTATGAGATCATGACCTGAGCCTAAGTTGGATGCTTAAGCCACTGAGCCACCCAGGTGCCCCAAGAACTTGTACTTCTAACAGATTCCCAGGTGGTGTCAATGCTGCCGCTAATGGAGCTTGCTTTCAGTAGTATTGCTATAACCATGACCCCAAGGCGGAATTTAAATTTTTTAATGTTTTATTTATTTTTGAGAGAGCGAGAGAGAGGGGAGAGAGAGAGAGAGAGAGAGAGAGAGAGAGAGAGAGAGAGGATGAGTGGGGAAGGGGCAGAGAGAGAGGGAGATACAGAATCCTAAGGAGGCTCCGGGCTCTGAGCTGTCAATACAGAGCCTGATGCAGGGCTCAAATTCACGTACTGCAAAATCATGACCTGAGCTGAAGTCAGATGCTTAGCTGATGGAGCCACCCAGGCATCCCCCAAGGTAGAAACTTAAAGCACTAAAATATTATGGAATAAAATAGTAATTCTAATTAATATTTTTCCTTCACTCAAATAATTGTCTTATGAAGCTCCAGGAGTGAAAAATCCCATTTTGGAAACCAGTGCATTAAACTGAGCCACACTGGCTTTCCTTGCCAGAGAGGCAGCCTAGGTGGCACTTCAGAAATCACAGAAATTTCCCAAACCTCAAACACTGAGAATAAAGGAGATAATAAAAGGGACACATCAGAAGGGCACCGCTCTCGGTCCCGCTAATACCCCCCCCCCCCACCCATAGTGCTCAGGCTCTCTGCCTTTCAATTTTCAGCTAACTCTACTCGTATCCTCTTTCTTCTGCCTTAATTTTTTTTCCCTTTGTGATAACAGCTACCATCACTTTTAGGTAATGCAATCTAGCACCCCTGTTGTTCCTTTTATGGAAATTCTAGCCACTGCAAGTACGTGCGGTACTTGATATCCACAAAGCAAAAATGTTCTCAGTGAACAACGCTTTGATTGAACTTTAATTTTGCTGTGACTTTGAAGTTCTGGCTCTGCACAAGCGATGTGAGGCATGGGTACCTTCAGAAGCACTTGGAAGGGAATTTTCCCCTACTCACATATGATATAGATTTCCAAAGTGCTCTTGTAGATTTCTTCAGTGCTTTTGCCGTTTGGTGAAAAATGAGGCAGGTTTGTATGCAGTAAATAAAACCAGTCCCAGCACTTTGAAAGAGAAGAGACACAAGTATTTGCAAAAACTTGGTGCATAAATTTAATATCTATATATAATATAATATAATATATAATATAATATCTAAAGGATATTATAGCAATAGGGTATATAGTAATAGCAATAGGCTATTATAGCAATATAATTATAAATAAAATAATATATGATGTAATTAAGATGTGTTATAAATACTCTATAGCAATAGGCTATACTATAATAAAAAAAGAAAAAGGTTAGTTAGCTGTCACTTCACTGGAAGAGAAAAGAAGTCTCTTCTGAAATTTTGACATAAAGGAAAGTAGAAGCATAGCTATTAGGAAAGACAAATGCTTCCGCCAGAGATCACCCCAGAATTTCCTGTGGCCAAATCTGAGCAACAGAGAAAATGTCATGTACTAGGAGGTGCTTTTCAAAAAGCCATTTGTACTGTGCAGGAAGACTGCTGCGACACACGCTCTGGCTTTTGTTGAATAAAGTCTCAATTTAAAACCAGATTCCAAAGGACGGATGCATATTGGCCAGTGAAACTGCTCATGCGCATTTCTCTGCCCCACAGCTATTTATTTTTACACTAGTCGTCCACCCCCATTAACCTCAAATATACGGTGTGCCTTCCATGGGTTAAGCCCTTCCTCACTCAAAACTCAGAGTAATGTTCACCCAGCAGCATGCATTAAGGGCATGATCTGACACTACTACAATTACCCAGTTCCTGCAGAAAAGTTATCTAGTTCTTACAAATAGTCTTCTATCTTTTACCTCTTGCCTCTCACCTCATTCCTGCCTCAGAAAGGAAATAGGTCAAATGGGAAAAGAGCTGATCATGTACCATCAGAAATAGACACATAAGGCCCATCTGGGCCTTAGATAGCCTGGACTCCTCCAATGACTTTTAAAAGAGGAGGAGCAGACATCCTGGGGGTGCCTGGGTGACTCAATCAGTTAAGCATCCAACTCTTGGTTTTGGCCCAGGTCATGATCTTGCAGTTTTGTAGGTTCAAACCCCACCTCCCCCCGCCCCCAACAGGCTCTGTACTGGTGGCACAGAGCCTGCTTGGGATTCTCTCTCTCCCTCTCTCTGCCCCTCCCCCTACTTGCACTGTCTCTGTCTCTCTCAAATAAAATAAAATTAAAAAAGAATAAAATAAAATAATAAAAGAGGAGGAGCAAAAAAGAAGCAGTGTTAGCATACTGTGTTCCTCAGAAAATATTTTTGAATCCAGTAAGGTGTCCAGCAATGTATGTATTGTATGTATGTCGGTCTTAGAATCACCAGTTACTAAATGTACTGTTCTGGGCAAGTCAACTCCATTAGCCTGAGTATTAGTTTCCCCAGCTAGAGAATGCCAAGAGCACCTCCTGAAATCTATCTTTGGCAGATTAAAGATGGCCACACACTTTTTGACACCTCTCCTATTGAGAGGTGGAATCCAGTTCACTATCTTTGAATTTACCCACTACTTTGGTGAACAGGATATGGCAGAAGTGACATTGTTCCAATTTCTAAGCCTAGGCCTTACTGTTCTAGAAGCTTCCATTTTCTATCTCCTGGAATACTCACTTTGGGAGTCCTGAGCCACCATATATAAAGTCCAACTATCCAACAACGTAGAAAAAGCAGTAAGGAGGTCAGCTAAATCTAGCCTTCCAGCTGTCCTCATCAAGACACAGTCACATGGATAAAACTAGCTTGGACTCTCCAGTCCAGCCCAGGCACCATTCTCATGCCAGCAAGTGACCCCAGTCAATGCCACTTAGAACAGAAGGGTTGCCCAGCCAAGTGCTGCCCAAATTTCTAACCCACAGAATCATGAGACATAATTTATTGTATAATAATAGGTAATCTACATTAGTTGCAAACACGATTGTGAGACTCAAAAAGAGATTGTAGATGGAAAGGGACTTGTAGATTGCAAAGCAACATGTTTTGTCAATAGTATATAAAAGAACAAATACATTCTCTGAACATGGGCATTTACTAAGTATTAATTTTGGTGACATTTGCCTTTACTACTTAGGGATGCAAAGTCAATTGCCATCAGGTGATAATAGTGGAGATTAAGAGAAATACATTGAGCATCTAGATATTTATTTTGATGAGGGCCAAGGCTTTGTAAGTACGGAATACTAATGCAAACTCCAGGAAAGCAGAGAATATACCATTAGGCTTCAAGTTATTTATTTCATTAAGGAATTTGGAACAATAATTTCTTTTCTTTTCCTATGATTATATTCACCTTAGAGTACTTTGAAATAATAAAATCAGTTAGCCAGAATATTCAAAAGCATGGTACTCTATCTGCAAATTCCATCAATGCTTCTTGTTGAAAATCTTTCCAAAATGCCATAATAATTTTCTTGCCTCTTGAAAAGATTGTGAAAAGTTACGTTATAAGTTGAGTGTTTGAAACTGAAAATGCATTTTCCCACTCAAAGAGCACTATAAATGATAATAAAATTCACACACGCAAAGCCAATAGAATTCCAAATGCTTTATAATTGCTGCATAATTATATATTGTAAAGTTTTGAAAAGAAAATCCCCAACCAATTCCATGCAGTGATTTCTTTAAGCCTCATAAAATATACTCGACCTTATCAAGCCCTTTTCAGTCAGAGGGAGTTTGCAGGATGTCAGAGCCCAGTTAGGGTGGCAGCTTTAGAAAAGCAGAGTCTGCATGCTGTTGCCAGTGTCCTTCCAAGGCTTAGCACAGTGCCTAGCCCAGGGAGGCACTCGGCAGATGTCTACTGGTGAGCCCCGAAACAGCAGGGTACAGTGCCTAAAACACGGTTCAAGTCACAGAGACCTAGCTTGGATTCTGCCCTGCCTCTTGCTCGTGATGACCATGAGCAGAGCTCAGCGTCTGTAAGCCTTGCTTTCTTCAACAATAAAATGGGAATCAATAACGCCAACCACAAGGTGCTCCTGCAAAAATGCAATGGAATGTTTAACAAAAGGCTTGGTACCATGCCTGGCACATGCCCGTGTGTCCTCCAAAAGTGGCAGCAGTGATTATTACTATTACTGAACTCGGACATATCCCATTTGTGGGTCCATCCACTGCCTAATTCAGCAGCTCTGAGGAGTGGCGGTGGAAGGAAGGGCAAGAAGAAATGATGACAACTTCTCTATATTTCTTTTTATCCAAAAATATTGGAGATGAATTAAGCTTTACTTATATTTGATATATGGACTTATAGTAGTATATATCTGTAAGTTACAAATAAATATATCAAGAGTGTACACTCCACTGCTCAATTTTTAAATAATATGGCTGCATGCATCAAAATGTTGGACGTGCATTGGACTGATCCTTCAAGTAAGTCACTGGAACTCAAGCAAGGGCAGTGGTAGACCCTGGCCTCAAAGAAGGAGCCCAGCTATGGGTAGAGGGAGCTAAATGTCCTTAGCCACAAGAGGGATCTTTAGTGTCTGTCCCCGCAGCCTCCAGGAGAGGCAAAATCCTGCCTCACGGAGGCAGGAGTGATGCTAGAGGGGAAGAACGGAGAGGGAGAGTAAGAGAAAGTGGGATGAACTCTAACAGCCAGCCAGCCAGGCAATCTTTCGATGACAAAGTTAGCCAATGAGTAGGCTTGGGATCCCTCTGGTCAAGGGACCTCACAAGATGGAGGAAGTAGAATTTCCACAGGGCTGCTCACAGCTGGGTCTGAGAAAGTGAAGGGGAGAAATGAGGTCAGAGGGGTGGCTGGGAAAGAAATCTGCACCAAAGATATGGGCCCTGCGCTAGTGCCTGGGTGGTGGTGGGGGGGTGGGGGTGGGGACAAGATCAGCTCTGTCCTAGTAGGGTGGTGAATCCAGGACTGGGGCACCATCTGTGTATTTGAGATGCATTTGACACATGTGTAAGACACGCAGACAGAATTCGGTTTGGAACACCCATTGTTATGGTGCAGAGAGGTTTGGGCAACCCATCAGATCTGCATGAGACTCCCTGGAAATGTTTTCCCCAACAAATTGTATAAGAGGCAGGATCATGAGAAAGGTGGAATGCTGGGCCAGGAGTCAAGAAAACTGTATTCTTGTTCCAGCTTTTCTATTATTTAGCTGTATCCTTCCACCAGTCGACTACCCAGGGTAGAGAGTTCCATTTTCTCACCTGCAGAACCAGGGTTGATTTAGCCGGTCTCTGGATTCTCCTCCAGCCCTGTGATTATGTAATGCCAGGATTCTGAAATGGGCATATTCTCTTATGATTTACCTCTTATGCCTGAAAGCTGAGGACAGGGAAAAACTACAATTTACTAAGGCTGTGTTTTCAGTGTTCAGCTTAGTGGTTCCCATTCTAGAGTCTTCTTCAATGTCTTTTCTCTGAAATAATAGCTCTGTTACTGTGCCCATTTGCTGCTCACAGAATGAGGGCAGCTCAAAGGATTAACTCTTCCAGAGCCCCATAATACAGATGAAGGTAGTCTCAGAGTGAGAAAGAGAGAATGAGAAATTGAAATATTAGCTCATCGGAAGCTGTAACTAAAATAATCAGATGCTTCCCAAATGCATCTGAATGAAAATAGCTACTGACCCAATTGTATACAGTAACATGAATTCACCAATCCGCAGCAGATAAGCAGTTTTCCTTTTTTTCCCCTCCTTGTCTTTTCCGTTGTTCCCAGAATCCACCTGAGCATCTAAAAAGTGTACTGGAATCCAAAAAACAAATGAGGCAAGAGGACACAACTCTTGAATTGCCAGATTCCACTACGTAGAAAACTGGTTTGACGAGCAAGTAGAGAAGAAAGGAGATCCTGGTGCCCAGAATGGAGGAGACAGCTCTTACAAGTGTGTCTGCTGTAAAGCAGGGAAAGAGATTTGGATGTTTCCATTTTTCCCCACAGGACTCTGTCTTCCTCTCTCTACCCACCACCCCCGCCCAAGGGTGAGAATCACTGGGCTATCAGATGTGTCTCCCCAGTCAGTTTGGGTTGCTGTAACAAATTATTATAGACTGGGTGGCTTAAACAACAAATATTTCTCACCATTCTGGAGACAAGGAAGCACAAAATCAAGGGGCTGGCCCTTTTCCTGGTTTGTAGATGGACGTCTTCTCCTTGTATCCTCACATGGGGAAGAACAGAGAGAGAAAGCTCTTGAGTCTCGTCCGCGCAAGGGCACTAATCCTGTTCATGACAGCTCCACCCTTGTGACCTAATTTCCCCTCAAAGGCTCTACCTCCTGATACCATCACATTAGGGGGTAGGATTTCAACATATGAATTTCGAGGGAACACACATGTTCAGTCCATAATACCTATCTCCCTAAAGGCATACTCAAGAAACAAGTGAATTCTCATCTTAGATTTAAAAGGAATCTGAGGGACGTCTGGGTGGCTTAGTTGGTTAAGCATCCAACTTCGGCTCAGGTCATGATCTCACAGTCCGTGGGTTCAAGCCCTGAGTCGGGTTCTGTGCTGACAGCTAGCTCAGAGCTTGGAGCCTGCTTTAGATTCTGTATCTCCCTTCTGTATCTCTTCTGTATCTGGCCCTCCCCTAATTGTGCTCTCTCTCTGTCTCTTAAAAATGAATAAACATTTAAAAAAAATTAAAAACATAAAAGTAAAAAATAAAAGGAATCTGAGGAAAGAAAGAAAGAAAATAAAAGCCATATTTAACATATTGCTAGCTAGCTAAATTTTAAGGGGAAAAAATCTAAATGGAAAACTGCCAGAAATGTTAGAAAATGTTTACAGGGATATTGTTAGAAAGTTTCTGTTATGGCAAAAAAAAAATGTTTATATAGTGTTTTACTCTGCCAGAAAGCAGTGCAAACATGAAGAATCTGTACACTTTCTTTCCTTCTCTACAAAGTATGCTACAACTGAAGACGAATTAGGCCTCCGGAACTCCCAATCGTTCTGTATCCAATTATAGAATAGGAACTCTGGTGTTATCATTAACAAGAACCCCAAATTTCCACAGAATCGATTTAATTTATCACCCATAGATTTCCTCAGAAACCCTAAAAACAAAGAGAGCTAAGAACATGTTGTATTTTTGCTGGGTTGACTAGTTACGCCAATGTATTAATCATGTCAAGGTCAGTCACCTTCTCAAAGTCTCCAAAGTCGTCTCCTTGAGCTCCCAGGATGGCAACCTTCCCTTCCCCCAGTCTACCACAGGCCTTAGTCTCCTACTCCAAGGCAGTCCAGCAGCTCTGCTAGGAGGGCCCAGCAATCCGAGAAATTGTGGTCAGCCACACCCTCACCTCACCCAAAACATCAGGGCCTTTGTTTTACCTCAGGACTCAGCAACAGCAAGCGTGTGCCAGACCAGATGGTTGGAGGCGCTCTGAATTACTAAACTTGCATTGGAATAGTAATCCTCAGGTTAAAGGGGATTACATGATACCAGTGCTCCCCGTAATTTCTGTTAAAACTAAGGGAAGGTGTAGACTTTGATTTGCACAAAGCATACTACTTTGAAGCACAATACTGTAAAGGTGTAAAGAGATTATGAAAAATGAGTTTATTTATTTTTAAAGTTTATTTCTTGGGGCGCCTGGGTGGCTCAGTCAGTTAAGCAGCTGACTTCGGCTCAGGTCACGATCTCACAGTCCATGAGTTCAAGCCCCGTGTCGGGCTCTGTGCTGATGGCTCAGAGGCTGGAGCCTGCTTCAGATTCTGTGTCTCCCTCTCTCTCTGCCCCTCCCCTGCTCACACTCTCCCTCTCTCTCAAAAAGAAATAAACATTAAAAAGATTTTTTTTAAGTTTATTTCTTTTTGAGAGAGAGAGAGAGAGAGAGAGAGAGAGAGAGAGAGAGAGAGAGGGTGTTTGCGCACAAAAGCAGAGGAAGAGGAAGAGAGAGACCCCCAAGCAGGCTCCATGCCAGCAGCAGGGCTCAAACTCACAAACCATGAGATCATGACCTGAACCAAAATCAAGAGTCGGTGAGCCACCCAGGTGCCCCTGAGTTTATTTATATGTAGACAAAGGATAGTGTCTTTGCAAAAATAAAGTGTATGTGTTTGAATTTTCCTCTTACTCTTATTTCTTGGGAGACTTCCATCTCTGGATCTTCTCACCTATGTTGCAGCTCTTCAGCTATTTCTCTATTCTGATACTCAGATATTTTACTAAATTCTTAATTTCAGTTATAGTATTTTTAAGAATTCGAGAATTTTTCTTTTTTTCAAACCTGCCATGTCACATTTTATAGTTGTAGTTTCCTGTCTGAATGTTCAAGCATGGCTTTTGTGTCCCTGAACACAGTAAGCCTTACTTTTTATAGTCTATAGCTGATAAATCCTATTCCTGAAGCCTCAGTATGTCTGTTTCTGTTGTTTCTGCTGATCGTGGTTTATGGTGTCTTATCTCTTGCTGTGCTCAATCATCTTTGATTGTGTAGTGGACATTGTGTATGAAAATTATTTGTAGAAATAATTTGAGATCTATTATCTTCCTCCAGAGAGGATTGTTAATTGTATTTTATTTTATCGTATTTTATTTAGTTATTTTGCCAGGTGTCTAGGGCATGAGCCATCCAGAATCACCCAGTTCAGGGCTTCAGATTTTTTGGACCACCAGGGTCAGGGCCTCTCAAACTGACATAATTTATGAATCTTGTTAAAGTGAAAATTTTGATTTAGTAGAACTGGAGCAAGCCTTGAGACTCCATATTTTTAACAGGCCTCCCGAGTGATGTCAGTTCTTGTGATGGTTAATTTTATGTGTCAACTTGACTGGCTACAGGATGCCTAGATTAAACATAATTAGGGTGTTTCTAGATGATATTAGCATTTAGATCTATGGACTCAGTGTATTTCCCTCCTCAGGATAGATGGCATCATTCAATCTGTTCAGGGCTTGAATAGAATAAAAGATGGAGGAAGGGAATATTCACCATTTCTTTCTCCCTGCCTGATTGCTTGAGTTAGGATGTAGGTCTTCTGCTCTTAGCACTCCTGGTTCTCAGGCCTTCAAACCCAGACTGGTATCTATACCATTGGCTTTCCTGCTATAGACCCTCAGATTCAGACTGAATTACACCACCAGCTTTTCTGGGTCTCCAGCCTGTAGACGGTCAATTATAGGATTTCTCAGCCTCTGTAACTGTATGAGCCAATTTCATATAATAAATCCATAGATAGATAGATAGATAGATAGATCTCCATCCTGTTGGTTCTGTCTCTCTGAAGAACCCTAACTAGTCCAGTGCCGATGGTCCATGGTTCTGTAGTTTAAGGAAGAAGGACTTAGAATGACTTGAAGCAGGCTTGCATTCTTTTGAGTGCTTATTTCCAGGTTTCCGTCTGATTTCTGCTTCCTGTAATTCTAAGTTTATCTGTAGATTCTGATGAGTTTTCATACAAAACAATCATGTATTCTGAAATAATGACAATTTTATTTTTTCTTTTCCAATTCTTCTAGCTTTTATTTGTTTTTCCAGCCCTGTTGCACTAGCTGGGACCTCTGGTACAACTGAAGTGGTCATAGCAGGCATTCGCTGATCTCATCAAAAGAGCCATGCCTGATCTCAAGAAAAAAAGCATTCAATAACTCACTGTTGGCATGTTCAACTGTAAGATTTTGTACATATACTTTATTAAGTTAAGAAAGTTTTCTTTTTATTTCCAGATTGCTAAGAAGGTTTTGTTTTCAAAAATAATGAATGAGTATTAAATTATATCAAATGCTTTCTTACATATATTGTTGAGGTGGAGAATAATATTGGTTGACTTTCAAGTGTTAAACCTACCTTGCATCCATAGGATAAACCTAACTTAGTCATATTATCTTTTTTATACAATGCTGGATTTGGTTTGCCGATATTTTGCTTAGGAATTTTGCATCTGGGGCCATGATAGAGACTGCCCTTTAATTTTACCTTCATTCAACATTCTTTTCAGTTTTGATATTGTACTGGTCTAGGTTCTCCAGGGAATGGACCAATAAGAGATGAAGATGATAGATAGATAGATAGATAACCTATATGTAGCATAGATATAGACAGATACAGATACAGGCATATCTGTATGGACTGGATGATGCCCATTAACAGGAAATAATTTTGGCAAGGCACATGGCTCGATACAGTGTCAATAGTCTATTTAAGTTACTTGTATCTAAACCTGTATCTTCCATTGTTTGTATCCCTTGATATGCCATATTTTCATTACTATTTAGTTCAAAATATTTTCTAATTTCCGTTGTGAGCTCTCCTTTGACCCATGGATTACTTAGAAATTTATTATTCAATTTCCCACATTTAGAGATTTCTCATTATCTTTTCTGTTATTTGTTTCTAACTTGGTTTCATTGTCATTAGAGAATATACTCTATTAATTCAGTATTTTGACATTTGTTGAGTTTTGGTTTCTGGTGCTGCACAGGATCAGTTTAGTAAATATTCTATGTGTAAAGAATGAGTAATTTGAAGTTGCCTGGGGCACTGTTCTGTACATGTCTATTAGGTTAAGTTTTACTGTGCTGTTCAAACTTTCTGCTTGTTCTGTCATTTACTGAGAGAGGCGTATTGAAATCTCCACCATGAAAAAGCCATTTGAGGTAGGTCCTGAGAGCTTGAAGAGTAAGAAGGAGACAAAGAGATAATCTGATCTGCAGTAGAAATTAACAGATATCTTGGGTAGATGTGGAAATCAGAGAAGGTAAGAGGGAGACTCCTAACCTACCTGATGTAGAGGAAACAAAAGATTTGTAAAACAAGAGAATATCTATTCCATTTGAAGATGTTTTGTGTTTCTATAATGTAAACTCCTCTCTGTCCTTCCAAATCTTCAGTAAAATACACTATCCACTGAAACACACGGTGAGAGTATTTTAGTTTGTTTTAAGGAAGTCAAGGGAAGAATCGAGTTCTATGTTTGCTTGTCACAGTCCATAGGTGGCACTTGCTGTCACTGTAGATCTATTTGCTCAGAAGTTTGGGAAGTATGGAGCACCTGCTGAGTGCCAGGCACTGGCTAGGTGCATTAAATGCACCCTCTCCTTGCATTTACCTTGCCTTGTAGCAAAACCCAAGTGTCAGAAATGCAAGAGCGAGACCATGTATGAACTGAAATGCGACAGTGGAAGACAAATGAGAGAGACCATAAAAATGTGAACCTTGCCCTTCAACCTCCCACAATTCGCAGAAGTCTTGGGGAGGACGGTGTCTTCAGGAGGGAGTGGAATGAGGATTCTGGCCATCTTATCCAGAGCTGGAAGGTAAGGAGACCTCAGTTGGCATCTAGGTTACATAACTTTGCAGTATTGCTGTCAGGAGACAGTGTTCACAAGCACTTGACTCAATAGACGGTCAATAGTCGGTAGTTACTACTCAAGCTCTCTTTGTATCTTTCTGTCTCCCAAAATTGACGGTCAGGAACCAGAGAAAAGGGCAATGTCTTTTTCAGTTAAGTGACACTTCCTACCACCAACTCATGCTAGCACAGAACTCTGGCCCTAACAGACACTAAGTAATACATTTGCTGTTGTCAGGTTCTCAAAGTTCCCCAAACAGGAATAAGTTCAAGGGCTATATTTGTTATCTATTGATGCATAACAAAGTACCTCAGTACCTAGGTGGCTTAAAACAACAGTTATTGTCTGTTAAGAATTTAGGAACAGCCACGGGGCATCTGGGTGGCTCAGTCAGTTAAGCATCTGACTTCAGCTCAGGTCATGATCTCACAGTTTGTGGGTTCAAGCCCTGCGTTGGGCTCTGTGCTGACAGCCTGGAGCCTGCTTCAGGTACTGAGTCTCCCTCTCTGCCTCTCCTCCATTTGCATTCTGTCTCTCTCTCAAATATAAATAAATATTTAAAAAAGTAAAAAAAAAAAAAAAGAATTTAGGAGCAACCAAACTAGATGGCTGGGCCTAGGCCTCTCATGAGTTACAGTCAAGATGTCCGCTGGGGCTGAAGTAGAGTTTGGAGGTTGGCTGGGGCTGGAGGGGCCACATCTAAGAGGGTTCACTGACATGGCCATTGGCAAGGGGTCTTAGTTCCTCACCACCTTTCCCCAGGGCTGCTCATGACATGGCAGCTGGCTTCTCTCAGATCCAGGACAGTGAGAATAAGGCAGGAGCTGCAATATCCCATACAACCTGAGCTTGGAAGTCACAGGCCATCCCTTTCACTCTGTCTTTTCATTAGGAGTGAGCCATTAAGTCTGTCCCACACTCAAAAAAGTAGAATTAGGCTCTACTTTTTGATATTTATTTATTTATTTATTTTGGGGGCGGGGAGAGAGAGAGAGAAAGAGCAAGCAGGGGAGGGGCATAGAGGGAAGGAGAGAGAGAATCCCAAGTAGGCTCTCTACCGTCAACACAGAGTCTGATGGAGGGCTCAATCCCTTGAACTGTGAGATCATGACCTGAGCCGAAATCAAGAGTTGGACACGTAACTGACTGAGCCACCCAGGCACCCCAGAGGCTCCACTTTTTGAAGGAAATGCCAAATCATTTGTGGAAATTTTATTTTTTAGTTAATTAAGTTTTTTTGAGTATAGTTGATGCACATTACATTAGTTTCAGGTGAACAACATAGTGATTTGACAAGTTTATAGGTTATGCTTTGCTCACAAGTGTATCTACCATCTATCACCATACAGTGCTATTACAGCATCATCGACTATATTCCCTGTGCCATGCCTTTTATTCCCATGATTTATTTGTCCTACAACTGGAAGTCCGTATCTCCCACTCCCCTTCACCCATTTTGTCCAACTCCCTACCTCCTCTCCTCTGACAACCATCAGTTTGTTCTCGGTATTTCTAGTTCTGATTCTGCTTTTTGTTGTTGTTTATTCATTTGTTTGGTTTTCTTAGATTCTACAGATTGAAGTCATATATTTGTCTTTCTCAGTCTGACTTATTTCACTTAGCATACCCTCTAGGTTCAACCATGTTGTCCCAAATGACATGATCTCACCTTTTTTATGGCTGCTTAATATTCGTGTGTGTGTGTGTGTGTGTACATATCACATCTTCCTTACCCATTTGTCTATCGATGGACACTTAGGTTGTTTCCATATCTTAGCTATTGTAAATAATGCTGCAAATTTCAAACCAGTGGTTTCATTTTCTTTAAGAAAATACCCAGGAGTAGAATTATTGAATCATATGATACCTCTATTTTTAATTTTTTGAGGAACCTCCATACTGTTTTCCATAGTGGCTGCACCAATTTACAT
The DNA here is from genome assembly GCA_028646485.1 of Cryptoprocta ferox. NCBI lineage: Eukaryota > Metazoa > Chordata > Mammalia > Carnivora > Eupleridae > Cryptoprocta > Cryptoprocta ferox. Next base: position 152,518,256 of record CM053567.1, read on the forward strand.
TTCCATCAACAGTGCACTAGGGTTCCTTTTTCTCCACATCTTTGCCAACACTGTCATTTCTTATCTTTTTTTATTTTAGCCATTCTGACAGGTATACAGTGATACTTTTGTGGTTTTGACTTGCATTTTCCTGATGACTAGTGATGTTGAGCATCTTTTCTATGTCTGTTGGACATCTGGGTGTCTTCTGTAGAAAAATTAAGGTCTTCTGCCCATTTTTTAATCAGATTATTTCTTGATATTGAGTTGTACAAGGTCTTTGCACATTTTGGATACTGGCCCCTTATTTGGATATATTATTTGCAAATATCTTCTCCCATTTAGTAGGTTGTCTTTTTGTTTTGTTGATTTCCTCTACTGTGTAAAACCTTTTTATTTTGATGTAATCCCAATAATTTATTTTTGCTTTTGCCTTAGGAGACATATCTAGAAAAATGTTGCTACATCTAATGTCTGAGAAATTACTGCCTGGGTTCTCCCTAAGGATTTTTAGAGTTTCAGGTCACACATTTAGGTCTTTAATCCATTTTGAGTTTATTTTTGTGTCTGGTGTAAGAAAGTAGTCCGTATTCATTCTTTTGCATGTAGGTGTCCAGTGTTCCCAATGCCACTTATTGAAGAGATGGTCTTTTCTCCATTGTATATTCTTGTCTCATTTATTGTAAATTAATTGGCCATGTAAGTGTGGATTTATTTCTGGGCTCTCTATTCTATTCCACTGATTTACAAATTTCTTTTTGTGCCAGTACCATATTGTTTTTATTACTACAACTTTGTAGTATATCTTAAAATCTGGGAGTGTGATACTTCTAGATCTGTTCTTCTTTCTCAAGATTGCTTTAGCTACTTGGGGTCTTTTGTGATTATATGCAAATTTTATGATTATTTGTTCTAGTTCTTGGCATTTTTGATAGGGATTGCATTGAAATCTGTAGATTGTTTTGGGTAGTATGGACATTTTAGCAATATTAATTCTTCCAATCTATGAGCATGGAATATCTTTCCATTTGTGTCATCTTCAATTTCTTTCATTCATGTTTTACAGTTTTCAAAGTACAGGTCTTTCACCTCCTAGGTTAAGTTTATTCCTATGTATTTTATTCTTTTTGGTGTAATTATAAATGGAATTTTTTTTAATTTCTCTTTCTGCTACTTAGTTATTAGTGTATAGAAATGCTGTCAATTTCTGGGTATTAACTTTGAATCCAACAACTTTATTGAATTCACTTGTTACTTCTAGTAGTTTTGGGTAGAGTTTTTAGGATTTTCTATGTATATTATTATGTCATCTGCAAATGGTGACAGTTTAACTTCTTCTTTGCCAATATGGATGCCTCTTATTTCTTTTTCTTGTCTGATTACTGTGGCTAGAACTTCTAGTACTATGTTGAATAAAAGTAGCAAGAGTAGTGGACATACTTGTCTTGTTCTTGATTCAAAAGGTAAAGCTCTCAGTTTTTTACTATTGAGTATGATATTAGCTGTGGATTTTTCATATATGGCCTTTATTATATCGAGGTATGTTCCCTCTGAACCCACTTTGCTGAGAGTTTTTGACATGAATCAGTGCTAAATTTTATCAAATGCATTTTCTGTATTTATTGAGATGATCATGTGATTTTTATCTTTCATTTGGTTAAGGTGGTATATCACGCTGATTGATTTGCACATACTGAACTATCCTTGCATTCCTGGAATTAATCCCACTCAATCCAAATGATCCTCTTAATGTATTGTTGAATGCAGTTTGCTAATATTTTGCTGAGGAGTTTTGCATCTATTTCATCAGGGATATTGGCCTATAGTTTTGTGGGGGGTTTTTTGTGGTGTCTTTGATTTTGGTATCAGGGTAATGCTGGCCTCATAGAATTTATTTGGAAGCTTTCCTTCCTCTTCTATTTTTTGGAATAGTTTCAGGAGAATAGGTATTAACTCTTTTTTAAGTGTTTGGTAGAATTCACCTGTGAAATCGTATGGTCCTGGACTTTTATTTTTTGGTAGTTTTTGATTACCAATTCAATTTCATTACTAGTATTTGGTCTGTTCAAATTTTCTTCCTGATTCAGTTTTGTAAGATTTCATTGTAAGATTATTCTATTTCTAGGAATTTATCTATTTTCTCTAGGTTGTCCAATTTGTTGGCATACAATTTCTTATAGTATTCTCTTATAATCCTTTGTATTTCTGTAATGTCAGTTATTACTTCTCTTTTATTTCTGATTTTACTTATTTGGGTCCTTTCTGTTTTTTTCTTGATGAGTCTGGCTAAGGGTTTATCAATTTTGTTTATCTTTTCAAAGAACCAGGTCTTGGCTTATAGACTTTTTTCTATGTTTTTTAAGTCTCCATGTAATTTTTTTCTGCTCTGAATTTTAGGATTTCCTTCCTTCTACTCACTTTGGGATTTCTTTGTTCTCCTTTTTCTAGTTCCTTTAGATGTAAAGGCTAACTATTTGAACTTATTCTTATTTCCTGAGGTAGGCTTATATCACTGTATATTTCCCTCTTAGAAGTGCTTTTGCTGCATCCCAAAGATTCTGGACCATTGTGTTTTCATTTTCATTTGTCTCCATGTACTTTTTATTTCTTCTTTGATTCCTTTATTGATCCATTGGTTGTTTAGTATTATATTTCAACTCCATATTTGTGTTTGTGCTTTTTCCAGGTTTTTTCTTATGATTGATTTCTAGTTTCATACCATCGTGGTCAAAAAGGATGCATGGTTAGGATTTCAATCTTCTTGAATTTATTGAAGCTTGTTGTGTGGCCTAACATGTGTGATCTCTTCTGGAGAATGTTCCATGTGCACTTGAAAGTAATGTATATTCTGTTGGTTTGGGATAGAATGTTCTATACATATCTGTTATGTCCATCTGGTCTACTGTGTCATTCAGAGACACCGTTTCCTTATTGATTTTCTGCCTGAATGGTCTTTCCATTGATGTAAGTGGGGCGTTAAAGTCCCCTACTATTTTTGTATTACCACCAATTTCTTCCTTTATGTCTGTTAATATTTGCTTTATGTATTTAGGTGCCCCAGTGTTGTGTGCATATATATTTATAACTGTAATTCGTTGTTGTGGGATTGATCCCTTTAAAATTATGTAGTGCCCTTCTTGTCTCTTGCTACAGTCTTTGTTTTGTCTGATTTTGTCTATTTTGTTTGATACTATATATATCTTTTTTGCTTCCATTTTCATGGTAAATGTGTTTCCATTCCTTTACTTTCAGTTGGTATGTGTCTTTACATGTGAAGTGAGTCTCTTGTAGGTAGCATACGGATGAGTTCTTTTTTTTAAATCTATTTTGCCACCCTGTGTCTTTGATTGGAGCATGGAGCATGGAGCATGGAGCCACTTGTATCTGAAGTTATACCAGATAGGTATGCACTTATTGCCATCTTGTTGTTTTCTGATTGTTTTTGTAGTTCTTCTCTGTTCCTTTACTCTTCTGTTGCTCTCCTTCTTTGTGATTAATGAGTTTCTATAGTATTATGTTCGGTTTTCTTTCTCTTTATTTTTTGTGTGTATGTCATAGGTTTTGGTTTTTGTTAACATGAGGTTCATATATAGCATCCTAAGTATATAGCTGTCTAAATTAAGTTGATGGTCATTTAAGTTCAAATGCATTCTTAAAAAAAAAAAAAAACATTTCTTGGGTACTCTATACATTCAGAAAAACTCCCCTAGTAATGAACTATTGAAACAATCCCTGGAAGATTCATGTAAATATATTTTGAAACCCCAGGGACATATGTTTTGAATATGGCAGTGTGCTCAATACATGTTTACTAAATAGATCTAAGGAACCCCCTTAGATTGTGACATAAAACCTCTTACTTTCTCTCTCATATTTTTTGGTCTCTACCCCAAAAGATGAAACAAGATTTAGGGTCCTTTCCAGTTCTAAGATGAAATGTGCCTCCATGAACATTTAAATTACTATTCCCTATAGAGATGGTGCTGTTGGGCTGAATTCTCCCCATCACCTACCTGCTTGGTTCTAGGGAAGAAAATGCATTCTGTGGGACCTGTCTGTGTGCTGAGGTGTGCTCCTTGACAGCTCGGGCCTGACTGGAGAGAACCCCACAGTGTGTCCTGAACAGTCATGGGGGAAAAGACAGATGATTCTATCATAGCTCCAGGAAGGATGGTGATGGCATGCTTCTTCTGATGAGTCAACAAGACTTATATAGATACGTTATTCTTCTAACAATTAGACTTAATCATTAAACATTTATTTCCTTGCTTTTTCCCAGGAGGAAAATAGGTCTGGATTTAATGTTTGTAAGTAGTCCTTCTAGCTCATCAATAAATCAATTTTCTATTTTAAGCATTAAAAAGGTAAGACTTTTATCATTTTATCTCTAGTAGTAAAACTTTCATATATTATCCCACATTCTATATTTTATTAGAAATTTAAGAAAAGCAATTTGGAGAAATGCTTTTACTTAGTGAGATATTTAAATAAATTGATAGAATTTCCCACTGCATAAATACCATATTTTTTCAAAACTGAGGTTCTTTGTGTGTTATTTCCCACTTTTCTTCTTCTTGTATACTTTTGTTTCCCACAGACTTGCTCAGTCAATGAATTCTGTTTTAAATAGTTCATAAAAAGTATTTGGGAGTACTCATATGAAAATGGTGATTGTTCTCATAATGGTGTCCTTCTTTGTAGGATCCAAATCTAAAAAAAAAACAACAACCATGTAATTGACATGTAAAAACCATTCAGAAAGGTACATTCTTATATAAAATTTCAACCATAATCTATTGTGGTTTTACTTATCTATCATAAAACCAAGAGACAGGTGATCAATTTACAAATCAATAAATGAAGAAATAAGAAAGGATTCATGCATATGGGAAAGGCAGACTAAAATTTTAACCTTTGAAGTCCTCTTTCCATGTTTATAAATCATTCCAAAAGCACAACCGTTTAAGAATTATTAGCTGACAACATTGGCAGAAAATAAAAGTCTGGATTTTCTCTCTAGTATTCAGTTTGCAAAATATCCATTTTATGGATGAAGGGATCATGAAACTGGTAATGATATTTGTGTTACATTAGTGCATGTGTGATCTACTTTAGCACAATTTCAACTCCTCAGTTTTCTACAGGTGCTACAGAGGAACAGCTTACTTTACTGGTGAATAATTAATTATATAGCTCTTGCTGGTATGATGAAACATAAAAGGCACTAGAAAGGAACCTAAGACCTGAGCAAATGAAGCCACTGACTTCCTTTTCTTCATCAGCAATCACAACATCCAAATAACCTCCATAATGCAGGAGATAGGAGGTCTGTTCATTTTCTCATCTCAAAACAACAATAAGGAATATTAAAATAGCACCTTTGATCTGCTATTCCATGACTAGAACAGAGTCCTAAGGAAGTAATCAAGGATATGCCCAGAGTTATAATTAGGAGTCCTCAGAAGACTTCTTATAATAATGAAAGAACAAATGTACAAAAACAACTAACTTGGTTAGCTATATTTGGTATATCCATATAATGGAATATTATGGAATCATTTAAAAATATTTTCATAAGTCAGAGAAGGACAGATATCATATTTTTTCATTCATATGTGGATCCTGAGAAACTGAACAAAAGACCATGGGGAAAGGGAAGCGGAAAAAAATAGTTACAAACAGAGAAGGAGGGAGGCAAACCATAAGAGACTCTTAAATACACAGAACAAACTAAGGGTTGATGGGGGAAGGGAGGGGAAACGGGTGATGGGCATTGAGGAGGGCACCTGTTGGGATGAGCACTGGGTGTTGTATGTAAGCCAATTTGACAATAAATTATATTCATAAAAAATCAAAAATATATATTTTCAGGAGAATACATTGTTATGGAAGGAAGATCACCATACAGTATTCGGATGAAAAAAATCAGGTTAATAAATAAAGTGACTATACAGACACATGCACATGTACATATGTTTCAGACATTTATAAAGTAGAATAATTATGTGATATATAGATATATAGTCACAAAAAATCAAAGATGTACCAAAACTATTACCTGTGGTAACCTTTGAATTGCTTATCTCCCCACTAGAACGTAAGCTCCACAGGACAAAGGGTGGGTCTTATTCACCGTTTTGTCCTCATCTAGCACCAGGTCCAGCTTGGTGATGGCATTGTGGTACTCAATGAGTACTTGCTGAATTAAGGAATGGGATTTTTGGTGAACTCAGTATTCTCTATTTTTATTAAATACATTTTCATATATATATGAAATTTTTAAATTAAGACAAGCTTTCTACTTATGCTTCTGTTATTTTCATAATTAAACTGAGTGTGAAAACAGATCTAGCTCCCTTCACAGGTGGTTTGGATCAGTCTGCAGTTGTGATTAGCTAAAAATATTTTATTTGGACTTCTCCACACTCCTGGTATATGAGACTAAGGAAACCAGTAAACCTTTTTCCTTCCTAGATTTTCTAGCTTCCATATAAGAAGTCACTTCAGTCGACGAAAGGAAGAAAACTTTCTACTTCACTTCTCTTGTGACTACTATAAATATTACTGTTGCCATTGTGTCTACTGCCTATTAAGCATTCACCATACACTATTTTTTTCTAAACAATTGTATTGAAATGTGCCAAGAGTACACAGGCAGACACATGCACATGTACATATATGTTGAACATATATGTTCATGTACATATATGTTGAACATATATGTTCATGTACATATATGTTCATGTACAAACAGGGAAAAAACCACATGTATCACCATGCACTATTTTAAGAGCTCTACGTGTCGGTCAGACCTCAAATAACCTTAGGAGGTTGGCACTACGATTTTTTCCCATTTTGCAGGTGAGAGACTTGAGGCTTAGAGAGATTAGCCAACTTGCCTGCAATTACACAGCTGTTCTCTGACAAGAGTGAGGACTGGAACCGGGTAGCTTGACCCCAGAGCCCATGCTGTTCACGAGCACATTAGACACATGAGGGATGAGATCAAATAGTAATGCAAGCAATCAAGACTCAGTTATATGGTGGCTGAGTCGGTTGAGAATCTGATTTTTGATTTCTGCTCAGGTCATGATCTCACGGTTGTACGATCGAGCCCCGTGTCGGGTTTTGCACTGGGTGTGGAGCCTGCTTGGGATTCTCTCTCCCTCTCTCTCTCCCTCTCTCTCTCCCTCTCTCTCTCCCTCTCTCTCTCTCTCTCTCTCCCTCTAAAAATAAAAAAGAGGGGTGCCTGGATGGCCCAGTCGGTTAGGTGTCCAACTTCGACTCAGGTCATGATCTCACGATTCGAGGGTTCGGGCCCCATGTCAGGTTCTGTGATGACAGCTCAGAGCCTGGAGCCTGCTTTGGATTCTGTGTCTCCCTCTCTCTCTGCCCTCCCCCACTCACACTCTGTCTCTCTCTCAAAAATAAATAAACATTAAAAAAAAAAAGACTTGGTTATAGCTCTTCTTACATTAATTCCCTACACTTTGGTACAGTTTTTTCTTGTTGTAAGGAGAGACAAGGATGAAAAAGAAAATGGATAAATACCATCACCACCACCACATACCCAGGCAAATAAAATAAAGTCTGAGAAGTTTCCATAATGATTGGCTGGTAAAAGTAGTATATATATCAAATAATAATAACATATATGGATATGTTCTGGGTTTGGTTTTATACAAACACTTCTTCTCATTGTCTAGTCATAGGAAGGAAAAAGAGAACATACTCCAAAGCACGTATTTTGCTGCAAATAGATTTCTCAGATAACCTCTATTTAGAACTAAACAAAATCCAATATATTTCACATGCTAGAATCTCTGTGGTGAAAACGAATTATCCACTCTCCATAAGCTCAATCAAAATTGCACATTTGAAAACCTGGGAACAATTTTTTGAAACTCAAAGCCCAGACCACCAAGAGGTCCTGATGAGTTGGTCTGGGTGGGGCTCTCCAGGAGAGTCGAGCATGTAGCCAGAGCTGAGAATTTCAGCAACCTAACAATGCTAACAGGCTTCCTTCCCAGTTCTTAACTCTGTCACTCACTAGCCATGCAGCTCTAATGAAGTCATTTTATGTTCCTCAGCCTGAACTTACCTATAAAATTAGGACAACAAGAGTACCAACCCAGTATGACAATTAATTGAGATAATACCCAAAGCACCTAGAACAGGGCCTGGGACACAGAACACTCACATATTAGCTATTTTGATGGTGGTGATGGTGATGGTGATGGTGATGATGATGCCAATGTGAACTTTTTCACCTGAGCCTGAGACCATAATATGTTTCTCTATCCCAGAAAGCAGGGACCATAACTTCAACCCAAGTGGGTTTTATCATATTTACCATGAGATCGCTTACCTGAATGAACCATCCATAATTCGGAGCTCACTGTGAGACACTATTTAGGTCCGTGGAGGGGATGTGGTGCCTTAACTGTAGTCTACAACGTGAAAGAATTCACTCACCTAGGATTGAAATGAATTTCCTTAGGAACTGCCCTCTGGTCTGTGACTACTTTCTGGTTGTCTCTGTAATTAATCGGGTCATCAGGGATCCTAAATTTGGCCATCTGAATTTCAGAGTCACTCAGTTCAGCACGCGAAATTCTTGCATAACCCAGTCTGTGACAGAAACAGAAATGGTTTGTAAAGGTTTTATCATCGAACAGAAATCTGATGAGATCTAATAGATAACACCTGCATTATTAAACCAGTTTCCCATTTATAACCCTACTCCGTACATCACTACAATTAGCTTGATTTATTACTCCAAATATTTATCAAAACATTGCTTTTACTATATAAATGAATAAGGAACATGCACCCAGGCTTAATTAACTAAACATACACTAATGAATATTCTGTCTCTACAAATTGCCTATCACACAATTATGTTTTGCATTGAGAAAAGGGGTTCTTCAGAATGACAGGAGCATATGCCTAAATTCTTTCTTACCTTTAAAAATTCAAATACCGCATGCATATTTTCATCCACGTTTACAAGTCTAATAGAAAAGATTTCTTATGTCTGAAAAAAACTGCACATCCTGTTTTTGCTTAGAGCTTTCAGTTCTTCAGGAAATCAAAGCATTTTGTAGATGTTATCCAAATAGTTACAGAGAAGCCCAGATGGAAAAATGAGGGAACCATGAGCAACCAAGAATTCATTTTATTTTATTTATATTTTGCCTCTTCAAAAAATACCTATCAACTTCAGTCATTCACTTATTCAATGAATAAATGTGTACCGAGTCCCTACTACATACAGGCATTATTCCAGGTATTGGGGATAAATAGTGAACAAAACAAGGCCCTTGCCTTCATAGAGCTTTTGCTCTAGTTGAGGAGGACAGATTAAATATGTATGTATACAGTTGAGCAGGTGGTGAAAATGCCAAAGTCCCCTGGGGGACTAAGCAGAGTAAAGAGGACAGGGAATGCTCGGTGGCAGGGGTTGCATTTTTATAGTAACTGCTCAAAGCATACTTCTCTGACCAACTGCCATTTGAGAAAAGTTTGAATGAAGTAAAGGAGCAACCCTGTATGGATACTGGAGGGAGAGGGCTCTATGGAAAAGGCATAGCAAATGCAAACATCCCAAAGGAGAATGTGCTTGGATTTTTTGAGGGCCAATTCCACAATGACTGGAGTGGAGTGCGTAAGAGCAAACACCATAGATGAGTTTGCATGGGTGCTGGGGATGGTAGGTGATACAGCTTTCCTTGCAGGCCACTATAAAGGCCAGATATTTTTCTCACAGTGAGATGGCATCCAAGGAGTTCTGTGCAGAAATGCAATGGCTACTGTGTAGAGACCAGACTCCGGGGAAAGGGTGGAAGAAGGGAGACCAGGTAGGAGGCCACTGCAATAATTTAGGTGAACGACGGTGGGGGCTGGAGCCAGACTAGTAGTAGGAGAAACATTTAAAACAAAACCCATAACTACGTACAAAATAGAAACAGGAACCCAGAGCTGGGGCAAGTAGCAGCAGCAAGTCTACCCAGGATGAAGGGGAAAAGGAGAGCCATGGCAGCATCAGAAGGGGTTGGATGCTGTCTGACAGGCTGAGGTGTTTACCTAAGCTCAGGTCCCAAATCTGTGTGGTTCCCTGTAACTCTAGGTCACACTCTCTAGTGAATCTAGGTTTTTATTGATCAAATATCTAAGATCGAGTTCTAACTCATTTCACAAACACTGCCTTCAAGGTCCTTCTAAAAGTTCTTGAAGATAAGGAACCTGACAATCCAAATCATCTAAGAAAACAAGGAATCTCTCATTGTCCATAAGTTTTTATTAAGTGCTTACTGAGTGCCGATGATTGAGATAAAGTCTATAGGATTGGTCTTATGGACAGAAACTGAAAAACAGTAATCCCTAACTTCATTAATTTGGGTACTTTTAAATTTTAAATCCCAGGATGGTTAACATATGGTGTAATATTAGTTTCAGATGTACAATCTAGTGATTCAACACTTACATACATCACCCGATGCTCATCATGACAAGTGCACTCCTTAATCCCCATCATCTGTTTAACCTCCCCCCCCCCACTTCCCCTCTAGTGACCATCAATTTCTTCTCTATAATTAAGAGTCTGTTTCTTGGTTTGCCTTTCTTTTTTTTACTCATTTTTACTCATTTTGTTTCTTAAATTCCATACATGAGTGAAATGATATGGTATTTGTCTTTCTATGACTTCTCTTCATATTATATTCTCTAGCTCCATCCACATCACTGCAAATGGCAAATTTTCTTCTTTTTATGGATGAATACCATTCCATTGTGTATATATACCATTTCATCTATCAGTGGACACTTGGGCTGCTACCATAATTTGGCTATTGTAAATAATGCTGCTATAAATATAGGGAATGCTGGTATCCCTTTGAATTACTGTTTTTGTATTTGTTACATAAATACTCAGTAATACAATTACTGGATCGTAGGGCAGTTCTACTTTTAACTTTTTGAGGAGTCTCCATACTGTTTTCCAGAGTGACTGGAAACCAGTTTGCATTCCCACCAACAGTGCAAAAGGGTTCCTTTTTGTCCGTATTCTTACCAACACTTGCTATTTCTTGTGTTTTTCCTTTTAGCCATTCTGACAGGTGTGAGGTGATCTCATTGTAGTTTCGATTTGCATTTCCCTGTTAATGAGTGATATTGAGCATCTTTTCATGTGTCTGTTGGCCATCTGGATGTCTTCTTTGGAGAAATGTCTATTCATTTCTTCTGCCCATTTTTAATTGGATTATTTGTCTTTGGGGTGTTGAGTTTTATAAGTTCTTTATATAATATTTTGGATACTAAACCTTTATCAGATATATCATTTGCAAGTATCTTCGATATCTTCTCCCATTCCGTAGGCTGCCTTTTAGTTTTGTTGATTGTTTCCTTTGCTGTGCAGAAGCTTTTTATTTTGAAGTAGCCCCAATAGTTTATTTTTGCTTTTATTTCCCTTGCCTCAGGACACATAACTAGAAAAATGTTGCTATGGCTGATGTCAGAGAAATTGCTGCCTGTGCTCTCTTCTAGGATTTTTATGTTTCAGGTTTCATATTTAGGTCTTTCATCCATTTTGAATTTGTTTTTGTATATGGTATAAGAAAGTGATCCAGTTTCATTCTTTACCATTTTGACTAGGATTAATTGACCATACATATATAGTAGTGAGTTCACTTCTGGATTTCCTATTCTGTTCCATTGATCTATGTGTCTATTTTTGTGCCAGTACCATATTGTTTTGATGACTACAGCTTCATAAGATAACTTGAAGGCTGGAATTGTGATGCCTCCAGCTCTGCATTTCTTTTTCAAAACTACTTTAGCTACTTAGGGTCTTTTATGGTTTCATATAAATTTTAAAAATTTTTTGTTCTAGTTCTGTTATGTTCCCATCTGTTACAGACTAAATGTTTGTGTCATCCCCTGAATTCATATGTCAAACTGTAACCCCCCATATAGCCCTATTTGGAGATGGAGTTTCCAAGGAAGTAGTTAAAATGAGGTCACAGGGGTGGGACCTTCATCCAATAGCACTATCATTCTTATAAGAAGAGACACCATACAGCACATGTGCTCACACACACACTCTCTCTCTGTCTCCAGAACAGTGAGAAAATAAATTTGTTGTTTAAGCCACCCAGCTATATTTACCATATATCTATAAATACTTACATATAAAGATCTGCCCCCCAACTCTTCCAAGGAAAGGTGATAAAAGTCTCGGGCCACAAGTATACAGAGTCAAATGATTAGCTATTATGGGCACTGGTACTATAAATACCACTTTTCCTTAGCAACTAGCAATATTACAACTTCAATTTATACCTATTTCAGTCTATATCATAAACTGTTTTCTAGAAATTCCCATTGAAACAACCACTTTAATATGAATGCAACCAGAAACAATGTTTTCAATCTGATATCACACATGTTACAAAACTAACACTTCAGCATCTCCCTCCCACCTTAACCCTTTGAAAACACCAAAATAATAGCCAACCTGTCTGTCCTGCAGCCATGTGGGCATGTTCTGGGCCTTCTAGAGTCTCTGAGTTATTAGTGTATGTTCTGAAACTTTTGGAGTTTCTGAGTTATTAGTGTAACCAGAATGATCCTGGCATCTCAAGGGTCTCCTTGTCTCACCCCAGTTAGCATATGAACCCATAGCATTGTTCAGGAATGAATAAAGGTCACCATTATATTAAGTCATGCCCAAAATTCTTAAGAAGAGTCCACAGAACCTTGTGATCTGCTGCCTTCCCATATACTCCCCTTACCTCTTCTACCACCTCCATTCCCCTACACACACTCCACCCCCACTAGCCTCACTTTTCTTCAGACACATCTGTCACTCCTGTCTTTGGGCTTTTACACTAGCTAGTCTCTGGAAGGGTCTTCTCTCGGATAGTCACATGGTCCACTCCTTTAAATATTAGCTTCAATGTCACCTTCTCAGTGAGACCTACCCAACCCCCTATTATAATGGCACCCTACCTCCATGTTCTGGATGCTCTTTACCCTGCTCAATTTTTTTCCCACCATACTCATCACTTCCTAAAATACAACATCATGAAATTATTGTGTTTCTTCCTTCTGCCAGGGTAAAGATCCTTCTCTGTTTTGTTTACTGCTTATACCCCTGGTGCCTCGCATATATTATGTCCCACCAATATTTGTTGAATGACAAATGAGGTAAAGAAGAGTTGAACGCAACAGTTTGCTTTCACTAGACTATGACTCATAACTGAACAAGCCACATCTCCAAAGGGGGAGAAGTTGATCCTGTGATTCTGTATCATCCTTAGAAGGCAACTGTTTTTCTTTCATAAATGTAGACCACAGATCTTAGAACATAAGGTTACTTAGGGGTGATCAGTTGGCCAATGCCAACACACCTCTGGGTGATGAACTGCTCTGTGCAGAGGAGGGTCTAAGGCCCAGAAAGGCCCATTCATAGAAGGCCACACCAGAGTTCCCAGCACTTTCCCAAGGAGGGTACTTAGGGGCCTCCAGTCAAATATCTCCGAACAGATTGTGTACTAGCAGGAGGAAAGCTGTGAGTTTCGGGGACTGTCTCCAGCATCTTCCCTCCACTGAACAACCCTATTAAGTGGAGGGACCTGTGAATCAATCCACTGTCCACATAATCTGTCCCCACTTACCCCTCTCATGTCACTTCCCATCTCTCTCTACTCCAGCCACGCTGGCCTCCTCGCTGTTACCAACCAACACCAGGCATGCACCACTCAAACTTTTGAACTTTCTCTTCCCTTTGCTGGCAGTGCTCTTCACAGGATATATGCAGGTGACCTTCCTCACGTCTTCCAGGCTGCTGTCCACCCTACAGATCACACCGCAGCCACCCCTCACACTGCACTCTTCATCCCCATCCTTCTTACCTGACCTCATTCATCTTTTCATCACAGGTACCACCACCTGCCATTCTCTTTCTTAGGTGTTTACTTTCTGTCTCCTTCCACTGGAATGTAAGCTTTATAGGAGTCAAGGGTTTTGTTTTGTTCCTGTTACAGCCCTACTGCTTAGGACAATACCTGGCACATAATAGGCATTTAATAAATACTTGTTGAATACATGAATGAATCAAAGAATAAATGGTTAGTCCCTTGTTTGGTATTAAAACTGTTTCAGCTTTTTTAAAGGAAATATTACCTTCATAACAGATTTACAAAGTTACATATTTGAACTTTAAGATCCTTCAAGCATATTATTTTGGAACATATATACACTAATATATGCCTATAGGAATAGTATTCACTTTTTGATATGGGGTGTTTTTTAAAAAAAATATAATTTACCTAGAGATCTCACCACAATATAGTAGTGATTCCAACAAGTGAGTTAACCTACCCCAAATTGCATGATTAGAACTTGGCAATGCTGGAATTCAGCCCGGGGCTTTCTTATTCCATGGTCCATGATGCTTCCTCCATGCCCTACAGTCAAAACTGATACCATGCCTAACATGTGTTCGTATGTGTTTATCATGTATAATAACTTACACAGTATCCTTTTTATACAATTAAGCTGAATTTACTCTGTCATTTATTCTTTCTTATATCATTAGACCATGCCTTGAAAAAATGGTTAAACGCTATAACTAGCCAAATCAATGTTTATAAAAAGTAACAAAATGAATTCTTTCTATAAAGTTTTTTTTTTCCTTCCAGGATAGACCCAAAAGATCACAGTAATAATAGATAATAAAACAACAGTCAAAAATCTGTGCTCACCTGATCAGCCCTCGATACATAATATATTCACACCATCTGTCTTGATCTGTGCTGTCAATATCCTAAATAAAGAATAGAGAAGAGAATGTTTAAAGCATAAAAAACAGGGCTCTATTCTGAATTGCCAAGGAAATGTGTGAAGGACAGTAATAAACATGCCTTTGTGCATGCTGTTTTCTCTGCCTCACTCCTAATGATCTGTCAAGGTCCAAATTATTTATTCAGCCTACAGACATTTCTGGAACACCTACTGGCTGCCCATCTAGGCCGTGTACTGGGTGCTGGGGGTATGGAGGTGAAGGTGGTCTACAGAGAGGGTTAGGCAGGTGAATCAGCAATACAGGCACTGGCTGCCCATGGCTTTCCATGTCTTTCATCCCAAGCAGAATTGGCCGCATCCTCACTGCTCATGCTATGCAGTACTTGGTACACACCGGCTATGCCATTCTGTACAGTTATTTGCTTATAGGTCCCCACCCTCCCCTTCCTGAGCAGAGGGACCCTTCATCACGTTGGCTCCCTGGTACTTAGCACAACGCCTGGCATTTGGCAGGAGCTCAATCTGTGTTTGTTAAATTGAATCATTGGAAATAAACACATTTGGGGAGTAATCATGAGTCTTTTAGATGTTGAAAGCTTAAGACCGGTGTTATTTTTCATCAGAGAAGCAGAACATAAACATATTCTTTTTCTGTAATGTGTTGGGAAAACTCTAAATATGCAGCTTTTATACTGAACACATTTCCATCTTCTTTTTAAAAATCCTATCGATAAAAAATATATCTCACTTTTGATCATCTCTCAATTTTACTATTAAAATTTAACTTAAAACATGTTTTTAAATCACTAAAAGAAAACACCATTTATTATCTATTTCTTAATTTTTTCATAAGCTTACTAGTAAACACAAAGATGCTTGTTAATCTTTACTATTATTTATATGCTACACTCACATACACACATTTACATGCCTTTGCATACGTGGAAAAAATTATAATACATTTTAAAAGTTAAACTTTAACACGTTAATGATGAAAAAAATAAAATTGAAAGAGCACTGTCTGGTTTGCCTTGGAAGAAATAAAAATGTAGTCATTCAGTTGTATATACTGGGAACCATAAACTATGAATACGTTTAACTGTCATGTTTTTTATTAGATTTTAAAAAGATGCTGTCAAATTTTAAGACTGCAGAATTCATATACTCATTTCTTAAAGAGAAAAATCTGTTCATCCAAGCATTTATGATTAAACCTCCTCTCTGCATTAATAAACTTCCTAATAGAAAAAGCTATATAAGAATTCACTGCCAGTCTTGACACAGCTCTTGACCATGATAGTGGTAACCAACAGAGGATTAAATAAAAATCAAATAAAATTCCTCTTCCTTAACACCATCCATACCCCTTACACACACACACACACACACACACACACACACACACACACACACAGAGTATATTCTCTTATTAGGATGCAATTTTTCCTTAGACTTGCCCAATATCGTCATCTACCATTCTTTTTTACTTTATAGAGCATGTACTCACACATTTATCATATTTAATTTTATGCATACAGCCAGAGGCACATAATACATAGACATACACAGAGCTAACACTTCCTGAGGGCCCTCTACTTATAAGGTTGAGGGCCCTGCAGACATTATCTTGTATTTCATCCTCATATCCACCCTGTGATACAACAGATATTACTCTCACCACTTTACAGATGCGGCCACTGAGGCCAAATAGCTTGTCCCCAGGTCACTTAGCTGGTAAATGCGGCACCAGTTGGGCTAGTGAGACCACATGGAGAGAGAGGCCCAGCCAACGGCCAGCACCAAACCTCAGGCATGTGAATGGGACCATCTAGAGCCCCCAGCCACAGCCACCAACTGACTACACAAGTGAACCCAGGCAAAAACAGAAAACCCACAGAATCAAAGGAATCTTAAACTATTGCTGTTTTAAGCCACTAGGGTTTGAAGTGGTTTGTTACGCAGCAGTAAGTAACTGATACAGACTCTGACTCTATACCTATCAGGATTTCCTTTTATTCTTCGGACCTCTCCTTAATCTCTCTTCTGAAATAATCTCCTTTTTCTTCCCTCACCATCATCCCCATGATAGCCCCATTAATGTTTATTTATTTTGGGGGGGGGAGGCAAAGAGAGAGGGAGACACAGAACCTGAAGCAGCCATCAGGCTCTGAGATATCAACACAGAGCCTGGCATGGGGCTCAAAAGCACAAGCTATGAGATCATGACATTTGGACGCTTAACCGACTGAGCCACCCAGGCGCCCTGAGAGCCACATTAAATGCAACTTTATCTGGAGTTTTCTTTGGCTTTCCATCTACACTTCTCTAACTCAGCAGCAGTATCACCCACTTCCATGGTTTCCATGATTACCTAGATGGTGGCAGTACCTTAATCTAAATTTCTAGTCCTGATTTTTCTCCCCAATTCCCAATCCATATATCCAGCTGCTGTTGGACATCTCCATTAATAGTTCACAGATGCCTTGAGTTAGCCTAGAGCTAAATTTATTACTATCTTTGCAAAACCCTTCTTTCTTCAGTATTCTCTTTAATAATGTCACCATCATAAACCCTCTGACCAAAGCCAAAATCAGGGGTCCATCTTGACTCTACTTCCTGCTTTATCCACTGACACAGAGATCCACTCATCTCCCTGATAGGTGACTGCCTTTTTCCGAAGTTGTAGTTTTTTAGCTGCTGGGTGTACATCAAGATTTAAGAGTGTACCTCCCGACTTCTTATACATCCAGTCAACAGTGTTGGAGGTCAGTTTCCTGGAATTTGCCTTTAGAGATAACTTGCATGCGCTCTTGGCTCTTTCTTTATCCCTTTCTCTATCTTGCTAACTAGAACATGGATGCTGCCATCGTGGACCATGAGGAAAATTTGGGAATAGAGACCTTGTAAAGTGATGCCACAGGATAGAAGGACCACATTCCTGACACCACGGAGTGCACCAGTACTGGATCACCTGCCCACACTTTTATATAAAGAAATACAGTAATAAAAAAAATATTTAAAAAAATTTAAAGGGCATCTGGGTGGCTCACTTAAGCATCCGACTAAAGCTTAGGTCATGATCTTATGGTTCTTGAGTTCAAGCCCCATGTCGGGCTCTGTGCTGACAGCTCAGAGCTTGCAGCCTGCTTCAGATTCTGTGTCTCTCTCTCTGCCCCTCCCTTGCTCGTGCTCTATCTCTCTCTCTCAAAAATAAATTTTACAATATTAAAAAAATTTTAAAGGGGGCACCTGAGTGGCTCAGTCAGTTAAGCATCCTACTTCGGCTCAGCTCATGATCTCGCGGTTCTTGTTCAAGTCCTGCATCAGACTCTGTGCTGACAGCTGGGAGCCTGGAGCCTGCTTCAGCCTCTGTATCTCCCTCTCTCTCCGCCACTCCCCTGTTTGTGCTCTGTCTCTCTCTTTCTCAAAAATAAATAAATATCAAAAAAATTTTAAAAATAAAAAAAAAGAAATACATTTCTCTCCTATGTAAGCCGCAGTAGAAACCCTATTCACACCATGCTCTTTCTCATTTGTCTTTCCAAGCACTTGGTAAAATAGGTAAACTTTTTTCTCTGCAAATATCTCCAGAAGATGAAGTTGGAAACAAAATGTGAAGGACCAAGAAATCTACATAGGGCTTAATGAAATATAGCAATTATATTTCTCATTGTAAATTACTGCATTTATGAACATTCCAGTGTATATACGTCTCAAGAATTTGATTTGTGTGTCAGTTCCCCAGAGCATGATTATATCCAGGTACACTGACAAATTCAGGTTTTGGACCCAAACAGGTGAGGACTAAACTCAGTGAGGCACTGTGAGGCTGATCGGCCAGCCTTTCTGTATATTTCATTCTATCTTTTACTCTCAACATCATAATTAACTTGCATAATGTGTCAGATTATATTTCCTAAACATGGCTATGATAACCCACTTCCCATATGGTATTCTTATAACGTGACTTTGATTCTCCTCCCATGGAGATGATGGAATTTCTGTTTCTCCCACTTGAATGTGAGCAGGCTTCTGATGATGGCAGAGGTCACACTAGGTCACTTACAAGGCTAGGTCACACAAGGCAATACAACTTCTTCCTGGTTCTCTTTGCGACACACTCCGAGAACCCAGCTGTCTGCAGGGAGGAAGCCCAAGTAAGCCCATGGAGAGAAACCAGGACCCTGCCCCCAAAGCCCAAACTGGGCTTCTGGTCAACGGCCAAGAGCAACGTGCCACCGGTGAGTCTTCTGCAAAGTGGACCCTCTGGTCCCCGCTTGAGCCACATCTCCGTGTGAAGCAGAAATGAGCTATGCCCTCCCAGCCCTGTCCAAACTGCAGGTCTGTGAGCAACCAAGGATTGCTCTTGTTTAAAACCACTATGTTTCTTGGTTTTCTGTGCAGCAGTATATAATCAGAATACTTAGTAAATTGTTGCACTGGGGTTTTTTTTAAACAGGAAGAAGAAACATTTTACTTAAGAAATCAGAAATCCTATTAAGATTATGTTACCTTTACATTGCCATGTTCGATGAGCTGTGTATAATCCCTGGAACCAGGTGCTGAAGTGATATATCCCAGAAATATCACTTGATTAGAGCTGCTTTTCAGTAGTTTTGAAACAGCAATAGCCTGAAGTTTCCTGTCAAGGTCATCTCTAAAATGTAAAAATGTACTTCTTAAAAAAATGTACTTCTTCATTGTATTTGCAAGGCAATTTTTAAAAAGCGCTAGGTATCTAAGTTCCCAAAGAATATCTTCAAACAGTACACAAACGCAGAGTAATTCCTACTTGGACAAATGACTTAATTTATGCAAATGAACAAGACAGAAACACAGGGGTTCAGCTGGGTAGGCTGACAAACTTTGGACTAAGAACACGATCTTTCCCCACAAACTAGTTGGAGTCAAGTTGATTTACAAACCTATTCTAAAACTGCATTTGCTCGACTTTTCATCAGAAGAAATTATATCAGTAATCTGAGACCTGATCACCAGTATTACAGCTAAAGACTAGTAGACAAATAATAATAATAATAATAATAATAATAATAAAATAGAATTTAAAAGGAGCAAGAAGTACTGGTAAGAGAGAATCCTAACACTCCAGAGCATACCAGGCTTATGTAACCTATTTAGCTCCATCAACTGAACATTTTCTAAAAGGCTCCCAGGCTTCACCTGGTCAAATGCTGGCTAAACATGATGCTTTTATTAGTCTAAGCACCGTCAATGTGCAACTGAGAAAATTAGGTCAGTACATCATGTTTTTGAGAGTTTTACAGTTGGTCTGTTTGGGGAAAAATAGGGTTATCATATTTGACATGATCCAGCCAGGAAAACTGAAACCACTCTAGGTGTTTCAAACAGGGTGAATTTAATATAGGAAATTGGTTAGCTAGGTGATGGGACGCAAAACAGGACTCAGTGAGGCAACCAGAGTTTAGCAACCAGTACCACCTGTCGGGCTAGAGGGACAACAATAGGACATGATATTCTCAGAGTCTGCAAGCCAGCCATGGAGGAGGCTGCCTGGAGGTTGCTGGGGCTCTCTAAGGAGGAGTTAGAGCCACAGGGGAGACTCAGCTGCAGCCAGAGACAACAGAGAAAACAGAGAGAGAGAGAATGAAAAACACCTCTTCATCTTTCCTCCTCCTGCCCTCCAGCCTTGCACTAATGTCCTCCATTAGCTAAAGCTACCCAGCAGCCAGAAGGCAACAGGCTCTGGGAAATATGGTTCCCTGCGATATTTAGCTAAGAGGGACACAAGCCAGTAATGGATCCAAGAGCAAACAGGCTGTAGAACCAGCATAGGCATTTATAGAGATAGGCAGCTAATAAATGACTGTTAAGTAAAAACCAAAACAAAGACAAAAAAAAAAAAAACAATGACAAAGGCAGATAGACATTGCCAAGTACTGAGAAGATTGGAGAAACCTCATTGAGGTAGGAAAGTAGGATATGAAGGCAGAACTAAGCTTAGAACAGAATGTACAAACAGCTGAGTACCATTCAAAGATGCCTTAAGAAATAGAAGAGTGAAAAGAATGACCGTTTATTAAACATTTGATACTGAACATTCATAGTAACTGAGAGGCAGGCATTAGCTCTAGTTTTAAATGAGGTTAAGTAACATGATTATGGTTATTTTCCAACTGCCCTGTCTGGATCTGTTCTCAGCCTTCTCTGTGTCCTGAGAAGCTAACCCAGGCAGACTTCATGTCCTGGGCTCCCTTTTCTGATTTCCAGTTAGGTTTGGTCAACTAGAGGTACTATCAGGAAATAAAAAGGAGGAGAGAGAAGTTGTAGTATTTCTTCCCCATTAGCTGCATTCTTTATGCCTTGTGGCCCCTCTTCCTGAATATTATAGTATCTCTTATCTGTTCTTTTGACCCTTCCAGCATCTTGGTAAATATTTAGGTCTGCAGTGAATTCTGTTCCTTCTGATACACACAACTGGGATTCAGATCTGGTCTAGAGAATTCAAGGTCACTGTACCATTGGAGCATTCCAAGGTCTCTGTACCATAGATAGTGTTGTCATACAAATATATTTTGGGAATATATTATTGGAAAATAATCTATGAATTTGGTTTCATATTTTCTAGGGTGATAAAATTTATCCAGTGATAATAAAAATAAATAGTATATGTATGAGTATAAAGAAAGGAGAGGAAAGGAGATGGGGAAAGAGAGGGAGAGAGCAAGAGAGAGAACACATTTTATATTTCCTTATCAGTTAATATGTGATCATCCCAATAACCCTATAACGTGGGCTGGAAAAAATGATTTTATCCAATTCAGAAACAAAAGGACTGGAACTCACTGAGGTTATAGTGCAACAAGACCAAAAGTATAACTACAGACTACAGGTTCTGTACTCTTTCTTCTTTGTACATTTATGATGTTACAGAAAACAAAGTGGTGATTAACTGGTGGCTCAGTTAATTACATAAGATAACACTGATTTTAGTTATGGTGTATTCCTAAATACTTCTAAGGAATGCTGCTATTTCCTATTTATTGGTTGTAAAGAGGTATTTGTGTAGTCAATAATTTTAAAAATCTTGTTGAATCAGCTAACAACATGCATAAGCATTCCATAATTCATTCCTAATATGACTTCATGTTTATATGCCATAATCAGTAGAAAATGAAATCTCTAAATATTTATTCACAGTAAGAATTTTGTATCTAGTATTGTAGGAAACAAAGGCAAATGAAAATATGTAATGATGGCTTCACAAATCTTTTTTTTAATTTTTTTAATGTTTGTTTATTTTTGAGACAGAGAGAGACAGAGCGTGATGGGGGAGGGGCGGAGAGAGATGGAGATACAGAATCTGAAACAGGCTGAGTGTTCAGCACAGAACCTGATGTGGGGCTCGAACCCACAAACCACGAGATCATGACTTGAGCCAAAGTCAGACCCTTAACCGACTGAGCCACCCAGGCGCCCCCACAAATCTTTTCACATATGAATGTCTTCATGTCACCTGTTGGAAGGCTACAGTGTTCCTGGATAGGGCTTCTAAGGAGTGACACAGAACTGTGGCCCTAAGGGGAAAGACTGCACCTAGCACTGTGCCTGGGACACAGCAGATGTTTGATCTATGTTTGATGAATGAATTCTTTTTTGAGCTGCCCAACAGACTTTACATTTAGGGTTATCTGATTTGGTTTAATAATAATGGCCAGAATTAATGGAGCACTTACTGTTTTCATGTACTTTTGCATGAGATAATATTTAATTCTCACAAGACCCCTTTAAGTAGGATTATTGTCCCTGATTTACAGAGAAGAAAACTGAGGCCAAAGGTAATTAAATAACCTTGTGTAGGATACACCTTCAATTAAGATTCAAACCAGATTGTCTGATTCCAAGTTCTAGAATTCCATGCTTTTAACTACTCAAACACACTGCTTCCCTCCCTGGAGCTAGATCTCCTCAGTGTTAGCTAGCATCGTCACTGCTGTTGTTGTCATTGTGTGTGTGTGTGTGTGTGTGTGTGTGTGTATTATTAAATCAAGTAAATAAGTGAGAACACGTGAAAGTGGTATTGATTAGAGAGCTTTAAATATGTACTTAGAGGGTGCCTGGGAGGCTCAGTTGGTTAAGCAGTTAAGCATCTAACTCTTGATTTTGGCTCAGGTCATGATCTCACGGTTTGTGGGTTCAAACCCCAAGTCCGTCTCCGTGCTAACACTGCAAGAGCCTGCATGGTATTCTCTCTCTCCCTCTCTCTGCCCCTTCCCCAGTTGCACAAGTACTCTCTCTCTGCCCCTCTCCCCTGCTTATGCTTGTTCTGTCTCGAAGTTTTAAAATTTTTTTTAAAAATATGTAGTTAATAGAAAGTTAGAAAAGGTAATCCTTTCCTCCTCTTTTCCAAACACATTCTGAGGGCTATCTTTAGTCTTCTTTCAAGTCTATTCCTTACATGTTGGAGGTTGGAGGGGGTTGAAGAGGGCAGGGGGGAAAAGCAAAGGAAAAATGGGAAGGACTTTATTCAACTGTTTCTCAGGTTAAGACCTTGCAACTTTAAACACAAAAATGCCTATCTTTTAAAAGCTAAACCCAGTGCGATTTAAGGTCAGTGGAATGATTTTGGAATGGCTATACTTGCTACATGAAAATTATTGAGAGAAACAGAGGCATTTCTTCAAATAGCTTTCTAAAGAGATATGGACCATCATCCGTATCATCTGTCCTCTAAACACCATTTTTATTTCTAAGAAGACAAGCAAGAGTCTGGTGAGCGAATAGTTCACATAATTACATTTGGATGGTTTGTTTATATTACTAAGTGCTGATTTAGTTCAGAAAATATCCAAGTCTGTCTTCACAGGGCCACATGATGCTGTGAGAAAAAGCGAGGTAACAGGAAAATAAGTGTGGTAGATACGTTAGTTTTGTTAAGGTGAAACTTACAGTACAACCGTGTTGTTTTAATGTTTTGTCACTTCAAAGCCCTGTTACCTCTTGTCATTAATGTGGATAGGACCTATATGCCCTGGTTTATAGCACTTTATGTTCCTGTTTTCTGTATTATTACAGAATGTTTAGTATGGTAGAGTATGAATTATATACTTTTATCTTTGCTTTTATAATACATTGTTAGCATCATTCATGACTTATTCAGTACTAAGTCACTGGTTGTAAATGTTATCCTTTGGGGATAAAATTCATTCCCCATTCCTCATGTCTCCTTATAGAAAGATTTGCTTAGAAAACGATGTCTGGCCTCTATCTCCCACCTTTTACACTTGGGGAAAACTTTTCAACTAGTTGAGTTTGGCAGAATTAACTAAGCATGGTTGTCTCAAATCCTTCCTCTCTCTTCTCCTTGGAACCTGCCAGTTTGCAGACATGGTATCTCTGGGATATTGTCTCTACCAAGGGGAGAGTTTGACAGGGCACACTTTGCACCTGCTGGTGGGTCGGCTGCTTCGGGGGAATCAGTTTCATGTATGGGGGGATGTATTAGCAGGTCCATGGAGAGACACTCAAGCCATGTCGTCCACATAGGTTGATCAGAATTAAGAAATATTTTGATGTCCCTGCCAAATTCCTCTACCTACCCATCAGTGGACTGTGAAAACATGAGGGAAAAGGAGTATCATTTAATACCCTCAAATCCCAACAGTACTTCCAACTGTAATAATCCTGTAGGAAAAGAATATTTCATTTTTCTGTTGCCTAGTTTACCATGTGGTCCCAAGTACATGCAGGCTCTGAGTTAGGTCTGCCTACTGCCTCATTGCTTGACACTCTCAGACAAGTCATCTAACTTCTCTCAGTCTAGAGTCTTTCTCTATAAAATGGGGCTATAATGGTACTAACTTTTTATACAGAGTAAAGACTAAATGCAATAATGTACTTAGCACAGCACCTGCTAGGCCATTGCTGGCTAACACGGCCATCATTGTTGCCCTGCACCATCACTAAGGACCACCCACATCTCAAATGTTTTATGCTTCATTTTTAAAACCAGCTACAGGGGAGCCTGGGTGGCTCAGTCAGTTAAGCGTCTGACTTCAGCTCAGGTCACGATCTCACGGTTCGTCGGTTCAAGCCCCACATCGGGCTCTGTGCTGACAGCTCAGAGCCTGGAGCCTGCTTCGGATTCTGTGTCTTCCTCTCTCCCTGCTCCTCCCCCACTCACTCTCTGTCCTGTCTCTCTCTCAAAAATAAAATAAACATTAAGAAATGAAAATAAATAAATAAAACCAGCTACATAAGGAAAAATACTTTGGGAGGAAAAATAAAGAAAAGTCAATGCATGGAAATGAAAGTAACGTATTAATAATATTTCTTGGCATCTGTGTACTATTAGGAAGACCAAAGAAACCCACTCATGATTCCCAAAGTGTGTCACGACAAAATCCACCAGTTTGTCCGAGATGTTAACAGTCATTGTTATAGCCGGTGCGATCTCGCCCTCTGGTGACGGAAGGAGGTGATGCTCTGACTTCACAATCGGGTATCGGGACAAAACCATAATTCTGCATTGGAATGAAAAGAACCATGTGCATCATTATTGGTCCCACCATATCATGGAGACAGGACTAAGCACATGTGTTAAAAGCACATGTGTGTTCAAAGCACTAATATGGCAGTCTGAGACAGTACATTGCATCTCTGCTAATAAGCGCGTCTCTCTGTGTCGCTAAGCACAATGCCATCAACTGTTTTACTAAATGCTATGGAGACACAAAAAGGGCAGAATTAGCAACACATAAAATCTATTTTCCTTGCATTGTTACGCTGGCAACATATTTGCATAACAATTCTAATGTTAAGCAACAAATTTGGGAATGTACAATCTTGCCAGAAAGGACATAAAGTAACAATTTACAAAATTAAAATTACAAACTGTCCAATAAAGCTATGAAAACATGCTCTACCTCACTCTAATAAGTCAAATAACTACATATGAAAAGGATGCGCAGAGCTCAGACCTCAGCCCGTTCTCTTCCCTGGTCCCTGGCTGCATGCACTACCTCTCTGGCCCCTCATGGAGTCCCTCCCACAGGACCACCTCTACAGTGATGTCACCTAAATCTGCACACATGTCCAGCTCGTCCCATCCCACTCAGCCCTCCACGCTGCACACAACATCCTGCTAGATGTCACGTGGCTGTCCAGAAGCATCTCAAATTCAGCACAATCTGGCTGCTCTGCCTAGTTGTTCCCATCCCATTAAACAACATCTCCTATCAGGTGTTCAGGTAAAAAACAGAGATGGTGCCCTTATCACTTCCTGGCCCCTGACATCTAAACCATCAGTAAGTCCTGTCAGCTCTGTTCCAAAGCAGGTCTTAAATGTGCCTCCCCTCCCCCCTGTCCTTCTCTCCATGTCCACGGCTCCTACTGTCATTTCTCACCTGTGCTGGTGCATCTACCTCATCCCCTGTCTCCCTGCTCGCTCCCGCTCTTGCCCCCAACAAGCTGTTCTTCTAGGAACTGCCAGAAGGATCTTTTTAAAATGTAAATCAGATCAGATGGCTCCCATTTAAAAAGCAGCCAATGGCTTCCCAACAAAACTGAATTACTCAGTCCTCATCATGGATTATGTGGCTTTCTAAGATCTGGGGCCTGCCCTTGACCTCATTTCTTACCAGTTCCCCCTCAGTCCCCACCTTCAGGCCCACCATGACTGACACTGCCTCAAGTCTTTACACTGGCAGTTCCCTCAGCTCTTCCCAAGACTGGGTCCTAGGTCTTTCTCATGGTGAGGTCTGCAGAGAGACCTTCCTGCGCATCCCGCCTACAGCAGCATCCCCTGCCCCTCCTACCCAGGCATGTTCCTCTTCTACATATCACTTACCACTATTTCAAATTCTTATTTATTTCCATGTGTACATATTTATTTTCTGTTTCTTCACCCTAGAACGTAAGCCCTATGGGGTCATCCGGGTCAGACATTCTTAGTGCTGTGAACCTCAGCTCCTGCACTGAATGGTTTATAATGCTGAAGTGCTGAAAATACCCAGCAACAGGGACACCATGAAAACATCATGGAATGTGCATATCTTCAGCACCTCATCATCCCTCCAAGGAAGCACCCCAGGGGCACAGTCACAGGACTAAGGAAGGACATCAACCAGACCCATCCTTCCTGGTCTTCAGGGCTGAGTTCCCAAAGTACACTCACCCCCAAGTGTGATCCCTTGTGCTTGGGCCAAAGTCGGTATAGAAACCCAACTTCTCCCCCAGCCACATGGTTAAGTCGTTGTTCCCAATATAGGGCTTAGAAGCATCACTCTCCAAAATTGTGATGAAATCTGCACCTACTCAGAAAAAAAAATGTATGTAGTGATTAACCACAGCTGTGCAAAAACAGTTAGTAAAACTTTCTTCTTTCACCCTTTGCTTTCCCTCATAAATGAAAAACAAAGTAATTTCTAATGAGTCACTAAAGTGAAGTGGATCAGACCTGAGCTATAAGAGGAGTTTTCCCATGTTTAGAATGTAATTAAAACATGGGACACCTGGAGAAAACATAGGAAAAGATGAAAGCATATTTTAAATTTTCAAATACTTTTAACATCTTTCCCAAGATTTCAAATAAGCATAATGGCTGTCTCAAATACCCAACTTATATTCAGAAATACTAAGTGGTGTGCAATGGCATTTTATTCCTGGGAAAATACTTCCACGGTATTGGCACAGAAGTGAGTTTACTGGTTTTCTCTGACTCTGACCAGATGGTCCCCAGAGGCCTATAGTCAAGACGAAAGGCCATGGAAACTTCTTAGTGGCATTAGGATCATACAGACCCTCATCATAAGTACATCTCAGGGGACGTGCTTATCATTAGGAACAACCAGAACAGTTTAGACCTTCACAAACCTCACTCCATGCTCCACAAAGTTGATCTAAGAACCAAATACCCGCCCCTTTTAATGTATGCTTCATACACAGATGCACACCCCAGGGCATAGAAACTCAAAAACTGGCCCCTAGGCTCTTGAAAGCAATGTGCTATACAAAGGAGCCCTCATTCTGACCCATTCTGCCTTTTAATCCAACTGCTTTCGGGTCCCCCACATGGGTCCCCAAGCAACAGAAAGCACCAGGAAGAATATCCCTACGAGCAGAGGCCTGACAAGAATTTCCTGCAGATACTCAGTGTGAGGCTTTGTTCAGGATCAACTGAGTTAACTGCTCTCAAAGACAGATGTGGTTATGGACGCTTAATCCTTCTGCAGCTGCCTACGAGATTAGTTTATGATCCTACAAAGCTTCCTCCTATTCCTTATGATCTTGTTCAAAGTAAAAATAACAACAGTGGTTTCTCAAAACCTGGAACTAATTCCAGTAAAAGACTTACCTGTTTGACTGAGCAGTTGAGCTGATCTTTCTAGACTGGACCATCCTTCGTTGTCATAGCCAAACCTTAAAGGCCAGATGGCAGCAGAGACCTCTGTGGCTGGTCCCTGAGGAGTAGTTTTAATGATCATTTACAATGACTTGGAACAACAGCAGTTCCAATCACCCAGTTTTCTCCACCTCTCTCTACCAAAATTCATATTTCAGCAAAGGACTTTTCTTAGTGAATTTGCCCATATTTAATTCATAAAATAGGGAGCTAGTTGCTACATGGTATTCTAATAATAAATCTTCTGTGAACTTCCAGCTTAAGCTTGGAAGTGAGGAGGAATATCTGGAAAGTGAACATTTATAATAAGCATTGTTTATAATAGCAAAAAATTAGAAGCAACCTGGCTGTTGTTTCAATGGGAAAAATAAAAAAATGGATAAATAAATGGTGTCATATACCTATAATGGAATGCTACACAGCCCTAATAAATGAGTCAGGGATGAATCTTATGAAAGTGATTATAAGTAAAAAAGTAAGTTGCAGAATGTATATGTCAGATGTCATTCAGGTAAAGTCAAAAACATGGAACAAACAATACTGTCTGGGGCTATATCATAGGTAGGAACAATATAAAGAAATGTATGAAAATGATAAACACCATATTCCAGATAGAGGTAACCCTTGCACAGAAGATTGAGATCATAGAGGGATATACATAGTCCTTCCACATATTTGTAGAGCAGTCTGCTGATTCTGAGTTATACATATTGTTACTCCCCTACTGTACTGGCAAGGCCAACATTCAGGAGCATGGCCCCCTTTGAGAGTTCATCTTTTGGGCTCCTGGGCTCAGCCAGAGAATCACTGCCCAACCCTAACCATCCATCTTAAGCAAATACCTAACTGATCTATAACAGGGATCCTGAGAAACAGTATGGCTTGATTAGAACAAATCCATCACCACAAGTGGAAAAGCAACTTCAAGCAGACCATACAAGTTGAGGTTGAGAGAAATATAAGTAGCAGCCTCTTGCTAGGAGCACCACTATGTAACACTGGTGACTCCGTGTGCTACCAGCAGTAAGCTGGGCTTGTCATCTTTATATAAAAAAGATTATTCAGTTTAGTAAATGTCATATACAGAGGATGGAACCGTCAACAGGGACATCAAACTATCCTTTTTCATGTAACTATGTAACTATAATTAACTCTGGATTTCACCACTCCAAAACCTATTATTCTCTCATTCTTCCCATGTCAGTAAATGCCACCACCCTCCATCTAGTTGCTCAAGTCAAAGACATCCAAGTACATTCTTGATTCCTTCCTTCTCTTCATTGAGCATCATCTAATCCATCAGCAAATCCTATCAACCTTTTCAGAATACCTTTGGCTCTTGAACAACATGGTAGTTAGGGGCTCTGTCCCCCTGCACAGCTGAAAATCCATGTATAACTTTTGACTCCGCAAAACCTTAACTACTAACAGCCTACAGTTGACGGGAAGCCTTACCAATAACATAACAGCTGCCCAACACACATTTTGTACATTACATACATGTATTATATAATGTATTCTTATAATAAATACAACCTAGAAGAAACAAAATATTATTAAGAAAGTCATAGGGAAGACATATTTACAGTACTATACTATAGTTATTGATACTGTAAGTTTATATTATGTTTACAAGATGAATCATGTGTCTGTATCTATATCAACATGGGCTATATGATACAAAACACTGTAGATATTATACATATTACTAAAAGCAGACATCACAAATAAAAAGATGATGTGAAAAAGAAATTCATATTTACTTCCAGCTATAACAATCCATGCGTTGATAATGAAGCAGCAGCAATATGTTTGCTTTATGGTAACTTAGTGTAATCGATATGATTGCTTCATGCTAGCCTGGCCTCACATTAATGAATGAGTCATTATAGAATTTTTATGGCATACAGTATTATAGTTCTCATTATAGTGCAATATTGGAAACAGTTACATTTTTTAAAAAAGCCACTTGTCTGTAATGAAAGGCTGATACACAATTTCTCCGATTATAAGAGAGAGAGGCATCCTGTATGGTAATATAATTCTTGGAAAGCAGAGTTATAAAACAGTAGGAAAACTAAGATGTGATTAATTTTACATTACATACACTCACCGTATGCCTACATAAGGATAGGCTGTGCACTTCCATAGGAGTCTTGCACAGAGTGTTCTGCGTGGTGAATACTTAGGTGATGATGACAATGACGCCAAATGTCTATACAGTTCTTGCTGTACAGGGATTAGATTTTCACAAAGATGCGCACACACATGCGCATACATACACACACAACAGGCAGATGTATTAAGTGTACAGCATGATGATTATTTACAATTCATAAAGTGCAAGTGGATCATCATAAAGGTCTTCATCCCCACTGTGTTCGTGTTGAGTAGACTGAGGAGGAGGAGGAAGGGGTGGGTGGTCTTGCTGCTCAGGGGTGCCAGAGGGGAAGAGGTGGAGGAGGAGGAAGGGGAGGCAGGAGAGGCAGGCACACTCGGTGTAACTTTCTGGAAATACATGGTAATTTCTGCCTACCTTTTTTGCTTTTTCACTTCTCTAAACGTGTTTCTATATGGTACCAATCCTTCTTCCACCATTTGCTTTAGGTTCAGAGCCCTTATCATAGAAGAGTCTGTGTCATAAAAGATGTCAAAAGCAGCCTTGAACTATCGGACCCCTTCTGCTAGCCTGTCTAATGTCACTTTGTCATCTGGGACTGCTTCCTCCACATCTTCCTCATCATCTGGCACTGGTCCGGAAGCACTCATCTCCGTCGGGTCAACTTTTCATTCCGCTGGTGTGGTGTCTGTGAGCTCTTGAATTTCTCTAAGATCCATATCTTGAAACCCTTCAGCCTCCACTTTTTTTGCCCTTATCCACAGTCCCTTTCATGATTCCCTTGATTGGCTCTGTCATCAAACCGGTGAAGTCATACACAACATCTGGGCGCGGTTTTCTCCAGCAGGGATTTCTTGTCTTGAGCTTGATGGCTTTCATGACTTTTTCTAAACAATGGCATCTTCAGTGGTGTGATCCTTCCAGACTTTGATGATGTTGTAGCTGTCGGGGCTCTCCTCCACAGCACTGACCATTCTTTCATAGAGTATTGTGTGTAAGGAGCCTTAAAGAGCCATAGAACTTCCTGATCTAGAGGCTGAATCAGCGAAGTTGTGTGTGAGGGCAAGTAGAGCACTTTGATGCCTTCGGTATTGAACTCATGGGATCCTGGGTGGTCAGGGACATTGTCTCATATCAAAAGAACTACAAAAGGCAGTCCTTACTAGCAAGGTACTTCCTGACTTCAGAGACAAAGCATTAATGGAACCAATCCAGAAAAAGGGTTCTCATTGTCCAGGCCTCCATGTATACAATAAAAAAACTGGTAGCTGGTGTTTATCTTTTCCCTTCAAGGCTCAGGTTAGCAGCTTTATAAATAAAGGCAGTCCTGATAATAAACACACTGCATTTGCACAAAACAGTGGAGTGAGCACATCCCTTCTACCTTAAATCCTAGTGCTCACTTCTTTTCCAGAAATCACTAATAGATTTCTTTTGTGGCATTTTTTCCCCCACAATAGGACACTTTCCCCTGCATGAAAAACCTGTTCAGGCAAATATCCTTTCTCCTCAATGATTTCCTTAATGGGGTCTGGGAACTTGTCTGCTGCCCCTTGGTGGGTGGAAGCTGCTTCTCCTGTTATCTTGACATTTTTTTAAGCCAACCCTTTCTAAAATTAAATTCCCCAGCTTTAGATCCTTCCCCTTCCTTTTGCTTTTAGTTGTTATACAATGATCTCACTTTTTCTCAAGTCATATTAGAGTCTATAGGTAGGCCTTTCTTACAGCAATCCTGTACTCACATAAAAGCTGCATGTTCAATATGACATAGAAAGGTACTTCACACAAAGTGCTGGGTTCTCATGCCTGCTGGTATGGCTGCAGCAACAGCTTCATGAATTTCCTTTTCTTTTTACACTGGATTCGTTATTTCAGGATGCCTGGTGAATACAACTGCAGACACCAATCTACAGGATATAAAGCAATCCAACGTTTTCTTGTCGTGACTTTTCTCTGCTTCTTGGGAGCACTTCCAGCATCGCTAGTGGCCCTTCATATGGGTCCCATGTTGATGTGCAAGGTCTACAGTGTTGTTTATAGTCAAAACCACATGGGAACTATGGGAGATCACTTTTTACTGTAATAGGAAATTTACTAGAGACAAACTGCTGACCTAGAGGTTAGCATCACGCAGAGTTTTAAACTGATACCGGCACCATGGGAGCGCACCGCAATAGCCACAGGAGGTCCAGGAGGACAGTGTGCACTACAGTTAATTTTGTGCAGTTATGATTTAATATTGCAGCTTTATGTTTACATTTCTCTCCACTGCAAATGTGCCATGAACAGTCTGTGTGTGTGTGTGTGTGTGTGTGTGTAAGTTTTGACACATTTTAACTTTTTATAATAAATCTGTGTATACTTTATAGTAGTAAGTGACAAAATAGACTAGTCTCCACATGCATATTTATTATGCACTCATAACACACTCTTTTCTTAATTTTTTCACTATTTCTACATCGTGCGGTTGGCCTGCAAGTATTTCTAAATTATCACAAACCTCCAAAAATTTTTCCAGGATACTTATTGAAAAAGATCTGCATGTAAGTGGATCAGCACAGTTCAAATCCACAGTGTTCAAGGGTCAACTCTATATTCTAAGTCTGCCCACTTGTCTCCAATGGCACTACCACCGCACCCATCCAAACCTCCACACTTGCTCTCATGGATGACTGATAACACCTTGTAACATATCTCCCTGCTTCCACCCTACAATTCATTCTTCACAGAGCAGCCAATCAGACATATACCTCATGTTTCTTCATGTTCCTACTTGAAATACTCTGTGGCTTCCACTGAAAGAAAACTAAAATCAGGGTGCCTCACTGTGCTCCATAAGGCCCTGTGTGATGTAACCCTTCCCGGCCTCCCCATCCTCATCTTCTACTCTTCTACCTCCCCATTCTCATCTTCTACTCTTCCCCTTAGTCACCAAACTTCAGCCCCACCAGCCACCTTGGTGGGCCTCATACACATCCCACTGTCCCCCCTCAGCCCTTTACACACATACGCTCTGCCTGAATCCTTTACCCCTAGCTCTGTGAATAAGTGGTTTCATCTCAGCTTTCAAGTCTCAACTCAAATTTATCACCTCCGCACAGCAGCCTTCTCTAACCACCCAGATGCCGTTACTCTCTACTCCCTAATCCTATTTGCTTCCAAGCAGCCTGATCTAAAGTGATAGTCTATTTATTTCTTCCTCTGAATACCATCTTTCTTCCCTACTAGAATGTCAGCTCCATGAGGACAAGGGTGTTGTCCAACTTGTTTACCTCTGTATCCCTGGAACCAGGCCCAAAGGAGACATTCAGTAAGCATTTATCAGATGAATGAATAAATGAATGAAAAGAACAAGTATTAAATCTAACTGAAATGACCCCTTTTGAAGAGTCCCTGGCTGACATTAGGTACCTTCATTTGACTGACATTATGCTGCACTGATAACAAGTAACAAAGCACAGAAGAAAGAGACCATGTAACAAATTATTTACTATTATTAAGAAATCGTTACTAAGTTCTGAGTATGTGCCAAGCACTTTGTCAGGTCCTGGACATACAAAGGTAAACAGGAGAAGCTCGGTCTCCATCCTCAGTATAGCTTTTTATTTACATGAAAAATTTGCCTGGTGATACAGATTACTAAAATCCATAGGAAACTCTCAAATTCTGTTTTAGCCAAAACTGCAATTCTAACTACATTAGGAAACACATCAAACTTCATCAGAGCAAAAAGAAAGCACAACACTGCAATAACTTACTCTTTCTTCTACCCACCTATCTAGAAGAGAAAGGGACAATAAAACATTTAAAACCATTGACAGCAAGCAGGGAAAGGAAGAACAGGAAAACTTCCATGACTCATCAATACACAAACTACCCATAATCCTCAAACTCAAGAATTATCTAGGAGATTGTTTTTAAATCAAAGGCTCTCATATTATTGCCTTCAGCAATATCTGCCAAACAGTACAAAAAGGCCCATTATAAAGTAGTTCTTTATTTCACAGTTTAGATAGGTTAAGTGATGGAATGGCAAAGATAACTCCATACAACAAAATGATGGGCAGCTTGCCTTTAATAAGTGGGTCTGTCCTGTCCCAAGAACCCAACTTCATGAAATAATTCTATTATAGGTCTATGACCTATAGGTCAAGTCTATGACCTGAGGGTTAAAGAGATAGGGCTCGGGGCCCTGAAGTGAGATCCAAATCTACACTTCAAACATAATGATAAAGTGTACAAGTACATGCATATACGTACACATCATATAAAATTCTATATCCAAATTTTTCATTACTTACCCCTTTGCCCAACTTCCTCTCATAGGCTTTATGCCGTAGTCCTAATCCCAGTAGCCCCACACCAACAAGCAGCCACAAAACTAAACAGAAAGAAGAAATACTTTTTAAAAGAAACTAAGTTTGTCTTTTTATAAATAATTTTTTTAAATAATGCTGCAATAAACAGAGGGGTGCATAGATCTTTTCAAATTCATGTTTTCATTTTCTTTGGGTAAATATCCAGAAGAGGACTTACTGGATCATATGGTAATTCTATTTTTAATTTTTTGAAGAACCTCCATACTGTTTTCCACAGTAGCTGTACCAGCTTGCACAGATGAAAGGATAAAGAAGATGCGGTGCATATACACAATGGATTATTACTCAGCCATAAAAAAATGAAATCTTGCCATTTGCAGTAACATGGATGGATGTAGATGGTTTAATGCTAAGTGAAACGAGTCAGTCAGAAAAATACCATATCGATTTCACTCATATGTGGATTTTAACAAAACAAAGAAAAAAAAAGAGACAAACCAAAAAACAGACTCTCAACTATAGAGAACAAACTGATAGTTACCAGAGGAGAGGTGGGGGGGTGGATGAAATAGGTGAAGGGGATTAATATTCTTGTAATGAGCACTGAGTAATACAAAGAACTGCTAAATCATTATATTGTGTGCTTGGAACTAATGTAGCATTGCATGTTAATTATACTTGAATAAAAAATAATTTTATGAAATTACTAAATCTATTAGGGAAGAATTTTGTGCAAAGGAGAAATGTCTAATTCCTGGGTTAATTTTCATGTGCGACATGCATGCATAACCCATACTTGAAACTCAGGTTTCAAGGAGCCTTCCCTGAAAATGTTCCAAGGACCATGAGCTTAAGGTAAAAATAAATCACAAATATATACAAGAAATAATACACAAAACACATCTCCATGAGCAGACACCAGCAGGGGAAAAAAAATCCTATAGAATCAAACCCACAAATACTTCAGATGTTGGAACTTTTAGAATCAGAATATAATATAAGCAAGCTTAACAGGTTTAGAAAAATAAAAGAGGTTATTCAATAGGATGATCAGGAAAATGTGTGAAGAAATAAAATAGACTTCTAGAAATAAAATTACAAACTCAGTGGATAAGATAAGTAGCAGCAGACAAAGCTGACTAGATAATTAGTGCAAAGAACAACTTAAAAACAAAGGTAGATGATATGAAAAAGTTAAGGGACGTGGAGCGATAATAAGAAGATACAACACAATCTAACTGGATTCAAAAAAGAAGAAGAGAAAGAATGGAAAAACAGCAATATTTGCAGAAATAAAACTGAGAATTTTCCAGAGATGATTTAAGACGTGACTCTTCAGATTCAGAAAGCCCAAACACTAATAAGCAAGATGGAGGGAAGATGGGGAGGGGGAGTGCAGGGGCAGGAATCGACATCCAAATATATCACAGTGAAACTCCAGAACACCAAAACAAAGAGAAATCCTAAGAGCTGCCGGTGAGAAAAAAAAAAAAAAAAAACCAGATTATTTCCAAAGGAGCAACGTTTACACCTACAGCTGACTTCCCAATAGCAAAAACTGAAGCCAGATAACAGAATGATATCTTTAAGGTGCTGAGAAAAAAATAATAACCAAGTACTAAAAGAACAGAAATTGAAGATACAATTTCCAGATTAGAAAGAGGAGTAGGAAGGCGGGCGATAAGAAAAAGAGAAAAAGAAAATCTAAAAACTGCAAAAGAAAGCAGAAAGAAAACTAGAGGAAAATATACTTAAAGAGAGTAGAAAAAGCAAAAGCAAAGTAAGAGGACAGAAATAAATCATAGTGCATGAGAAATCACAACAAAAATAGATTACATTTTCAAGTTAAAAGACGAGAATGACGGTCTAGAACAGGCCCAACAGAGGCTATAAAAAGATCAGTAGTTGCCAGGGTTCGGAGGAAGGACGGGAGGATAAACAGGTGGAGGACAGGGGATGTTGAAGGAATTGAAACTATTCTGTATGATACTGTGATAGTGGCTAGATGTCACAATACCTTTGTCAAAACCCACGGAATGTACAACAAAGAGAGTGAACTCTAATGTAAACAATGGACTTAATAATTATGTATCAGTATCGGCTCATCATTCATAACAAATACATCACACTAATGCAAGATGTTAATAATGGTGGAAACTGCGGAGGTGGGGGTGTGAGGGAATGGATGAGAAGGAACTCTATACTTACCTCCCAATATATCTGTAAATCTAAAACTGTTCTAAAAAATAAAATCTATTCATTTTTTTAAACACAAAGATAGTGGTTGCCATTGGTAGAGGCAGGGAAAGATGAACAGGAGGAGCACAGGATTTCGAGGCAGTAAATTACTCTGTATGACCCTATGATGATGGATATGTACCATTACACATTTGTCAAACCCACAGAATGTACAACACCAAGAGTGAGCCCTAAAGTAAACTATGGACTTTGGGTGACAGTGATGTGTCAGGGCACATTCCTCAGTTACAATAAATGTAATAATAAACTCTGGTGGGGTTACTGCTAGTGGGGGAGGCTGTGTGTATGTGGGGCCAGAGGGTAGATGGGGAACCTCTATACTTTTTCTTTTTCTTAATGTTTTTTTAAAATGTATTTTTGAGAGAGAAAGAGAGAGACAGCGTGAGCAAGGGAGGGTCAAAGAGAGAAGGAGACACAGAATCCGAAGACAGGCTCCAGGCTCCGAGCTGTCAGCATAGAGCCCGATGCAGGGTTCAAATCCATGACCTGTGAGATCATGACCTGAGCCGACGTCGGACGCTTAACCGACTGAGCCATCCAAGTGCCCCAATATACTTTCTGCTCAAACCAAAAAGGGCTCTAAAAAATAAAGTCTCTTTTTAAAAATTACACAAAACTGTCTAAACAGCTTTGTAAATAAACTGTTCCAAATGCTTCAATTTGATGAATGAACTAAAGAATTCTGGTTCTTAATACTCCTCCTACTACTACTAACAACAGCAACAATAAAGACAAAGATTGTCAGGATTTAAAATAAACAAACAAGGGGCTCCTGGGTGGCTCAGTCGGTTAAGCATGCACCTTTGGCTCAGGTCATGATCTCACAGTTCTGTGTTCAACCCCCGCGTCAGGCTTTGTGCTGACAGCTCAGAGCTTGGAGCCTATTTCAGACTCTGTGGCTCCCTCTCTCTCTGTCCCACCCTGCTGTGCTCTCTCTCGCTCTCTCTCTCTCTCTCTCTCAAAAATAAACATTAAAAACAAGTATTAAAAATAAACAAAACCTGGGGCGCCTTGGTGGCTCAGTCAGTTAAGCGTCTGACTTCAGCTCAGATCAT
The DNA here is from genome assembly GCA_028646485.1 of Cryptoprocta ferox. NCBI lineage: Eukaryota > Metazoa > Chordata > Mammalia > Carnivora > Eupleridae > Cryptoprocta > Cryptoprocta ferox. Next base: position 152,556,173 of record CM053567.1, read on the forward strand.
GATTTCATGGTTTGGGGTTCAAGTCCACATTGGGCTCTGTGCTGACAACTCAGAGCCTGGAGCCTGCTCCAGATTCTGTGTCTCCCTCTCTCTCTCTGCCCCTCCCCTGCTCGTACTGTCTCTCTCTCTCTCTCTAAAAATAAATAAACTTTAAAAAAGTAAACAAAACCTGCCAGATCTTAAAGACACCTACCTAAAACATCAGAACAAAAGTCTTAATTTTTAAAATGTCCCTTAAATTTTAGTATAATCTCTTCAAATTATGACAGAACATGTATGAAGGTGTTTACATAACGGTAGTACTGCTTTGTGGCATTTCTCTTAGAAATATATTAAAATTTTATTTAGTTTGTTTTCTATCTCTTCACACTATAATATTTTGTCTTCTTTATAAAAGTATCAAGTCATTGAGGGTGGAGACCTGTTTTTACATATCTCTGCATCCTACATGATGCTACGTAGTTAGGTAGTGTATTGTATCCTAATACACCATCTGCAAATGTAATCCTTTCAATAAACATTTCTATTTAATCCAGTTCATTTGAAATCAGTCAGATTGAATAGTAAACTAACTTCATGTCTAGTTTCCAGTTCATCAATATTCCAAATGTTAACATATTTAAGGTCCCCCCAAAAAAGAACAAGAAATGAAATAAATAGTCTGAATAGAAATAGTTCTAGTAAGAACAAAGCATCTTGGAAATTCTACCTGTTAAATCATCTTATCTACATGAGAAGTGAAACAAAACTAATACAGAGCATTTGTGGTTGATATGAGAGGCACCCAGAGATTTGCTTTAAAGTGTTTCACCAAAACAAGTGAGGAAGACAGCTGTTAACATCGCTGGCAAAATGTTAATGACTGTTGAAACTGGGTGAAGGGGACATGAGGGTGCACTATACTCTTTACTTTCATATACGTTTGAAACATTATTATCATTAAGCGCTTTAAAAAAAGAAAGCAAAACTTACAAAGTTTCATATATTTTTCACTCTTTCTGAAAAGGATTTTAGGACTGTTTTTTGTTTGAAGACAGTCAAGGCTTTTCTTAGGACTAAATAGCATATTTAGTCCAATAATTAGCATCACTGCCCCTGTTAAAAGAGAAAGCAAGAATGTATTACATTCGAATCCAAAAATCCTCCCAATGGTAAATTTTAGGTTCCTAGATTTCATTTCACTGGGTGTACCCTGAAAATTCAGTTATGGAGTTAATTTATCTTAGTACCTAAGCAATTACTCTAGCAGTGCTTTTGATAATTGGGATTGATCTTAAGAAATCAGGTCGGGTTCTAGGAACACTGCTTCAAACGAGAAGACTCCAGCGTTTTCTTGATGAGGAATGTCTTTTAACTCCCTGAGTGTTTCTTTGTTGTTAAGTTGGTAATGGATGTCGCCGTGGATTTTGCAGAGGAGGGTGGAACATAAGGGAAAGGAGCCTTTTGAATTGCCTCTTTTCTCCATTGAAAAGACCTCAAATGCACCAGGTTGAGGAGCACGAAAGGAAGAAAGGTAGATTCTTACTACAGTCGTTGTCTGTGACAATAATTCTGGCCTGGGATGTGGGTCCTCACGGAGGATGCATGCTAGAACCACGTGCCAATAAGGCCAATAAATATGAGCTCCATTCGGACGCATTACGATGTAACTTACATGTAAAGTTTACGTACTTCTGAAGTTGTGTGCAATGAAATGGAAACAGGTATGATTGAACAATATGTAAATTAGGAAATGTCAAGTAGCAGTTAAGCTTAGGCAGAAGGCTAGCAAAAAAAAATTATATGCAATTTTCAGGAAATAGCTGGAGTAACCTTGATGCTAAGTCTATGATTAGTTTCTGATTTAATACAGATTCTTTTCAATTGTATTAAAAGCTACACTAAGCATTACCAACTCTCCTTAGTTTTTGTGGCCCTATCGATAAGTCAGTCTTACTTTTAAAAAAATGTTTGGTTGAATGCAGCTGGTTGTATGCAGCTGTAAAAAAGCAGTTTCTGCAGTTTCAGGGGTAGCAAGCACTCAGAAGCACACCTTCGTAACATTCTGAAGAAATAAACGTATGCTTAGAATGGCTCTTACTGTTGTTCCTTCTCTCCACAGGGCAGACCCCTAAGCAAGCTGGAGTAAGAAAAAAGCAGGGCAGTGGACAAGGAGACAGAGCAGGACAGAGCACGCACACCTGAAAGAAACCAGAAGAAATACTAAGTTTGCAAAGCCAGGATTCCTGCAGAGGAAACGCAGCAATATGTGTGTCCAGCTGGATGAGGGAAGGGGTGTTTACCAGAAATAGCAAACTCTCCGTTGTTTTAAAATATTTCATATAATTTAAAAAATACATCATCCAAGTCAGCCTCTCTTGATAGATGTCTGGCTCAGGGAGCAGAAAAGTTTATTTGAAAATGTACAGTTGTTGGAAAAAGACCAAGGGCACCGGGGGAACTAAGGTAGGAGTCTAGACTGCTGTGCAGCCTCACCCCGACTGTAATTCTGCCAGGCTTTTTCTACTTTCATGTATGGTGCTTCCCCCACTAGCCTGAAGTGCCAGATGGGCAAGGGCCCTATGTCTCTTACATCTCCAGCAACTGACTCTGTGTCTGGAACATATAGGTGCCCAATATTTTTTTAATGAATGAAAAAACAAATAGGAAAATGCATTCGTGGACAAAAAAGAACTGAATCCCTTTCTGAATCCTCAATTTTTCACAATTTTTATCCTGGAAGCATTTGACATGTTTCACCTAAAGTAAAATGATAGGCAACATTTGATTTGTTGTACATCTGTAAACATCAGTAATTTCATCATTGCCAGAAGGCAACTTTTAAAATATGCAACTTTTAAAATATTCAACTGAGCTAAGTCTATTAAATTTTAATTTTGGTGCATGGAAAATATTTATCCTATGATTTGGGAATTTATCATTTAGACTAAGATTCATATATATAAAATGTATTTTATTGGTAAAAATATGATAAATGAAAATCATAGATAAGACTCAGGGGAACCAGAAAAAAATCACAATTCCTTTATATATTTACAAGCAACACTGAAGTAGAACATGAGCACCACGATCATATCTTTTCCTGACCTATCATGTAATACAACTGTTACATAGTACCTCTTTATCCTTTACTATGGATTAAACTTGGGGTTTTTTTTTTTTACAACTAATTTACCTAAAAGGCCTTTGTAGTCATGAGTATTACTGAAACTCACTGATGAATTAATAAATCTTTTGAGTAGTAATTTAGACATTCCTCCAGTTGTTTTATTTTTATCAAGAGAGTCTATTTTAATTTAAAAAAGGCACGACCATCTATTTATTTCCACCGGTCATGTAAAGTGCTAAATCTTAGTCAGCCTGATGGGTATTTTCATGTAGTTACTTTAATCCAGACCTTTCAAATATACTCACCCAAAAGCAAATCAGATCTTTCTCTAGCGTAGATACCTCCCGGGACAAATTTGAAAGCCGTGCACCACGCACAGAAAAATACCTCCAAGAGATAAAATAGCATGGCAATGGTCATGGCTTTCCCAGGGCATGACCCTGAGCTAATAAGATTTCCAAGCACTTGAGGCCACATGGACGCTGTGAAGAGAGCGAGCACACAGCCAGAAACGGCAGCTGCCCATGTGGGGAGGTAAAGGAGGCCGGCAGCTGAAGCTGCACCTGTTTGTGACAGAGACAGAAAGAAAAAGAATCAGACAGGAAAGCAGAATAGGCTCTTCTATTTTCTTAAAAAAAAAAAAAAAAAAAGGAATGATGGGCTCATAGGATGACCAACTTATAGCTAGCTATTCAGAGCCAGAAGGGGCCTCGAGGGCACCCTGGTCCAATCTCCAGACTGATGAGAAACTGAGGTCTAGCAAGGTTAACGTGATTTGCTCAAGGTCACGCTAGTTGCTTGCACAATTGGAGGCAGAGTGTGAAACTAGTAAATCTCAGTGCTATTTCTTCCAGAAGGACAAGGGGAGTGAAGAGGCATTTTTAGGTTATTTGTGTTAAGACCCTAATAGAAAAAAAAACTTTTAAAAAAGTGAAATTTTCTCTAATACCAAAAATATGTCCATTTAATTTAGCCAGCCAGACCCAGGACATTAGGAAACACGTAGAGTTAGCGTGGTTTCTAGAACACTTTTGTTAGGGAATTTTCTCAAGGACTTTCCATCCACTCAAATGCTGCCCCCTGTCCTACAATGTGTAAGTTGGCTTTCCCAAGCTCACATCCCCGAAAGATGTGACTGAGGGAGGATTGGCGGGCTCCCTGCTTTAGCAATGCTGCAGTCAGTCAGTTCATCTGTCACCCAACAGCCTGGTAGGTGGTGAGGTCTACACCATCTGCCCGGTCCACAGCAGGCACTTAGTCAATGTTTGCTAGTTTGCCAAGCTAAACCTGAGAGTATATTTCTCCCAATTCCTGGGACGTCAGTGATGAGACAGCACATCAGGGTCTTATGGCATCCCATTTCCAAGCCATCCATATAACACCTTTCTACAGAATATAGACAAGTCAGTCAATGTTGTAGAAGTGTGCTCCCCCCCCTTCCAAGAGGCCTCCAGCAAGCTCCTCGCTGCTGGGGCTGGATCTGCGGAAACAGAGCGAGGAGCAGAAAGTGGCGCCAGCCAGCCGCTCAGTGCTCCGTGGTGCCCATCCATCAGGAAGTTCTACTTGTACCATGACAGGGCAATGCCACGTGACCGCCCATCCTCCCCACCCCCGCTTCAAGATTATCACTCAGAAGAACATGAGAACCAGATTCCAGAGCCCTCTACAGCCCACAGAGTTTAACCCCACAGTGAGACCGTAGGATACTTAGATCTCATAATGGTTATTTTCATAACAAAAAAAATTTTTCATTTTGAAATAAATAAATGCAATGACTATTTACTGTAGAAATTTTAAAAATACAGAACTGTAAAGAAGCAATTAAGGATCGCCTTAAGACTGAGCTGATCACAGCCAATGCTCCTATGTATTTTCCCTTAAGTCTTGTTCTATGTACATAGGAAAGTATTTTTACACTAATGGAATCATATCACTTATTGAAGATTATATTCTTCTTATGTAACATTACATCAAGAACATTTTCTCACATTATTAATGTTTTTTCTAAGTTATTTTTATGTATTCCACTAGATAAAGACACCACGATACAAGCAACCATTTTCTGATTGTTGGCCATTTAGGAAGCTTCCGATACTGTGAGGAATATCTTTCTTTGTTAAATAATCTTACTACATCTCTGATCATTTCCTTAAAATAATCCTTTAAAAAGAGTCTTAAAAGTACAAGTACTGGGGAACCTGGGTGGCTCAGTTGGTTAAGCATCTGACTTCAGCTCAGGTCATGATCTCACGGTTCACGAGTTCGAGCCTCACATCAGGCTCTGTGCTGACAGCTCAGAGCCTGGAGCCTACTTTGGACTCTGTGTCTCCCTCTTTCTCTGCCCCTCCCCATTCATACTCTGTCTGTCTGTCTCTCTCTCTCTCTCTCAAAAATAAATAAACATCAAAAACAATTTTTTAAGTACAAGTACTGTGTCAGGAGGTAAAAGCATTTTAAAGAATCATTAATTATAGGCAACTGCTTTTGTGAAAGGTTAAGAAAACTTTCTGGGGCACATGGATGGCTCAGTTAGTTGAGCATCTGACTTGGTTTTCACTCAGGTCATGCATGATCTCACGGTTCGTGAGTTTGAGCCCTGCTTCAGGCTTTGCGCTAATAGTACGGAACCTGCTTGGGTTTCTCTTTCTCCCTATCACTCTGCCTATCCCCCACTCCTCCCTTCCTCCCTCACTCTCTAAGTAAATAATACATAAACTTAAAAAAAAAAAAAAAAAAAGACTTGCCAGAAGTCTCACTTTTTAAACCCGGCCAGAATTATTTCTTTCTGAAAATCTTTACCAAATTAATGATGAAAACAGTATCACATTCTGAGTTTCACTTTTCTGATTATTAGTGAGAGTGACTTTTTCCTATTTACCAGCTTACAAAGGCTATTTTTTAAAAAGAATGTTTCCTGAGTTGATATTTCAAGCGAAAGACATTAGAATGACTTAGTTGTTTCTGTCTTACTACAGAGAATTATCTGGAGGGAAAGAAAACATCTTTTCAAATTCCCGTGACTATTATTGCTTTTATGTTTAGTTTCTGTTATTAAATAGGCTATATCTTTTTAAATCCACTAAACTGATATTTTTAAATAGGTTTTAAGTTCAAAATCCAAAATCCAAAAAGGTATAAAGAAGTCCCTCTAACCCCTGTCACCCACTAGTTCCCCTTAGTGAAGGCAACCAATGTTAGCATCATCTTCCACATACTTCCAGAGATAGTCTTATACATAAAAAGAAATATTTGTGTGTGTATTTCCATCCCTTTTTAATTTTTTTATAAACTTGTTTATTTTGAGAAGGAGAGAGTACATGTGCTCACTGGCAGGGGAGGGGCAGAGAGAGAGAGAGAGAGAGAGAGAGAGAGAATTCCAAGCCAGCTCCATGCTGTCAGCCTGGAGCCCAAGTCAGGGTTCGAACTCAAGAACTGTGAGATCATGACCTGAGCCAAAATCAAGTTGGACGCTTACCCAACTGAGCCATCCAGGCACCCCAACACCAAGCAAAATTAACAGTAGTTGAATATTCCAGTAATATTTGTAACTAACATGTTACTTTTCAATAGATCAAATTTTTAATACAATAAAATTATAAGAACACTGTAAAGTACACTGGGGTCCTATCAATACATTTAGCACATCTGTTTTTTCTTTTAATAGAACTTTGATTTTAATAATTTAATTGCCACCAAGATTTAAAGCCCATTAGAAGCTTCAAATCTGCTTGCCCCTGGGGTCTTTTAAATGACTATTTAATACTTCAGAGAGACAGCAAAACTAGATTAGGTTTGACTCTACTTATCTGGGGAAATAAGTATAAGCATAACACTATACGTTCACAGTTTTTATGTCCTTTAACTAACAGTTAACTCGGGACCTCAGTTTTCCCATGTTTAAAATTAAGCTGCCAATTACCTGCCCAGTAAGCATTTTCCTTATATTCCATGAGAAAAGGCATGATATCAGTGCTGAACAAACTTCCAATGTATTTCAGTTCCTTTCCCCAACTGCATGGAAATTAAGAAGCTATATATCCTCATTGCAAACTCAGCATTTACCAAAGTATCTGGCCCTTTTCTTGAGGAATCTCATGAGGCCTCTCTCTGATGAGAAGAAAGGTTACTCTTAAACTCTATTCACACTGGGGCGCCTGGGCGGCTCAGTCAGTTAAGCAGCCGACTTCGGTTCAGGTCATGATCTCACGGTTACTGAGTTCAGGCCCTGTGTCAGGCTCTGCACGGACAGCTCAGAGGCTGGAGCCTGCTTCGGATTCTGTGTCTCCTTCTCTCTCTGCCCCTCCCCCACTCATGCTCTGTCTCTCAAAATAAATAAATAAACAAACATTTTTAAAAAAAAATCTATTCACAGCAACTTCCACAGACTCCATATAGAATGGCTACCAGAAGGGGTTGCCTGGGTGGCTCAGTCAGTGAAGAACGGCTACCAGAAAACACATATTCAAGTAAAAAGGGCTCAACACGACTACAACAGTCTGCTCACACCGCTCCAGGAGGACCAGAACCTGGCTAACCTCATTGAATGAGCCATCTATTCGAATTATACATGTCAGGGTACCTGGGTGGCTTAGTTGGTTAAGTGTCCGACTTTAGCTCAGGTCATGGTCTCACGGTTTGTGGGTTCGAGCCCCCCATCAGCCTCTGTGCTGACAACTCAGGAGCCTGGAGCCTGCTTCAGATTCTGTGTCTCTCTCTCTCTCTGCCCCTTCCCTGCTCATGCTCTGTCTCTCTCTCTCAAAAACAAATAAACATTAAAATATAGTTTAAAAATATGAATTGCACATGTCTCCAACCAAGAGTGATAGCACTCAGGATGAAAAGAAATTTACCTATTAGTCAAGCCACCCCAATCCCCAGTCTCGAACCCACACAGGGTATCCAGTGCAACACTCTGAATCACTTGATTAATGAGTATGTAAGAGGGCATCTCTCCTCACAGAGACCAAATACACTGCTCTGTTATGGGTGTGGAGTTTTTTATTTAACACTAAAATGGACTCTAACCATTTTCTGCCTTTTAAAGGGAAGGGGGAAGAATGACATAATTCAGTCATAGTAATAAAATAGAGTCATAGAAATAAGGAGCTGCTCCTAAAATATGATGCCTTCCATCAATATTCTGTAATCCTAATGGGTGTGACTGGGAGGGGAGGGTCCCAGCCTTTGAAGAAGCAAACGTGGACCCCAAAGCTGAGTAGAGGAGTGAGGAGCTCAGGAGGGCATTCCTGAAAACCAGGAAAGCAGGGAATCTTGGAAAGGGCAAAAGGTCTGGCACTGTGGTAATGGCTGACTTCCATCTCCTCAGCCTGTAATAGAAACCAGGGCACCTGGGCAGCTCCATCAGTTAAGCCTCTGACTCTTGATTTGGGCTCAGGTCATGATCTCACGGTTTTTGAGTTCGAGCCCTGAGACTGACTCTGTGCTCACAGTGCAGAGCGTGCTTGGGATTCTCTTTCTCTGCCCGTCCCCAACTCATGTTCTCTCTCCCCCACCCCCAAATAAATAAATAAACTGAAAAAAAACTGTTACTGACACACATGCCTTGTTTGGGAGATGAGGGAGAGTATGTGAGCACCGTCAGACACAGTATGTCAGCTACAGGAGAAGAGAGATAATGAAGGAGGAAGTAATCAGTCAACTGAGAGGAATGCCGGGCACACGTACCAGTAAACTCACATACCTGTAACCCACCAGAGTACACTGGTAACAGGAAACCATGAACAAGCTGAGAGCATCAATCCACTCGCCAAGCTCAGCAGAACCGCACCTCTGTAAGAAAATAATATGCTGTAGGACATCTGCCATCGTTAATATTTCATTGCCCCAAATATGAAACAAATACATCTCCTACCTCTAGGTACACCCAAACGATAACATGAGTGTGAAAAAAACCCAGTGAGATAATGAGAGCTCAGTGAAAACCAATCCATTCAGAACACTGAGGGACACCTGGGTGGCTCAGTCGGTTAAAGTGTCCGACCTCAGCCTAGGTCATGATCTCACCATTCTGGAGTTTGAGCCCTGAGCTGGGCTCTGTGCTGACAGCTCAGAACCTGGAGCCTGCTTCGAATTCTGTCTCCTTTCTCTCTACCCCTCCCCGACTCATGCACTCGAGGACGCACGCGTTTTCTCTCCCTCTTTCTCTCTCTCTCTCTCTCTCTCTCTCTCTCTCTCTCAAAAAGAAATAAACATTAAAAATTAAAAAAAAAAAAGGAACAGTGAAGTAACAGCAACTCAGACTTGAAATAAATGATATCTTCGGTCTTTCATGGTCAATGGAAACACAGCGATTGAGTATTCTCAGACTATTAAATTATAGTCCATACTGGCCATGTGACATTTTAAACAACTCTGCCAAAGACAAAGAGAAAAAGTCATTGGGAATAGTTTCTATTTAGTTTGCCTCTTTTTCTTTCCTCTGCCTCAATACAGTCTGGGCCTTTCCGGGACTGCTGTCAATTGGATAAATAATTGATACTTGTCATTCTTTTGCTACTTTGGCAAAAACTTGTACGAGGAGAAATAAAAAATTTTAACTCAACTTTAGGGGGAAAATCCAGAAGCGATAATGGCTACCACATGGCACTCAATTAAATGCCTACAATATAAATAAAGCTAAAAAGCACAGCGGTATTTCCTGTGTACTGTTTTAAGACTTTTACATATTATTAGCTCTTAATCTTCCCAAGTCTCTAAGGCAAATGCTCTTATTATCCCCATTTTGCAGAGGCAGACACTGGGGGAAAGAGCACTTAAATAACCTGCCTGAGGTCATACACAGCAGCCCGGCTGGGACTCAGAACCCAAAAAAGACCATAAGGCTTTGGAGTGAGGCTCTCTGCTACTATCCTGCCCACCCTCACCTCCAAGGTTAAGGATCAGCCTGGGTCTACAGAAGACCAGATGTGAAAAAAAGGCCATGGAGGACACTGTTGATCTTTTTTCTATCTGTAAACATTATCAACGACAAATGTTTATGAGGACCTACTATGTGCCAGGCTGCGTTCTAGGGGCTTGGGATACAGCCGTGGACAAAGATCCCCTTTCTTCCAGAGGGCTCCCATTCCAGTGAGGGAGGAACAGACAGTAAACACAATTAATAAATAATTCAGGATATCAGAAGGCGAAAGCACTAGAGGTAAGAATCCCAAGACCGGAAGCACTGGGGCAGGCTGACAAGAAACTGGAAAAGTGACGAAGACACAGTTTATCTCCCTCCCTCCTTTTCCCAGGGTCTACCACTGCACTGATCCTTCAGCTTCCCAAAGTCCCCTCAGTACACTCTGGGCCTCTCCCTCACCCTTTTCCCGTTCCTCACCTTTCTACCCCATCAACACTTACCTGGGATGCAATCTCTTATGGATTTTAGAAAGCAATTCCTACTCTGATGATCCTGACTGATGAAAGTCTAATGCAACATTTCTCAAGTAGGGTTCTGATAAACACTAATTTCATTAGATGTTAATAGGTGTTCTAGAAAAAGAATTCTACTTTTTTTTTTTTTTGAGAAAGAAAGAGAGCGTGCACAAGTTTGGGGGGTGGGCAGAGGGAGAGAGACAGGGAGAGAGAATCTTAAGCAGGCTCCACACTCAGCGCTCAGCCGAGCTCTAGGAACCCTCCGTGAGGGCTCATCTCAGGAAGGTAAACTTATGACTTGGGCCAAAATCAAGAGTTGGATGTTTAGCCAACTGAGCTACCCAGATGCCCCGGAATTCTACTTTCCAATAAGTTTGAGAACTCCCAGGAGTCTTTCATATGCTAATGTACATTGTGAATCACAAAGAAAGGAATATGAAATGCAGCATTTCCTAAAACTACACAATTTAGGAGTCTTTTTCTCTCAGAGTATCTCTTAACATCTCAAGACACCAGTATTCCACAGAACACAATTTGGGAAATGCTCGTCTCATGAGCTACATCTCCACCTTCAATGTCTCCCTCCAACAGACGGAATTATAAAATGTCTAACAAAAAAGCCCCTCATTTTACAAGGGAGAAAAACAAAGCCAGGGACACAACATGACTCGTCCACAGTTGAATGATGAGTTTCTGTTGGCCGACCAGGACTCCAGCCCTCAAGCCTGGCCTCGGGGTCCTAGTCCAATTTTCCATTTGCTCTTCCATATAATTGATGCCTATTTTTATAGAGAATTTTTGAAACAAAGCTTTAATACATAGGAATAAACCTCTTCCCTTCCCTTCTCTTCCTTTGTGCCTTTCTTCCTTCTTTCCCTTCCTCCCAAATATGCAAAGGCATCCAGGATCAAAAGATACAAACTGTGAATGAGGTAACATACCTAAACTTCCTAGCGCCATGCCTGACAGAGTTAGTCATAAATATTAGTTCTTTTTCCCATTCCCTGCCCTCAAGGAGCTTACTGGCTAGAGAGGAAGACCTAAAATAATTGTATTTTTTTTTAATTGTAATACAGAATAAGAATAACAGATAGAAGAGGGTAGGGGTGGGATTCGAGGTAGTATGTGGCATAAAGGAACCCTTGGGATAATCAGAGAAGACTTCGCAGACAAGATGCTTGAGCTCGGTTTAGAAGGGTGAGTAAGAGCTTGCCAGGATGCCGAGGCAGAGCAGGCAGCCCAGACAGAGGCAAGAGCACATCCTTGCAGATGAAGGCCTGGAACAGTAAAGCACTTCTAGGGAATGCAAAGTGATTTCAGCCCGGATGAAGCACAGGGATAAGGGAGGAAGTGTTTGTAAAAGTAAGAGGGGTTGGGGAGCAGATCCTGTATCACATGACCTCGTATGGAAAAAACCACTCAAAGGTTCTAAGCCAGGGAGAGATGGGGTTAGATTTGCATTTTTGGAGAGCTCACCGGGGGGCAGTGCAGAGAAGGCCACACTGAAGAGAGACCAGGAAGATGAAAGAGAGGAAGCCTAGATGAAAGATGGTGAGGACTCCATTGAGGCAGACAGGGTAGGGATAGCAGGGAAGGGACAGATCTGAGAGAAGTCACAGAACTGACTAGACTTAATGCCAAATAGACACAGAAAATGAGAAATACACGATTGCAGGATGACTCCTGGATTCTGGCTTAGATGATGGAGTGATAGCGAGGAAGGGTGAAGCCAGGCATGGGGGAAGAAGAACATGTTTGGGGATTGGAAACTCCCGAGTTCAGACCTGGATACCCTGAGTTTGAGGCACCTGGGGGTATGCTCTCAGGTCTGCTGGGGAAGGCTCCAACAGGCAGTTGCCAAATGTGGGAATCTCTACGCTTTAAGAGCAAACAGTTATCTGAGGCAGAGGTTTTTAAAGGTTCCTCCAATCTTTTCACATGAAAGCCTTGACCTGAACACAGGAGAAAAGAGGTATCCCAAGGAGGAGAGAAAGGGTCAATGAGGACCAAGCACATGTTGGTTCCAACACTTAAACTCAAGACTGCTGACTCCCTGGGGGCCCCATGGTTGGAGCAAGTCCAAAGTATCAGAGGAGGCAGAGATCTCTCTGGGCTTCCCTCCTTTGCAGAGAACAGAGATTGATGCCCAGGCTGCCAACCTGTTCTCTCTCATCAGGGCACTGTGGTCTCATCCCATCAAGTGCCCATAACTGTCATGAGGGGTCTGGAGGAAATGCCAACGCCATGTCTTCTCTGCCCCGAGGACGCTCCTCTATGTGGAAATTCCTCAGGGCACTCAGGCAGGAGCTCCCAGAACCTCCCAAGTAGCCATGCACAACCCTCCATCACCTGCTTTCTAGCACTCCTCCAGCTCCGGAGCAAATACCCTTCTGGCTCCAACTTCTCATATGCAACAATGTCATGCAATGTTTCTGCTCTCTAGGGAAAGTGGCATATGAAATATCTGGCTGGCAGAGATCTAGCGGCTCAACAAAAGAAGTATTTCTTCCTTCAACTTGAATAGCCAATTTCTTGATTGCTTCCAAACTGAAACTCACCCAAATGGGTTAGGGTCTGGCCCTGGATGGGGATGCCCACTCACAGCCCATCTGGACACAAGCGAGACCTCTCCAAAAACCCAGTGGGTGAGGAACACAAGACTGCCGAAGGCAGCCCCTGCCAAGCTCCAGGTGGGGCTGGAGGCTGCCTCTCCCGTCTTCTGCCCCTCGGGCTTACTGCAGTCACCGTCTAGGATGAAAAATGGGAAACGATCAATTACGTGAAAATGTACCCTCTCTATTTCACAGATCGTAGCAAGCAAGAAATGGTACCTGGCTTCAAGGAGCTTATTTTAGAAGGGAAGATGAGACATGAAACTGTAACACAAAGTGGAACGTGCTGAGAGCTAGCCAGTCCAAGAGATGACTTCAGGCAGGCTAGATCAGGACTGCTTTGAAAAGAACCAAGCATTCTGGGATTTCACAATCTCAGCAAGTTTACTTCATGTGAAGTTAACAGTATGAGCAAAAATATGGACAGGAAAAGTGACTGGCAGTTTCAGGGAACAGATGCAGGTCAACTTGAGTGAAACATATCCAGGACACTAGGCCATGTCCCCACCTTCCCCCCAACCCACAGGGCTCTCTCGTCCGCCCCACTGTGCACCCAGGGTAATGGTCGTACACTGATGGAGCAGTTCCTGCATTTCAGGTCTCTTCCTAGCCCTTGATAGGAACTCATTTAATCCTCGCAACAATTTTGTGAGCTAAACTCTTACTAGACCCATTTAACAGAGCCGAAAACCGAGGCCCAGAGAGAACAAGTAACTTGTCCAAGACCATATAGCTGGTAAAGAGAGCTTAGGTGTACCTAACTATATACCCTCCTTCCTGGGGCTGTGTCACCAAGAGGTCTCATTTCATTGCATCAGCGACTTCTTCACAGACAAAAACCTAGCAACTGGAGAAAATGCCACAGGAGAACGTCTTTGTAAGAATAGACAGCCTGCTGGGCAGGTGGCCCACACTACCAGGAAGCTCTCTGTAGGAGAGAAGAAAGCCTTAGGGTCTGCCTGCGGGGCTGGTAGCCGGATTTCACCAGGAGGAGGAAAGCCAATCTGCCAATAAAGGAGTCAGAGGGAGAGGAGCTGAGTTGTGAGCCACAGGGATGGGAATGGGAGGCGGGACGGGGGCGGGGGGGGGGGGGGGGGGGT
>CM053567.1:152570470-152606665 GCA_028646485.1 Cryptoprocta ferox
AAACTACAAAAAGGCCTGGTGTGATCTGGGGAAACTGGTGAGGAGTCTGGGGTTTTGTAAATGAGGCACGGGGCAAAAACAGGAAGGGACCAACAACTGGGTCACATAGAATTAAAACAGGGGAGAGAAAGAAGAAAACTCAAGTCAGGAAATGTAAAGGATACCCTGAAGTTCAGATCCTTATCAGGCTGTACCTGTGAAATTTGCTGCCTGCGTTTCCATCTTTCAATGTTAGTGTTTTATAAAACATAAAGCACATTTTAGGGCACCAGACTGAGTTCTAAATGTTCTAAGAGTAATGTCACTCAACCAATCTCCTTGCATGATGTTCCCTTGTTCTCACTGTCCCTGTTTCATGCCAAAATTGGGGCAAAAGGGAGATTATCCAAGCACTTTGTTCATGCTGAGCCAAAACCCTCTAAACTTCCATTAATCTGTGAGATTTCTCCTTGTATTGACAAAAGAACAGTGACTCACTGAGACTCACACAAAAAGCCAGGTACAAGTTAACCAGAATCTAGTAACACTTGTCCCTTCTTTTCAGAAGGATCTCAAGTTAGCATATGGAGTAAATATCCAAGTTGGGTACATGTATGTCTCTGAGAAAGTCAGCTCCAAAGAGAGACAGGTGATTTGAAAGGTGGTATAAATATACAAGATTTCCTTTTTCAACCTTCAGACTTGTAGCTTAAATATCTTCAGACTCCCAGAAAAGAAACAAAAAACAAACAAACAAACAAACAAAACCCCAGATAGTTCCCAGAGCCCTTGCTCACGAATAACTTCTCACAGTGTTAGAGATATCCTGAGGTCAGTATGGCGGAAGAGAGATGAAGGGTCTCAGCCCTCAGCCCCATCCGGAGGGAAGGGGGAGAAAGACAAACTGAAAGCCAGCTGGGAATCTGAAGCCTGGTTTACTCTCCCATTCCACACTGATACAAGCCAGAAATGGCTTTTTATTTTCATCCTCTGTTCTGGCAAGGAAAAGGTGCCTTGTGCTTAGATAGTAATGGACTGGCTGTGCTGGTTACTATTTCAGAGGGAGAAAAAAATTGAAATGGAGACATACTGTAGAAAGACTTTTTATCTTTTCAAGATGTGTTCCATTCAGATAAGTAAACTATGCAAGAGAGCAGATCCCTAAATAAATTGGGCGTACACTTACCTGTGTAAATGCGATCAAGTGTGGCTATGGTACATAATGTCAGTATCACTCTGTTGGACATCTGATAACTCCAGATTGGATTTAGTGAAGTGTACCATATGCGGAGAACAAGAAGAAGAAACTGTCCTAAAATGAATCCCCAGATTCTGAGGTACCTGTAAGTACAGAAGTATTTTTAGTCACTTTTTATGTGGTTTCAATGTACTATGTTCACAGTGAATTTCATAGTTTCATAGAATGAGTCTATAAAATAGCCCTGGTGGTAATTTGCAATAATGAACATGCCTTAATCTTTAGTCTTCATAAAGTCTATTACCCAGGCAACTTGTTACAAGTCCTTAATTCTCAAAACATTGTGGAGACTGATGCCAAGTATTCACATTCTGATTTTGTGAAAAGGGGAGAAAAATGAGACTTCTACAAGCTATATGCAAAGTAAATATTATCGCCTGAATTCCTGGTCCCAACTTTCCCTTTGGTAAGTGATCACACTTGTTCGTCTGTAGGCGTAAGATACAAACCCTTGTCTATGGATAGAAGATACCGTACCTTTGCAAGCCACTTCCTGTCCACCATGTCACGGCTTGCACTATCAGCGAGGAAGACACTCCAAGGGCAAGGACCACGAGCCGAACCCTGGCATTTGGAGCCTGGAAGGAGGCTATGCTGCCTATAAACAAATTAAGGAGAGCTAAACATTTCTGGCAATCCTGCCTTGGAACACAATGACCTGCATTCGATAACTGTTGTGTCTGATACCATCTTTATACTTAGGAAGGTAAAGTTAACATAGGCTTATGTGTATAAAAGTTTTTTGTGATGTCATTCATAACATAAAATTCACTATGTCAAAGTGTATAATTCAATGGCTTCTAATATACTCATAAAGTTGTGCAACTATTACCACTAATTCCAGAATATTTTCACCACCCCAAAAAGAAATCTATACCCATCAGCAGTCACTCCCTTTTCCTCCTCCCCACTGCCCTAGCCCCTGGCAGTCACTAATCTACTTCCTGTCTCTATAAATTTGTCCCATCTGGGCATCTCATATCAGTGGACTTCTATAATATGTAGCCTCCTGTGACTGGCTTCTTCCACTTATCAGAATATTTTCAAGGCTTATCCATATTATAGCATGTATCAGTACTTCGAACCTTTTTATGGCTGAATCATATTCCACTGCATGGGTATACTACATTTCATTCATTCATCACTGATGGGCATTTGGGTTGTTTCCATTCTTTGCCTATTAAGAATAATGCCACTAGGGGTGCCTGGGTGGCTCAGTTGGTTGAGTGTCCGACTTCAGCTCAGGTCATGGTCTCACAGTTCATGAGTTCGAACCCCAAGTCAGGCTCTGTGCTGACAGCTCAGAGCCTGGAGACTGCTTCAGATTCTGTGTCTCCCTCTCTCTGCCCCTCCTCTACTCACACTCTGTCTCTTTCTCTCTCTCTTTCAAAAATAAATAAACATTAAAAAAAATTTTTTTAAAGAATAATGCTGCAATAAACATTTGTGTACAAGGTCTTATGTGAAGATAGGTCTTAGTTTTTCTCAAGTATATACCGAGGAGTAGAGCTGTTAGGTCAGGTGAGAACTCTGTTTAACATTTCGAGGAACTGCCAAACTGATTTCAAAAGCGGCTGCACCATTTTACATTCCTACCAGCCGTGTGTGAGTGTTCCCAGTTCTCTACATCCTTGCCAACACTTATCACTACCTTTTTCATTATAGCCATCCTAGTAGGTCAAAATTTTTAACGTAAGAAATAATCTAAACCAATAGAAATATGAACTAATTTATAGTTAAGTACACAGTAATCAACCTAAAATATCTAAGGTACCAGAGGTGATAGCATGTAATGCCCAGATATTCTCTGTAGTTATATATAAGAATAACTTAGGACAAAGTCTTTAAAGACAAAGTTGTTTCATTTCCTTAAAAAGCATCTGAAGAGAGTTTTAAGGTAAACCATGGCTTACATCAGCCTCTGTTGAGCATCAGCAGAGCTCAGTGGCTACCCAGAAGAGGATCTGGCCAAAGTGGTCTCTTCATCCTCAACTCTCCATCACTTCCCTACCTACTCCATTTTCTCAAATTGAACTCCACCTTGACTCAAGGGATGGATCTTCATAGAGGAAGGAAGGGAAAGGGGAACAACAGGAAACATCCCACACACCATACCTACCCCAAACTTACGAATATCACATCCCTTACAGCCACCAGAAGTTACTGGGCCAGAAGTGGATCTAAATAATAATAATAATAATAATAATAATAATAATAAAACCGCCCCAGTAACTCTCAGTCAATCGCTTTGTGGGTAAGGCTGGCACAGGTAGCACTGAACAAGGGCAACAAAGAAGTGCCACTGATGAGCGCTTCCCATAAAGCCAACGAAGGAGTGTGGCGAGAAAATGAAACTTGCAACACTGAGGCCACAGCAATTCATAGGAGGGGACTGTAAGCCCAAGGCAGTGTAGCTAGGTCACTATTCCCTCCACTCAGGGTAGAACGCTTCATTTCTATTATTTCTGGAGCTGACATTTTCACATTTGACAGGTCTTTCCATTCCTCTAGATGGCATCTTCATAAAGGGTGTGGTTTTCAGTGGTCTTTACCACTGCTCTTTTGAAGCCCAAGACCCTGAGAAGCTGAGTCCTACACCCTCGTGGGTCTCCAGAGAACTCACTGCACTAACCTCGCCCTGCCTTCTCCAGGGACTGGCCCGCAGAAAGACAGAAGGCAATGTCATAGTAATTCCTGCCACTGTATCTGAAAAAAGTCAAATGACTGTATCCAGAGAGAAGAAATATATGCTGCTTGGAAAATTCCAGAGAAACCAACTGCCCTGCATTATAACTGAAGAGTAAGACATCCGGAGTTTGCAGCTACAGATTCAACCAGACCAGAGTCTCATGTTTTTGTTTTCTAAACCGTTTCTTCCATGACCCCACCCTCTTGCTTTTTTACTCCCAGTACTTCTTCAAGGTCTCTCAATATTTATTTATATTAATGATCTCAATTCCTTGGGACAGTAAGTGTACACTCAAAATTTTTAATTGCTAATTTTGGCAATGTAACATACTCAAATTCAGAATCTAAAAGACACCAAAAGTGTATTGCAAAGTTTCTCTTTTATGCCTGTGTCTAGATACCACTTTCAAGTAACTAAAATGCTATCAGGTTTTGGTTTTTTTTTTTTAATGCTTCAAGGGCTATTTAATGCATGTGCAATTAAAAACTAAATATATTTCCATCGGAACTTTCTTACACAAATGTTAGTATTCTGCACACACTGTATAGCACTTCCTTTTTTCACTTAACAATGTATTTTAAAGAACATTCCATTTCTTTACACAATGTTCTCATTCTTTTATACAGCTGCACAGCATTCTATAGTGTTCCCAGTTTCAAAACCGTAATTTATTTAATCGATCCCATACAAATGACATTTAGGTTATTTCTAATCTTGCTGTTATAAATATTGCTATAATGATTAAATAACCCTGTAGTTTTACCGTTTTAAGCCATAAGTGGGTATAGCTGTGGGGTATATTCCTAGAAATGGGATTGCTGAGTAAAAGGGTATATACATATTTGTAATGTTGATAAATGCTGCTAAATTATTCTCCACAGAACATGTGCCAGTTTACATTCCCCCCAGCAATGTCTGAGAGCCTGCTTCCCATCCTTACTTACAAGACAGTGTTACCCAACTTTGTTCTCCGGCAATCCAGTATATGAAGCTACATACAAATATGTGTGAGTCTATACATTTTAAATTTAAAATACATGTTAAAAATTACATTGTTTACCAGTAAACTGATCATATCCTTTGCTCTGTCATCAATTGAGTTGTTGGTTTTTTATTATTGATTTGTAAAAAGTCCGTATGTTAGTGAAATTAGCCCTTTGACTAAAAAAGTAGCAAATACCTTTCCTAATTTGTTGTTTGACTCTGCTTACTATAGTGCTCAGCGTGCATAATTTTCCTACTTCCATGCAGTGTCATTCAATATTTTTTTAATTTTGTTTATATTTATTTATTTTTGAGAGAGAGACAGACAGAGTGTTTGCAGGGAAAGGGCAGAGAAAGGGAGACACAGAACTCTAAGCCAGCTCCAGGCAGGCTCCATGCTGTCAGCACAGAGCCCAACAAGGGGCTCGAACTCACGAACTGTGAGATCATGACCTGAGCTGAAGTCAGACACTCAACCAACTGAGCCACCCAGGTGCCCCATCATTCAACAATTTTCAATGGTTTCTGAGTTTTCAGTCATAGTTGGAAAAAAGGACACAAAACGTTCAAAAGTTGACCTGTCCTCCCTGTTCATTTTAGTGATTTTTAGGCTTTTCCGTTCTGACAGAAAAGTTAGAAATGTAAAAGACATGGACTCTTGGTCTAGTCTTTAGAGTCGACTAAAACTCTTTAGGATAGTAGTAAGAGAAAGAAGGATTTTTTTTTTCATTTAATCATTTAGCATTCAAAGGACAGTCTACATATTTTCACTTGATTTTGAAAACACACACACACAACCTTAAAGAAACACTTTTAAATCTTACCAATAGTTATTATCCGCAACAGGATTAGCATCCACTTCTTCTTAGCCAATTTCCAGAAAGGAGTAAGTGTTAGGAATATTGGAGAAAGAAACACTATGCCAAAACCTTCAAGCCCAGTGAGTTCTAGAATTTGCAGGGGAAAGTAATAGATCATCGGTCCCAGGCCATGGCAGAGAGACCAAGAAACATACCCTAGAAAACAAATGATTACAGAGAAAGTCTAAATATGTCTTTGTTTCAAACAGTAGCCCTGCCCCTCTGCTCTCCTTCAGGATTCTGACCCCAACTCAGTTCCAGGACAGAATTCCTCCCCTTCCTCAGGCAGGAAGAGAATGTCCCAGGATGCAAATGGCTTCCTGCTGTGGTGAGCCCCTTGACGCCCCGTGTTTATTCTTTTAACCTTATTCACACCCACATATGTTGTCCCTTTATTAAAACCTCTTCATTAGGACCATCTGGGTTGAATTTGATTTTCTGTCAGGACCCTAACTGATAAAATTTCTTTTCCTAAGAAAGAGCAGTATCATGAAAATCAAAGTGAGGAACAGACAGAGGCGTCTGGCTGGCTCAACAGGCGGAACATGCCACTCCTGATTTCTGGGCTGGGTGTAGAGATTACTAAGAAAAAAAAAAAAAAAGGAACAAACAGCAGGTGGCTGTCCCTTCCTCCCACTCCAGAGGACATCCAAAGGCAGGCTGTTTGGGCAACAATCATTTTCTTGTAAGCTGACCTTTTCAAACCTAACCTTAGAAGACAGTATGGGGTAGTTAAATTCCTGGATCCGGAGTCAGGTTCACCTCTGCCAACTACTGACTGTACAGTCTTCTACAATAATAATTAACTAATGGGCACTTAGGATGTGGCAGCGTCTATGGTAAGCATTTACAGAGATCTTCTCTCTTATTCCTCATACAACTCATGTCCTATGACAGGGACGCTTTTACTCCCCTCTTGTAAGTGTAAAAACAAACAAGAACAAACTGAGATTCAGAAAGGAATTGCCTAGAGTTGAAAAAGTAGCAAATGGCAGAGTAAACTGAAACCCACGCAGTCTGGCTCCAAAACTAGCCATCGCGTGTAGTAACTTTCTCCGGAGGTACACTTCTAAGGCTCCCTTTCTTAACCAGCAAAGTAGTCCTTTCAGCCACCTCACCGAGTTGTTAGCATGAAACGAGATCAAATACACAGAATACCTAGCACCCTGGGTACTTACTAAATGTAATCCACTTTACACCGCTGTACTTACACGTTTGGAGCCAGGAGGGAAAAAAAAAAAAAGTGGGGGACCCTCCTGAGTATTAGCAGCTCCCGGAAAATCAAGTTCTTAGGAAGGTGCCCCTCCCAAGCAAAAAGAACAGCGAAATTTCATAATGAACAGCGAAATTATAACACTGTCCCAAACGCTCGTCTGGGAATTCTCACTTTAGTCATACAATTGTCTTTGGGGCTTTTCGCAAAGCTGCGAGATGCGCACACGCGACTCGAGTTCGACGCTTTTCGCCAAATGCCAAACGTGCGGCCGCCGCCAAGGTCACTTGTGCCAACACAGGCAGCAGCTGCCTCTCTGTGTGCTCACCTCAAGCCGCTGGGGGACACAAGGACCCCTTTCCTTGTGAAAGTTAAGGTCCAGTACTGAATCTTATGAACTTCAAGGTCGGGGAGGGGGGCGGTTCGGGAGCGGCACCAGCCGCGCGGTGTCAAGGCCAACACGTGGAGAACCGGGCGCCAGCCCCGGGTGGAGTGGGAGCTCGGAGGCACCGTCTCCCCACGGAATCCTGGGCTTCCGAACCTAAGTCTTGTCTATTTTGACTGCGGTGGCAAAAGTTCCCAGAGGACTTCTCCATCCTGGGCGCGGCGCGCGCTCCCTCCCGCGCCCCGCCAACCTGCCGAGCGCCGCGGCTCCGGGCCCGGTAGGGAGCAGACCTCCGCGAACGCGCGCCCAGGGCCGGCCTCAGCTTACCCAGGAGGCTCTCCAGGAGGATTTCTCGCCACAGCCAGGACATGGCCGCGAAGGCGAGCCGCGCTTCCCGAGCGAGCAGCTCGCGCCTGCCCAGCCGCGCACAGCCAGCGCCCCGCGCCCGCCGCCGCGTCCTCCGGGGCCGGGGCCGCGCGCACGTCTGCTCGCCGAGCCCGCCACCCTCCGGCTCCGCGGCCAGCGCGCGCCCGGCCCGGCCCAGGGGAGGGTGGGGCCGCCGCGCGTCCGCCCCCGCCCACCACACCCAGCCCAGCCTGCCCGGGCCCGCACCGCCGGCGCGCTCCGCCGCCGCACTCCCGGCGGGTCGCCGCCGCCCCCCCCACGCCGCCTGGCAGGCTCGCGGCGGCCACGACCCCCGCCGTCGGGCGAAGCCGGGGTTGCCCGGCCCGGCCACAGCGCAGTCCGAGGATGGAGCGCTGCCGGGGCCCCGGAGGACGGGAACGGGCGCAACGTCGGGCGGGTAGTGCCGGGTCTAAAGGAGCCCCACGGGGGTGTGCTTCGAGGTGCAGGCTGGACCGGGGGCGGGGGGGGGGACCCGCGGCGGGGGGCCCGCAGGACGGGCTCCGGCGCACTGGGCCATCAGGTGCCAACAGGACCTTGGCCTTCTTAAAGCCTGGGCGGCGGGCTGCTCCGGAGACTGAGCTACTCCTGGGCTGGGCGGTAAACAAACTGTGCGCTAGAAGGATGGTTCGAAAATCCTAGAGGCTCCTGGATTTTCTATGGTTTGTAGAGACCTCCCAACACTTGCTCAGGGGAGAGGGAACTCTGCCCTCCTTAACTCCATTAATACTGATGAGAGTGCCCATCCCTAAGAAGAAAGGGAGTTGCATTCCAATCAACAGTAGAACTGGTGAAGTAGGCCGGTGGTTTCTCCTTCAAATATTACCACACCCCAGAACGTCTTGAAAAATTTTTTTTGAAATTTCTCAAAGTTTTTATTTTAATTCTCTTTGATTTTTTTTAGAAGAGTTTATCATCATTTATCACTTCTGGAAAGTTTGCTCTGAAATGAAACAATGATGAGTTGCCTAAAAGCATAAGACTCACTTAAGAGTAGTCGTTGCTCAAAGTCCATAACAGTTTTGAGCAAAGAATTCCAAAATCACTTAGTTACTTACTAGCAGTCTTGTCACAAGGATAGCGTATACATCAATGGAATAGAACTGAGAGTCCCAAAAGAAACCCTCTACATTGGGGTCAGATGGTTTTCAACAAGCATGCCAAGACAAGTATGTGGCGAGAAGGATGGTCTTCAACAAATGGTTCTAGGGCAACTGGGTATGCACCTGAAAAAGAATAAAGTAGCACCCTTATCTCACACAACATGCAACACTAACTCTAAATGGATCAAAGCCCTACCTGTAAGACATAAAACTATTAAACTCAGAGAACACATAGGAGTAAATCTTCAAGGTCTTCAGTTGGGCAGTGGATCCTTAAGAAGGACTCCGAAAGGGGCACCTGGGAGACTCAGTCGGCTAAGCCACCGAATTCGACTCAGGTCATGATCTCCCGGTTTGTGAGTTCTAGCCCCATGTTAGGCTCTGGGCTGACAGCTCAGAGCCTGAAGCCTGCTTCAGATTCTGTTGTCTCCCTCTCTTTCTGCCCCTCCCTGCTCATGCTCTGTCTCTCTGTCTCTCTGTCTCTCAAAAATAAATAAATGTTAAAAAAATTTTTTTAAATGACACCGAAAGCCCAAGTAACAAAAGGCTTAAGAGTTAAGTTGGACCTCATCAAAATTAAAAGCTTTTGTGCTTTAAATTTGTTAATGTTTATTTCTGAGAGAGAGAGCACATACACAAGCCGAAGAGGGACAGAGAGAGAGAGAGAGAGAGAGAGAGAGAAGAGAGGAAGAGAAATCCAAACAAGGCTCCAGGCTCTGAGCTGTCAGCACAGAACCTGATGGGAGGCTTGAACCCATGAACCGTGAGATCATGACCTGACCCAAAGTCGGATGCTCAACCCACTGAGCCACTCAGACACCCAAAAAGCTTTTGTGCTTTAAAGGACACTATCAAGTGGAAAAGCAATGCACATATTAGGAGACGATATTTTCAAATGATACATCTGGTAAGGAACTGGTATCCAGAATATGTATTTAAAAAGTACAAGTCAACAATACAAAGACAACCCAATTTAAAGATGAGCAAGAGATTTGATAGACCTTTCTCCAAAGAACATATACAAGTAGTTAATAAGCACATGCAAAAAAAATATTCAAATTATTTCATTAGGGAAATGAAAATGAAAATCACAATGAGATACACTCACTAATATGGCTATAATCAAAAAGCCAGGCAAGAACAAGTATTGGCAAAGATTTGGAGAAAGTGGAACTCTTCTACATTGTTGGTGGGAATATAAAATGGCATAGCCACTTTGGAAAACAGTCTGGTAATTTCTCAAATGATTAAACATAGTTACCATATGACCTAACAATACTCCTAAGTATATACCCAAGAGAAATGAAAGTGCAGAATTTGTACACAGATGCTCACAGAAGCCACAGATGCTCATAATAGCCAAAAAGTGGGAACAACCCAAATGTGCAACAACCGTTGAATGGATAAACAAGATGTGGTATAGCCAAACAATAGAATAGTATTTAGCAATAATGGAATAAAGTACTGATATATGCTACATGATGAATAAAGCTTGGAAACGTTACACTATAAGAAGCCAATCACAATATAAGCCACATATTGTATGATTCCATTTAAATGAAATTTTCCAAATAGGCAAATTTATAGTGACCAAGAGTAAATTAATAGTTGCTTAGGGCTGTCCCCAGCCCCAAGTGGGAAAGGTGCTGGAGTCCAGCTCCAGCAGGTCCAGGGTTCCCTGAAGGATGGACGGTGTCGGCGAAAGGGATGAGAGAGCCTCAAGTTTCTTTCTGATCACCAGGCAGGCATCTCTGCTCTGTCTGATTCTCTAGCTTTATTTATAGTGAAAGGTACAAGGAGCAGAAAGAGCAGCATGTGTTTAGTAAACGATTTCTCATAGATAATTTTTTTCAGCACAATTTTCCAGAACATGGGTGCTGCAGAAGTTAAAATTCTAATCTTAGTAGTAATGATTATCGTAAAAAACTTAGCTACAGGCACTCATGCTATTATATGGGAAGGACAGGTATTTTTTAAGTGTACATTTTTTCTATAATATGCATAAGACTAAGGTATACAAAACCTCCGGTATAGCCCTAAGAAAGAGACCTGAATATTCTTTTATTTAATGTTTTTTTTTTATTTTTTTTGAGAGACAGAGAGAGACAGTGCAAGCAGGGGAGGGTCAGAGAGAGAAGGAGACACAGAATCCGAAGACAGGATCCAGGCTCTGAGTAGCCGTCAGCACAGAACCCCATGTGGGGCTCCAAGCCACAAACCTCGAGATCATGACCTGAGCCAAAGTCAAACACTTAACCGACTGAGCCACCCAGGTGCCCCAAAAGCAACCTTTAACCATGAGGCAAACAGCATTGTTTAGTAAACGTCCGTTTTTTTATGAGTAAGGGTCATTAGGCTGTGTATAGCTCCAAGAGAAAGTTCCCAGAAAAACAGGATCCCCAGGAGATACAATGTCTACCCTCACAGCCACAAGGACAGAAGATGTATACTTTGCATAAGTTGCAGGGCTGACTTTTGCAACATTTACCCTAGCCCAGGAGGTATTAAGTTTGCTAGTTAATAATAAGGTTTTTCAGGACAGAATGGAATGTAGGGGTAGACCTGGCGATAACCTATACACTAGTCTTCTTGAATTACTGGGTTGTTCCTGACCAGGTGCAATCACCGCTCCAAGGCCAGAACGAGAGGACAGCTTGCTCTTGATTTTAATCGGCAAGGCACTCCGAGGTCTGGTGCTCAAGCAGGAATGATAGTTACAAGAGGGTAGATATTGGTCGCCGCCTTATAAGAGACCTTGCAAACTTGCCGTACCCTCACCAGGAATTTTCACTCAACTGGTGAGTTCAGGATGACTCCCAACAGAAAGGAAAGGGAATTAGTGGGTATATGTTTCTTTCAAGGGGGGATAAAATGTTCTAAACTTAGATTGGGGCAGTGGTTGCACAATTCTATGAATACACTAAAAAAATTTCATTATACATATTAAATGGGTGAATTATGGTGGGTGAATTACATCTCAAGAAGATAGTTTTTAAAAAAGAAGACAGTTTTTAAAAATGCAGTCCATTCTAGTTATATTTTGTAAAAATGTTTTGGCTCCATTCCAGTCATTTACTATCAGCCATTCTTCAACATGTGAAGGACTTCAGGGAGTACAAACAGCAGACATTGCATTTTCCTCCCCTTTTGCCCACATAGGTTTATTTTTCATGCACCCATTTGAAAAGCATCTAATCTAGTGTGTGCCATGTAGGTTTCAAAGCTAAACTCTAGGGAAACCTTTGCTTCTATTAAGGATGCGTTGTGTTTTCTTTTCCACTCAGAGCTCAATTTTTAGTCTTAGTATTTTTTTTCCTCTTTAATTGTTTGACTACAGATAACTTCAAGGGAGTCTGGAAAA
Source organism: Cryptoprocta ferox (assembly GCA_028646485.1). Classification (NCBI taxonomy): domain Eukaryota; kingdom Metazoa; phylum Chordata; class Mammalia; order Carnivora; family Eupleridae; genus Cryptoprocta; species Cryptoprocta ferox. The sequence continues at coordinate 152,582,705 of CM053567.1, forward strand.
ATGCAGTCTAGCTGTGTGCCCAGAAAGGAAAGAAACCAATTTGTGATGAGTGGCTGTCTGTCTTTGTTATAAATACCTACCTTATACACAGTCTTGTTTTGAGGTTTAGATAGACCTTGTACTAAGGCACTCAGCACACGGCCTATGCTATTTACAGTATTTACCAAATGGTAGCTTGTATTATTATTTGTATATCCCTTCATAATATTTGACCTCATGCTAAGCATATTGTAGGTAAGTACTCATTTGACCATTACATCAATAGCCTCTCCATTCTGAGCTCGTGTTAATTGCCTTTTCTAAGCATTCTCTAATTCATTCTGACTTTTTCCCAGCTGCACAGAGAAGAATGGCATCAGTATGCCAGGGAAAATTTCATCAGAGGTTTTTTCCCCTGCTCTTTTACAAAGGGATAATAATATTTCAGTTGTGTTTGCAATAATTTTTCTGATTTACTCTTTTGTCCCTCTGTGGCGCATTGTGGGAAAATGTATCAGGATTCCTGATCCTTTCCTATGTAGCTTATACGTGTAGTTTGAATTGTTGTTCCCTTAGTAGATTAAATTATGAAGCTGCTTTTAATTTCATTCCCAAATATCATAAGTCAAATAGAATTCTTATATGAACTTTTAATTACCTTGCTCTCTATTGAATTTCATTGGTATTTAACTACTGTTATTGTATAACTTTTACTAATTACATACAGAATATGTTACTATATAACTGATATCAGCACCATTCAGTTTGACCTGCTCTGTGAACGCATCTATTATATATAATTCAGCACTGCTGCCTCAAATTTTGTATTTACAATCTGCCTGGTTTTAATTTAATTTCAAAGGCCATGGTCTTTTCATTTTTGTCGGTATCTCTTCTTTGACCTCCAAATGGCATTTGCATTCTTATTGTACATGGAAGTGAATGAAGCCCATTATGACATTGCCCACTGCTTCTTTCTTCCTTCCCTATTACTTGGAGCATGAACACGTCAAGGTCAGTCGGAACATATTGAGACTGTTTTTATCAGAAGACAAGAATCTCTACTAGGAGATAATACTTTTATGGAATAATGAAGATCTTCTGGTCTAACAAAAAACAGAAATGAGTTTCTTTGAAGAGGTAAAATAAGAAGAAAGCCTTTCATGTCACTTCAAGCTCTGAATTATACTCATTATTTTTTAAAAGGGTCTATGCTACTTTAGTATAAGCTAAGTTCAAATGTTTATTACTCCTCACATCACATGTCCGTGGTGGGTCAGCCACAGCTGCTCTCTATCATGAATCTGGGACTCAGGCTGAAGGAGCAGCCTCTATCTGTGGGTCTCATGGAAAACCACATCTCTTCCAATCACACTCAGCAAATACAGTGGTCAAGCCGACCTTAGTGGGACAAAGTCTGTACAAAAGAGGCAGGAAGTGTTTTGAACAATAATGCAATCTATTATACATATAAATATAAATACACACATACAGATATATATAGCCTATATAGAGTTTGCCATATATAGAGAATTTATAGTTCTGTTAGTCCTTTTTATTTTAATTAATAATTAAGTAGTTATTTAATTATCTTTGATTATTTGCTTCCTTTTGCCTAATACATTGAGAATATTTTCTCATGTCCATAAACAGTCATCTGCAACATGACTTTAAATGGCCATATATTATTTCATAGGAGATTAGACCATGTGTCCTTACTGCAAGAAAGCCCAGGGGAGCAAGTGACTGGCATTTTCAGCACCAAAGGCAGAAAGAGTCTCCTTAGATATAGGTCAAAACACATGAGCATAAAACATGCAAAGCACTTAGCCCAGTGCCCAGTGTATAACAGACATTGGATGGACCGAAGCTGATTTTCTCACTAACCACACCAAGGGTGTCAGGGAAGGTGATGGAAGGAGGACTCATTGTTAAATCAGTCTCTCCTAGGTTCAAATCTTGACTCCAGCCTTCCGATGAAATTAGGCAAGTGATTTAACCTTCCTGAACATCAGTTTCCTCATCTGTAAAGCCTCCTTTGCAGAGTCATTATGAGGATTTGCATTACTCTGTGGAAAATGATTGGCCCAGTGTAGGCTCTGAGGAAAGAGCAGTTACCTTGTAATGAACAGAGAAAGGGGCACCAAAATTAGAATATACACTGTGTGGGTCCTTGTAGCCTGGCACTCACTCATAGCCGTGGTCTATGCCAGGCCCTCAATAGATACTTTTTGATGAATGAATGAATAAAACTATTTTTCTTAGTGAAAGATAACAAAGACAAACTACATAAATCATTTTAAACTAGGATTTTATTTTGCAGACTAATCCTCCCTGATAATGTCTCCCTTTCTTATTTTTTCTCAATATTCTTGCGTTCAATCCAGCCTCTCCAAAGAGCACAGGAATTACATAGTCAAATAGTAGTTTTATTTTATTTCATTAATTTCATCGTTATCTTATCAAAGTAATAGAATACATGGTTTTAAGAGTCACAGAGTGAAGACAAAACCTCTCTCCCCTGGCACACCCCTCCCCACCCTTGATCTGTGTCCCTCAGAAGCAGCCTGTTTCAACTCCTTAGCTAGTTTTTCTTGGTATTTACTTTCATATTTCTATTTCTTGATTTTTTTAAATATTAGACAGTGTTGACTTTTTTATTGTAGAACATGGGGACTTAAATCTCTTCTCCCTATGCACATAGACACACACACACACACACACACACACACACTCACACACTCTTCTTGTCTTCTTCTATTCAATACAGCTGTTACAGTGATTTCACAAAGTTTACATAAGTCAGTAGTGTGTTTATTGTATTAGGATTATGTCACTGAGTCTTGCAGAATACTGCAATTCTATTTTATTTCTCATATAGTTTTTGTGTCCTATTTAGTTTATAATTGATTTATTCTTTTTTTTTTCTTTTGAGAGAGAGAGAGAGACAGTGTGAGCAGGGGAGGGTCAGAGAGAGAGGGAGACACAGGATCTGAAGACAGGCTCCAGGCTCTGAGCTAGCTGTCAGCACAGAGCCCGACACAGGGCTCAAACCCACGAACCGCGATATCATGACCTGAGCCGAAGCCAGGCACTCACCGACTGAGCCACCCAGGCGCCCCTATAATTGATTTTCATTCCCAACTATCCCTGGAGTTGTAAAACTTCCTGATGGTCAAACCCATGAGATGTTCTACCAGTTCCCTTCTTCCCTGGGATCATCTCTCCCGGTTCCCTCCACTCTTCTGCTCCAGTCACGGCAGGCTGCCTTCCAGACTTTTCCAGGGCTCTTGTCCTGGAGTTTCCCATCAGCCCCAGTGGGAGAAATTCTTTTCACCTCTCTTCCGTGTTGGACTCCCTGTTCCCAGGATCCCATGTCTTCCTCTTAACTGGTTTACTCCAGGGACTTCCTGAGAAAGAATACATAGAAAGCATGTGGGGTTTTTGAGGTTTTATCTGCAAATGTTATTATCTACCCTGGATCTACAATCCATTGAAATTGAGAAATTATTATAATAGGAAACATATCATTGCAATGATTCATTCCAGGGTTTGACCAAAAATGACACAAATTCCAAAATGACAGTGACTTCAACAAGTGGGGATTTTGTCTGTCTCACACAAACGTCGGCATTGATAACCCTGGGCTGGCATACTGTTTCCATAGCCATCAGGAACCTAGGTTCTATCTTGTAGCTCACCATCCTCAACGGACAGATTCCACTTCGTGACCCAGGATAACTGCTTCAGCTCCAGACTTCACATGCTTGGTCAAACCAATAAGAATAAGAAAAGAGAAGGAGAAGGAGAAACAATGGCCCTTGAAGGACGTTCCCTAAAAGTTGCACACACTACTCCCACTTACATCTCGATGACCAGAACGCCATCATGTGATTGCGTTAACATTCTTTCCTTATTTTATCCTGGTTTTTAACTTTATTATTACACAGATTTTATTATACTTTTATATCTGCACCAGGATTATTATTGTATTTTAAGTACATGGTGTGAAATAAACATGTATCTTAATTTTTATTACTTTTATATCTTTAATTTGTAAGCCAGATGTTGGGTCTCACCAACCAGCGCTTCTGTTTGATAGGTTATACCCAATTTGAAGCACAATATCAGCACAACCCCCAGATGAAGACCCACCCTGCAAATTAATAATGGTTTTTGAAGGCTGGCCTGTTGTCTTCCAGGGGAATTCTGTCCATGTTGGTGGCTTTAGGCTTCAGAATTATTTTGCTTTGTTGGCGGTGGATGTCAAACAATGTAAGGCAGGGAAATGCTGCATGTGTCCCACTATGTGGAGGAAAGTGCTTTGCATTGGGGAAAATGACTACATGAAAAGGACAGAAAAGAACAGTCCTGGCAAGTATTCAAGTCCCTCATTCTCTATGTTTCTATGACCCAGCTGCATGTGTGGCTTTCCCATAGTTTGCTTGTTCAATGCGTCCGTGGATCCTGTTAGATAATAACTCCTCCCGTTTGCCCAAGCCAATGTGATTCAGGTTTCTGTCACTTGAAAACACTATAATCTCAACTAGCTCACATTCAAACAAAATAGCTTCTTGTAATTGCAACAGTTTTCTCATTGTGCACAGTTAGTTTCCCCGGGGGGAAGTTAGGGAGTGATGGACAAAGGATACACAGTTTCTTTTCGGGAGGATGAAAATGTTCCAGAACTGGGGGGAGAGGGGTGATGGTTGCACAAGTCTGTGAATACACAGAAACCCGTGGAATCGTATATTTTAAATAAGGGAATTTTCTGGTATGTGAACTGTATCTCAATAAAGCTGTTTTAAAAACTAGTATAACCTGTAGAATTTCATTCTGTGCATATCAAATAGTTAGCAAAGGATTCTCATTATATCTACCTGGAGCCAATTTACACTCAGGGTCCCGATCATCCCCGCAGGAGACAAGGCAGGTTGTGTTCCTGCAACTGCAGAACAGGAAGTGCCCGTTCTCAGAAACCAGCATAAACAATTACTGTGGCCTGGGACACGTGGGTTTCTCAAAGAGTTGAAAGGAAATCAACCATGTTGACCAGAGTAAAGAAGATCTGCTTGAGTGAACATTTTCAATACAGTAAAAATACAATGAGAAAGCCTGGAGACATAGTAAGTTCACAATGCAATATAAGCATTAGGTTTTCTTTCATTAAAACTTATCATCAAGAGCACTATTTTAGCACAGGTCACAAAGAAGACTTACTTAGAAGTCAGACCTGGAAAATCAAGAATACATTTTATACATTTTTCTTGATGTTTATTTATGTTTTGTGAGGGGGTGGGGACAGGGTGTGAGCAGGGGAAGGGCAGAGAGAGAAGGAGGCACAGAATCTGAAGCAGACTCCAGGCTCCGAGCTGTCAGCACAGAGCCTGATGCGGGGCTCGAACTCATGGACCACGAGTTCATGACCTGAGCCGAAGTCAGATGCTCAACTGACTGAGCCACACAGGCGTCCCATTTTGTACATTTTTACTTATTCATTCTTACATTTTCTGGAAGCCATCTGTGTGGGAGGGGTTGTCGTTATCCCCTAGTGCACAGAAGGCCTCAAGATTTAGTCCCAGCAAGGGAGGAGCTCATGGTCCAATGGTCGAGTGGAATTGCTCAAGTACTAACAGTCTAGGGTGGAAAGTGCTGCAAACCTTCACAGGACGGAGTAGGCCTGCAGGCCCTTGGAGGCATGGCTGTTAAAATCTAACTACTGGTATAATGTGGTGCTCATTTACATGCATAAGCCTCCATTTGCCCACCTACAAAGGTGAGTTCCCTTGGAAGACTGTGACCCAAAATAGACATTTCTGGAGTTACCTAAATACAAGAATCTCATTAGGATTATCCGATTTGGATATCATATAGTCATCCAATAAATATTTATTGAGCATCTATTAAGCCATGCTTCTCAAACTGGCATAAACAACAGGGGGGAGCAGCAGTGTATTAGAGAATATGGAGACTCAGCAATTCGATATTAGACATCTTTCATGACATTTAAGCATTTCATCACATTTTTATGTTAAAATATATGTGGATATACAACAGAGAAGGATGCAAAATGCTTATGAAGTTTTAGGATGGAGCACTTGAGGCTCATGGTAGATTTCTTTGACGTGTGTCTTCCAGAATTTGGCGGCAGAGGGAGGAGGTTTGTTCATTCTCTTCTGCCATTAACTGAACACCAGTTGTTAAATAAGCATCTTAGAAGATGCAAAATAACATCCCTGCAAGAGTATATAACCTGAGCTGAAACAAGATACTTGAACAAATGAATCAAGCAGGTATTCATATATGTGTCTTTTCAGAAGTGTAAGAGGTCACTTCTGTGTCTATGAAACCACTTACTATTAGACTCCTACATGACAGAACTATGAAAAAAACAATTCAGGGGCCCCACTAGAGGAACTTCAAGAAGAAAATGAAATGCAGCAGGTAGCTCATTAAGGGAACAGATTTAAGTAGAGAAAAGAAAGCATCCTCCTTACACAAAGCAAAATCTCATATCACTAAGCTGATCTGTGGCGACCCCTCAGAACAGCTTGACCCAAAAGATGTAGTTATGGAGAAAAACAGTACACAGAACTATATAATGATTAATAAATGATTAATATAGCTCTAAGAAAATAATCATGGTAATGTCTCTCTGGGAAAGTGGTTGATTTATGATTCGGGAGCCAGGCAGCCGGGAACACCTGGCCCGCCCTGGGCGGAACGCCGCCTGTTCCTTTTGTGTCCACTTCTCTGCTTCCTCAGAGACCACCTGTTTATATGAAACTTATTGATTATGTCTGATCAACCATAACGTACCTGCCTGAGCAAGTTCTGTTTTTCCCATGAGATCACTCTCTGATCACCAACAACAATCTTGGCATTGATTGACTATCATATTCTCAATAAATATGGGACTGCAGAGTTGTTCGGGGCGACAGTTGTCATATGCTATCGTCCCCTGCTCCCTTTCTCTTTTACAGCTGACTTGTTTGTGCCTAATTCTTCTCCCATGCTCCATCACGGAAAGCGGCCTGATCAATGGGCTTGGAAGTATGCAGGGGGTTCCAAAAGGCAGGGATTGGGAGAAGCCCATTCCAGATAAACGGAGTGACATCTAGAGAAGGGACAAAGTCAGGAAAAGCCAAGTTGTGTATGGAGTACAGGGGAGTGATCAATTGATCTGAAACAGACGTTTCACCAAGCACGCCAGCACAGTCTAACAAAGAAACCTAGGACCCAAAGACAAAGTAAGTGAAATGTACCTGCCACTTAACACATGCTCAGATGAAGTTTGCTGACCTGCAGGAAAAGGACAAGGCAGATGTGATAATGTACTCCACTGCTCCCTGGCAAGGTAACACACATTCAGCACTAGAATCAACCTGAATTAGTTCCAGTTAGCTACCTCCTCCATTTCTCTCATCTCCTTGTCTATTCTCTCCCATTCTAACACACACAGAGAAAATATTTTGCACCACTGCCCACACCATTAGCTTCATTATAAGCAGTTATGTCCAGGAACAGTCCTGACAACTCATCCAAAAGTGGAATAGTTTGTGCTGGTGGATGAAGGGGAAAGAGTTGGGATTACACAGTTTGGGGTGAATGCAAATTTGTCATGTTTACGTCTTCGTAGTTGCTAGATTGTCAACTCACCTTGGGAAGGAACTCTGTCTTGATTAAGGTATTTCTCTGTGTCGTGTGGCACATAGTGTGGAGGTTTGTAGGAATCAATAAATAGCACCATTTTCCCCCACCCAATACCTAAACCAGCTGAGAAATACAAAGGAAACAAGCAAATGGAAATTAGAAAATTAGCAGCTTAATTACAGGTAAAAGCTGAATGGGAGCATGTGGTTTAGATACATAACAACCCTAGATGTCTTAATAACAATGAAAGAAGTAGGCAGACTCACCCACACAGCTACAAAGCACCCTAGGAAACCATAGGTCTCAACCCACACTGCAGATCCTTTATTGCTGGCCATTACAGAACAGACCATCTGCTTTCTGCAGGTTGATTCCAGAGAGAAGGAGAGGGGGAAGGACTGAGCACTGGATTTCAGGAACTCCTTCCCAAATCAATGGCACCTTGGAGAGACTTGAGCAAGGTGCATGAGAAGCCAGATGTATTACCTATTAGGTGTCCTTAGGGGCCAAGAAGTCCCTCCCCAATCTGTGACATTATGAACCATGTGTGCACTGGATTGTCTTTGTGATAGGGAACTTACTACGGTCAACTTGAAATAAGAGGCCCATTGAACAGAGGTGCTCAGTTCTTCTAGCTGATCCTCTGTCTGGTGATAGAAGCTGCAGTGCACCTGCTTGTCCAGGAAAATAATCTGATCAGTTATGATATATATTGTCCAGGAGGCATTGGAGGAGGGCAAAGGGTGCATCAGAAGGAATCCTGGCACTGCTCCTCCCAGAGATCTTTAGAGGGCAAAGCAGGTTGCTGGAAAGAGATGAAATGAGTTTGCACAATGAGCCCAGGACCTTCTGGAAGAGAATAAATCAAGGACCCAACATTTCGGGCCTCAACATCTGCTCTCTGAAATCTAAAGACTTAGTATCCCAAATCTATAAAGAACTTATCAAACTCAACACCCAAAAAACAAATAACCCAGTTAAGAAGTGGGCAAAAGACATGAATAGACACTTTTCTAAAGAAGACATACAGATGGCTAACAGACACATGAAAAGATGCTTAACATGACTCATCATCAGGGAAATACAAACCAAAACCACGATGAGATACCACCTCACACCTTTCAGAATGGTTTAAGTGAACAACACAAGAAAGAACAGATGTTGGCAAGGATGCAGGGAAAGGGGGACCCTCTTGCACTGTTGGTGGGAATGTAAACTGGTTCAGCCACTCTGGAGAACAGTATGGAGGTTCCTCAAAAAAAAAAAAAAAACTGAAACTATAACTACCCTCTAATCCAATAATTGCACTATTAGGTATTTACCCAAAGGATACAAAAATACAGATTTGAAGGGTTGCAGGCACCTCAATGTTTATGGCAGTACTTATCAACAATACCCCAACTATGGAGAGAGCCCAAATGTCCATCAATGATGAATGGATGAAGAAGATGTGGCACATATATACAAAGACTATTACTCAGCCATCAAAAAGAATGAAATATTGCCATTTGCAATGATGTGGATGGAGCTAGAATGTACTATGCTAAACGAAATAAGTCAATCAGAGGAAGACAAATACCATATGATTTCACTCACTCATATGTGAAATTTAAGAAACAAAACAGATGATCATATGGGAAGGTGAGGGAAGAAGAGAGAGAAACAAACCACATGAGATTCTTAACAATAGAGAACAAACTGAGGGCTGATGGAGGGAGGTAGGGGAGAGATGGGCTAGATGGGCATTGGGTTCTAAGGAGGCACTTGTGATGAGTACTGGGCGTTGTATGTAAGTGGTGAATCACTGAGTTCTACTCCTGAAACCAATATTGCACTATATGTTAACTAACTAAAATTTAATTTAATTTAAAAAAAGAAAGAAAGAAACCTAAAGACTTGCAAACTGGCTGGGGGTGTGGTGGAAACAGCATCAATCTTTCTAAGAGACAATATAATTTGGGAATGTAAAGCAGATTAAAGCAAAAAGACTTTTATCTTTTATTTAAGTTATTTTTAAATCAGCATTTTCCCCTAGAAGGTTTATTACTTTTCAACATTAAAAAAGAAAGTCTAATAACACAATGATGCTTTGCTAGTACTATGTACATATATACATAGAACATTCATTGGACAATATTAAATCAGTGGTAATCACCATGGAACTGGGCTGTAAGTAAATTGTGTACTATAATAGAAGATTTTATAATATGTAAGATTGTGACTAAAGCAAATGTTTAGACCACTTATAACCAAAATTTTCAAGCCTACTAGCACACAAATAAGAAATGATCTCCCTAATTATAAATAATTACTGCAAGTTCATTTTTGAAAAATAGATTTGCTCTCTTCTTAGGAACAGCCCAGTGAATGTGTGTGTGTGTGAGTGTGTGTGTGTGTGTGTGTGTGTATGTGTATAAAGCTCACAGAGTTTTTGAGTTAAAAAGGATCTTCAAAATCATCTAGTTATTTAGTTCAGTGGATACCCCAAAACTCTCACTTTACAGATGAGTAAAGTCACCTTACAGGTGAATCAAGGTCAAGTTGTTTCAGAGACAAAACCAGACCAGTCTCTTATTTTCTAGCTTATACCTTAAAATGTATATTTAAAAATATTTCCTAATTCTGAATTTTCTCTATTTTAGCATGACTTTCCATCTACCTGATCTAAATTAAAGGAGTTTTCTGCATAGACAGGAACCACAGAACAGAATCAGTTTCTGTCTGCACAAAGCTGTCCACACACCGCGGCACTTCCTGGGGACAGAAGTATTGCAGTAAGGTTTTCCAGGGGACCTAGTGACCCCTGCAAAGGGCCCCAGCAATGTGCTCCCATGGGCATACGTTTACATACAATTTGCAAAGATAAACTATTTTCACCACAGCTGGTGCAGACAGCCAGCTGTCCTTTTCCACTCCAACTTCCTGTTTGTCACATTTCCCTGCTGCCAAGGGCATTAGAGCATCTGCAAGAAGTTTTGGGATCCTGCTAAGGTAGAGAAATTGAGTGGTGAATGTTACCTGCAATTTGGAAAGTGTTTTGGAAAGTTTCAGTAAAATGAGTAAGACACAACAACATCATTGGATTTCTTATTTATTAGAGAAATGGAAGAAAAATTGTCTAGCTTTATTGAAGTGTAATTGATAAAACTATATAAATTTAAGGTATACAGTGTGATGATTTGATATATGTATATATTGTGAAACGATTGCCCCCATAAATAAAGTTATTTAACACATACCTTACCTGGCATAGTTACCTTTTGAAAGAAAATTCCGATTAAAAAACTAGAAGAATATGAAACAAAAGTGGTTACTACGAAGAATGAAATCAATAGAAATTAGTCTGACATTGAGAAGCAAACTTATGATAAAAAAATTTCCAGATCTTTTCAAAAGCAGTAATTCATCAAGAGGAAAAGATACATTCAAATAGAAGTAACATATAGGTTTTGGGATTGTTTAATAATCCCACTAATGAAGAAGAGCAAAAACATACATAATTGGAAAAATATTTAAATTTCTTGCTAACTTGACATGAAATAGTGCCATCTAAAAAGATAACAGAAATCACAGTATACTCTTACATGGGGGAGGCAAAGAGCCAAAATGGTTAATAAGTGCAGTCCATTCAAACAGCATTTTATTTTATCTTATTTTATTTTATTTTTTAATGATTATTTATTTTTGAGAGAAAGAATGAGCGGAGGAGGGGCACAGAGAAGGGGGACAGGATCCGGGTTGGGCTTTACCCTGACAGCAGAGAGCTGGACGCCAGGCTCGACTTCAGGAACTGTGAAATCATGACCTAAGCTGAAGTCAGATGCTTTATTGACTGAGCCACCCAGGCACCCCCAACAGTATGTTACATTAGACACTGCACTGGGGCGCAGTTGACTGAGTATCCGAATTTGGCTCAGGTCATGAATTCACTACTTGTGAATTTGAGCCCCATGTCAGGCTCTGTGCTGACAGCTCAGAGCATGGAGCCTGCTTCCGATTCTGTGTCTCCCTCTCTCTGCCCCACCCCCGCTTACTCTCTGTCTCTGTCTCTGTCTGTCTCTCTCTCTCTCTCCCTCAAAAATAAATAAACACTAAAAAAAATTAGATTAGACACTGTACAAGAAAGCTAGAAAATGTCCTGAAATCTTATAGCTGATATATGAATGATAGACTTCCCCAGATTTGACCACAAACCTCAATATATACATGACATTACAAATGAATTGAGAAGCTGAGGAAAATTCTTCTCAACTCCCAATAGTAAACAAATTTTATTGAGCGATGATTGAAGAAAATCTGAATTATCTTTCTATTCTCACATAGAAAATATTACAAAATCATTTTTTGTGAAGAGACAGATAATCATTTAAATGTTGGGGGAAAGTGTTAGAGAGGTGTGTGAGACAGTTAATTAACAAAAAAAAAAAACTTTCTTTTTGTGGATTGTGTGATGTTTGTAGTAATTGTCCACTATTTGAGATTTGTAACTTGTCATTTCTCATTTTAAGATACTCTCTTCCATATCTGATTTTGTACTTGCAATTTTGGATTCTTTCACCTTAAAGAGGGTTGGTCAAATTGAAGAAGCTACAGGTCTCACAAAACCAGGACCTGGCCCTGGATTTAAATTTAAATGGCAAAAAGGGAAGCGTCCGACTTCAGCTCATTTCATGATCTCACTGCTCATGGGTTCAAGCCCACGTCGGGCTCTGTGCTGACAGCTCAGAGCCTGGAGCCTGCGTCAGATTCTGTGTCTCCCTCTCTCTCTGTGCTCCTCCCCTGCTCATGCTAGCTCTCGCTCTCTCGCTCTCTCTCACAAATAAAATAAAAACATTTAAAAATTTTAATAAAAAAGAGTTTTAATGGCAATGTATTTTCTTAATAGGAAGATATGAGGGCCTCTTTTTCAACATTTGGGGAGCACTCAGAAGCCCATCCGGGTGGTCATGGGACTGACTGTAAGTTGTTCCAGGCTTTGACCGGCAGGTGGCAGTGAGGGAGAACAATTCCAAATAAAAACCCCAGTTGCCATCAGAAAATAGCTGACAGATAACAGGTTATTTTTTCCATACTGCCTGGTACCAGATGTTTTTACTTTGCTGCTTTGGAGTATTTTAGAGGAAGATTGTTTTAAGAAAGATATGAAGCATAAATATAGCTTCCCCTAACCGTTAAAATATACCAAAACAGTAATACATTTAATAGCATGTAGACCCCCTCTCCGTTAGAATTATTTTGTTATACCATGGTGAGCACCGTGCTTCAGAATTTTACTAAACCCCAACCAGTTTCTCCTAAAAGATGTCTTCTTCCTTATTACCCTGCAGGAGAGGCCGTTGTTTTCCCACTTAGGAACAGCCTCTTCTAATCTGGAAAAGCAAATATGAATTTACGGGGTCTGTTAGACGCAAAGCTAAGAGAACTTCACGTTGATGAGAACCAGCCAAAGCAACCATAGCAGCAGCGTAGGCTGACGCCAGGTGGAAAGATTGTGGTGAGTTGAACCCCAGGGTTCTTTCCAGTGCTGACACCCCAGATCCTTGACATAACAGTGAGCAGTAGCAGGTAAATACTTCCACGGGGCTGGCTCTGTGCCAGGCATTGTTCCAAGTCATTCATAGTGTTTATTCAGTTTAAACAATGCTCCAACAATCCTAACAGGTGGTCCTGTTACTACTCTTGTTTTCAGATGAGGAAACTGGGCCACAGCGAGGTTAAATACCTTACCTTATGCCGCGCAGGAAGGGGTAGAGCTGGGCTCTGAGCCTAGGCGGGCTGCTTCATGAATTCAGGCACTTGGGCCACCTGCTCCTGCCTTGGCTATACATCCAATCCTATTTGTACCCCTTCCAAAGAGAACGCCATTGTTAAACATTCAGCAGGACGTCCCCCTAAAACAGTAATATTGCCATATTCCCATCTTTTAACAAGGATAAAGAGGATGATACTGCTCAGTCCAATTCCTCCCTCCCTGCTCAAAAAGCTGCATTGCTCTAGAGTGGGAGAGAGAGAACTCTACTTGACTCACATCCCTTCTGCAGGGACTGCCCACGCCAGGTGCCGGCTCTGCAGCTCCACATGGCATCTCCCTGAGATTTCTCCCCACGCGGTGCTCCCCTCAGGTTATCCAGAGCCTCTCCTTTCCTAGCTGAGGACCTCTGATAGAATAGGTGGTGGCCATATTCCCTACTGCCTCATCGCCCACTCATCCCCCAGTCCTCATCCTGGCTTCGCCTCATCCGCTTCTGGGAAGCTGAAATCCCTGAGGTCACCAAGAACCTCAATCAGCCCAAACCAGGACCTGCTTCCTCCCTCGGCTGTGTAACCCAGCTCCCTGCCACAGCCCTGCCCTCCCGTCCTTAGTCCTGTGTGCTGATTCCTCCTATGCCTGTTTCTTCTCTTCACTTTTCTCTCCACCCACCCTTTGCCTGACCCTCACCCTTCTAACCCCAACTGCCTCAAACAGACTGGAGAGTTCTAACCCCTCCTGGTTTCCACCACTCCCCTTTGCTCCTCTTATTTCCCACTGTCTCTCCTACATTTCTCTTTAGATGTGTCCACTGGAAGCCCCCAAATATTATCTTCTGCCCACCAGATGCATCCCTTCTCTAATATCCTGTTTCAGCTAATGGCCCCATCCCTCACCCAGGCCAGAAACCACAGCCCCATCTTGCATCCCTTCCTTTCCCTTGAATCCTGCCCCATCCCCACCCCCCGACCAGCCACCCTATCCCACCCATCTCCCTGAAATAGACACTCGGAGCGGATCACTTTCCTACTTGAAGATCTTTGGTGGCTTCTCACTGAGGACCATGTATATTCCTCAGTATGTCATTTAGGGACTGCTGCAGGCTGGTCCCCCCTCTGGCTCCAGTGCCCACGCTATTCCCTCACTGGACACCCTCTACGTCAGCCACACGTGGGCACTCTGCCACACAGCTGCCAAAGAATATAACTGCTGCACAGACAGCCTGGGGTCAAGATCTAACTCCATCGCTTCTAGTTACTTGACTTTCAAACTATTATTTAATCTCTCTGTGCCTCAGTTTCTGTATCTGCAAAATGGCTGTAACAATCCTTTTCTAACAAGGATGCCTATTCACTGAACAGATATTTACATACCAATGTTACATTCAGAATGCACTAAACATTAGTTCATTCTCTCCGTACCTACTTCCTCTTCACCTTTGTTAATGCAGCACTTTCTACATGAGCAGGACCCCCCCCCCCCAATCCTCCAAAGGCCAGTCCAATCGTTATTTGTGACATTTACTGAGTGCTCAGCCTTGCTTTGAGGGCTGGGGGACTACGTGGATTTTGTTGGTTTTCTAATGGGTTCTTTCTTCCCATAGACTGAGAGCTCTTTTGAAAGTAGAAATGATGTCCTACGTATCTGCATCTGATGCATCTAAATATGTACATACATATATTCAAGAGGAAAAAATTACAGTGTTACCAAAACTTTAGGACTCTTAGCATGATTTTCTGGAAATTAATTATAAGTATACTCATGTTGAAGTGTCTCCAACATTTTCAGACTGCCTTTCATATTGTACTGAATAACTTCCTGCCTTGATACAATAAAACCTTACTAATGTGACATATGAAGGACTAGAGAAGATAGGCTTTGATTGAACTGTGTTTGGACTTTCTATTTTTTGTATTAGAAAACAGCTGTTGATTAGGTAGAAAATAGGCCATTGTTAATGTGTATTATTTTCAACAAATAGTTTTGAATTAATGATATTTAACTATACTTGTTTTTGCTAGTATTGGACACATTTCTGTTGCTTGGGTTTTTTGGTTTCTGTTTTTTGTCTGTCTCCCCTACTAGAATGTAAATGTTCATAAATGTCTATCTTGTTCACTGCTGTATCCCCAGAATCTAAAGCAGTGCTTAATAATATTTGTTGACTAGATGATGAATAATGAATGCATATTTTATTTTAAATTTTAATAGAATGTAAATTATTAAAACATAAAATATGTGCACTAACATATTTAAATAATTAGTTGAATTATAACCTGAGTGGTACAATATTTGTAGATCTCTCCATTTGTATGACCTATTCATACCTGAAGTCTTAGTGTCTAGTTGAGTTTCCCACCCATATCCTACAGACAAATCTTTTCCACACTCCTTTGGAGCCAGAGCCCACCGTCATTTCTTTCCTCCTTTGAATACACTCTCGTTTTTTTCCTTACTTGAAAGGTTAGGCCACCTCTGCTGTGATCTGCTCAACTTCCTTCTTTTCTATTTCAAAGTTAACTCAACGTCAACTTGACTCATGGTCTGCTTTCCATGCCTCGTCCTGTTTCACCTCTGTACACTTCCTTGTTTCTGAGAATCCTCTTTCCAACTCCACATGCCCGAATCTGGCTCATTCTTCACTACTTACCTCAGAAACTATTTTTTCCATGAAGCCTTCTGGGACCTCTCCAGCTAGAAGTAACCCTCCCCTCATCCGACTTTCCGTAGCACTTTATGTGCCTTTCTTTTAGAGCATCCTAACAAAAATAAGACCTACTTTGTGCAGAGCATTGCAGGTATTGGGAATGTTAACAGAACATGTCTCCAGTCTTTGAGGAGTTTACTATCTAGGAGTGCAGTCCAATTAACAAGTATGAAGCATTATCGTCAAGAATATTTTAGATCTCTCTGTAGAATATAAGCTACCTAAAACAGGTCTTTGGTTTTCTCATCTTTATATTCCACAGAACACCTTGTATGGTGTTGTGCACTGAGCAAATGTATGTTCCTAGGTTATTTAAGAAAATTCTGGTTTTCTGCACATAAAGGGCTTGCCTGTCCTTCATACAATATTGTCTAGGGGCGCCTGGGTAGTCCAGTCGGTTAAGTGTCCGACTTCAGCTCAGGGCATGATCTAGCAGTTTGCGAGTTCAAGCCCCGCATAGGGCTCTGTGCTGACAGCTCAGAGCCTGGAGCCTGCTTCAGATTCTGTGTCTCCCTCTCTCTCTGCCCCTCCCCCGCTCGCTCGCACTCTGTCTCTCTCTCTCTTTCAAAAATAAATGGATATTGCGGTGCCTGGGTGGCTCAGTCGGTTAAGCGTCCGACTTTGGTTCAGGTCATGATCTCACGGTTCGTGGGTTCGAGCCCCGCATCAGGTTCTGTGTTGACAGCTCAGAGCCTGGAGACTGTTTCAGATTCTGTGTCTCCCTCTCTCTCTGCCCCTCCCTTGTTCTCACTCTGTCTCTCTCTGTCTCAAAAATAAATAAACATTACAAAAAATGTTAATATAAAAAATAAATGGATATTAAAAAAAATTTTTTAAACAAACAAAAAAAAAACATTGTCTAGACAGGAAGTCCTCCACCATCATTCCTAGAATAAGGTAAGACTTCTTATGATCAGTCAGCAGACACAGATGAGAAAGCCATGTGCTACTAAAAGAGATGGTTCTGTTTTGTTTTGTTTTGTTTTGTTTTTAAATAAGACTGGAAGGAATGGGGATTGGAGCAGAAAAGGGGAAAGAGGTGAAGGATGTGATCATTAAGATGTGCTAAGAAGACCTGAAGGCCTTCCACCAGGCAGACAGTTATTTTTCATAAGATAAAAGAGGGAAAGAGGGAAGGGAGGGGAGAGAGAGAGAGAGAGGAAGGGGCGAGTTTAGGAGAAAGGAAGGAAAGGGAAAGGAAGAGAGGAAAGAGCCACCTTTCTGGGAAGAATTGTTGTTATGCCCATCGGAAGCTAATTAGAAGGGTTTTTTTTAAAATAATTTTTTTAAGTTTATTTATGTATTGAGAGAGAGTGTGAGGGAGGGGTAGAGATTAAGGGAGAGAGAGAGAGAATCCCAAGCAGGCTCCACTGTCAGCACAAATCTCACAACCCTGAGATCATGACCTGAGAGGAAACCAAGAGTCAGGCCCTTAACCTCTTAACCCAATGAGCCACCCAGGCGTCCCGAAGGGTTTTTTTTTCTTTTTAATAAGAAAGATAGATGCTTTTAAAAAAACGCTTTCTTAATGTATGCTATAGCATGAATGAAACTTGAAAACATTATACTAAATGAAAGAAGCCAGTCACAATAGGCCACATATTATGCGATTCTGTGTGTATGAAATATCCAATATAGGCAAATCCGGAGAGACAGGAAGTAAATTAGCAGTTGGGGGGAAGGGGAGGAAGTGGGGAATAACTGCTAATGGATACGGGGTTTCTTTTTGGGTGGTGAAAATGTTCTGGAATGAGTATTGTTGGTTGTGTTATTTTGTGACTATACCAAGAACAACAGCAACAACAAAACACGTCACTGAATTGTACATGTTAAGAGGGTGGATTTTATAGTGTGTAAAGTATACTCAATACAACTATGCTTTTTAAATAACTATCCTTGACAATAGGAACCTTAATATCCAGGCAAAGAGGTCTGTCTCCACCACGCCCCCACACCCCCTAAGGCCTTCATCACCTTTCCCTTTATCAAACCCCTAAACAGCAAAAATTATCTAGCCAATTGTAATGCTAATACTTTATTTTTTAAGACTATTTTTTTAATGTTTATTTATTTCTGAGAGAGAGAGAGAGTGCAAATAGGGGAGGCGCAGAGAGAGAGGGAGACACAGAATCTGAAGCAGGCTCCAGGCTCTGAGCTGTCAGCGCAGAGCCTGACGCAGGGCTCGGACCCACAGACTGTGAGATCATGACATTGGCCGAAGTCGACACTCAACCAACTGAGCCACCCAGGCACCCCTGTAATGCTAATACATTAAACTAAAATTAGGGAGACTTTTTTCTTTCCCATTGAGAAACCATCCCTAAAGCCTGTAGAGAGTCATTCACATGTCTGTTTGTTTTTAACTGAGCTTCTTGATCTGTTAGGTGGTCTTTAAGAAAACGAAAATTTGTGGGGCGCCTGGGTGGCTCAGTCCGTTAAGCATCTGACTTAGGCTCAGGTCATCATCCCGTGATCCGTGAGTTTGAGCCCCTGCGTTGGGCTCCGGAGCCTGCTTCGGATTCTGTGTTGTGTCTCCCTCTCTCTCTGCCCCTCCCATGCTCACGTTTTTTTGCCTCTCTCTCTCTCTCTCTCTCAAAAATAAATAAACAGTTAAAAAAAAAAGAGAGAGAGTTGGTGTGTGTGCACAGGCAGGCACGACCTCCAGCCACAGCTGGGCTGGGCTGGCCCCTGGGTGAGCAATTACCCCTGGAGAAAAAAGACTAAAGACAATTCCTTCTAGCTACCTCCCCTCCCCCACAATTCTCAGTAACAGGATCTTAACATTTGCCCTCCCACACAAAAAAGCCTAGCCTGATAACTTGGGATTCCTCTGGTCCCCCGAGTTTTCCCCCATGTTGCTCCCTGATGCCTAAAATCCCTTTAACTTTAACTGGAATAGCGCTCTTCATACACAATAAAGATAAAAAGCTAACATGGTGCACGGGCTCAATACTGCAAAGTTGTCATAGCACAGGTCACAGACGAGCGCCCACCACTCGGACTGCACAGAAGGTGGCTCAGCGACCATTAACCATCATCTTCCTCTAACCTCTGGTCCTAGTCCAGTGTTTTCCAAACCCAACATGTCATCTTCAGGATGCTCGCTTATCCACCTGTTCTGTTATTTCATTTTTTTCTTAAAACAACTCACACTTCTTCTTAAGTAAATGTATTTTAAGAGAAGATTTTATATTATAAGCTAGTTTTAAATTGACAGTTGAATATAAACGTTAATATTTTTCATGTCCGTGTAGGTAGGAGTTATGTAAGGACCATCTAACAATGCAGAGCAGCAGGGGGGCCCTGAATGAGCAGCAGAGCTCTGTCGATTCTTACCACCTGAGTGCCAGCCCTGCGCAGCCCACCTAAATTCACCCTGTGCACCGCCACTAGTGCACTTACGATATTTTGGAAACTCTGCAGCTGCCCATGCGAATTCATTTGCTAATATAATCTGCCTAAAATACAAATCCGATGTTACTTTCCTGCTCAAAAATGTCCAATGACCACTGCCCCCTATCGCTCATAACGGGAAGTACAAACTGCTTAGCTCTTTGGTTCTGGCATTCAGTGCCTCTCTGATGTGACCACAACCTACCTTTGATGTATTCATCTAATGGATATTTATTTATTGAACACATAAATGTGTCCTTCCAGCTTTAGTGGATAAAAAGTACTACTTTAACATATCTTAGACACCAACAACGCTTAAATCCCAGAACATGGCCTTCTCCTTCCCATCTTTGTTCCTTTGCTCATACTATTCCATCCCTCCCTAGTACAGTGCCCTGCTACCACCGGCCATCTCCATCTATCAAAATAATACACAGCTTCAGGACTCAGCTCTCTCATTCATGAGGCCACCCCTGAATGGCCTCCACAAAGTCTGGAGATATTTTCTTATTGTCACACCTGGGGAGGTGTTATTGGTATCCAGTGAGTAGAGCACCCCTTCCGGACCACAAATAGTGTCTCTCTCTTTTTCTTTCCCACAGCCTTTGGCCATCTGCAGGGTATTAAAGTATATCATAGTTATATCCAAGCTGGACTTCCCTCCCTTACAAAATGCGTACCTTCCTGACAGCAATCTTGCCTGACTGACCCTCCCCCCCACCCCAGGGTCTAGTCCAGTCCCTTGCATCATTAAATACTGTTTCTTGAAATCAATCTAACATGCAAACTGTCCCCTACCTGTTCCACAGTATCTCAAGTCTAAACATGCAAATTAGCCCTAGCACATATATGGATTGAGTTGTCATTTGTCCAGAGATATCTGTATTAAAACTTTTCCTACCCTTTGTACCTGCTTTCCAAGCCACTCCATTATGTTCCATTGGCTTGCACTTCGGGGTCTGGGTGGAATGTTTCAAACGGCAAGGAAAAGAAACTGTGGGGAATTGAAAGATCCATAAATCTTAACTGTACCAACAAGTTGCAACTAGCACTCCATGTAAAAGATGCCAAGAGAGAGAGAGTCCCTTGTGAGTCAGCCATGGTGCCCATGGAAACAAGGGAAAAAAACATTTCCAGATGCTTGGCCATCAGGAAATGGCACCGTCATCCCCTCTTAATTTCTAATATAGCTGGAAAGGCCATAAAGTGCTTTGCAAATTTATTTCTTGGGCTTTCAGCCATGTTAAACTTTTACCCTTTGTATTTTCCCTTTCCAGTTAAAAACTATAAAACTCAGCTCTAATTAGGCCTCAATAAAGTGACATGACATTTATTCAGAACTTCTTAAATGTGCACCTGCCTTATATTTGGGGGGGAACCAAAAATTCATGGGAAAAACAGTATAAGCAAAACCACCATCTCTTCTTAAGGAGTTGAACTTTTGAAATTTGAATCTTTGAATCTCCAGGTGAGATACTGTGGAGTTTCATTTCCTCTTATAATTCTTTTGCTTTGATGTCTACTGCCACCCTCAATCCCCATGGTTTCCAAGGTCTGCTTGCTGCACCTTTAAGAACTTGTTTTGTGCATATCCAAGAAATGTTTCCTTACCCCTTAGCACAGCTGAGACAGGATGGGATTTTCAGAAAGACCTTACAAAATGCCAAAGGGCAAACAAAGGAAGTAAGTACAAAAAACATAAGAAAACAGTCTAGTTCAGTTGTTCTCAAACAGGCTTCCCCAGGGGACATTTGGCAAAGTCTGGAGATATTTTTTTATTGTCACACCTGGGGAGGTGTTATTGGTATCCAGTGAGTAGAGCATTTGATTTCTCCCTGCTTTCAGTACCTGCAAGTATGGTTCTGCTAACTCTCCTACAACGCCCACAACAGCCCCTGCGACAAAGAATTATCCAGACCAAAAACCCACTAGTGATGAAGCTGAGAATCCCTGGTCACAGGTTAGAAAGAAGAGAAAGAGAAAGAAGCTCACAAGAGAAAGAAGAGGTCCCAGCCCTTTGGAGTCAGAGGATAACTATCTCAGAAGGCAATTAGAATAAGAGGACTGGGACTCAGAGAGAAAGTGGCCACATGGAGGGCATCACATAAAGACATCCTTCTCAGAGTCTCTCCCTAATCCTCTTGATATCTCAGTGATCACGTCCAAGAGAAGGAAAGATCCTGGGGCACCTGGGTGGCTCAGTCGGTTAAGCACCTGACTTTGGCCCAGGTCATGATCTCAGGGTTCGTGGGTTCCAGGTTCGAGCCTCACATCGGGCTCTCTGCTATCAGCACAGAGTCTGCTTCAGATCTTCTGTCCCCCCCCACCCCTCCTCTCTCTCCCTCTCTCTCAAAAATAAACATTAAAAAAACAAAAGAAATAAAGATCCCCATTCTGTTACCCCCCTACACTTCTCTCACCCAATTCTGGGACCAAGGTCCCTTGCCTAGTTGATGACACAATGAGTTATGCTTTAGGCATGACCTCACTCCTTATCACATGACTGTGGCTTTACCCTTATGTCCAACAGCTTAAACATACATTATGCAAAACAATTATCATCACACTGACATAACACCAACGCTCCGTATATGGCCCTCAAGCATATCATTCAGGCACAAGTAACATCCAACATCAACAGTTCTAGAAACTAAGGAACAGTAGCCCAAATATTATCATGGGTTGGAAGTCATTCAAGTCTTGGTGCCAAGCCCTGCGCTAGGTGCTGGATAGAGCACACTGAGCAAGGTAGATATAGATGATAAAAATGAAGCAATAACTTGGTGATTATAGTTAACTGTGTGCCGGGCACAATACTATCTCCTTTATGTTCATAATTTCAACTAATTATAACAATAATCCCATGAATTGGGTGCTTTAAAGTTGAGAAAATAGGGGCACCTGGGTGGCTCAGTCGGTTGAGCGTACGACTCTTGATTTCTGCTCAGGTCATGATCTCACAATCATGGGATGGAGGCCTGTGGGAGCTCCATGCCTAGTGTGGAGCCTGCTTGAGATTCTCTCTCTCCCACTCCTTCTGCCCCTCCCATGAGTGTGCTCTCTCCTTCTCTCTCTCTGTATCTCTCTCTCAAGAAAAATAAAAACTAGGGGCTCCTCGGTGGCTCAGTTGGTTGAGCCCCCGACTTCGGCTCAGGTCACCATCTCCTGGTTTGCAAGTTTGAGCCCCGTGTCGGGCTCTGTGCTGACAGCTCAGAGCCTGGAGCCTGCTTCAGATTCTGTGTCTCCCTCTCTCTCTCTGCCTCTCCCCTGCTCTCACTTTATCTCTCTCAAAAATAAATAAACATTAAAAAATAAATAGATAGATTGATTGATTGATAGATAAAATAATGAGGTTAAGAGAATAGGATCTGAGAGGTTGGATAATTTTCCCTATAGTCATGCTTTTTTTAAGTTGCGAAGGCAAGATTCAAACCCAAATGAGGCCATACCCTAAGCTCAAAACCCCTTGTGGGAGGGGGGATGTCAAGAGGCATTTTTAGAGCCCAAGCCTCCTGCCTGGTTAGCACAAATTTTACATCCCTTCCATGGCAACGACAAGAGGGGAAATGAGGTGGCGGGGGGGGGGGGGGGGCGCTGCTGACCCGTGCTTCTCATTCCTCCAGAGCAGGCACTGATTCCTTTGCACTGAGCCATCTATTTTCTGCACCTGGGGTTATAGCTAGAGGAAGCAATTGAAGGCCTTCTCCCACCTGTCTCCACATCAGCCATCCTGCTAGTAGCAAGAGTCTAATGCTCTTCTGAAGAGCCAGAAGATCAGAAGTGAAGAGGTCCTTAAATGGGGACCAGACTCGGACAAGGGTAGGCACTAAACTACCAGACAAGAGGAGAAAAGGAAAGAATATAGAAATGAATCAGCTAGAACATAAATCAGTTAAATGTAACCCAAAAGGGGGATGCAAAACTCCATCTTCACAAATGTTACAGAAAGGATCCAACATCATCATCTGTGACATGGAGCTTGGGGCCCACAGGTCTGCACGCTGCTTTGAACTCCAATGCTGTGGTCAGAAATGGTTAACCCTGTAATCTGGACGTAGGCATGAATTGCTCCTGGTAATCGAGTAAATGCTTTTTCATCCCTAGAAAAGATTGGAATTGAACACAGATAAAGAAGCAAATCAAAGCCACAGACAACAGCTTTATATTAACTTTTTTTTTAAAAGGACTTTTTTTAATGTTTTATTTATTTTTGAGAGAGAGAGAGAAAGACAGCATGAGTAGGGGAGGGTCAGAGAGAGGGAGATACAGAATCTGAAGACAGGCTCCAGGCTCTGAGCTAGCTGTCAGCACAGAGCCCGACGTGGGGCTCAAACCCACAAACAGTGAGATCATGACCTGAGCCGAAGTCAGACACTTAACCGACTGAGCCACCCAGGTGCCCCTATATTCACTTTAGGAATCAGTTTTGCAATCACTAAGATGATCTGCAGGTGTTTTTGAAAAGTGGGGTGGCCGGGGG